>CM031621.1:20693333-20708333 GCA_018398815.1 Conus ventricosus
ATTGTTGACCAAGATATAGCCAGTTTTAATATGTTTTTGACTATTGATAGATGGTCCTTAATTTAATAAAGGGCCTGCATTGTTGAAAGTTGGCCAAAGCAAAACAACCCATCATCGTTGATTGTTGGGCGTTGGTTTGAGACAGCCCAAGTCATGTTTAAAAAACAAAAAACGCATCAAACATGGCGTTCATTTTTAAGACGCAGGTAAACCATGGCTGATTCGCATGCTAGAAAACTTATTCAAATTTCTATGTGTTTTTATAACAAACCTAAATTTTCATAAGCTAGGAATCATAAAATGAACTTGTAGCAAACCCCCAAACCCAAATTATTAGACTTATGCAACTGGATAACGATTTCGAATGTTCTGGCAAACAAACTAGATAGGGCTAGGCAGACCTTAGTACATCTACCAGTATGGAGAGGAGTAGTGTGTGGCCAGCACTATCTTCATATAAATGCTCCAAAATACAATGACGGATGTACACTACTGGCGATTAGAGCCGCCATAAAAGCTCGGCTACAGCATAATTGCTGTAACTCTGCCAAAGCCAGTTGCAAGCCTGGTTGAGAAAAAGGAGCACAGCAAACTAGCCAAGTGATCATAATGACACTTGACCTGCAAAGCGCGGCAGCCTACCGCCAATGACGTCACACGGAGCCCCTGCAAAGCTCGGCGGAAAACTAGGCCAAGTGATCATAAAATGATCACTTGACCTGCAAAGCGCGGCGCACCAGCAAAGCTCAGCGGCAAACTAGGCCAAGTGATCACATATGATCACTTGGCCTAGTTGATTGAGGTTGCGAGCAAGACACAACCTGTTTAGTCACAAAGCAAGAATGGTCCTAGTATTTCTACTTTTTGTTTGTTTGTTGGGGTTTGTGTGTTTTGGCCTACCCCACGCACGCACGCCCTCCACCCACCCCTGGACTGTTTATTGGTGTTTGTTGTTTGTTTGTGTTTGTTGTTTGTTTTGTCCTACCCCACGCATGCACCCCCCCCCCTACCCCACTCCACCCCACCCGCCCCACCCCCCACCCACGCATGCACACACACAAGTTCCTTCAAAATTTTTTTAACTTAAGTACCCCAAAGTAAGTTTTACTTAATTGTCTTTAAGTCATCCTTAAGTTATCCACAAGTTCTTACTTAAGTTACTTCTAAGTTTTTATTAAGTCGCCCCAAAGTTTCTAAAAAGTTCTTGATCAAGTTCTTAATAAGTTCTTGATCAAGTTCTTGATAAGTTCTGATTAAGTCATCCTCTAAGTACAACCAAGTTCTTTATTTTAAGTTATCTTATAATTATCAAAAAATACAATCTATGTTTTTAATCTTAAATAGTAAATGCCTAATATAGTACACACACCCTCAAAAACGTGTCATCGTTGAGAATGTCTTGCTCAGCGTTCTCTGCATAGATCTTAATGAAGGTCTTACATCCTAAGCAACCGCATTGATTCTGGTCTATGGAAATGTCTTTATAGACTCCAGTCTTTATTTATTGACTTTATCATTTTATAATACGCCATGAAACTATTTTTTATTTAAAAAAATTTAAAATATTATTGCATTATAAATGGATCAAAATATCTTTGTTGTTGACGGTTTTTGCGTGCTGTTGTCTTCCCGTATTTAGCGGGTTCAGATTTTTTGATTGTTTGTTTCGGCTGCCATTGTTTTATAAATTTTTTAACAGTAATAACTGCCCCCAGCAGCAGCAAGGGCGCCAAAATGGCAACAGTTTTAAGTTCAATATTCCATGAAGACTTTGGTGCCTTGAATCACATGGAGTTTTATAGCCGGCATTGAATCAACTTGTTCTGGCGTTGGCGGTGTTATGTTTTCATTATGAGTTATATTCTGTAACATTATTTTTTTTGTCTGTTCCACTCTGCTAATTTTTTCCTGCTTTAACACGCCCAGGATTTTTAATGGGCTCCACCTGATTCACGTTTTCTGCTGATTTTCTGGCTTGGTTACTTTCTCCACCTGATTCAGTGTTTTCTGATTCTGCTGATTTTCCACTCGTTTATTTTGAAGGGAAATAAAATCTATATGATTAAAAGTTATTAATCCCATGATTAATGGCGATAACAATGTTCCAAATCTGTAGTATAAATCACACCCTAGAGACTCTAATGACTTTGTTAAAACTGGATCTTGCGTTAAATCATACGTAAGATCTTGTTCAGAATCAAAAAGGGAGCAAATCTACTGACTAGTTTAGTGTACAAATAAGAACCGTTTGCCCCAAACTTTTCACCATTCTAGACCCCAGCTGCGCTTCATACCTGTTATGAAAACTTTAAAATGTCTTGCGGCGACATTTGTTGAATCTGTTTTTATGCGAATTCAGTTCCGAGGAACTGTTTTGTTTTCCCCCATGCTGCCAAGAATACAGCCTCCCTTTTTGGGCATAATAGCTTGATCATCAACTTGGTCATTCATAAGTTCGGGAAGGTTTAGGCCGCCTGAGCTGTAGTAGATCATCACTGTTCATGTTTTTTTAATAATTATAATTATTTTATTTTCTAAAAAAATGAAACACCGAAAAAACTGTTACCAACCTTGTATACCATTTTGCTGTTATTGGAGGCCTAAGTGTAGGATACCAATGCTTGGTAAAAGCTTGTTAAGAATTAAACCAGCAGATCTTGGCAAAAATAGACTTGAGGATTCAGCAAAGCTGATTGCTATCATTGCAGCTTCGGTTGCCACGAAAGAATTTTTTAGTCAAGCAAGGAATAAAATTTCCCGACAATATAAATATGTAAGAAAAAAAATACATTTAAAAAAATGGCTTCACTCGCAATAATGATAGGCGGCGCTGTGGTGAATGCGCTTGCTTTTAGCGGAAGTAATTTCGCATTTAGTAAACTGGGGAATGACGGCGAGAGAAAAAGACAAAACAAAGCTATGGAGCAACTAGCACTGCACAAGACGCCTAGAAAGGCAGAGACTTGAGCAGTTAGATTTTATTAATGACACACTGAAAAACAGGGCAGCAGCTTACACATTTAAAAATGTTGATCAAGCAAAAAACAATATTATCTTGTAACAGGCAAACCAATCGAGACATTGCCCCCACCAAAATTCAGTGACTTTATCAACCATCAGAAAAACAAAGATGCAAGGAAATCGCGTTTATTGTCGTTGGTTAAGCCGTCGGTATTTGTTGCACATAATATTGGCTGAATAAAAAATGAACAAAATCTATTATTCGCCCAAAGGAAAATTTGGGAAAGGGGATCACAGCAATACAAAAGCTAAGCCAAGCGGCAGGAGTCATGAACAAACAGCAAAAGAATGGGTTTTCTAAACAAGCGATATTGGCAAATTTATTTACCTGCCCCTAGACGAATACAGAGACCAAAACTTTGTCAATACAACTCCCAAAAGACACCCCTCAAATGGACTTCTATATTTACCCTCTGATAGGATAGACGAAAAAGATTTAAGTACGCACTTACAGTCATTGACATAGCTTCAAGATACAAAGATGCGGAGCCTTAACACAAAAGAGTGCTTCTGCTGTTGCTGTTGCCATACAACTGATATATCAACGAGGTCCTTTAAACTTATCCTCGGGATATTCAGTTGATGATGGAAAGAATTAAAGGGCAAGTGAATCAATTATTGTTGAAACATAGAGTTGCCATTAAAAAAAGGCATTCCGGGAGTTCACAGATCACAGGCTTTAGTCGAAAACTTTAACAAACATTATCTGAAAGACTTTTTTTTCCCACCAGTATCACAGAGAGCTGATTGAAAAATTCTCGCAACACAGAATTGGGTCAGAAGACGCCTCAGTTTTGGGACGCAATGAATAATGAAGAATTTAAAGGGTTAAAACCAGTACAACAATCAAAAAACAAACAATAAATGTTGTGAAGGAGAGCCTTCATCCGCAAACTATTACCGTTTGGTTTGAAAGTAAGGTACCTTTATTTACCGGGGAAGCAGAAGGGGACACTCGCATCAGGGCAACCGATCCAGTTTGGAGTGTTGATCCATATGAAATAAAAAGAATTGTAAAGAGAATCCGCCCGTGTATTATTTACGAGAAACTGGCACAACAAAACAACCAGCTCCTCAAAGATCTTTTGTGAAGGAAGAACTGCAGATAATCCCACCAGACACAGTTCCGCTTTAATTAATTTACGGTTCTATAATGACCATATGCATATGAAAACTCTGATTAACAAACACACGTTTTGTGTTTGTTCTATCTAATGACTTCTTTGTTACAACTGTTGTGTTGATCTCATGTAGATTAATCGCAGTTTTACGTTGTCATGATGAAAAGTCTTATTGCCAAACAATGCTTCTTTGTAGTTGTCATGTGATATGTTTGACTGCACAACGCTGCGGGATATTCCCTTTGCTTTCTTAATGATTTTCTCCTGGCTCGAAATACTGTACATTTTTGACCTTAACCCCACATACTCCTTGATCACCTTTCCAGATAATTCATCCTTCATCTTTCCTAAAACCTTTTTGTTAGTAATTGAATGCAAAGGCGAATCTTTAGGGTAATCGGACGTGTCATACCATCCCGCATGTCCTTTAGCTACTTCCATTTCCATGTCTTTATAGATGTCTTCAGTAGGGATATCTATAACAAAACTGTCTGTATCTGTGTAAAGTACTCTGGACTCAGGATACGAGGGCTTAAAGTAGTCATAAAGAAATTCTAACATCAAAAGCTTTGATAATTCTAAAAACAGTAAACCCAATAAAAACAGGTTTTGTCTAATTTGACTTTCTTTTTTTTCATCATTATGTCGAAAAGCTGATCATGAAATCTTCTAAATCCATGATAATTTGGTTTTGAAGTTAGCTTAATTGCTTCGTTCTCTCTGGTGACTAATCTGACATCTTTGCGCTTGTGCGATTCTCCATAGTCTTTCCAAAACAGCTGTTGTTTCATCAGCTTGAAAAAGTCTTTTCTGAAGCATCTGTGGATTTAGTTCTGAGGTCAGTGTTCTTCATGATGTATGGTTTCATGAACTGTTCTTGATCAAAAAGCAATTATGCGATGAACAGCTGTCAACTTCAAACCATGTCTTAAATAAAATTGTAGAAGTCTGTAATGACAGACATAATTTTTTTTGCCCAAGATTGGCACAAGTTTAGGTGGCTCCTTGGATCCATCTTTAGACTTCTGCTGCTAATGGATAGTCATTATGCAGTCATGGAGTTCATGAGGATATTCTAAGTCAACTTCTAGAATGAAACCACGCTGTTGATCAGGCGTTAAACTGCCCAACCACTTTAATGCCTTTTGAATATTATTCGTACCTGTGTACATCTTGAAGTTACGTAATGGAAGTGATTGCGCCATTGCCCAACCATACAGATTGTTTGCGTCTAAATACATGAGATAGTTAGACCTTTTACTCGGATCATAGTCGTCCAAGTATTTGTTGTTTTGCTTTACAGTAATGATGCGACGCCATACTAATTCCTCACCGCAATCCGTTTTCAATCATCTGAATCATTGGTAAATCTGACAATAAATCAATCTGTACTCCAGTATACTTTAAAAAAGCATCCCAGCTCATCCCGGGCGCAGAAATATAATGCGCAGGATCCAGGCTATAATGTTTCATGCAGGTCTTTCTATAATTTTCAAAGACGTCCGCCAACAAACATACATCTGCCATTAATAGGAGTCACTGATAGTCTCCCATCGTTTTACAATCTAACTTTTGCCAAGCATCTTGAGCATGCTGGTAATCGGAGTCGCTAATGTCCTTTCCTCTAAGACTAGAAAAGAACGCGCCTTTAGGCGGAAGTGAGTCTTCATCAAACCTTTCCCAACTGTTCATGTACTCATAAGGGTAAACGCCCTTCTAACAAGAGTTGGGTCAAAATATTCTTCCGTTATTGGCAGGACTTTAAGGACATAGCCAGTGCCTCTAATGATCCCATCATGTGCTGCATAGATCGTAGAAAGACATATTATTTAAAGTGAAACACATGTACTTTTCTGATGACTGTGCAATGCATGCTACCCTGAAGGCGTGGTTACTGCTTGCATTATAAGGTGAGAGTCATAACCTCGCAAGTTGTGAAAGAATACAGCAGCTTCCATGTCTTTGGATCAAACTTTAGTTGAAGATTGCATTTACTGTGCGCTGCACCTCTAAACTTCCCACTAATGTGATCATGGTCTCTTACTGTGGGGTTTACACTCTTGGGCGTTAGCTCTAAACCGCAAATCCAACAATGCGTGGCTGAGTCTACTGTTGTTGGTCTTCAGGCGCCATTATGATTTCAGATAAGTTTAGATTATTAGAACAGGCGTTACGCACTTGCTGCATGCGTTTTAAGAATGTTTCTGCAGCATCTGGTCCTCTATATAATTCTGGCTCTGAATAAACGCCATCCGACCTAACAATAATGAAGGCAAATGAACAAATCTGATGATTACTCATTAAGACTGTTTTTCGAAGTTTTTGTGGTGCTGGCCCTTCATAAGGAACAATAAGCGACTCGAAGTCTGCGTAAACTACGTAATGACTTGTTTGCAGCCGTTTCAGTTCTTAAAACTAACTTTAGATCCTGGAGGGGGCGTAGTTAGTTCTGTCTTACAGTCTACAGAACTTTTAACAAATTTTTTATATGTTCAAGCGCGCTTGAGCGGTTGGAATTCTTGTTAAACATTTTCTACAGAATTCTTGTTTATGTCATGTTTTGAAGTATGCGCTAATAAATCTGCTCATTGTGCGTATCAATGTGTAATGGGCAGCCCTGCTGGCGAAAACATTAGGAGTAAGTCCACATGACTTTTGGCTGGTTCGCCTATTGTTGGACTGTTCTTGGACACTTTAATTGGCACCAAATTTGTTTCCTCATCCCATGTGTATACATTAACAGTATTGGGTTGTTTTGTTCTCAAACTGATCAATTTGGTCTACACTAACAGGAAAGGATATTCCATTGAAGTTAAGATCTTTGGCGTATTGCCGATAGTTAGTCACTCTTTCTGCGTGTTCGCGGACATGATGCAGCCTTGCAAGAACACACCACATGAAACATTTGTTGTCTGAATTTTTTATGTTTAAAAACTGCTCTCTTTGAAACCAACTCCCGAGGTAGCGGAATGTAAGCCTTGCCTACAATCGGGTGCATACTTAGCCTGTTTTAATCTAATCTCTAAGACTCGCCCTCTGGACCAACCAGAGCCTCTCATTTTGGCTTCTTCAGCGGCAGCGTCAAACTGTGTAAGCAGTTCGTCTGCCCAACCCGGTGTTAAGTCATTCATGAGAAAGAATAGTCTGCTGTTATTAGTGAGACCCAGACTTCTAGATTTTCTTCATTTATTGTTACATAGTCGATTAAAACAGCTAACATTACTTTAACTGGCGGTCTATTGTTAGTTTGCCTGGAACTTGAGAAATAGCATGAACAACACTTGCCTGTACGTTTGTTGGGTCAATGACTTCTAAATCAATATCATTCAGTGCTCTTGATAAACGCTCTCTCTCGAGCATTCCTTCAAACAATTCGTCTTGTCCTTCATATATCTTAGCCATGCTGTCTTTCTTTTTCTAAGCCAACATATTTATTTAAATTAAAAAAAATACAACGGCTTAATCAGAATCAATATCGACGGTCTTTTTGCGCTTGACTCATAAACTAAAGTATAAACACCTTTTGGTGTTGTTAATGTGAGTGTTTAGAACAGAGTTTAATGTTTCGTTTACTTTTTTTAAGCATTCCTTTTTAATCTGCTCGGCGTCTGGCTGTTGAGAAAAACTTGTCCTCGCCTTTCTTTGAAGATCAAACTTTTGTCTTTTGTAGTCATCAAAATCGGCCTGTAAACGATTAAATTCTCATCCGTGATGTTTGAGTCAACTAGCGCTTTATTTATTGTCAGTTTAAACGAGCTAAGTTTAGCCGTTATTAGTTGAACCATAGCTGTGTGCTTTTGGAGTTTAGTTTTTAATTTTTGCTAGCAGCACTTACAGCTAATGAACACAGACCGGAGCTAAAGACAAACCTCCTAGAGGTAAAGCTGCGGGTGCGCCTATGCCCGTTGCTAAGAGACCAACACTCGTTCCTGCTGATAGAGCCTTTTAGTCGATGCTCCAGTATTTAAAATATGTAACAGCATTAAAGGCAGCAGAATACCTTCGTTGGGGTTTTTCTGTATTTTGAAAGGTCTTGCTCTAGTACTTGCTGCATTTTTGTAATGTTTGTTAATCTAAGGTTTTTATGTCAGGGGTTTCTACTATCCCTTCGTTTGGTAAATCTGGCGCTAGGTACTTTTTGGGTAAACGGAACAGACATGCTTTTTTTTAAAATAAAAATAATTTAGTAATTGTATAACTTTTAATCTGTTATTTTCAATATTTAGCGCGCATCATATATTAAAAACAAATTTACATTAAGTTTATCGGCTTCTTCTTCTTTAAATTTGAATGTTTATTACTCTCTCACAGTTCTCCCGCTTCCATTAACTGTTATCCCCTTGACCTTTGGGTCAATCCAAAAACCCGTTTTTTGTTTTAAATAATCTAAATCTTACACGTAAAGGGTGTAGATCTTAGACACAAGGTCAACTGTTGATTCTACACCTCCCCCCCCAAAACATTTTCTTTTTCATAAAAAAGCGAAAAGGGTTTTAAGCCCGCTAGCATAGATTTGGTTAGGACTCCCTCATCGAACATTTACTTTCTTTTTTTGATTAAAAAACTTTCACTTCCCTTTTAAAGGGTTCTTCATTTCACACAGCAATAAAAATACCTTTTAAGCGATCTTGCTAGACGCTAAAACAAAATTTTCCAATAGGTCGCCTGCTTCTGGGAAAAAGGTATGATAAATCCTTTTTCGTAATATATTGCTAATTTTGACTGATTTTTGGTGCTCAATCGCCTTGCAAATTAGGGTTGCAAACAACTCAAACTCTAACGTATTCAAAATGCTGTA
Source organism: Conus ventricosus (assembly GCA_018398815.1). Classification (NCBI taxonomy): domain Eukaryota; kingdom Metazoa; phylum Mollusca; class Gastropoda; order Neogastropoda; family Conidae; genus Conus; species Conus ventricosus. The sequence goes on from CM031621.1 coordinate 20,702,274, forward strand.
CTTTGCTTGGGGCTTTGATCTAAAAACACGTTGTTTTCTTTAAAAAATTAGTTTTTGAACTTGTTTTAATTTTTTTTGCCCCTTGAAAGTATGGCGCATGCGCTTTTAACAACCAAAATCAAGGGGAAGGAAAGGTTTTCCAAACCAAAATTTACAGCCACATATTTTTTGCCGCTTTAGTTCGGGGCCCTTTCTATGTTTTGGGGCTTCTTCATTTTCTATTCCTTGAAACCAAAGTCAGCCCTTTCATTCGCGGTTGCCAAAGATCAGAAATTTTAAAAATATTCTGCATTGGTAAAGAAAATATTTCTGCCCCTCAAGTTTTATAAAAATTTTTCTTAACGATTGCCCGCCCCGGTTCGTCAACGTCCTTTTTTGGGGTCTGTTTTTTGAATCGAGCGCTATTTTAAAAGTAAGACGCGAAAGGCCGGGCACAACACGTCATTTCCCTAGGTCGGAAAATTTACAGTAAGAATTTGATCCGCTCAATATAATGATTTATTTGGAACAGTATATCCCGCTTATTCCCTTCAACCCCAAAGGGGGGTTCCCCTTTCAGCCTATGGGGGGTTAAAAAATCGAGCCATTGCTTGTACTTTTTTTTAAGAAGCAAAAAAAAAATTTAATTATTTAAAAACAGGCGGGAAAATTGAAATGAAGAAGAATGATTTTTTTGATCCGGAGACACATGAGTGAAATATCCCTTTAACAACATCGCTCAACGCCTCAATGCGCTGAATTAAAAAATAAGGTTAAATCTTTTACAAAGTTTAGGTCAAAACCTCCCGAATTTATAGACCCAAAGATTTTGGAATTAAAAGATATCATTTTCTTAAAAAACTAAAGGGCAACTTTTTCGTTACAACAAACCCACCCACAAATTTTTTAGCCAAGAGTACAATTATACAAAGACTCATTGAAAGCCCAAAATCGCCTTGCCTTGTTAGACCAAATTAGACAGGGATGCATTTTCTAAACTTCAAAACCCTGCAGGAACCCAACACTAACCCAAATACAAAACAGGGAAATTTGAAAAATTAAATAAATCAGCAGATGAAAAAATAAATGCAAAGAAGCAAAAACCATTTTTTCAAAAGAAAAAAACGTTAAAGATATACACGACTCACCGCACCCATCGAGAAAATAGGGGGCCCTTTGATCAGCTTTAAGAACCCATCAGAGGAATTAACAAACAATTTAGAAAAAACTAGGTGAACTAGATGGGCATATAAGAAAAAAAAGAAAAACTCGTTGGGGCGATGACGCCGCTTAGGCATGATATTAAAGAAAGAATAACCCAAAGACAAAAAGATTTTGAACAAAAAAGACAGCAAAGACTAAAGTGCTAACACTAACCCGAACCAATACGAACTAAAGTGAAAAATAAGAGAAACTATCCAAAAATTTTTTATGAAGCACAACGCAGCAAACGAAAAAAAACCCTGTTTAGAGAGAAAGGGCCACTTAGCAAGCGTTATAACCCCCTTGGGATTTGCAAAAAGTAACGGGTAATGGGCTATTACGGGCGGCGGGGGCCAAAGTTCAGTACCCCGCCGCCACGCCTCCCCTGTAAATCAGGGGAAAAAAAAAACACTTGATCATCTTGCAATTTTTAAAAAAATTAGCCAAAAAAGCTATAGACTTTTTAACCGGTATATTAGGGGTATTGTTAGCGGGTTTTTTGTCTACTCCCAAAGAAAAGTAGTTGGCTTTTGGCCGAGCACTTATGGACATTAGTTCTCGAATATTTTGGGTTAATTTTTGTAAAAAAAGACCAAGTAACCCCGGCCAGTTAATCCAAGAACAACCTGTCTTTTCATATTCATGGTCATTATTTTTGACTTTCGCGAACAAGTCCCGAGTTTTGCTGAGTTTTCAATGATTTGGGGGGGTTTGGGACTTGGAATTGTGACTTAATTTTGGCGTTTCTTTTTTGTTTGTAATTTTACGGCTCAAAATTTTATGTCTTTTTTTTCCCCCCTTTCTTTTCTTCCCGTTTAAAAAATTTCTTTTTATAGTTTAATTGTACCTATCTGGAGTCTGGGTCAGAAGCACATGTAAAAACCAGTGCCAACAGCAAAGTCTATTTTCGTTTTGCGTATTTAAAACATGTTGGTACCTTTTAATACTTGAAGGAAAATCAACTGTAAAATTTTAAGGCTCCTAAAAATTTTGCTAAAAATTGTTTTTGTGCATAAAAGCCAGTAAAGGATCAGTTACTCGATCCGCCGTGCTTGCGACCCCACAAAAACCAAACGTAATAGAATAGAGTCGTTTATTTCTTCTATCCCGCTCAAATTAGGCCCTTAGAACGTCTAAGATAAATTTTTCCATGCTGTTTTATCTCTTCTCTATGGACCCGGGGAAAAATTTTTTAAAGGGAACGCCCCAAAATTATAAAATTTTTTTTTTGGATTTAAAAACCACTTTTTTTTTTTTTTGATTTTTTTTTAATTTTGTTTTTTTTTTTAAAATTTAAATTTTTTTTTTTTTTTTTTTTTTTTTTTTTTTTTTTTTTTTTTGTTTTCGAATGGATTAAAAATTTGCATTCGGTAATGGTGCTTGCAGTTCATTTTAAATACGCCTAAAGGGGTAATTTAAAAAATGAAATTGTACACGACCTCACCAAAGGCAGGAAATTTAGAAGACGCATACGACACTCCACACCCTTGATGCACAAACACACAAAGTTTACGGTTCGTAAAACTGCATCGGGTACTAAACCACGCTTTTTGGAGTGCTCGTTTTTTAAAAGGGGTTAAAAAAGCTCTTTAAAGGGAAAACCCCCTTTTAGAAAAGAGCATCTGGGCCCCCAATTTTCCCAAAGTATCAGGCTATATTTTTAAGATTGTATGCGGGCCCAACAGAAATTTGCGCCCGTATATTTGAATCCCATTTTTAATTTGTTTTAAAAAAAAGTTTGTAACAATAAAAAACCCAAGACATCCTTTGTTTTAGAAAATGCATTGATAACAATTGCGGGGCCAAAAAGGTCGCGCTCCATAAATATTTTTCAAAGTCGAAGGGGTTTAAAAAAGCGAAACCAAGGGAATAATAAATTACAAAAGTTGTGGGTCAAAGCTAACCAGTTAACAAAAATTGGGTTTTTACGGGGTTTGCTCACTAAAAAAGCAATGATAAATTTGGCATTAAATCTCAAACTAACAATGCCAAAAACTAAAAAAAAAATTTAAAATTCGAACCCGAAAATGCAGATTACTTATTTGATAAAGAGCAGCAAAAAAGTTAGGGGTTTTAAAATTGAAAACTCAGGCACTAAAAGTTGTTGCGCCCCAAAAAAACTACTTTTAAGGGGGAAAAATCCGCTCGATCTTGCATTTCATTCATTACTTTTTGTTCATTTGATAGCTGGGCACGATGAAAACTTATTGATGGAAGGCCCTCAAAATTTTTAAAGCTTTACCGGCGGGGGAAAACTGCAAATTGCATTTTTGAAAAATTTTAACAAATTCCCAAAATTACAGTTTAAAAGATTAGTTTGTGGGAGGGTGGATCATTTAATATAAAAAATTTCAGACAAACAGAAAGTTGGAAATGCATAACCTACAAAATTGTTTGGAAATAAAATAAAAAAGTCAAAAAGCGCTGGGCCAGAAAATCCGGGGTTACTTAGCGCCTTTAAGGGGTAAACTTTTAAATTTAAAAACCTTTTCAGATTTCGGACTTTTAACAGAACGGCGAATAGGCCTTTTTAGGTTTTTGAGTACACAAAGATGGTGATTTAAACCAAAGAGTTGGCGACACCAAAAAATTTTTTAAACTAAACCTGCGCAATCTGAAGCAAATAATGTTTGGGCGTAAAGAAATAAATTTGTTCGAAAGCCTACCTCAAAAAGGGCCTTTAAAACCCTTTTAGAAGGGGAAAAAAAATTTAATTCTAAGCCCATTTTCAAATTTTTTAGGGCCCCAAAAAATTTCAGAAAAACATTTAACTCTGGGCCCTTTACATGTAAGTCTTATCCGGGGACAATAGTCGGAAAGAAAAATTTAAATAACGCCTATGGGGGAAAAAAAATACATCCTCCACAAAAAGAAAAGTTGTAAAAAAAGCTTCTACAAAATTACAGTTCTTCCAAACAGAAAAAATAGGAGACACGTTCACAATGAATTTGAAATTTCTGTCTTTAAAAGATGTGGAGAGGGGTGGGGTTGTGGGCTTAGTGATGACCATAAAAGGAATTAAAAAATTTGCTGGGAAAACTTAGACTTAAACGTCTTAAAAATTGTTTTCGTCGTTCTTCACATGGGGAGGGTATTAAGATCAAACAACAAGCAACAAAATCAATGTTTACTTAAAAAGAAACAAACTTTAAAAACTGAATTTGGGTTAATCTTTCACATTTAGGCCTCGTAGGTTTTATTTTACAACAATTTTTTTACGAAGTTGTAAAAATAATAAATGGATTAATTAAATTCTGTATAAAAATATGAGCAGTTAAACTTTTTGAAAAATCCCCTCATTGTTCAATGATTGGCAACTGGTTGGAAAAAAAAATATTTGCCTAGACTTATTACAAACATTTTTCGTTAAATTTTTTAAACATATTTATTTTCTGTCCAAAACTTAAATGGGAAAAAAGCAATCATGATAGAAAGGTTTTTATGGGCAGATGATAAAAAATTTAGTTGATCCCACAATAAACTGAGTGAATGTCTAAAACGCTTTTTTATATTTGAGGAACCCGAAAGCTATTTATTATAGAGACTTTCAGCAAAAAAAGACATAGTTAAAAAAGAGAAACACTTTTTTCGAAACTACTTTTAGCGGAAAACTGCCGATAAGTGTGTGGATTTTTGCCAAAAAAAACTCATTTTTAAAAAACTTTAGAAACATTTAAAGAAATTATGTTATTTCACATGAAAGACAGAGACTCATTGAAGAATGTTTGCGCGAAAATGATGTATTGAAAACGACCAAAAAAAACAAGGATTAAACAAAAAACAAAACGAAAAGTTTTTAAAAAAGTAAAAAAAAACGGGTAACCCTGCAATAGTTTGTTTGTAGATAATCGTTTTTTTTGGGGGGGGTTGACTCTTACTTTCAGAGAACAGTAATATCTGATTTAGGGGATTTCCCCCCAAAACTCGGTGAGGCGAAATGGCCTAGATCGGCATATTACTGTTCCTATTACAAAAAAACAGCCTCATCAAATATTCCCAATAGTTTAAGCTTTCCCGGGGCTTTCATGAAAAAAGGGGTCATATTCAGTCAACAGCTCATGAAAAACCGGGCATAAATATTCACTCACTCACCCCTTGACCCCACCCCAGCACACACCTCTTCCCCCCCTCACACACGCCCATCTCATCCCGATAACCACGTCCTCCCTGTACACCCCCCCTTCCCTCCACCCTCCCTCGTTTTTCCCCCATCTCCATCACCATCTCCAAAACGTCCTGGTCCTTCTCTCCCAGGTTCTTTCACACTCGTAGTCTGATATCCCGTGATTTAGCCCTGTCCCATTCTGTCCCTGCTCTGTGATTAAAACTCCCAGGCATGAGCTTGCCCCAGTAGGTAACAATAAAAACACGGTGAAGCGTGTCCATTCCAACACCAAGCAACCATGACACTGGAGCAGCCATGAACCAGACTTATCCAAACAGTAAATTAGAGATTGTAATCTCAAAGCAATGCAAGACGACTGTTTGCCCAACGTTATCTTGATTAAATTTTTGTCACAGACCTGCACAAAGTATATTTCATAATTACACGTACTTGTCCACTTACTCAGTAGTGTACTAACTCCCACCCCCTTTTCCTTTATCCCCCCCCCCCCCCCCCCCACTACCACATATGCACCAACAACACACGATCACCCTGTCTACAAACATCACTAACATGCACGCACATGCAAACACAAACACACACACACACACACACCACACACACACACACACACACACACCACACACACACACATGTATGCGCCTGCATGCGAACACATCGTGCGCCATGCACACACACAAACACACCACACACACACACACACACACACACACACACACACACACACACACACACACACACACACACACACA
>CM031621.1:20715833-20740177 GCA_018398815.1 Conus ventricosus
AAAGCAATGCATTCGATATTCAATTCAATCAAAATGTAATGTGTCTTATACAAGAACTATTATACATCTGACCTCTTTTAATCGTGAATTTTTATTTGTCCATCACTTTACAGAAAGTTTGTTTCCAAGCAGAGTGACCGAGGGCGGAAAATGAAGCTTATTTAGAAAGGAAATGGGTTAGTAACCGCCACAGATACGAACAAATAGATTACAGGACAAGACACAATGCATTTCGACCTCTTGGATCTTCTTCGGGCAAAGAACAAACAACACTTAGGACAGTGAAAACGAAGAACGAAAAACCGCTTATATTCTCATATTCGACGCAAAATGGCTGTTGGATGAAAACTAGATACGTAGTTTCTCGTTTTCGTTTTCACTGTCCTAACTGTTGTTTGTTTTTGCCTGAAGAAGACCCAAGCGGTCGAAATGCAGTGTTTTGTCCTTTATGGAAAGTCAAGGACACATTTACAATGTCTGAACTTAGGCAAAGGAAGGGAAGGGAACAAACGTGGGATATCTTGATTGTCAACAGTGTGTGTTTGAATTCTTTTCCGTTTGCTTCTAATAAGGTCGCGTATGAACAACCTGATTTCTCATTTGACAAGCTGCGTATTTTTTTTTGTTTTTGTTTTTTTTGTTTTTAATACTTTGGTAGACATATGTACAGGAATTGGCGAGGAACGAGATATGTATAGACAGAAGTGAGTGGAAATTCGGGTATAACCGGTGTGAGAGAGAGCCATACAGTTTGAAGATAGAAAGGTTGTTCTTTATATCGTTATTTGCGGGCCTTTGGTTTTTCCTTTGAAAAATAAAAAAGGTTCTCAGACATAAACCAAATATTTGTGCCATGTCTCTTGAGTGTACGATGTTTCACCATTCAACATATTGAAAAATGCCACACCCAGCCTAAAAAAAAAGTCTTGACCCGAAAAAAAAGTTGATCCTAAAAATGTTACACAGTGAAAAAAAGGCACCCTCATAACCTGAAAAACGAAACATCCTGAAAAATGTCACAACTGGAAAAATTGTTACATCCTGAAAAAGCAATCAGCGGAAAAAATAGGTTGACATTGTGATTAAACTATCACATCCTAAAGCGAATAAGACTTGTTTGTGAACAGAGATAAGCCTTTCCGCTTAATTCACTGGTCACAGATTCACACACAAACACACATATATATATATATATAAACAAAGCTTGCTCTTATGTCTTAGATTGAAGAAATAGGGGAGATACGCATTCATATTTGCAGTGGTAGATAATTCTGCCTTAACTAACAGTATGTGCTTAAGTGGTGAATGGGAAAAATAAAAATCAAAAAAAGCTTCTCAAAATGAGCCTTCAGCAAGCTTATATTCTCCAAGGGGGAGACATCCTCCATTAGGGAGGGAAACTCACTAACATATATAACTCCTGGTCATATACCGATATTTCGAAACCTGGTTGTTTCTCCTCAGTGACCGCGGAAAGTGGTAATTGACTCCTCTGCCTTTTCAGTTTTAAGAAGAATGCAATCCCAGAAAAGGCTGGTGTGCAATACCGTAGTATGTTTGTTGAGTTTTCAAAAAACCCACCAAAGGTGCCATCTAAGAAGCAAAAGAAAATCATGAAAGAGCAAAACAAGCTACATTTTTCTGTGAAAAGTAGAAAATCTAAAAATATAGCCTCTTAAGACAAGTGCTGAGGGCCAGTTCTTGGAATGAATACGCAAGGGACTAAAATACAACAAACTAATAATTCCAAGGATAAGTACCGAGCACCGTTCCAGCAACTTACAGAGCAGCTTGGTGTTGCAATGACTGCAAGAAATATTGAATTATGAACAAAGCTTGCTCTTATGTCTTAGATTGAAGAAATAGGGGGAGATACGCATTCATATCTTCAATCTAAGACATAAGAGCAAGCTTTGTTTATAATTCAATATTTCTTGCAGTCATTGCAACACCAAGCTGCTCTGTAAGTTGCTGGAACGGTGCTCGGTACTTATCCTTGGAATTTATTAGTTTGTTGTATATATATAAATATATATATATTATATATATATATATATATATATATATATATATATTATATATAATATATATATATATATATATATCTATATATGATCAGGAAGACCAGTGTCAACAGAACTCCAACTGCTGCCACCATCCCCTGTCCATACTGTGATAGGTCTTTCGGGCACAGATCGGCTGACCAGCCGTCTACGCACTCACCCCCGATCCCAGGATGACTAGATGGTCTTCGTCCTCTCGACGGACAAACACACAAAAACAACATATCTATCTATCTACAATAAACTAATAAATTCCAAGGATAAGTACCCGAGCACCATTCCAGCAAGCTTTGTTTATAATTCAATACACACACACACACACACACACACACACACACACAACACACACACACACACACACACACACACACACACACATGCACACACGCACATACACAGACATATGCACACATATAGATAGATAGATAGATAGATAGATAGATAGATAGAAAAGACATGCGCACATATGTCATAAAATCAAGGAAAGAATGCATCTATCATTCTCAGTATCGCGACCAGTTAGCTTGCCTTCCTCCACGGAAGACTTTAATGACATTACTTGACCCAAACTGTTAGAGAGAGAGAGAGAGAGAGAAGAGAGAGAGAGAGAGAGAGAGAGAGAGAGAGGAGAGAGAGAGAGAGAGAGAGAGAGAGAGAGAGGAGGAGAGAGAGAGAGAGAAATATTTACTTGCTCAAAGATTGCGAGAACAGTCGCAGTAAACAAGATGATGTTCCACACAAAAAAAAATTTAAGAAGAGCAAAGGGAGCTAAAATCCAACTGCAATAGGACTCTTGACGTACGGAGTCGCGTCCCTTTACTTACACATTTCTACTATCACTTTCCCCTTTTTTTTTCGGCTAGGGAACATGCCCACCCTTCTCTGTCCGTTTTCGGCTTGACACCCCCCCCCCCCCCCCACCCTTTCCTTTAAGGAAAAAAAAAAAAAGCCTTCTATTATTGATGCTCGAAAACTGTTTTGCAGTGTGCTTATAATTTTCAGAGTTTTCCTCCATGATTGGTATGTGTGTATGTTTGCGTGCGCGCGCGCGCGCGCGCGCGTGTGTGTGTGTGTGTGTGTGTGTGTGTGTGTGTGTGTATGTGTGCGTGGGAGCGTGCGTGCGTGCGTGTGTGTGTGCGTGTGTGCGTGCGTGCGTGCATGTGTATGTGTGTGTGTGTGTGTGTGTGTGGTGTGTGTGTGTGTGTGTGTGTGTGTGTGTGTGTGTGTGTGTGTTTGTACAACTGTGAGTTAATCTGACAATAAATTGGTTTCAGTCAGTCAGTCAGTGTGTGTGTAGAACAGTCTCGGAAGTTTTGTATTTGGTTCTTGGGACCTTTCGTGCCTTCTTGGCTGTCTTCGCCATTGTTCTTTCCTTTTCTCCCACAAACATTTCTTTTTTTCTTTGTTTTTCATTTTTTAAGCATCCCTATTGTCTAACACGATGTTCTTAACGAATAGGAATAAGGCACTTGTTTGGACAGGTGAGTATTTCTAAACACCTGGTTCAATTTGAGATCACACACACACACACACACACACACACACACACACACACACACACACACACACACACACACACACACACACACACACACACACACACACACACACACATGCGCGCGCACACACACACTGAGACACACGCACACACACAGACACACACACACACACGCACGCACGCAAGCACACACGCACGCACAGACCCACGCACACACGCACGCACGGACCCACGCGCAAACACACACACACACACACACACACACACACACACCACACACACACACACACACACACACACACACACACACGCAGGCGCGCGTGCATTCACGTTTGTATTGATGCTGAAAAGATATAACAAAACAGTGAGGGAAAAACAACTGCATGCTAACAGTTCCTGCCTTTTTTTTTGTTTGGGAAGGGGGGGGGGGGGGGGTACCCTGTGCTGTGGGCAAAGCAATCTCTCTGTTCAAATAATGAACAGTTGCTGCTGAGGGACAGAGTTGTAAACTGGCTGTACTAGCTACATGGTATAGTGTCATATGTTCTCATAGCCAAACGGTTGGTACTACTTCACATTCGGGTAATTGCGCAAGCCATGATTACGATGATTGTTCAAATGCATGCTGCACTGTTGTAAAGTATATTCCTTTTTGCCTGGCCATTGTGACATTGAACTGGATTCCTGTTTGTTGCTTTTTTCCCCCTCCTCTGGCACTTGATGGTCTTTTATGTAATGTTTTGACTAAAGGAAAACTCCATGGATTCAGTAGGTAACAAGGCAAACATGTTCACAATTTCATCATTAAACTGTCAAGGTCTAGGGAATCATCAGAAAAGAAGAGACATATTTCATTATTTAAGGGAAAAAAAAACACAATGCTCTATATATTGCCTACAAGACACTCATTTTGAAAAAGATACAGAAAAGTGTATAAAAGCGGAATGGGGGTATGACTGCTCATACAGATCTAATGCTCGAGGAGTAGCAATACTATTTAATGATAATTTCGAATTCAAAATAAATAAGGTGGAAACAGACATGCAGGGTAACGTGATCATCATATCATTTACAACAAATGAAAAGGAACTGTTGCTAGTAAGTGTATATGGACCAGACAAAGACGTCCCAGCATACTCTGAGGAACTCACAAATAGGATTTAAAAGTACAAAAATAACAACGTTATTGTGGTGGGGGATTTGAATATGGTACTAGAACAGGAAATTGATTGTTAAAATTATAAACATATAAATAACCCAAAAGCTAAAAAGCAGTTGAGGATATGATACAAGATTTGTCATTAGCAGATGTATGGAGATAAAACAACCCAGATTGTAGGAGATACACATGGCATAGACCTACCCCCTTGCAACAAAGTAGGCTAGACTTCTTCCTTCTGTCAGAATACTTAATCTGGTATTTTGAAGATACTGACATTTTACCAGGCTATAGATCTGACCATTCACTAATTACACTAAAGCTTCAATTCGGAAAGGAGATTAAACATTAAAACTGTTTGGAAATTTAATTTATCTTTACTAAAAGATAAAGAATATGTAGACGGAATAAATAATCTAATAAAAGAAATAACAGAGGAATACACAGATAAAGATGAGGGGGATGATGTTAATGCTAACAATAGCCAAGATGAAAGCCAGTCGAACAGCTCAGACTCTAAACTAACAGTGTCTGATCGGTCTTTCTTGACTTCTTACTAATGAAGATAAGAGAAAATTTCATCCAGTATGCCACAATTAAAAAAAAAAAAGAGAGAATCACAATGTAAAGAAAACAGCCTTATGCAAACTATTAAAGATATTAAGAGTAAAGAACTTAAATCAGAGGAGGATTTGAAGACAACTGAAGAGAGTAATAGAGAATTGATATTACTAAGAGAAAAGGTAATGAATGGTGTACTACTAAGATCAAAAGCAAGATGGGTTGCAAATAGGGAAAAGGTTAGCAAATATTTCTGCAGTTTAGAAAAGCGTAACTTCATTAGCAAACAAATTGTAAAGCTACTGGATGGACAAGGTAATACACTGGACAAGCCAGAAGACATAAAAGTTACAGTAAAACACTTTTATGAGGATCTATACCGAAAACGATCAAATGTGAAATGCAATATTGAGGATTTGGCGAATAAGATACCGAAACCAACAGAAGAACAGACTAAATCATTACAAGGAGAAATAACAATAGAAGAAGCAGGGATTGCATTGAAAAATATGAAGAACGGGAAAAGCCCTGGATCGGATGGCTTTGGAGCTGAGTTTTTCAAATATTTTTGGAAACAAATTGGCGTGTTTGTAACCCGAGCTTTAAATGAAACTTTCAGAGAAGGCGAACTATCAAACACCCAGAAAGAAGGTATAATAATTTGTATACCCAAAGAAGGAAAACCAAAAGAATATGTAAAAAAAACCTGAAGATCTATTTCACTTTTAAACCTTATATACAAAATTGGCTCCACTTGTATTGCTAATAGAATTTAAAAAGTTCTTCCATCACTCATTAGTGAAAACCAGACAGGATTTGTCCCAAATAGATACATAGGTAGTAACATTGGGGTAATTTATGACATAATACACCATCTCAACATAAAAAAATATCCCAGGGATGCTAATTAATTCAGACCTCAAAAAGGCGTTCGACTCGTTAGATTGGGATTTTATGCACAAAGTGCTAAAGGCTGTAGGTTTAGGTAAAGATATTTGTAAATGGATAGAAGTATTCTACAAAAAACATTAAATTTACTGTTATCGTAAATGGCCAAACATCATAATGATTCTCAATAGAAAGGGGTTGTAGGCAAGGAGATCCAGTCTCACCATATATCTTCGTATTATGTGCAGAAATATTATCCGTAATGATCAAAGAAGAAAATAGTATTGAAGGTATACAAATCGGGGAGGAAGAACACAAGATATTACAATTTGCCGATGACATTGAACTGATGAACACAGGGAATAAGAAATCATTTGAAAAATCTATCGAGATTCTTGATAGGTTTGGGGAAAACATCAGGTTTATTCTTAAACAAAGAGAAAACACAAGTAATTTGGCTTGGAAGACAAAAGCATAGTGAAATAAGATGCATGGAACATTTAAAGATGATCTGGAATCCAGAAGAATTCAAAATATTAGGAATTTGGTTTACTCAGGACTTAACACCCATGGAAAAAGAAACTACAAAGCTAGAATGATAGAGGTGAAGGGGACTATTTAAAATTTGGCTTAAGAGAATCATTACCCTTTAGGAAGAATTGCAGTTTAAAATCATTAATTCTGTCAAAAAATAACTTACCTATGGTTGATGCTTCCAAATCCACCTGACACATTTGTTTAAGAATTACAAGACTTACGTTACTGGTTTGTGTGGAATAAAAAACAAGATAGAATTAGTCGAAAAACAGTTATTAAAGATGTACAGGATGGTGGGTTGAATCTACCTGACATAAATGCTCTCATTAACATGGATAAAAAGACTGAGACAAACAACGCACACATGGAGAGACATGTTGATTTTTCATACCCAATTATTGAGAACATTGAGAAGTACTCTTCAAATCATCTGTGCATCACCACTCAAGACAATGTTTTCTGGAAACATGTCTTCATGTTGTATAAGCAGTTCTACTACAAATAAAACCAGAAAATGCCAGATAACTACTTGCAGAACCAATTCATTACAATGAACATATGAAAATAGGTAATAAACTGATACAACGAAATGTATTTAGAGTATCTGATTTTTTCAAAGCCAATGGATATTCAATATCCATGAGGAATTCAGAACAAAGTATAGCATTGAAATAGATTTCCTATCATATGGTGTATGCATATTTTCCATTAAAAATACATCAGAGAACACGGTTTGAGAATGAGATAAAGATAACATTGAAGCAGAAGTCAACACAGCACTAAAGAAAATATATTCTGTAGATAAAGGTTCCAAAACTTATTACAGAGTTATAGTAAAGATAACTGGGAACCAATCTGTTGTGCAAAACGGACGGAGAAGCTGAATAGACAGATACATTGGAAGAAATGCTTTAGAAGAATTCATCAAATTAAGGATATTAAGCTAAAATGGATGCAAATGAGAATAGTGCATCGAATAATTGCTGCAATGAGAATAGTGCATCGAATAATTGCAACTGATGTAGCTCTGAAAGATATGGAAATAGTAGAAAGTTATAACTGTAGTTTCTGTGAAGAGGAAAAAGACAGCATTGAACATATGTTCTGGAGATGCATACATGTCAATGAATTCTGGAAATCATTGCACGAATTAATAAAAGGAAAGTGTTTAATAGTGAATAATCTGTCTCTGACTGAAAACACAATAATTTTGGAGCAGATGACAATTCCGCAACAGATACAACATTCGATCTTATAATACTGATAGCCACACGCTACATTTTTAGCTGTAAAATAAACAAATTTTAAGCCTTTAATAACAGTATTTCTAACAATACTAAAGAGAAGATATAATCTTGAAAAATATATAGCAACTGTACAACTGAATCTGCTAAAAATTAACACTAACTGGATCAATTATGAAGTATTATTTGAAAATTGATAATTAAAATCATAAGGTACCTGGATTTAAGGATACAGAGGGAGGTAGAAAGGTGTGGGCAGTCCGCTTCTAATTCATTCTTGCGATTTGTTTGTATATGCTTTTTTTTTAATTGCGCTTTTCAAACTGCAGTGACAATTGCACACTTGATATGAGCAAATTCCAGATTTGCTTTGAACAGTGTTTTTTTCTTCTTTATATATTCAATGTTCGCGAAAACTAAAATGATATCATGTTGGTTTAACTGGACAGAATACCTGATTAAAAATCCTGTTGTCATGTGACGTAGCCTCACATCAAGGCATGTGACGCTCCATCACATGTAGTTAGTGATATGAATCATTTCCCATGCCACAACTAAAAAGGAAGAATATTTATGTGGCTTGACTAGTGTAGCGGCGTCCCCAAATAATGGTGAGAATGACTCATTAAAGAAAGAAGGGTGGTCATTGGGTGAAAGTGACCACTGAGAGATAGTTTATAAGGGTTGGTAAGGTGCTGGTCATGTGTTTTGAACACTGAGTATGCACTCACTAGGAGAGGGAGAAAGAATCAGTTTTAGCCCAGCAGATGGCCTAGAGACTCGAACCTGTCAGGACGCTGGTCCTCACTGCTGACCAGTCATTACCAGGCCTTCACCTTCGCCCTTCACTTTTCACCCCGTGAGGTGGTTAAAGATGGCCATGGTGTGGGGAACACACCGGTAGTTCAGCCCCAGCAATTAAAGACTCCAGGAAGAGAGTTGGAACTCATCATCTCTCCAGTGACGGGAGAAATCAAGGGGGCGATACGATGTCTGAAGAGACAGGGAATCATGACAGTATGGAGTCTTATATCTGATGCAGGCATGGCATCAATGATTACAGGAGTTATTTATTCTCTGGATGGATTTTGGGCTAATGTAATGTGAAGGCCATGACTTTTAGAATCTGAATGAATTAGTTTATCTCTCAGTGTAAAGAGAGATACAGGTATAAAATCTGTTTATAAATTGTTTGATGTGATTTAGTAAAGTGTTTTTCCGAAGGAGAGGGGGAGAAGAAAAACATTCGAGTGCGCCTTTTGGTTGATTGGAAAGATTGCGTGTGCGTATGGATGTAAATCGCTGTCATGAATGCTGCGTGTGTTTTGTTTCCCCTGAAAAAAAAAAGAATAAGAAAGTTTTTATTGTACCCTCAGGATAGATTTTGTTTTGTGCCCTTGGGTTGGAAAAAAAAAAGAAGATATATTTTCATTAAAAAAAAAAAAGATTTTGATTTGTACCCTCAGGGGTTTGGGAAGGAAAAAAAAGAAGTTTAATTATTATTTGTATTTGCATTTTTTTCTGTTTATGGTGTGAGGAAGTTTATTTTCAGTGCGAGTGATTCTCTCTTATTTCTGATCTGATTTGCTGAGTATTTATGTTTGTTTGTTGGTCCTATTTTTTTTTCCCCGATCGTGACCACCGTTCTCGCTACTGAGCGTTAGTTCAGAGTGGAGCAGCGTTTCCTATTTTGTCCTTTTCCCCGATCGGTGAGCCCCACCGCTTCTCGCTACATTGAGCGGTTAGTTCAAGAGTGGGAGCAGCCGTGATCGCCCTTATTAGGTTTATTTTGTTGTTTTTTTTCTTTCTCTGTCCTATCGTTTCATTTCAAGTAGTCCCCTTTTCCCAGAGTTTGAACCGACCTTGTCTCCTTCAACAGGACAGAGGTTGACAAGTGCGGGGAAAACTCTCCTAATAAATTTTTTTTTTTTTTTTTTTTTTTTTGGTGTTGTGATATTTTCTTTGCGTTTGGGTGAATGTACATTTATTTATTGATTGTTTATCATTTTGTATTTTTATTGTAGTGTTGTGTATACTGTACATGATTTGTTTTGTTTATCATTTTATATTATTATTGTAGTGTTGTGTATACTGTGCATGATTTGTTTTCCCGTCTCCAGTTTCACGAGAGACAGTGACCACTAGGGTGCTGTCTGAGGGCTTCTTTTGCTTTTCTTGATTTCTTATCACTATTCCGATCCTGTGTATCCTTTCATTTCCTTTTCACCCCCTTTTTCAAAATCTCTACACTTCTTTACAATAAGCTCCTGTCTAGTTTTCTTTTCAACATTTTCATCTTTTAGGTAGGATTTCCGCTAGTTTGTGTTTCTTCCCCTCTTTTAATTGTTTGTGCTTCCATTTGTTTTGTAAATTTATATTCATTTTTTGTATAAGGCGATACATCTGTCTTGTAAATTCATTTGAAATTAAGTAAGAAAGAAAGACTGATAACAAGAACATTTAAGAACTTAAACTTTATAAAGAATTTATTTCCAGAAAACTTTAGTATTGTGTTTTTTCCTTTCTTAGGAAAAACAGATTAACATTGAACTTCAATTTTTTTTAAATTCCAAATTGATAGCAGTTTGCAAATTACTTTTGGAAAAATACATTCCTTGTGTTTCATATCTACCTTGTTTTAGTAAGCTGTTTTCTGTTTACACCGGAAATTGAATTCTTTATTTGTATATACTATAATTACGTTTTTGTGAAACATAAAACGCCATCATATATCGCCTTATTTTTATTCATACTTAGAAATTGTTTTGTGTTTATATCTGTTGACGGTTCATTATGGATAATTTTGATAAATATGTTCAACAAACGGAACGCTTGGGTTTTGATGGAGAAAAACTTACTAACTATGTGCAACAATGCATAGATAGGGCAGACAGGCTAAGAGAGAGAGAAGAAAATCAAAGGAAACTAGAGAGAGAAGAAAATCAAAGGAAACTAGAGAGAGAAGAAAATCAAAGGAAGCTAGAGAAAAGAAAATCAAAGGAAACTAGAGAGAGAAGAAAATCAAAGGAAACTAGAGAGAGAAGAAAATCAAAGGAAACTAGAGAGAGAAGAAAATCAAAGGAAACTAGAGAGAGAAGAAAATCAAAGGAAACTAGAAAGAGAAGAAAATCTAAGGAAACTAGAGTTTGAAGAGAAAGACTACAGAGGGAAGCTGAAGTTGAAGAAAAAAGATTACAGAGGGAAGCTGAAGCTGAAGAAAAAAGACTACAGAGGGAAGCTGAAGATAAAGAACGTCAATTTAAGTTGAGGCAGTTAGAACTAGAGACTGATGCTGAAATTAAAAGATTACAGGCATCGAGAGAACCTCCACCAGTTCCACCAGTCGGTTCCGCAAGCGCGCCTCAACCAAAAACGGCATATATTCCAAAGTTACCGCCTTTCGAGGAAAAACGGATGACATCGATAGTTTTCTTTTCCGATTTGAAAGTCACGCAACGTCTTGTGGTTGGCCAAAGTAAAAGTGGACATTGTATATTGCGTCGTTGTTTAAGGGTAGCGCTTTGGCATTGTACCACACACTCGCGGCGAAACAAAATTTAACTTGGGATCAGTTGAAGGAAGAACTCCTCAAGAAATTTCAATGTTCTGCCGATCGTTTTCGCGAACGTTTCCGTTCTGTGCGCCCTGACAAAGGAGAATCATTTCCGTCGTTTTTAATTCGTATGAGTCATTGTTTAGATCGATGGATCGATTTATCAAAAACGAACAAGACTTTTCAATCACTGCGAGATCTCCTTCTTAGAGAACAACTTTTCCAGAGCGTGAGCAAAGATCTGGCCACTTTCCTTAAAGAAAGGCAATTTGAAAGCGTTGAGGAAATGTGTCAGATGGCAGATCAGTATTGTATCGCACACCAGATAAGGGCGTGGCTAGGAAAGGAGAATTTTCCATCTTTGAGTCTCATGCGTCATGTACTATCCCATCGGGACAGGGAAGTTACAGGAAAGGAAATCGTGGGTCATTTCTGAGTCCTCAAGGATATACCTATCCTAGGAACGGACAGGGATCTTTCCGCGGTTCGAGTGACTTTCGTCAGTACCAGTACTCACCGCCGGAAAAACCCGTTGCTCCTCAGCAAACGTTCCGAGGTCGTGGACAACGACCACCGCGTAGACCTTTTGGGCCAGTTCGTGGACAGAACAGAACTTCACAAAATCAGTCAGCTGCCGATCAGACAATGCGATGTTTCTTTTGTGATGGCAAGTTCCATTTGAAAAAGAATTGCCCTTTCAAACCAAATTATTCAAAATCCGCATTAGTCTCCACTGATTGTGAAGAAGGCCTTGTTTTGGCACCACATCAATCTGTTGATGGACTGGTGTTAGAAAACGGAGCCATCAACGGATTGCAGGCTTCGGTTTTGCGAGACACTGGGTGCACCACCGCTGTGTAAGAAAATCTTTCGTGCTTCAAAACCAGTATCTCAACACTGTCCAAAAGTGTAGGTCGTTTGGAGGCAAGATTGAAACGTTTCCGCTGGCGAAAATTTCGGTCGATACACCGTACTACTCCGGATTTCTTACCGCCTGTGTTATCGATAACCCAGTCTGCGACTTGATCTTGGGCAATTTGCCAGGTGTCGCTACAGTACATGGTGGTGCTGGAGGATCGTTCATTCCTTGTCTTGTGAGTACCAGATCAGACATCATAGAGCAGGGAAAAGCTAAAAAGCTGCTAAAAGTCTCAAAACTGGATGAACTCCAGATTACCCCTGACGCTGACGACAATACTTTCTGCTGCTAAACAGACTGTCACTGACATACCAACGGACAAACAGTCAGCTGATAGAAAACCTGATGTATACAAGGTCTTTGCAGATTAAAAAAAACAAAACAAAGGTACGTTCCTTCAGTGTAGGGGATAAAGTCCTTGTACTACTCACTGATGAACATAACAAGCTTCGTGTTATGTGGAAGGGTCCTTTTCAGGTGGTCGAAAAACTTTCTGCAGTTAATTACAAGATCAAAATGGCAAACACTGAGAAGGTATTTTTCACGGAACATATGCCTGAAGAATATGTTTGAACGTACAAATGTTTTGCCATCAAACCAGTCAGTTGAATGACAATGTCCATGTCAGAAACTGATGTCAACATACAGATATTATCAGTGAGATTTTTTGTACCCAATGTTTTAACTTCAGGGACAGGTCAAAGGTTGTGAAAAACAGCAAATGTAGGAGTGTTAACATCTATCAGTGTAGATGATGTTGTACCCCTTCCTACTCTGTCTATCAAAGTGAAACCATGATGATGTGGTTTTTTCGAATGATTTTGTCTGCAAGTCAAACAGAACAGCTCAAAGAAATTTTGAAATAGACTTATCAGGATGTGTTTGACAGATACCCAGTAAAGTGACTGGATTGAACCCCATATAATTCTTTTTGTTTTTTATCAAAATGGAGTGACTGACGGCGGCGAACAAGCAGAATTTAGAAATAGAGTTTGTTTCTTACCGCCAATGACATTGACAAACAAAGCATAGGACAAGACACGATGCATTTCAACCCACTTGGGTCTTCTTCAGGCAAAAAAATAAATCACATTTAAACATTTGGGACAGTACACACAAAGAACGGAAAACGAAAAAAAGACGAAATATGACACATCGTTGTCCATAGTTGGTGGGGAGAATAGCCGTAGGCGGAAATGACATGGGGGATTATGGGAAGGAAAAGGAAGGGGGGGGGGGGGGGGGGGGTTGTGTTGGGGAGGTGTGTGTGGTGGTGATATGATAGGGTTGAGTGTCAGTTAATTGGATGGTGTGATATCTTTATGACGGTATGGTGATGGCGGATTGATAAAAATGGTAAGGGGAAAAAAAAAAGAGTTTAGGTGAATAAAATAAATGATTTCCGTTGGGTGATGAAAGAGGTAGTGGTAGTTATGCATGTAGTTAGTGAAGGTGTGGTGGGTAAAGTTAGGACGAAGGGATGGAAGATAAATGGTGATAAGTATGATCGGGAGGGGAGGGGAGGGGGGGGGGTTGATGTGGAAAAAAAAAGGGGGGGGGGAAATGGGGGGGGGGGGAGAAGTTAAAGTGTCTGTGTGGGGGGGGGGAGGGCAAGGGGGCAAGAGAAGGAGAGCTCATATCCTCTTCATCCGGGGGGGGCACTAATGGGGGAGGTGGGGTGGGCGGTTCATATAAAATGGTGTTGTTTAAAAAATGAACAATGCTGTGGGCTGATGTTCATTTGCAACAGGTGAAATAATGTGGTTGCAATCAATATGCTGATGTTTTGTTGAAAAGGTAGCAGTGATCAATGAAAAACAGGGTATCATGTTTGCCCACACACACACACACAACAACTCTCCACACACACACACACACACCACACACACACCACACACACACACTACACACACACAACACACAAACACACACACACACACACACACACACACACACACATAAAAGGTGGGGGATGGGACCACATATTAATCATTGTTTCTGGGTGAGTTAAGATCATGTGATCATAGTTGAGACTAACTGTGGAAGTTTTCACACACATATTTACTCACACATACACACATTCACACACACACACACACACTAAAAAAAAAATTAATATCATCAATCAGTCACTGATTAGTGATGATCATATGAAATCATGGTAGAGGTAAGGAAGAGATTCTTCTCCGTTTTCCCTTAGGCAAGAATGGTGGAAGGTACTGGCAAGGCTTCTGTATGGTTGAATGCTCTCCATGTCATAAAGTTTTGTGCACTCATCGTGTGTTTGGTCAGGCAAGGATGTTCTTTTGTGTTTGTTGGGACTGTTCCACCGTCATTGGGGCTGCATGGATAAAATAAAGACCCACCAGGTGGAGGTATTGCAGAGATGTGATGTCAAGTCTGGAGTCCCAGTCTCAGTATCTCAATGGAGGTCTTCTTCTTCGTTTACTTCGGTAGATCCTGGAGGTACTGACAGAGGTTGCGGTATGGTGAAGACCCTCCAATGGTCCTAGGGTTTTTGCACTCATTGGTGAGTTGCAGCCAGGTTTCCCCTTTGGGCCTAGACTGGGCATGCTCCGCTGTCCTTGGGCTGCACTGCATGGAAAAATTTGAAAGACTCACAGGTGTGGAGTATAGGTGGGGGGGGAAAAAAAAACCTTGGGTGGGGGGGATTTTTGGTTAGGCAGGGGAGCCTTATCTTTCCAGTCCAACAATTTCCACTTGGTCTGATCGGGGCATCCGTAGTAGCATCCCTCTTGTTGAAGTCTGGTGCTGCTCTAAGTCACTTCCTAGTTGTATCCTTGAATATTTTAGATTTATTCACGGAGACTACCTTTACAGTTGGGGCTGCTGTTCCTCCTTTCTTTGACAGTTAGTTGGCTTCTTCATTCCTATATAGTGCAGTATGAAAGTGTTCCACTGGATGGGAAGTCTCTTCAGTGACTGATAAATGAAATAATTTTAAATAAGTAGTACCACAGGTGGTGACCATTGTTATCCAAGTGGAAAAATGCAGTGTGGATGGTGCAATGGTGCAAGGTGGGGGGACATAGAAAATATCAGTGACCTGTGGTGATGCTCACTGGCATGGGTGAGATCAATGGTATTGTAGGATTGATAGTCCACAGAGGTAATGAATAATACGGTAGCATGGTATAATATTGCAGGTAAGAAAGGGGGGTGGAGGGAGGTTGGGGTAAATGAACTGTGGTGATGGTCATGTTTTAATTGGAGGTACTGTAGGATGATGATAATTGTTGTATAAGTGGGATGAGATGTTGTGGCATGGTGAAAAGTGCCGGTGGGTGATGATGGTTATGTTTTCATGGAGGTACTGTAGGATGATGAAATTGTTGTCTAGAGTGGGATGGTGTTTGTGGCATGGTGTAAAGTGTCGGTGGGGGAAAGTGGGGCAGGTGTTTAAAGATGGGTGATGATGATGATGGCCCAAGGTGTAGGTATGGTCACAGTGATAAGATAAGATAATGTTGCCTTATAGCCCAGCGACCGCAGAGGGCCACATCAGGCTGTCACCACGTTTAAAAATGGTCACAGTGGTGTACGAATGATGGTCCTTTTTTGTAAAAGGAGTAGGAAGTGCATTAGTAAGTGTGATATTATGCCAGTGGGGGAGTAAAGGAAATGATCAGTGACTGAGGTGGTAATGTTGAAGCTGTGATGAGATCTACAGTACCTATAGGGGGTGGCAGTTGTCCTAAGGTGAAATAATGTTGTGGCAATGAATGTAGTAATGCCATTTGAAAAAAAAAAGGTGGGGGGGGGATGATAATAATGGATAATTGGTCATATTCTTAAGTGGACAAACAGTGCTAAGGATGTTGTTCATTGCCATAAGTGAAATAGTAAGTATGATAGCATTGGCATGATAATGTCACTGAGTAAAAAAAAAAAAAAAAAACTTTGGGGGGTGGGGGGGGGGGGGGGAGCAATGATCAATGACTCAATTTGATCTGGTGAAGGTGTATAGATCATGAAATCATCACCGTCATCACACACACCACGACATGTATAATACATTGCATGCACACACATGTACATAGGCCGTACACAAGCACATCCACACACACACATTCACACATATATGCATACATACACACATATTAGAAAACAAAAAGTATACTATAGGATATATCTTAGATGGTGGTAAATAATGTAATGAGATGGGTGGTCATATATTGGAAACACACGACACAACAACACACACACACACACCCACCCACAACCACAACCGACATGTACATACAATCCCAGCATACCTGATGTCGAGGGAGAACATGAGATTACAAGGTACAAATGGGGACAAAGAAAAAGAAGTGGTCAGGGGGAAGGGGGAATAATGTGTGTGTGTGTGTGTGTGTGTGTGTGTGTGTGTGTGTGGTGCGTTGCGTGCGTGCGTGCGTGCTGTGCGTGCGTGCGTGCCGTGCGTGCGTGCGTGCGTGCGTGCGTGCGTGCGTGCGGTGCGTGTGAGTGTTTGTGTGAGTGTTTGCAAGTAGTGTGGTGGTGGTGTGTGTGTGATTTTGTGAATATATAGTGGGTTAGTTGTTGCAGTGGAGGACCGGTGTAATCATGTACTTGGGTTGGGATGCAGTGATGCCGGGGGTGAAGGCAAGAGCAGGGGGGGGGGGGGGGGGGGGGGGGGGGGGGGGGGGGGGGCGGGGGGGGGGGGGGGGGGGGGGGGGGGGGGGGGGGGGAGTAGGTGGTGGAGGGGAGGAGGAGAACGGGTAGATCAAGGTAGTAGTTGATGGTATAGAACATGGGGTGTGGTGGAAGTGAAGATGAAGGAGGGTGCGTAGATAGGTATGAAGTGAGAAGCGGGGGGTTTTTTTAGGGTGATGCTGTGTGGTGTGTGTGTGTGTGTGTGTGTGTGTGTGTGTGTGTGTGTGGTGTGTGTGTGTGTGTGTGTGTGTGCAATGTGAGTGTTATGTGTGTGTGTAATGTGTGTGCGTGTGTGTGTGTAAGAAAATGAACAAAAAAAATGGAATACATTAATTGATTTTAAAAATAAATAAGTAAGTAAAATAAATAAATAAAAATAAATAACTAACTAAAATAAATAAAAAGAATACATAAGAACAAAAAGTGGTGGGGGGGGGTGGGAGGGGATTTAAAGGGGAAGATCAAACAAAATTAAGATAAATAGATGGAGGGTGGCTGTAACTACTGTATGAAGTAGTGAAGGGGAATGTGTGGTGGTGTATGTATATGTTGTAGTTTATGTGTGTTGTTGGTAGGGAATTGCCAACTGATGTGGACGTGGTGGGTATGAGTGTTTTGGTTATGTAGAATATGATGCCTTGGGGGTGTAGTGTGCCAGTTTGGCAATGAAGGGATTCTTGAGTTGTGCGTTCAAAAGCTGTCACTCTGTGACTGCCAGATGCCATAAATTGACATGTAGATGTAGTTTGGGTGTGGTTGAAGCGGTAGGGCACGGTTGTGGGACGGGTGGCGGGATATCAGCCAGGTGTTCAAGATGCGTTGTTTCAAGTGTGCGTGATGTTTCCCCTATGAAATCTTGCCACACAGCTTGGAGCATGATGCATATATACAGTTGCGGGCTCTGACAATGAGAAATGTGCGTTTTGACTGTGAAGAGTCCTTTGGGGCCCTGTAAGATGGTGTCCTGGTTTGAGTGAGGGGGGCAGATTTTGGCAGTGGGTTTAGAGCAGGGTGAGTACCTGTGGTGTAGCTGTGGTTTCTGTTCAAACTGGACCGCACGAGGAGTCCTTTTGAGGTGTTTTTGTCACGTTTGAAAGTGATCAAGGGTTTGGTATGGAAGGCGGGATTGGTGGTTATGAACAATGTGCCAATTGGATTTGAGGATCCTACAGATGGGGAGGGAGGGTGGTGCGGGGGTAGAGGAGGGAGGCTGTGGTCTGTCTGTCTAGGTTGGATGCTGGGTTTTCAGAGCAGATGGTTCTGGATACAAGCTTGGTGCGGCGGAGTGCTGCATTGACTGATGGAAACTGGGGTAATCCGCTGTTGGAGAAAAATTGTGCCATTTTGGCTGCTTGTATAGTGAAGTCTTCCTCGCTGGAGCAAGTCTGCGAGACGGCGGAGAAAATTGTGAGTATGGATGCTGTCTTTAGTGTAGGGTGGTGGGAGGATGAGTAGTCCAGGTATGGCATGTGCGTTCGGTGCTATAGTAGAAAATGGGAGGTTTTGAGTTTGAGTTCGTTTGTTGTACTGTCCCCAATGATTAAATGTGATTTATTTATTTGCCTGAATACGACCCAAGTGGTTGAGATGCATACGTGTCTTTGACATAGCTTTGTTTGTAATGTCATTGGCGAAGAAACAAACTCCTATTTCTAAATTCCCATAGTATTCAGTTAACTACTGAAAATACCGGTGCGAACCCGACCATATACCCCCTCCTGTCTGAAAAAAAAAGAGGTTGTCGAGAGAGAAATCAAAGTAATGCTGATTTAAAGGTCATAGAACCTTCTACATCTCCGTACAGCTCACCCATTTGTATGGTTGGACAAACCTGATTGGATGGCTCGGGAGCGGTTCTGCATCGATTACAGAAAATTAAATAAGATCACTGTGATCGAATGCCGAGCCCATCCCAGACATTGAAAGAACTATCCTGTGTCACTCTCAGAAGAAATTATTTTTTGAACAGTAAACTCGACTAAAGGAATTTCAATGTTTACCATTGAACTCAAGTGCCAGAACACAAAATGTCATGGCAGATTTAGTGTCACGTGTATGAATATCATGGACAAATGTACCTGTCTGCAAGGGAATGACTATTCCTTGTTTTTTTGTCTTTCTTAATGATTACGGTGTGCTCAAATTGACAGTGCATTGTATGCTACTGACTATTTAATCAAGTGGTATTAATGCTTAATTAATTTGCTTGTTGAAGGAGTATATGTTTTACAAGTCAAAAACTACATGATGTTGATGTAATACATATCTATTCATTGCTTTATTTCTTTTTCGTAAACAATGAAAAAATCATCATGTACTATTTATGTCTAACTTGCATGTGAAGATGAATATATAGTATTGTGTGCTAGCAAATAACTCTTTAGAAATAGATATATACACAGTTTTAATGGTGCATGAGACAAAACTATTGTTTTCATTAGTTCATTGTCAACAAGTGAACATATGTTTCTACTTTTCAATGGACTAATCAACATTACATGTGGGGGAAAAACTATGTTTAAACTAAATGCTTATTTTGTTTTACATGGTCTATTGAAAACATTTACCCTTAGAAATTTTTTCTCATCTTTCATGAGGGTTTTGAAACATATGATGTGAGACAAAGATCAAGGGAAAAAATTGCTTCAAATCTTCATATATAACCCAATTTGTACTTTGAATTGTTAATATCCCCCAAAAAAATATTGGGGGGTTTTTTTTAATCCAGTAATTTGTGAAATGTATTTTGTGAGATGTGGTGATCAATTAAAGAATGTAATTTTTTTAGAAAGACTGAAATTTGAAAAATGCCATATGCTATTTATGGTGGTTCATGATGATTGATTCTATACGTTGATTGTTAATTTGGGAATCATGTGGTGATGGATACATACACATTTTGAGATTCATGGCTGGAGATGCGTTTTTAAGTGAACTTGTATATCCTTAAAAAAAAATTTTCTGGAGTGAAAATGTTTTCACCCCAGGGATGGGGGGGTGTCAGTGACGTAGCCTCACATCAAGGCATGTGACCTGCACATCATCATGTAGTTAGTGATATGAAATCATTTTCCCCATGCCACAACAAAAAAAGTAAGAATATTTATGTGGCTTGCCTATGACGGGGGCGCCCCAAATAATGGGAGAAGACTCATTAAAAGAAAGAAGGGTGGCATGGGTGAAAGTTGACCACTGCGAGATAGTTGAAAACAAGGTAGTAAAGGTCTTTGGGTCATGTGTTTTTGACACACTGAGTATGCACACCTAAGGAGGAGGAAAGAATCAGATTTAGCCCAGAATATGCCTAGAGACCGAACCTGGTAAGGACGCTGGTCCTCACTGCTGACCAGTCATTAATTAACCAGGCCTTCACCCCTTCGCCATCACCCTTCACCCGTCGGGTGAGGTGGTTAAAGATGGCCATGGTGTGGGGAACACACCGGTAGTTCAGCCCCCTCAATTAAAGACTCCAGGAAGAGGAGTTGGAACCATCATCTCTCCAGTGCCCGAGAAGTCGAGGGCGAGGAGTCCGGAACACATATCTCCATGACGGGAAAATCAAGTAGGGGGCGATACGAATGCCTGAGAGAGACAGGGAATCATGACATAATGAAGTCTTATATCTGATGCCGGCATGGCATCAATGTATTAACAGGCGTTATTTAATTCTCCTGGACTATATTATGCGCAAATGTTAATGTGAAGGGCCTTGAACATTATAGAATCTTGAATTGAATTAGTTTTATCTCTCAGTGTAAAGAGATATACAGGTATAAAATCTGTTTATAAATTTTTTGAGTGAGTTTAGTAAGTGTTTTTTTTTTCTTTTTTCCCCGAAGGAGAGGGGGAGAAGGAAAAAACATTCGGTAGTGCGCACTTTTGGTTGAATTGAAAAGATTGCGTGTGCGTATGGAGTAAATGCTGTCAAGAATTCGTTGTGGTGCAAAAGTGACAGTGTGACACCTGTAAACTTTATAATAATTAAATGCAGGTAGTATGTTTTCCGGCAACTTGTTTTTAATTAACCCCCCGTAGAACAATACTTTGTATGTTCATAACAACTCGCAGATAAATGTAAAGTTTTATCTTTCTTTTTTTATTCTTCAAATACACGTAACATACGTGGTTGTGTAAGGAGTCGAACTCTCAAACAATACTATATAATATACTAAATAAACAAACTCTTCAAGGAAGAAACAAAAGTTGACTGCAGGATTCGTTTGCAAAATGAAAAAAAAATAATAAGAGTTTAAAAACCTCTTTGGTGGTAGTTGAATCCATTAGTTGAGAAGACAGACGTTCAAGCCATGGGCCCGTTGTCAAAGTGAAAAGAAGAGGACAGTGTAGACAGAAAGACCCGTCTTTTCACCCAATTCTTCACCTTAGGCCTTTCCTGCTACACTGTCCTCTTCTTTTCACTTTGACAACGGGCCTATGGCTTTGAAACGTCAGTCCCTTCTCACTAATGGATCAACTAACCACCAAAAGGTTTTTTATAAACTTTATTAATTTTTTCAAACAAACTCTTCCTTCGTTTGCTGAATTCGTCGCCTGCTGTAAATCGATTTCTCATCATTTATCATTACACTTACTTTCTTTTTTTTTTTTTTTTTTTTTTTTTCCCCGAGAACAATGAAACAAAAACAAGGACATGAAGGCCCTCCCCCCCCCCCCTCCCTCCCCCACCTCCCCCCCCTCCCCCGCCATCCCCTCCCCTGTCATCTGTATCCCCCTTTATACTTGTGTTTGATGTTCCCGTTTACCACGATTGTTGTCTTGATGATTTTTTTTGAAAGAGGTGTCTATTAAATAAACAAGAGAACAGGTGGTAAAACACAGGCTCCATTGAAATAAATGAATATGTCAATTTGGAATCAAAAAACGCATCTGAGAAATGAGTAAAAAATAATAAACGTGGAATATGTTTATCATAAACCAATCTGACATCGCCACCATAAATAAATATCTGTCTAAATATTATTACATTTATCAGCCATTTCAAACCAAAAAAGAATAAAAAGCAGCGCGCGCGCGCACGACACACTCACCCACGCACGCACACACAATATTCACACACATGCGCCGCATTGTGTGTGTTGTGCGTATTACGCCGCACGGCACACACGCTCATACGCACACACACACACACACACACACACACACAACCACAACACATCAAATGCAATGTCAAGCTCAATTAATGGATGACATGAAAACAGACAAATGAAATTTTCTAGAAATGCAAGTCTCCGTTGTTACTTTTTTTAATTTTCTATCTGATTATTAAAAATATACAGATCAAAAGCAATGGACCAACCGTAAAACAAAGTAAAATGCATCAGGAAAGCATAGTAAGAAACATTGTGTGTATGTGTGTGTGTGTGTGTATGTGTGTGGTGTGGTGTGTTGCGTGCAAACGCGCAGAACGCGCCTCTGTGTGTGTGCGTGCGTGTGTGCGCGCGCGCCTTTTGTGTGTGGCATGTGTGTGTGTGTGGGGTGTGTGTGTGTGATGTGTGGTGTGTGTGTGTGTGTGTGTGTGTGTGTGTGTGAGTGTTGCGCGCGCGCCAGTAGCGTCGTGACAGTTCGTGCGTGCGTACGTGGTGTGTAGTGTGTGGTGTGTTGACGTCATTCACTTTACCGTCTTTTCACGAAACAGAGAAAAAAATCCAGTTCATCATCCTGGTTATTAAACAAAATGAACATTGAACACCGGTAGTGACTGCTTTTTTTTTTCTTTAATTTTTTTTTTTAATAAATCATCTTAGCCGGCAATTCCACACAGTGCTGTTTGTAATCATCGTGCGCACGCACGTGAGCGTATATGCATGCGTGTGATTATGTGCGAACGCGTGTGGTAATTCTGTGTAAGTGCGCAACCAAAAAGGATACAAATACTCACAGTGAACAGAATGATGAATAATATAATGGAGTAAAAAGAGGGATGAGAGAGAGAGAGAGAGAAGAGACGGAGAGAGGAGAGAGAGAGAGAGAGAGAGTAGAGAGGAGAGAGAGAACGAGAGGAGAGAGAGAGAGCGTGCAGGTCATACCAAAAAGGAAATGAAATCGACACAAAACTGAAGTCATTATAAAACCATAAAATTAAGAAATTCCACCATCGTTCATCTTATTACAAACAAAACAAAACAAAGCAAAACAAAACAAACAACAAAAATCAATAAGAAAGAAACAGTCTTCAATGAACTTGAAGTGATTTACCTATCAAGTGTTGACGAAAAAAAAAAATCAGTCATACTGAGACACAAAACGTAACACCGGCAAGGACTCACCACGTTCTGATGCTACAATTAAACAAGTTCACTTGCAACACCACAATATCACTTCTAACATTAAAGAGAGCGAGAGAGCGAACGAGCGAGGCGAGAGAGAGAGAGAGAGTGAGAGAGGAGAGAGAGAGAGGAGAGTGAGAGAAGAGAGAGGAGAGAGAGAGAGAGAGAGAGAGAGAGAGAGAGAGAGAGAGAGAGAAGAAGGAAAGGAAAAATCAGGTAAGGACATTTTTTATTTCACATACTCTTTTCAAAAGGTCATATATCACGGGTGCGGGATTTTGCTCCGTGTGCATGATTGCATGCCCGTGCGTGTGCATGTACTTGTGTGCTGGCGATAGTGCTCATCATATCATTACTCCCCGCAGTTGCATGTCTTCATCACATTGGCAGCATGACACAGATTCATAACTTTCATAATTTGAAAAATGACCAAAGAAAAAAAAAAAAGAAAAAAAAAGAAAGAAAAACATACAAAACAACAACAAGCAAACAAACAAACAACAAACAACAACACAAAAAGTCCGGTGCATTCAACAAAAGACAGAAGATCACCCTTTAGAACATTTACAACACATTCACTGCACCCCGCTCTCCTTTGGAGGATCACTCATTCACATTCTGTATCGTGACATCACAGAATCCGACAATTCAAGTCTTCAGTTTCACCTGCTCATTTGAAGAAAGATTTGTTACTTACGGTATTTACACAAAAAACGTCATTGAAATTGAAAATTGATATATATTTGTCCATTTGAAGTAGAAGCATAGTTACATAAGAAATCAGACGATTTCCAAGAGCCGAAACTGAAAGGAAGTCGAAAACACGTCTCATATATATATATATATATTATATATATATGATAGTAGATATGTTATATAATAAAATATTTACACACACGAGATATGTATTTAATAACTTAACGATCAGAACTGACAAACAAGAAAAAAAAAACCCCAA
>CM031621.1:20741177-20759870 GCA_018398815.1 Conus ventricosus
GTTTTGGATTTTGCCATCTAGCTCGGTTCTTTCTCCAGCTTGACACGATCCGTGTTCCAGTCGGTGAAACCAAACCCCGCCCCTTTTCAATTATTTTTGATCGCCTTGTCCATCATCATCAATCTAAAAGTCCTCCATCGCCTCCTCCTCCTCCATCCTCCTCCTTCCCTCATTGTCGTTGTCTGGTCATCGCATCATGTTCACAAACTTATGATATTCATCTTTATCATCAGAGTCATCGAAATCACGTTGAAGATTCAATGTTTAAACGTTAAGTTTTACTTTAAAGTTCGAAAACACAGAAAGCAAGCATAGATCAGGGATAAGATCAGCACAACCATAGCATAGCGTGACATGCGGTTTAAAAGAGGCAAATATCAACAAACAAAATGGATGGGTAGTTGTTTGTTTTTTTGTTTTTTGTTTTTTTGTTTTTTTTCCCACCATTTTTCCCCCCGCCATTTTTTTCTGATTTTTTTTTCCCTTCCCCTTCTTTTTTGTTTACTTTTTTTTCTTTTTTTTTTCTTTTTGGCGGTTTCTCTTTTTCTTTTTCTTCTTTTTTGTTACAACACCTAAACGCCTATCATCTATCATACTTACACACAAACGCCCGTTTAAACGCGCGCGTTCCACATTTTCCCATTCAGGGCCCAGTTCCAAGTTTTTTTTTGATTTTTCTATCTTGGACAATGCTTCTTCTCATTTAATGTATACTATGGTACAGTGATGTCTGGGTTTTTTCAGTGCACTAGTGTATGTTGCAATGAGTTTGTTTGCTTGGTTCTTTCATTCTCACTTAATTCCCCCCGGGGTATGCGATTTATACCTGACGAAGTTGTGGTAGAAAGAGTAAAGTAGCAGAAGGAGCAGAAGCGATCAGAATGGACAGAGGGAATCAAGAAGCAACGAGAGAGAGAGAGAGAGAGAGAGAGAGAGAGAGAGAGAGAGAGAGAGAGAGAGAGAGAGGAGAGAAGAGAGAGAGAGAGAGAGAGAGAGAGAGAGGAGAGAGAGAGAGAAGGGAAAAGAAACAGTTCACAGTCTTAGCCTTTTCAGTCTCCATATTCCCCAAAAGGGTTGCGCCCTTTCACAAACGAAATCGAAAGAGTGAAGGGTGCACAGAGGAATGGAGAGCGAAAAAATGTGTTAATCTCGTTTACTCCCTTCTTTAAAAAGAAGGGTAAACTAAAGAAGTGAAAATAATACCATAAAAAGAACTACGCTGCAGTGCATCACAATTACCAATCACAATTATTATCGTGACGTCATCTGACCGTCGTCTGATTCCTGGGGGCCTTCAACGTGACCCAATCAGGACTGTTGAGAGTGGTGCTGAACACACGCGCCTACGGAGAATGCCGACGTTCCCCCGCTACGTATCAGAGCACGTTGCTTTTTTGGGGTGAAATGTGGACAAAACTAATGGCTGAACTTACCGCGGAAGATGTCCATTTTTACCCCCCCCCCCCCCCCCTCCCAGCCTTTAAGGACAACATTAACTTGTTCGTTTCGAAGAGCAAGTTGATTGTTACCTGAAATTCGCTGATAGCACCGATCGACTGGGTTAGTCATCTCCCATCAGCTATCAATGGTCCAGTTTTTGTCCATCAAACGATCGAGTGAACGACAGATTGGTGTCAGCTTGATGTTCCTTCGTATCGATAGATTTTCCCGTTCAATTCTCACCATGCTCGAAACTCCCCCCCTTTTTTTTTGTCTGGGTTTATTTTTGTACTCATGTGTAGGTACTGATGCATTCTCTCTGCGGGAGAGAGAGAGAGAGAGAGAGAGAGAGGAGAGAGAGAAGAGAGAGAGAGAGAGAGAGAGAGAGAAAGAGAAGAGAGGGAGAGAGAGAGAAAGAAGGAAAAGAGAGAGGGAGAAGAGAGAGAAGAGAAAGAGAAGGGGGGAGAGAAGAGAGAGGAGAGAGAGAGAGAGAAGAGATAGAGAAGAGAGAGAGAAGAGAGAAGAAGAGAGAGATACCTGTGTTACTGATTTTCGGACGCTAAATCAATCAAATTTTCAGCTTTCTAAGTGACAATTCTTTTCAAGCATAGTCTTAAGATATAATGGTTTACCAATTCTACTTCCCAATGCACATTTTTGCAATTAATAAAAAGATTAACGTACCTTTTCTCTTCACCTGAAAGTTGTGCATTATCCACAATTTCCAAAAAGAATATTCAATTCATTAAAATTCACTTTCTTGTAATTTTTTCGAAAGAATACATCTTTTACACCATCCAAACACATGAAATTTTTGCTTACAATTGACAAAAAAATCCCCAACATAATCCACTTCATTTACACAGTATGGGCACTTATTATTCTCTGCAATACCCATTTTACATAATAGTATATTAGTTGGATAAAGTTGTGGAGAAATTTTCCATTGAAATTCTCTGATTCTGCTTTTAGTTATTGAATTTGTGAGGGAAACCAGTGTTGTTTAGTAATGGTAATGTTGAACTTATTTTCGCCAAAATCTAACACAACATGGCTCTAGTGTATCGTTTTTTTTGAAAGAAGCTGTAAAACATTTTTACTTTTGTCATTGCAGAATTATTAAATAAAAGTGGAGTGATCTCAAAAATGTTAGCTAGTGCCCTAATTCTGATCGAGTACTCAAGAAAGATGACAGTGCAGAATATACAACATGATATTCCAAAAAGGGGGATGGGATGGCTTTAAAGATTTGTTTCAATTCATCAAAATGTTAGAATCTTTTTCATGATTAGTAAATCATGCACGAGTAACACCTTGCATAGCCCATTGTTTAAAGAAGACAACTTTATTTTGATATAGGATATGAGTTGGTTCCACAGGCTTTTCCATTTTGTATTTAGTCCCGTGTGTTTTTTGTTGTTATCTAGCCAAACAGTGGCAACATCTTTCCAAAACACAGCATTAATTGTTTCTAACCCTTTAAAACTAACGCCTCCCAGTGTGGAGGTGAAGCAGGCTAGATTTCTACCAAAGATAGAGAAATATTCTCTGGGTATCCAAGACCATTTACAAATATCAGATCTTGGACATTGTCAACCATTCACACAGAAATGTTTTTTGCATCAATTTCAATCTATCATTTTAATTCCCCATTTTCAACCCTCACTAGTAATTTAACACAACGTTTGGAACTTTTTCATTAAGTTTTTTGTTGCAATCTTTTTTACGCCATAAAAACCGAAAAAACAGCGTGTTGAGTTCATTCAGAATATTTTCGGGGATTGAAATTGACTGCATTACAAAAACAAATTGAGATAATAGAAAAGATCTTATTACACATATTTTACCAAGTAACCCTAAATTTCTCGTTTGCCATGAAACGTATTATTTCCTAACCTTTTTAATCCTGGGTGTCCAGTTTATATCTAAACGTGATCACCAACATTTGTTGTTGAAATATATAACCCAAAATTTTCATTTCATTTACCCATCAAGACCAAGCCCTTGCTTTTTTTCCTGTGCCTGTATGGGGCAATCCACATGACTTGTGATTTAAATTTGTTAATAATCATTTGGAAACTACGCAATTCATGAAGTATCGGGTACAACCATTGAAAAATCAGCTTTATCCCGTATAAGAGCGTTTACATCATCTGCATACAAAAGGAATTTTCATAATTTTTTCCAGACCATTTCCTAGTTTTTGCTTTCCGATTGAATGCCTTTAATATTTTTAAATTTCCCTTTAAACTTTATTGCAAAAAGGGCTCAATGGCAACTATAAAAGGCTAGGGGGGAAAAATGGGCATCCTTGTCTCACACCACAGTTCATCTCGAAGTTATCGGAGACAACCTTTTATAACTGATGCAACTTTTGAATTTCCCCAAGATAACCTTTACCCAGTTCACGAAACTATCACCAAATCCAAATCTTTTAAAGGAAGTAATCAAAAATTGCTTAGATATTACTGTCAAATGCTTTCTGAAAGTCCAAGGCAAGAACAAGTCCGGGGTGTTCCGACAGACGTGAGTATTCAATAAGGTCGTCGATGTTCCTAAAGTGGAAAAAACGCTTCTACCTTAAACATAGCCCACTTGACTTCATTTATTACGTGGGGAAACTTTGAGAGTCTTATTGCTAAAACTTTTTGCCAACAATTTATAATCCGAATTGTAAGTGAGATCGGCTCCAGTTATTTAAATAGATTTAGGAAGATCTTTGCCTTTGTGTATTAAGGTTATGACAGCAGATGTTTGTGTGTATGAAAGATTTCCATGTGTAAAGCGAAATTAAAAGAATCAACAATGACCTGCTTTAATTTTAACCAAAAAAAAATTTAATAAAACTCTGTGGTAAGTCCATCTAAACCTGGAGCTGAACCATTTTTTCATACTTTTAATGCTAGAGGGGCCCTTCATTAAAGTAAGAGCCCTTCACATTGTATCTTTTGATCTGATGAAAGTTGCGGATTACAAATCCTCCAAAAAAGAAATAACGTTTTCTTCTGTTTTTTTCGATGACGAATTTTAATAAATTTTCAAAGTATTCCTTTTGTGTCTTCAAGATATCAAACTGATCTTTTTAGGGTCGTGCCGTCTTCAAGTTCTAGTTTAGGTAAAAGTTTAGCATTTGCCTGTGATTTTTTCCAAGTTGAAAAAAATCTTGTTTTTTTCGCCTTCTTCTATCCACTTTTAATTCTTGCTCTATTGGGCACTTTGAGCCTTTTCCTTCTTGCTAGTTCTAGCTTTAAACGAGTAGATTCTCTACTTCTAAATAAAAATCTTCAAATTTGCGGATCTTTTCGAGAATTGAGTCAAACTCGTTAAATTTGCTCTGTAAACTTATAATTTCATTCCTCTTTTTGACTGCAACATTTTACTATTTGTATGGATTCATCTTTTAAAAATTAGTTTGACTGCCTATCATTTTACTATGTTGTATGGATCATCTTTTAACTTATTTTGACTCTATCATTTTACTTGTTGTATTGATTCAACTTTAAACTTAGTTTTGATCATCATTTTACAAAGTTGTATGATTCATCTTTTTAACTTATTTTGATGCCATCATTTTACTATGTTTGTAAAGGAAAATTTAAACTTTTAAACTTAGTTTTGACTGTATCATTTTATTTTGTATGGATTCATTTTTTTAAACTTAGTTTTGACTGCATCATTTACTATGTTGTATGGATTCACTTTTTAAACTTTGTTTTGAAATGCTAACATTTTACTATGTTGTATTGATTCATCTTTAAACTATTTGATGCTATTTATTTTACTATGTTTATGGATTCATCTTTAAAATTGTTTTTTTACGCATCATTTTACTATTTTAGGATTCATCTTTTAAACTTAGTTTTGACTGCTTTTTTTACTAATTTGTAAGGATTCTCTTTTAAACTAGTTTTGACTGCTAATTTTACAGTTTGTATGGATTCATCTTTTAAACTTAGTTTTACTGCTATCATTTTTACTATGTTGTAGGAATCATTCTTTTTTAAACTTAGTTTTGATGCTATCATTTTACTATGTTTGTATGGATTCATCTTTAAACTTAGTTTTGATCTTCATTTTACTATGTTGTAAAGATTTATCTTTTAAAATTAGTTTTGACTGCTTATCATTTTCTAATTGTATGGATTCATCTTTTAACTTAGTTTTGACTGCCATCATTTTACTATGTTGATGGATTCATCTTTAAACTTAGTTTTTTTTGGAACTCTATCATTTTTACTATTTGTAAGATCATCTTAAAACTTAGTTTTGAAATGCTATCATTTTACTATGTTGTATGGATTCATCTTTTTAAACTTAGATTGCTGCTATCATTTTACTATGGTGTATGGATTCAAACTTTTAAACTTAGTTTTGACCCGCTATCATTTTACAATGTTGTATGGATTCATCTTTTAAACTTAGTTTTGAAGTGTTCATTTACTATGTTGTATGGATTCATCTTTAAACTTAGTTTTTACTGCTATCATTTTACTATTTGTATGGATTTATTTTTAAACTTGTTTTGAGTTCCCCTTTCATGTGGGGATCGGTTATTAATTAGGAAACATCAAATATCAAATATTTTATCCCAACCTTTTCTTGTAAGCTTGTAATTTCCAAAATCCTGACCTCATTTCTGGTTATGGCCTTTCATGTGAATATGAGCCTTCTGTGTCGGAAAAGAAGGGAGTAAAAAACATTACATTGATGGTTCATGGAAATGCCGCTACAATTTCTGGTTTGGGAAATTTTTCGTTTTGAGACATTATTTTTAAACAGGTTAAATAGGCGCCAAGTGTTGTAGTCACCCTTTAAAACTTATTAAACTTTTAAAATTTGTAGGGGAGGTTCACTTAATATTTCGTTAAATTTAAACAAGTTAATCAACAAACATTTTGTTTTTTACAGGTGGATTTCATTAACTGTTTTTCTAACTCTTTCAGGAGGTCTTTCTGAAGTTGAGCTATACTAAAATTCACTTTAACTCTTTTACCCTTATTAATTATCTGGATATTTACTTAGAGCACTAAACGTGAGGTTCTTTTTAATTAGATTAGTTGCCTTATATACTAGGGAACCTTTAACCATTTTACCTCCCTTCTTTTTATAATCAAATTATTTTTTGGTAATATAAATTTCTTGAATAAGCAATGTCAATTTATTTGTCTAAAATATCTTAAAAAGTCCTTTTGTTTATTCTATATGAACATCAAACAAATTTTTTAACAAGGAAGCCTTATAACAAAATTAACCGATACCACTTCTGAGCCTTCATGTCGAAAAAAGCCCAGTCAGGAACAAGTAAACAACACAATTCTCCATTCTCAGGGACGGGTCGGCGGATTAACGTAGCTTTTTCACGTCGGGCCTGCTTACCTTTGGTGCCCTGCGAGGCTGTCAAACAGCTTTTCGCTTTGGTGTTCCGATCTCTCCATATCGTGTTCAACGACCAAGTTAGAAGGTCCCACCCTTTTTCTTTGCGGGGGGTTTTTTTTCACTTTTTATTTACTTTTTTGGGCTTTTTGTTTCTTTTGTCCAGACGATTACCCAACATGACTCTTTCCCCTCATGAAATATAGGGGGGGTGAGAGGGTTTCAAGACGTAAGGGGGAAGGGCATTGAAAAGGATGTTCTGTACCTGGTCTTAGGTCCCACACACTCCTTGCCAGGAAAAACTGGATGGATCTGAAGCAAATGGAAAATAGCTCTGTTTAATTTTTTCTTATTTTTCTGAAAATCATTGTTTTTTTAAAAAAATTTTTCAAAAATTAAACCTACGCCCATCCAGGAAACGCCATTTATGAGGGCCATCACAGCTCTTTCAATTATGCGGCGGCAATCGACCCCAGCTTTGTCACTTGTGTTTCGATCTCCGAATCGGACGGGTGGGATCTCATCGTCCACATTGTCGAGGCCTTTTTCGCCGATCTTTAAATCTGAGGGGGGGTCACAGGACAAACATCGCCATCTAAACTTTTTGGATCTTTCCTGCATGTTCCCCCGGGAACTTCTTCCACGGATGTGACTCAAGGCGGATCCGGGCCAAGACCCTTTCAGCGAGCAAATTAGACGGGGGGAGTTTTTTTCGGTGGTGCCTCTCTTACTGCTTGAGGTGACATTGCGATTAGTAATCGAAAAGAAAGGTGCGGAAAGGAACCTTTCTAACGCGAAGTGCGAAATTTTTTCTAAATCCAGAAATTCAGCTTGCGCGAAAACGTTCATTAACGCGATGTGCGGAGGGGATAAAAAAGCGTGACTGCTCGCCACGAAACAGCTCACTGACTGGTTGGTAGTTGTTGATGTGAACTAACTCTCTCTGTTCTTTCTCTTTTCTGGTCTTGTCTCCTTGTCACGAAAGAGAGAGAGAGAGAGAGAGAGAGAAAGAGAAGAGAAAGAGTGATGAGGCAAAAAGTGATGGTGGCAAAATGTTATTTCATAACAGGAAAAGCGAACAAATGATACAAAAACGGCTGCATATAGAATTAGAGAAACGTTTCGAGAGTGTGAGACTTCTGTATCCCCGGGTTTTCTATGTGATCACCCATGTGGTGCAGCCCTTGCATGAAAACACGCGCGCGCTCGAGGCAATAAACTGTTGATCCCTCACCCCCTTCTCCTCTCTCTCTCGTCCCTCCCTCTCTCCTCTCTCTCTCTCTCTCTCTCTCTCCCTCTCTCTCTTCTGGGCTGTCTTTCCCCTCTCTCACTCTTCTCTCTCTCTCTCTTCTGTCTCTCTCTCTCTCCCCTCTCTCTCTCAACCCATGTGCACAGGTCTTTGCTTTGAAGCCTTGCAAATCTGAAGGCATTAAAACACCATGCACCACTTCTCTGTCTGTCTGTCTTTTGTCTGCCTCGTGTGTGTGTGTGTGTGTGTGGTTGGTGTGTGTGTGTGTGTGGTTTTATGTGCATGGAATAGGCCTCTATTAAGACATTCACTTCGTTTTCATAACCTGGATTATTTAACAGCGAGCGGCTGTATTTTCATAGACCAGAACCTCTTCACAGTTGGGTTTAATTTTGTTCCATGGAACATGTGTTATGGGCAGTGGGTAGCGTAAAAATAGATTTAAGATTTCCGACATTATTTCGTAATTCGAAACCCTAAAGATACACCAAGTCTTTTTCATATAAAGATGATTTTGGGTGTGTTTCTTTTGCTTCACGAGTTCTTTTTCATGTGGATGAAACCATCTCCAGCCATCAACAATTGTAGTTTCTAACAATCACAGAATCACTGTGCTGTGATATGGCCTTTGCTTTCCCCAACTGCAACGCCATATTGATCCAGTGCCTGTTAAAGTAGCCACAAATAAGCAGGTGATCTGAAATTGTGTTAGAGTCTACAATTATCTATTTTGTAAAAAATGTTTTTTTTCATTCTAATACTGTTTGGCGCACTGTAATTTAAAACTACATTTCTCTGTGGTACTTCTACTTCAAGAGCCCAAATCGTTCTTGAGCTGTACATTAGTACACATATTCACCATATTCACCGACCACGTTTTTTTTTTTTTTCAAAACAAAATGATCCCCACAGAACTAAGTGCATCAACATTTTTTACATCAAAGTCTACAATCATCCCAATATGCGTCCCCTGTAAACAGATAATTTTGTTTCCTTTTCAAAGTGTTTGAATAATGATTTGTCTTTTCAAAGGGGACTGCACTCTGATCTGCTCACTGAGGTGGGGAACATTCGTTCATTGGCATCCCCTTACTGGTGTCTTGTTGGACTAGTCCCCCTTTGGTCAAGGATGACCACACGGTCATTTATGCGATGAGTTGTGACAGGGCTGCTGTCCAGGCATTGCAGCTTCCCTGGTTCTTCCACTGAAGAAAGCTTCTCAGACTGGAGAGGGATGTTTTGGCCCTAAGATCTGTGTAGGAGTCTTGTAAGACGTCCTCAACCTCATCGAGGGCAGGCGTCAAATATTCCAGATCATGGCATGTGGGAAAAGAATCAGAGGACCGTCTTTTGCTGTGGTTGGATGTCATCTCTCCAACCAGACCACCTGTCGGGGACAGAGGATTCTGAAAGGCACCACATTCAGGATCTCAAGGTCTGTAATCACTCTGCAGGTGACGAGATTCTGGGATGGTGCTGAGGATGAGCAGGCAGCAGATGTTAGGAGCACCCTGGATGACACACCGTTTGGGGTTGTGGTTTATGAGACACGGGCTTCTGGTGGTTAGAGTGAATAGTGGGAATGGAGGGGAAGCTCGAAGTGCTTCGAGTACTTTGTTCAAACCAGGCCTAAATTGACAGGGATGAGGTGGAGGGTGTAGGGGAGGAGGAGGAGGGCGGAGAAAGGGGAGGAGGGAGCAATGGGAAAGATTTTGAGATGGAATGAAAATGGGGGTGGGGGTGGGGGTGGGGGTGGGGCGGAGGAAAGGGTGAAAGGAATGGAGTCAGAGTGGAGGTGAGGAAGGATGGAATAGTCAAAAGGGAGGATGAAATAGAGTGAAAAGAGAGGTAAGGGATGATGGAATAGAGTTTGAAGGGAGGTAAGGGAGAATGGAATAGAGTCAGAAGGGAGGTAAGGGAGGATGGAATAGAGTGAAAAGAGAGGTAAGGGATGATGGAATAGAGTCTGAAGGGAGGTAAGGGAGGATGGAATGGAGTCCGAAGGGAGGTAAGGGAGAATGGAATAGAGTGAAAAAGGAGGTAAGGGATGATAGAATGGAGTCAGAAGGGAGGTAAGGGAGGAAGGAATAGAGTCAGAAGGGAGGTAAGGGAGGGTGGAATGGAGTCAGAAGGGAGGTAAGGGAGGATGGAATGGAGTCCGAAGGGAGGTAAGGGAGAATGGAATAGAGTGAAAAAGGAGGTAAGGGATGATAGAATGGAGTCAGAAGGGAGGTAAGGGAGGAAGGAACAGAGTCAGAAGGGAGGTAAGGGAGGGTGAATGGAGTTAGAAGGGAGGTAAGGGAGGATGGAATAGAGTCAGAAGGGAGGTAAGGGAGGATGGAATAGAGTCAGAAGGGAGGTAAGGGAGGATGGAATAGAGTCAGAAGGGAGGTAAGGGAGGGTGGAATAGAGTCAGAAGGGAGGTAAGGGAGGATGGAATGGAGTCAGAAGGGAGGTAAGGGAGGGTGGAAAAGAGTCAGAAGGGAGGTAAGGGAGGATGGAATGGAGTCAGAAGGGAGGTAAGGGAGGAAAGAATAGAGTCAGAAGGGAGGCAAGCGCGGGTGGAATGGTCAGAAGGGAGGTAAAGGAGGATGGAACAGAGTCTGAAGGGAGGTAAGGGAGAATGGAATAGAGTCAGAAGGGAGGTAAGGGAGGAATGGAGTCAGAAGGGAGGTAAGGGAGGAAGGAATGGATTCAGAAGGGAGGTAAGGGAGGAAGGAATGGAGTCAGAAGGGAGGTAAGGGGGAGAGGAATGGAGTCAGAAGAGAGGTAAGGGGGAGAGGAATGGAGTCAGAAGGGAGGTAAGAGAGGAAGGAATGGATTCAGAAGGGAGATAAGAGAGGAAGGAATGGAGTCAGAATGGAGGTAAGGGAGGAAGGAATGGAGTCAGAAGGGAGGTAAGAGAGGAAGGAATGGATTCAGAAGGGAGGTAAGAGAGGAAGGAATGGAGTCAGAATGGAGGTAAGGGAGGAAGGAATGGAGTCAGAAGGGAGGTAAGAGAGGAAGGAATGGATTCAGAAGGGAGGTAAGGGAGGATGGAATAGAGTCTGAAGGGAGGTAAGGGAGGATGGAATGGAGTCAGAAGGGAGGTAAGGGAGGATGGAATGGAGTCAGAAGGGAGGTAAGAGGATGGAATAGTCGAAGGAGTAAGGAGGAAGGAATGGAGTCAGAAGGGAGGTAAGGCAGGATGGAATAGAGTCAGAAGGAGGTAAGGAGGATGGAATAGAGTCAGAAGGGAGGTAAGAGAGGAAGGAAATAGAGTCAGAAGGGAGGTAAGGGAGAGGAATGAGTCAGAAGGAGGTAAGGAGGAAGAATGGATCAGAAGGGGTAAGGAGGAAGGAATGGATTCAGAAGGGAGGTAAGAGAGGAAGGAATGGATTCAGAAGGGAGGTAAGGGAGGAAGGAATGGATTGAGAAGGGAGGAGGGAGGATGGAATAGAGTCAGAAGGGAGACAAGGGAGGATGGAATAGAGTCAGAAAGGAGGTAAGGGAGGAAGGAATAGAGTCAGAAGGGAGGTAAGGGAGGATGGAATGGAGTAAAGAAAATAACAATGACAATATTGACAACACAAGGATAAGAAAATGAGGGGGGCACAGAGAGAGAGAGAGAGAGAGAGAGAGAGAGAGAGAGAGAGAGAGAGAGAGAGACAGACAGACAGACAGACAGACAGACAGAGACAGAGACAGTGACATAGAGGAAGAGGGGAAAGCTATGCATCTAAAGCAAAAGGTACAACCTACATTAAATGAGTCATAAGTCTCAGGCAGACATCATTGTCTCTCCTTAAAATAAAAAAACCACAGCAAAACCCTGAAACGATTCAGATTCTTTGGGGAAGATCTTGTCTTACATCTGAAACATGCCACACTACTCATCCATTGTCACTGTTGGAGTCAACAGTGGGTGTCTTGTCAATAGGTGGTTTGCACGTGATAGTTGTGAACCTAGATTTCCACGTTTGATCATACAGATAGTATACCACCTGTCTACTATTTAACTTTTTCCCCCCCCCCATGTCCTCTTTTTACGAATTTCAGTCGTAGCATTACATACCAGGAAAAACAAGCATTTAAACAAATTGTCATCAATTATAAACAAAGCAATATTACGCAGATCGAAAACATACAGGTACTCCTTCTACAGCTTGTTCACTCAGGGGAAAAGAAGAAAAAAAAACCATCAGAGGGAAAGCAAAGGGACCTCACTCCTCGAGTGAACAAGCCAGTTGAATTCTTTGAACACTAGCGACGGAGGGGTGAGGGAAGAGGAGAGAAGGTGTGTGTGTGTGGGGGGGGGGGGGGGCATAGAAGAATGAGGCTGAAAGGCCTTCAACATAGTTTGGGAAAAGAGGGGTGAGAGAGTGAGAGGTGCTCGGAGCAAACAGAAACAGAGGTGGAGATGGCAGAGAGGGTGCCCCGGAATGGAGGGGGAGATAACAAGGAGTGGAAGGGGGTGGGAGAGGGGGAGTAGAGTGGACAAAGACGTCAGACAGTTCCCTACAAACAAACCTATCAGCCCACGCACATCCTCGTGCAAAGATGGAGAAACATGTATGGGGGAAAAGCTTGCTGGAGAGAAGAGGGGAGGGGGGGGGGGAGGGGGGTAGTATAGAAATTCAGAACAGTAATCAAGTAAGCAGGTGAGGGGAGGGGTTAGTATAGAAATTGAGAACAGTAGTCTCAGTAGCGTAGCTGCTCGACGTCCCTTTAGAGAGAGAGAGAGAGAGAGAGAGAGAGAGAGAGAGAGAGAGAGACAAACACACACTTTCAAGCACACACACACACACACACACACACACACGTGCGCGCTTAAGAGACGTAGGGCAACAGGGGAAGAAGGGAAAAGAAGATAGGGGAGGGGGAGGGGGGGTGGCTGAGGAAAGCAAGAAAGAGAACAAACCATTATGGAAAGGGTGGGGGTAGGTAAGAGACTACTGGGGGATGGGGGTGGGGGTGGGCGGGGGTGGGGGTCGTGTCGGTGGAATAGCGACTGCTCGATGCATTGACTTATATTCTGTGATCATGAAGTGAACAAACTTTTGGATAGTCCATAGACTCTAGCCATGAAGATATCACTGCATCTCATTTTTCAAAGTTTTGGTTTTATCTTCAGCCGCGCCACTCTTCCACCATTCTTTCTTTCCCTGACCTGTGATCAAGACTTGTCGGGTAAGCCACCCCGGCTTACCCGACAAGTCTTGATCACAGGTCAGGGAAAGAAAGAATGGTGGAAGAGTGGCGCGGCTGAAGATAAAACCAAAACTTTGAAAAATGAGAAGTAAACAAAGCTCTTGGCATTCAGACCCTCAGAAATGGCTCCGAGTTTTGTAGTGCAATCACGCTTCTGGTTTCAGGAGCCTGTTCTCACCACGCACTGTGTCAGCGGCGTCAGCCCGCTATTGCGCGGGCCCGCTATTGCGCGGAGCAGAAGAAGAAGAAGAGTACCATAAATCGCAGAGACATTTTGCCCATGTGTGGATAGGGAGGGGGCGGCGGGGGGGGGGAGGGGGCGGGGGGGGAGGGGGCGGGGGGG
The DNA here is from genome assembly GCA_018398815.1 of Conus ventricosus. Lineage (NCBI taxonomy): Eukaryota > Metazoa > Mollusca > Gastropoda > Neogastropoda > Conidae > Conus > Conus ventricosus. The sequence continues at coordinate 20,754,773 of CM031621.1, forward strand.
GGGGGCGGGAGCATACTGGCCAGTCTAGAATCCAGGTTTTTTTTTTTACGGACCTGTCCTTTAGTTCCCAACTATAAATCTTTCTTTGTTTTTTGCTGGTTTTGCAGTGCGTGCGTGCCTTGGTGTGTGTGTGTGTGTGTGTGTGTGTGTGTGTGTGTGTGTGTGTGTGTTTTGATCGTTGTGAATTTTTTTTTAATTGATCACGTATGCATACTTTATGTGGTTTCTTACTCGCACACACATTTGATAATGTGCACAACATTCGGTGTTACGCAGATGAAGTGCTCTCGTATTTTTATGAGATTGATAGAGAGACAGACCGACAGACAGACAGAGAGATCGATCGATCGATCGATCGATCGATCGATCGATGAAAGATAGATAGATAGTTGTAGATAGATGATAGATAGAAGATAGAAAAGGGATGAGGAGGATGGATGGATGGAGGATGGATGGATGGATAAAAAAAAAAAACGGTTAGAAATAAACAGCAGACAGTAGATATAAAAAGAAAAAAAGATGATAGATGATAGATGATAGTAGATAGTAATAGATAGATGTTGATAGATAGATAGATAGATAGATAGATAGATAGTGTGTGTATGCTGAAATTAAAAGGGGGCCCAAAGGCCATTTTTTTCAACGGGAAATGCAGTAATTTTAGAAAAAAAAAAAAAGGAAAAAACATCCAGTAAAAATACAAAACTCTTAAAGCAGACTTGCTTTTTTGGGCAAGGGGGTTGAGGGGAAATCCTTCTCCAGTGAGTGCTTTCGTTTTTTTTGTATCATTCCTCAGAGAGATAGCTGCAGCGGGGACAACTGTTTCGCTTTTGAGAGCTCATAAGAAGATAGATAGAAGATAGACTACAGACAGCAAAAAGTGAAGATAGCACCGACGGACACATGATAGGAGATGGGTGACAGACGGGCTTTTTTTTACAGCAGACAGACAGAAAGCAGACAGCTGGTGTAGAGACAGACGGGAAAGACTATATACAAACGACAGACAGCAGATAGATAAAAATTAATATTGTAACAATATACAGATGATAGGGATAGCAAATATAGATATGTAGCAGTAGGTAGATGGGTAGATAGATAGATAGATAAATATATGATGGTATTGGATGGTGGAGGGATAAATATTGTTCAGTCACATGACCCGGGTTGCCCCTGGTCTGTGCACTGAAAAATCTAGTTCACCCCGTGCAACACCCCCGGTGAGAAGACGGAGGAGGTCTGTTGAAAGCTTCAAGTAAGTGCTATTCAGCTGAGTACCTGTTTAAATCAGCGTTAAAATTCCACAAAAAAATCGTACGCGATTTCGACCGGACGGCTCAAGATTTTTTGTGAAAGGAAGGAGCGCACCGGCCTTGCGGATTCTGAAAAAATTGCATTTTACGCTAAATGCAAAATCTGGTGTCGTACGACAGCCAAAAATCAAGTCATCAGTCAAAGAAAAGCTGCAAAACAAAATCCATTCCGTACGGAAGGGCCCCCGATGAACGATGCGTAAAGCAATCAATTGGGATCGAGGAAATTGAACAACATATCCCTCTGTTCGACGGTTGGTGCAAACGTTCTGAATGAGATTTGGCGGAAGTGAAGGACTGGTGAGTCACTCAAAACTTTAAAAAGGAAAAAGGCGCATGTGCCAGAGGGAAAAGTTTGAGAAAATTTGGGGAGACGAAGGTGACACGAAGATCAAATTTCCCAAATTTTACCCGTGACGAAAAAGGACGTGCAGGGTGAAGAAAAAGTGGGGTTTTGCCTACAAACGTGAACTTTCTGACTTGAACAGGAGTGTTGGAAAAGGGACCCGGACAAATCCCCTTTATGGACTAATCAGAGTATCAAACCGCCCGCAGACAGATAGGCTGCAACAGAGAGGCGTCCCTTGAGGTCGGAATGTGTACTCCCGAAAAGGATAACCCCCGAAACCCCCTTTGTTGAGAGAGGGTGGTTGGCCCGATTAGGAAAGAGACACGATTTTTATACTCCGGCGACAAGGGTGGTCCCGGTCATCATCCCCAAATCCATGTATATTTTCAAAGGCCCGCCAAGTTGGATGACAGAAAAACCTACCAGCCCTTTAAGAAAGACCCCCCCAAAGGTATGCCCCAAGTCAAAGGATTGCTCAAAACATTCAAGGAGGTGGGGGGACTTCCCCTTTACCTTTACGGAAAACTGTACCCCTCAACACCGATGTCCCCTTAAAATTCTTTGGCCTTCCAAAGGGCACAAGAAAGACGTCCCTTTCCATAGTCGTTCCCGGGTTCCCTATGTTGAGACGGCGAGTTTGTGGCAGAATCCGTTCCCCCTTTGGTTGGACGATGGAACCATCTCTACGTTCGGTGTTTGGGTTTAGAAACTGGCGGCTACACCCCTTTTTCCCGAGAGTGCGGTTCATATGTGTTTTGGCATTGTTCCCAGCGTCAAAGCTAAGAAAACTCCACATCATCAAAGCAAGATCCCGGTGTGACACTCTGCCCCCGGTACTACGCTTTCGTGGACGAAATTTTGAAATCCCCGGGTTGCTGTCTCAACCACTTATTTCCCTTCCCAAAGGGAACTTTTACCCGCCCAACCCCAGGAGCGCATGGGTCTCCCGTCAGCCCCTTGTAGCTAACCTCTTCAGGAGGTTTGGGAGGGCCCGGCGTCTTACCATTTCCTGCCCCCTTGGGGCCCCTTCCGGGAACCATGACATCCTCAAGGGGAGTGGGGAAGACTTTATAACCCCTTTGAACGTCAACACCCTGCTATCAAATTTCACTCATGAGGTGGAGGAGAACAACTCGATTGTAGACACACTCATTTAACCAAAAAACATGGACAGAGGACACCTCTCCTTCCAGTGTGTACCGCAAACCTACTCACACCGACCAGTTTCCACAGTTTAGCAAGCCACCACCCACTGGAACACAACCTCGGAGTACACGCACCCTCACCCATCGGGGCAACAACAGCTGCCTACTCAGGATCCCAAGACCAGGAATGGAAACACCCTCAACTGGTTCTCACAAATATCAGGCCTAAGAGAAGTGGCGTGGAACATCCCGCTAGCAAGAAGATCACACCGCACCCTACCCACCAAACAAGACCAAACCAGCGTAAAAGGGCATGTCACCATCCCCTATGTCCACTGTGTGACTGAAGCCTTGAGGCAGGAAGATCAGAACCAGCGTCCTCATACATCCAAACCTATCACACCATCCACACGCCAGCTGGCACCCCAAGCAAAACTGACAAACTGGACAAGTCTGGAGTGATCTACCAAATAGACTGTCGTGACTGTGAAGAGAACTATGTCGGGAAACTGAGAGAAACCTGTCGGGGAAACCTGGACAGAACCCAAAAGGAGTCATCACCTTGGCGCCCACCTACACCCCAGCAACATCAGTTCGATTATGACAACACAGTGTTCTCGACCGTGACAAATAATGGTTTCAGCGTGGGTGAAGGAGGCTATACATAATGCCGCCACCAACCCCACACTCAACCGGGACCGGGGCAGACACACCTTGCCATCGGTGTACAACACACCTCATTGTTCAGTCACATACCAGGTTCGACCCGTGGTCGTGTGCACTAAACCCAGTACACCCCAGTAGCCAACCATCCGCTTAAGAAGACGACGGCGGTCTGTCGAAAGCTCCCAGTAAGTACAATTCCCTAGTTGAGTGACCTGTGTAAATCCGTAGTCGTTACTTCTTTTTATTTTCTTCTTCTTCTCTCTCTCCTCTCCTCCTCTCTCCCATCTCCCTCTCATCTCTCCTCTCCTCTCCCTCTCACTCCTCTCTCTCTCACTCTCCTCTCTGTGTGTGTGGTGTGTGGTGGGTGTGTGGTGTGTGTTGTTCGCAACACTGCAGCTGCACCCTATGTGGGGGGGTGGGGGGAGTAGGTTGCACTTCTGTTTTACAATTAAAAAAAAAAAGACGATACCCCCCCCACCCCCGCCCCCCCCCCCCCCCCCCTTTAAAAAAAAAACAAAAACAAAACAAAAACGAAGGGTTTCACCCATAAATTTTAATCAGGGACGAGTAAATACCTTCCCACGTGTGTAATCGAACTCCACCTAGGGAAAGGAGACAATACTGAATCCCCGTGTCTCTTCATCTTTGGCCATACATACGACCGACGTGTGACTTGTGGACTTCGGCACGACCCTTGGGCCACTGGAACAACGCATCTGTTTTGTCTAGTTATCTGGTGGTCGACTGCACCACAATGCCCTTCTCTGTTGAGGTGAAACAGCTGCAGCTCGGACTTACAGAAACATCTCCTGTCGTAAACAACGTCCTAGACCGAGGTCAAAGTATTCGATTCAGCCGTCGTTTTCAAATGTAGTGTTGTGTGTGTGTGTGTGTGTGTTGGTTATGTGTTGTGTGTTTTATGTTTGGTGTTGTGTTATATGTGTTGTTATGGGTGGCGTTGTGTGTGTGTGTGTGTGTTGTTGTGTGTGTGGTGTGTGTGCGCGCGCGCGCGCGCGCCCGCCAAGAGATTATTGGACCGCCAATCGAACTCAAGGAACATCAAAGTCCAACAAACCTGGACTTACTTTAATTCAGGACAAGACAAACAAAATGAAGAAGAATAGATAACATGGGAGAAAAGATACTAAAGATCAACAAGTCCTCAGACCGTTTTGAAATAACAAAATTTGCAAAAGGATGGGGGAGGGGGGAGGAGGGGGGTATAGGGTCGGGAGGAGTAAGACGAACAGGAAAAAGAGAAAGGCAAATGGGCAACATTAAACGCTCGACAGACAGGATATGAGAATCGTGGAGTTGTGGTGGTGAACAGAACCCTCTGTGTAGATCTGTGTGGAGTGGTGGAGAATTGTGTTTGAGACAAACCCTCTGTGTAGTCTGTGTGGAGTGATGGTTACATTGGTGTGTTGTGAACAGAACCCTCGTGTAGGTCTGTGTTGAATGTGGTGATTGAGTGTTGTGAACCAAAAGAACCTCTGTGTATGGGCCTGTTGGAGTGTGAGATTGTGTGTTGTGGAACAGAAAAAAAAAAAACCCCCCCCCCCCCCCCTCCCCCTGTGTTTGGCCTGTGTGGGAGTTGAGATTGTGTGTGTGAACAAACCCTCCTG
>CM031621.1:20760870-20844698 GCA_018398815.1 Conus ventricosus
TGGGTTTTGGGGTTTTTATTTTTTTGGGTTTTTTGGGGGTTTTCTTTTTTTTTTAAAGGGGGTTCTTCACTTGGTGGTTTTTTTATGAATCTGGTTCTTCTTATGGTTACCCTGTGCTTTATGATCTCCAGGTTCTTCATCAGTGGATTGCTGTTCTTTATGAATCTACGGTTCTTTGTGATTGTTGTGCCTTGTAAATTGCGGTCTTCTTCTGATAGTTCGCGTAATATATTTGCTTCTGTGTTAGACCCTGTTTCTTCTTCATCGTTGGTTTTGTGAACGGCTGTGGTTTACCGTGTGGGGACCTTGGTTATCTTCTTCGTCATTTTAATGCTGTAGACTGTGGCTTGGGTACTGTGGAACTGAATACGTTGATTATATATGTAGCACTGGGACGGCACCGGCGAGATCTGTGAGTGATATCACCATATGTATTGAAAATCTTGATCTATATGCTGTGTGGTGACATGTATTAATTTGTACCAATTCACATGAATGTAGGGTTTTGAGGGTTTCAGGCAGCATAATTATAAAGAAAAAGAAATCTAAATCGTGTGTTGCCTGGCTATCCATGTACTATGGTGTGGGTGTGTGTTAGAGAATAATTACTACACGCATCCAAACTTTTGAGAGCGAGAGTCAGACAACAAAACACGCACCGCACACCATCCGTAACACTGCTTCGATCAAAACGAACGTTAGAGAGGGTAGCAAACACAACATCAATACTGTCCAGACTAACACCTGTGTGGAAGACTTGTTAACCTCACCATGAAACACCAGATCAGTCTCCTGTGTGCAACTGGTATGATTCATCTCCCCACATGGATGCGACATCACATGCAAGGACTATCACAGTGGATCTGGACGCGGAATCCAAATCATGGAAATGAGGCGTAGCTGCAAGATACCAAACATCAGATATACTTTTACATCGTATTACTGCAAGATACCAAACATCAGATATACTTACATCGTATTACTGCAAGATACCAAACATCAGGGATTAACTTGACATCGTATTCCTGCAAGATACCAAACATCAGATATACTTTACATGTAGTATGCAAGATTACCCAAACATCCGATATACTGTATATTTCATTACTGCAAGTTAAAACATCAGAGATACTGTACATCGTATACTGCAAGTTACCAAACATCAGATATACTGTACATCGGAGTACTGCAAGATACAAACATCAGATATACTTTACATGTATACTGCAAGATACCAAACATCAGATATACTTTATATGTCATTACTGCAAAAAGATACCATAAATCAGATATACTTTAATCGTATACTGCAAAGATACAAACTCAAGTATTACTTTACATCGTATTACTGCAAGTTACCAACATCAGATTTACTTTGCATCGTATTACTGCAAGTTCCAGAATCAGATATACCTAATATTACATTACTGCAAGATATAAACATCAGATATACTTTTATATTTCATCTACTGCAGTACCAAACATCAGATATACTTTTATTTGCATTACTGACAAGATACCCAACCATTAGATATCTTTACATTCGTTATTACTGCAAGATACTAAACCATCAGATATACTTTCATCGTCTATTACTGCAAGATACAAACATCAGATATACTTTATATTTCATTACTGCAAGATACCGAACATCAGATATACTTTCTATTTATTACTGCAAGATACCAAACATCAGATATACTTATCTTTCATTATGCAAGATACAAGCATCAGATATACCTTACATGTTATTACTGCAAGATTTACCAAAAACATCAGATGTACCTTTTATAATTCATTACTGCAAGATACCAAACATCAGATATACCTTACCATTTTTTTACTGCGAGATACCCCAAACATCAGATTACTTTATATTGTATTACTGCAAAATACAAACATTCAGATATACTTCATATCGTTATACTGCAAGATGCCAAACAATCAGAATAGTTACTGCAAGATACAAACACCAGATATACTTATATTTCAATTACAGCAAGGCTACCAAACATCGATATCCTTTTTATTGTGTTACTGCAATACACAAAAATCAGATGTAATTCATAATTGAAATAACGGCTGGACACGTGCGTTCCAACCAGCAAGCCTGGCAAGCCAGACCTTAAAAGATCTTTCAGACATCAGGTAAACAAAACCATGCGGCCATGGCAATGTAAACAAAGGTCCGGTGGCCCTGCGAAAACCAATCCACCAAGGAAATGCTTATGAAGAGAGAAGGAAGAGAAGCAGAACAAACGATGACCTGACAACCTTGCAGAGACGCAACATGACGAAACGTAAGGAACCTGAAGAATTGTTGTTGTTTTAATGTGATTCCTCAATGACCTTCTACGGCCTCAACGAAGGAGAAGTAGATGAAGAAGAAGAAGAAGAAGAAGAAGGAAGAAGAAGAAGAAGAAGAAAATTTAGAAACCTGAAGAATTGTTTTTTTATGTGATTTCTCCAATGAACTTCTACGGGCTCAATCAGGAAGAAGGAAAAAGTTGTAGTGTAGTAGTAGTAGTCGTAGTAGTAGTACTACTAGTAGTAGTAGTAGTAGTAGTAGTGATATAGTAGAAGTAGTAGTTAGTAGTAAGTAGATGATGATGAGAGACGATGTTGACGATGGTGATCATGGTGATGATCTCCTATCTGTCTACAATCTATCTATCTATCTATCTACCTGCTCTATCTATCTCTCTGTCGGTCTGTCTGTCGTCTGTCTTTACATATTCTATAGATATATATTATATGTATATATATTATAGATATATTATACTATATATATATATATTTTTATATATATATATATTATGTGTGTGTGTGTGTGTGTGTGTGTGTGTGTGTGTGTGTGTGTGTGTGTGTGTTTGTGTGTGTGTGGGTGTGTGTGTATGTGTGTGTTGTGTGTGTGTGTGTGTTGTGTGTGTGTGTGTGTGTGTGTGTGTGTGTGTGTGTGTGTTTGTGCGGCGCGCGCGCAGAGAGATGATAGATTGATAGTTTGACAGGACAGACAGACAGACTGGACAGACAGACAGATATAAAGATAGATAGATAGAAGGATTGATAGATTATATGTCTTACAGTCAGGTGGGTTTGGCAGGAAGAGTATGAGCAGTGAACTTCAACGCTGTTTTAACGACAGCAAGGGAGATCACACAACCGTTTGATTTCAGTGACTTCCCTGTGGCGACAGGCTGGCCTTTCGTGGTTCATCTGGATATATGATCAATCACTATGGCGTTCAAAAGCCAGCTGTGGCGGGCCAACTGGAAAAGGGTAAGGCGTTTGAAATGGGATGTAAGAGACACACCAAAAAATCAAAGTGACTTCAAAAAGAAAAGAAAGAGCAGCATGAACGGACAAAACTTCATTACTGATTAAAAAGCCCATTTGCTACAATCTTTATAAGAGATTAAAATGTTCTCGCATGTGTGCCACAATCAGCCATATATCCACCGTATTGTTTGTTTTGATAGACATGTTGATTTTGAGGGGTTAAATCGGTCTATCCCATATTTTAGGTACTTGTCAGAGAAAGAGTTTAGAGGTGTCTTGACTCTAGTACAACTGTTCCAAGAAAATGTATTGTTTGTGCTCGTGTCAGTTTTTGTTAATGAGGCATATGCAGATTTGAGCTACAAACTAAAAGAATCGTCGACTACCATCATTTTTTTGATCTCAATAATGTATCTTATCGCCAGAAAAACTATTCTGCATCTGTTAAATACACAGAAGCAAAATTTACAATCAGATTATGTGGTATACTCACTCTTTTTCTTTTAATTACGACTCCTTGTGTCATAAGGGTCTGTTCTGAAATTTGTGTTTTAAAAAGGTGTTGTACAAAAACGCACACAGAAACAACAAGAACAAAAATTAATCTGATACACGATAAGTCAAAGGGCAAAGACAATCCGCGCTCAGGAAGTAGGCCACATGTCTCAGTGCCAGAAATTAGTGATATCTCTATAAAAACGTCACTCCACTTCACCGAAGTTCATTTTGTATGGAAAACTTGATAAACGCAGCAGTGTTTGCCAGCCTTCCATTTCCTGCACATGGCTTCGCTTTCGTGCTGTACAGGCAGGCTCCAACTGTATGGGCGACGAGGTGATCCCTCCGAAACTTGTTGCAGAACGGAGTTCAGATGAAGTAAGTCTGTTGATCGTCCCATAGAAGGTTGACGGGATCCCTCGCAAGAGCACTCTTGCGGTTATTGGGAGAGGAGATTATTGGTTTGTGAGATTTACCTGATGATGAGCACAGAGTTCCAGGTTTGTTTGATACACAAGGTCGACCAGTAAGCGAGGATAGGTCACAACGATTTCTTGAAGGGGACGGCGCGCGGTAATGTTGGGGTCTGCTAGATCGTCTCCACACATGGCTTTGTTGTTTGGCTTGATCACAAAAAAGGCTGGTCAGTGTCCACTGTCTGCCATCTTGCCTGGTCCATCAACCTAGCCAAAAACGCGTCATGTTGTGCATTTTCCATGGCTTCATGATTATTGCTTACGTCGGATGATCGCGTATAAAGTTGGCTACCAAAAGTACAGTAAAGCCTTTTGAATTACCATTGCTAAGACTCCTAACATCTCATGTGGGGAAATTCGTGATGATAGAAAACGATCCTTCTTATTCTGTGACAGTTACAAATTCGCTTTCGGAAAACCTCAACATGTGGGGCTCCTCGAAGAGTTTTCTCTCTCGTTTGAGTGACTGAATACTGGTGAAGGTGAGCCATGACACGAACGTGCCCTCAAAACCTGACCTTCAAGGCTTTTCGTTTGCTGACGGTAACACAGCGTGTCTAGTTGCAGTGACCATTCATGCTCTGTGTGGAGACGCATCATACACTGGCAAAGCTGAATGGTTTCAGGGACTTTACCAACGTGTCTGATTTTAACTGACTCGAAAACCCAAGATCCACAAGCGGAGAGCGGCCCGTAATGCTAACCGTCCTCTGCCGAGTACATCTGCGTCCTTCCCCAGACCCAGACGTTGGAAGGGAGAGCGCGATCAACTGTCCTGCTTCAGCACTCATGGCAAGTCAATGTCTGCTCAGGCACACACGTGAAGTCACTGTCTGGCGCTTACAGCACCCCACTCAAGTCAACTGTCGGCTACAGCACACATTGCAAGTCGACTGTCGGCGACAGGTACCCAACCCACACTTGGGTCATCTGGTCCTGCTACAGCAACACACTTGGAGTTCAACGGTCCTGTACAGCACACACTTGGAGTCAAATGTCCTGCTACAGCACACACTTGGAGTCAACTGGCCTGCTTCAGCACCACTGGCAAGAAACTGTCTGCTACCGCACACACTTGCAAGGTCAACTGTCCTGCGACAGCTCACACTTGAAGTTCAACTGCCTGCTACAGCACACACTTGGAGTCAAACTGTTCTGCTACAGCCACACACTTGAAGTCAACACTGTCCTGTACAGCACACACTTTCAAGTTAACGTGTCTGCTACAGACACACTTGGGAGTCAAACTGTCCGGCTACAGCACACACTTGGAGTCAATGTCCTTCTACAGGCACACTACTGGAGCAACTGTCCTGCTACAAGCACACACTTGGAGGCAACGTTCCTGTACAGCAACATTCGAGTCAACTGTCCTGCTACAGCACACACTTGCAGTTCAACTGTCCTGCTACCAGCACACACTTGCAAGTCAACTGTCCTGCTCAGCAAACACTTGGAGGCAACTGGCCTGCTGCCGCTACTCTTGGGTCAACTGTCCTGCTACAGCAACACTGTGCAAGTCAACTTGTCCTGCTACAGCACACTCTTTAAGTCAACTGTCCTGCTACTGCAAATCCATATGTTCTGCTACAGCAACACTTTCAAGTTCAACTAGTTCTGCTCAGCACACTCTTTCAAGTCTCTGTCTGCTACAGCACACACTTGCAGTCAACTGTCTGTACAGCGCCACTTTCAAGTCATCTGTTCTGCTACAGCAAAACTTTCAAGTCAAACTGTCCTGCTACTGCACACCCTTGCAAGTTTCAACTGTCCTGCTACAGACACACTTGCTGTCCACTGTCCAGCTACAGGCACACACGTGCAAGTCCACCTGTCCTGTTACAGCTCACACTTTCAAGTCACCTGTCCTGTACAGGCCACACTTGCAAATCACCTGTCCTGTTACAGCACACACTTTCAAGTCACTGTCCTGTTTACAGCACACACTTTCAAGTCACCTGGCCTGCTACAGCCCACACTTTTCAAGTCACCTGTCCTGCTACAGCACACACTTTCAAGTCATCTGTCCTGTACTGCACACACGTTCAAGTCAACTGTCCTGCTAGAGCCACACTTTCAAGTCATCGGTCCTGCTACTGGCACACACTTTCAAGTCACCTGTCCGCTACAGCACACACTTTCAAGTAACTTTCCTGTACAGCCCACACTTGCAAGTCACCTGATCCTGCTACAGCACACACTTTCAAAAGTCAACTGTCCTGCTACAGCCACACACTTTCAAGTTCACCTTCCCCCCCCCCCCCTTCCTGCTACAGACACACTTTCAAGTCACCTGTCCTGCTACAGCACACACTTGCAAGTCACTGTCCTGCTACAGCACACACTTGCAAGTCTCCTTGTTCCTGATACAGCACACACTTGCAAGTCACCTGTCCTGCTACAGCAACACTTGCAAGTCACCTGTCCTGTACAGCACACACTTGAAGTCACCTGTCCTGCTACAGCACACACTTGCTAGTCACCTGTCCTGCTACAGCACACACTGCATGTCACTGTCTGACTACAGCACAACACTTGCAAAGTCACTGTCCTGCCCCCCCCGACTGCACACACTTGGAGTTCACCTGTGCCTGCTACAGCACACACTTTCAAGTCACCTGTCCTGGTACTGCACACACTTGCAAGTCACCTTGTTTCCTGCGTATCAGCACACACTTTCAAGTCACCTGTCCTGCTACAGACACACTTACTGCAGTCACCTGTCCTGCTACAGCACCACTTGGAGTGCATCTGTTCTGCTACAGCACCACACTTTAAAGTCACCTGTCCTGCTACAGGCAACCACTTTCTTGTCAAAACTGTCTGCTACAGCACACACTTTTCAAGTTCAACTGTCCTTGCCTTCAGCACCACTTTCAAGTCAACTGTACGGCTACAGCACACACTTTCAAGTCAAACTGTCCTGCTACAGCACACACTGGGCAGTCAACTGTCCTGCTACAGCACACACTTGCAAGTCACCTGTTCCTGATACAGCACACACTAGCAAGTCCACTGTCCTGCTACAGCACACACTAGCATGTCACCTGTCCTGCACAGCACACACTTGCAAGGACTAATGTCGGGATCTCAGAGCTGCACCTGTCTGCGTAGCCATGGCAACGAGAGTCAGCCTCAGATAGTGCTCGCCTTGGGTCTGCGAACAATAAAAATAGCCGATAGGCAAGCTTACGCTTCGGTCAGCAACGTCTCCCTCCAAACGGAACACGACGGTTCTAGCTCTTCCGTCACTACTGTCTTATGCAGGAACAACGCAGTTGTTTGACATTGTTACAGTGCAGCTAGCTGGCACCCCATGCAACCAATTGGAGATGATTATCTGAGAGATCTGGACGGTAGGTTTGTTAGCTTTAGACCTGTCCAAGGGCATTGAGTTCTTTGCTCAGTCTGCCAGCACACTCTCACAGATGGTGTATTGAATTTTTCTGTCCCTTTCCTCTCAAGAATAAACGAAATGAGAGAGTACGGTTGGTGCTCCGTTGGTACCATGTTTTACTTTGCCACTGCGAGGGAGAGAGGGGACTAAATTCAAATTGTGCCTTTTTGAGGCTCTGCTTAGAAAAAGAAATGGAAAATCGTCAATTGTTCTAATTTTTTTAGGCTTTTTAACATCATGGTGTAGTCTTTACCAGTCCATGCGGAGGCCAGGGAGAAAAAAAAAACTTGGCCAATTGGGTGTTTCATTGCATAGGATTGTTCACTTTGAAGGTGGGAATGTTCACTCGCCATCCTTTTTTTGGAATTTTGGCATGTTTGGTCTGACAAGCATGCAAAAAAACGGGAATTTCATACACTAAAATAAGTTTAAAAGAAAAACACAAAAACCCCAGCCGACTGCCTCTCTACTACCCCGCACCACAATCATGGGAAAAAAGCACAAAAAATGTTTTTACCGTTGACCTTTCTACTGGCAGAAGTAATGTATGATCGTTCCTCAGATATTTCAGGAATTATTGAAGAATGGTTTTAGATTGGAATTATCCTCTTTTCTTCGCAATAAACTGAACGTCAGGACAAAATTCTATTCGAGTACAAAATTCGGCACTTGTGTGGACATGCAAATTATGTCTAAAAAGCTATGATAGTGGGAAAATATTTTTCCCATTAACATGTTCGTTTTTCAGACTACGTGCTGTCCACACACAAAACAAAACACACTACACCACACACACACCACACACACACCCACACACGCGTGCATATCACGACGCACGCACGCACGCACGAACGCACACACACACACACACACACACACAACACACACACACACACAACACAACACACAGAGGGGAAAGAGCGTAGAGAGACAGACAGACAGACTGAGACAGGGTAGAGGAATAGACAGCCAACAGACAGAGAGCTCGTTGAATACGCATTGAGTTCAGTTCTCTCTATGTAGTCCTGGAGGACAAGAAAAAGAAAAAACAGTACAGCTTTGAAAGAAAATTAGCATCATTTTGCGTACATTCTCGACTCTCATAAAACAGACATAGCGCTCGTGTAAGCTGCGCGCGCACACACACGCGGTCTTTCTTTTCAATTACTTTTGAAAAAAAATGCTTTGGTCTTGTTGTTGTTGTTTTTAATCACAGAGGTGAGACGACCGACAATCTTCGCCGACAGTCTGGTCCAACGCGCAGACCGGGTTTGGACTCCAGACACTTCCGTCCAGGTCTGTGGAATGCGCAGGAGGAGCAGAACTGCGCCATTTGGAGAAGCTGCTACAGGAGAAAACAAGAGCTGGGGGCATAGCAAAACGTGGAGACTTACAATCGCGAGTGCTACTACCCCAGGCTGGTCGTTCGGAAGATGTGAACATGGCTGTACGTTTTCGTACGAACAACGACCATTTACTGACCGATGATGTAGGCCAGGTCCCGTTTGTTGTTGTTGGCAATGCGTCTCTCTCTCTCTCTCTCTCTCTCTGCTTTATCTGCAAGATATTTATGCTCAAAGTCTATCAATTTTGACTCACCCCTACCTCCCCGCTCTGCCGTGATTTTCCTACCCCCCCCCCTCCCCCCTCTCTCTTTTCCAAAAAGATTTTTTGTTTAAAGTTAACAATAACTTTCATCCTCTCACAACAGGACGTAAAAATGACGTTGATTTTGTAATACACTGATTTTGTCAAGCACAATTCCATGTACCGTGCGGCTCATTTGAATTGCAAAAACTTCCTTTCTGCTGAAATAATGTAAGAGTATGATTTCTGTCCAACTTTGGTAACGCGCGTTTTTGCCCGTGGTTATCCCGCAACGTGGACCCAGACAACACCCGAAGGTGTGGGGAGGACCCAGCGCCCGAAGCACTGTCTTCACCGCCTTTAGAGCAGTCCTGTACCACCTTGGAGGCCTGCGCTGTGTTGGACGATGGGTAAGGCGATGGGCTGTCTGGGAAGACCTGTTTGAAGAGCTAGCCTTTGGACTTCAGCACATCATAATTGGTGTTGCTTTTGCTAAGGAGATCTTCGGCCTCTCTTTGACCATGGGATGGGTCTGGATGGATTGGCCTGGAAGACTAAGTATAGGCCAAGGAGACAGCCCCGGGAGACCATTGGAGCCGTGGGTGGTGTTTGTCTATGTTGAGGTGACTTGAGATTTAGAGAGGTAAATTTCCTCAGGTGGAGTCGTTGCTGAATTTTTGCCCTAGGGACAGAGTCTGACGGGGCTTTGTGAGTGGTCTTGAGATTTTAGACGTAGGTAAATCTCCTCAGGTGGAGTCGTGCTGAATTTTGCCCTAGGTCGGAGTATGAGGGTCTGTTTCCGACTGCACTCCTCCAGACCAGCCACTTACATGCCGGTCGGCCCCATTGGTTGTCAGGCCCTGGGGGATTGAAGGGTTGTGTTCAAGAGCAGCCGCGACGCCAGACCTTAAACACTTAGAACGAGCTAGTTCTAACTTGGTTACATTGTGCCTCAGACCACAAGGAGTTTCTCGAAAGATCGCGTCCGAATTTGGTGAAGGCTATATTACTCCAGCGTCTGGCTCCGAGACCATTTTCTTCACTGAACAGTGTGGTGAGGGCTGTTCACGCTGATTCTGTTCTTCCAGTGTTTGTAAATGTTAAAGGTACGTTGATGGGTTTTGCCTTTGGTTAGGGTTATGGTTTTACCTAGAGTGTGGGCAGCTTGAGTTCTATCTTCTTGAAAAACAACACTAGTCAACTGGAAGTTAAACAGTTTATGTTCTTACTTTGTTATTGTACAAAACTCCCATTCTCTTTACTCAACTGGATGATGTGATTAACAAAATTACACTATCAATTATTCAAGTAAATCTGCCACTAAGCAGGGGCTAGCGCTTCAATGAGATGAACATACACCCCTCCCCGTTATTCAGTATATCACAGGATTTATTGTTGTAAAACTCATCAAATCGACGCAAAAAGCATATATTACAGACGGTGCGTCTTTTATTGTGGATTAGTAGCTTATATTTTAACACGCGCCTGCCCGTTCCTAATGTTTCGATACTAGACAAACTGGCTTGTAAACGATCCGCCTTGTTGGACTGGCAGATGGATAGGGTGAAGTCACTGGTGACGAAACCGCACGGCCCCCTGTGCAAAATGATTTAGATTACTGTCAGTGAAGGTAGTATGATTATTCTGTGGGTGTCAGGGTTGCTACCCAGTCTGCAAAGAAAAGTTTACCTTTTGGTCGATTGTTTTCATTATTGAGGCGACTGAAGGGTTGCATGGTTCCTTGGTGAGTAATTAGGCAGTTATGTGGGACCAGAAATTTCTGTCCCACCTATGGCGTCACGGAAGGCCTCGTCTGATCCGACATTCTTCCTGAGGGCAATGTTTGAAGTTCTTAAGGCCATGAATATTGAAGTCAATATGGTGTTATATGAAGAAATCAGGCCAAATGCTTCAAGGATGGGGGCAGGGATTGTTCCTAGCGGGGTTGGTCAGTCGGTGGGACAGAAATTTTCTTGGGTCCCACTGGTACCTTCAATGCCATGAAGAAGCTCTTAGGAGGAGAAATTCGGCATGCAGCAATTAATTAAAAAGGCAAGAAATTCAAAACATAGAATTTTATTGACGATATATTATATATTATACAACCAACAAAGGTGCACCTAGTAAGCTCAAAAGAAAAATACTGATTTTTCTTTTGTTTCTTAGTGGCACCTTAGGTGGTTGTTTTGCGAAAATCAACAAACATACTACCCGTTATTGCCACCAACCTTTTCTGGGATTGCATTCTTCTAAAAAACTGAAAAGGCAGAGGAGTCCAAATTCTACTTTCCGCGGTTCAGGAGCTGCGATTAGCAAGCGCTAGAAACAAAATTTGTAGATAGTTAAAGATTCCTCTTATTACTTGTTTTAACTACTGTGTCCCCAAGGGGTTGAGCACTTAGTAGATGTTTTGAGGCATTGTGAATATATTGATCTCTCTCGCTCTCTCTCTCTCTCGCTCTCTCTCTCTCTCTACTCTCTCGATATATATTATATTATATATTTATATGTGTGTGTGTGTGTGTTTGTGTGTGTGTGTGTGTGTGTGTGTGTGTGTGTGGTGTGTGTTTCTGTGTGTCATTGCCCTTGTATTGCTTGATCCACGGTCAAACCATGTTTGTTCCCTACGGATTTGGTTGGTCTGTTTGCTTGCTTGCTCTGCTGGCTGGTTGGGCAGTTCGGGCTTAGGTTTAAACAAATTTATTGCAAACTCATAATACTACAAAGTGATCTTGATTAGATAGAGAGAGATACACATATATATATATCTTTCGCTGTGTTTGTGGGTTTATGTGTTGTGTGTGTGTGGTGTGTGTGTGTGTTATTTTTATATATATACATACATATCTATCGTATGATATATGTATGTATATATATATAATATTATATATTTTATATATATTATTTATATATATATATATACTATGAGACAGTTTCGACTTTCCTTTTCCGTTTCGGGCTTCTTGGACATTGCTTGATTTCTTAATGTAACTATGCTTCTCTTCCAAATGGACAAATAATATCAATTTCAATTTCAAGACTTTTTTTGTGTTACATACTGTAAAGAACGAATCTTTCTTCAAATGAGCAGTGTGAAACTGAAGACCTGAAAAGTCGGATTCTGTTATATCACGATGCTAGAATGTGAATGAGTGATCCTCAAAAGGAAGAGCGGGGTGCAGTGAATGTGTTGCAAATTTTCTAAGGGGATCTTCTGTTCTTTTGTTGATGCCACAGGTCTATTTGTTGTGGTTTTTTTTTGGTTGTTTGTTTGTTGTTGTTGTTTTTGTTGTTGTTTTGTTTTTGTTTTGTTTTTTTCGTCATTTTTCAAAAAGTATAAAGTTTTGAATCGGTGTTATGTCTGGCCAATGTGATGAAGACCGGCAACTGCAGGAGTGAGTGATATGATGAGCATATCGCCAGCACACAAGTACATGCACACCGGCCGGGCATGCAATCATGCACCACCGAGCAAATCTGCACCCGTGATATATGACCTTTTGAAAATGAGCATGCGAAATAAAAAATGTCCTTACCGATTTTTCCTTTCCTTCTTTTTTCTCTCTATCTCTCTCTCTCTCTACTTCTCTCTCTCTCTTCTCTCTCTTCTCTCTCTCTCTCTCGCTCGCTCGTCGTTCGCTCTCTCGCTTTTTAATGGTAGAAGTGATATTGTGGGTGTTGCAAGTGAAACTTGTTTTAATTTGTAGCATCAGAACGTGGTGTAGTCCTTGCCGGGGTTACGTTTTGTGGCTCGTCAGTACAATGACTGAATTTTTTTTTTCGTCACATTGATGGGTAAATCACTTCAATGTTATGAAGGATGTCTTCGTTCTTTATTTGATTTTTGTTTGTGTGTTTGTTTTGCTTTGTTTTGTTTTGTTTGTAATAAGATGAACGATGGTGGAAAGGATGTCACGACCGACCCCTGGAGGTCTGCCCTGACAGGATCGGTCTAGAATGGGAGTGAAGGGAATGCTGACCTCGCACGCCTCGCAAGAGCCACACGAGAAAGAGATTACGAACACACCCCATTTATTCACACCAGCAAAATATGATTCCACCACACACACATGCACAATCACATTCAAGCACTCCAACCCGGACACAACATGCACACTCACAACAAGCACTCCAAACACCACAACATGCACGATTTAAATAAACAGTTCACCATACGACGTACACAATCACAATTACAGCATTCCAGAACATATGACATCTACCCACACTTATAAAGATGAAACTTTACAGCATCGATCCTTTAACACCATGGAGTGCGCCAACCCTGCCTCTGTAAGTCTATGGAGCACCCTGTTTTTTTTTTTCCCCCCGCCCAACTTTAGGTTGCTCCGATAACGGGTCGGTCTCGCAGGAGTCGCTCCAAAGCCGACACCCTCGATCACAGCAGGCAGTGGAAGAGCGTGTCCCGGAGGGGGGGGGGGGGGAGGGAAGGGGGGCACGTGGCGCTGTTACTGGAGGTCCTGGACGGGGGTCAAGGCCGGGCCAGTCAGAGGCGGGCTCCTTACCAGGCCCGGTCCCGACCAGGGCGTGGCCTCGACCAGGCGTTGCACATCCAGGTCCGCGGTCCCCAGCCAGACCCAGAGTGTGGCCCTCAACCGCACGTGGCACCATTCCAGTTCGCTGGTCTCAGCCAGGCGTGGACTCAACCAGACGTGGCACCCATCCCCGTCAGTGGTCTCAGCAGAGCGTGGCCTCATCCAGCACGTGGCACCATCCGTCGTGGTCTCAGCCAGGAGCGTGGCCTCAACCGCACGTGGCACATCCAGTCCGTGGTCTCAGGCCAGAGCGGTTGGCCTCCAACCCAGCACGTGGCACCATCCAGTCCGTACTCCCGGTTGAAGCCCCGAAAGGGGGCGGGGAAAACGTAGCTGGGGAGGAGAGGAGAAAGGGAGGAGAAGGACGAAGGAAGGAGGAAGAAGAAGGGTACTGGAACCCGCCGTCAGTACAGTTGACCCATGCTGTCACATCTTAACTGGCGCTGCATGATGGGCGAGGGAAGCTACTAAACGCCCACACCAGTAAACCAATCCGAACCAGGACTGTTCACTAGGGTCTTTCACACGATGGCAGGTAAAAGACTGCATTAACTCAACAGGTTTATAAACAAATATGAATTTCTTCACCTTCGCTCACTCACATTTAACATACCACTTTCTTAGGAAATAACCAACACAGGGACCATGCTTTATAACTGCCACTCCATTGGCAAATAATCCTTCAATGGCTCATAATTGCACTTTTATAGCCACATCAAAATAACAACAAATCTCAAACCACGCATCCAAATGACAATGCGTACGCAACGCTCGCGAACATAAACCTCGTCTCCCTGCACACACAAAACAGACGGGGGCCGAAGGATAAGAGTCCGGGCGAATGTTGACGGGGCGGAGAGCGAGACCAAGCAAGTTCCAACATGAATCACCAGGTTCTCTCCATCCCACCGACTCCGCATACAGATGCATAAACAGGAAAAGGATATGGAAAATAAATTTAGAATGGCCAGGTTAATGATTGAATTAACCAGAGAAAAGGTCTCACACAATATTTCTCTTACAATTCGAAAACAAAAGAAAACATTGCGCAAAAGAGAAGACTAAGCCGGCTAACAACAAACAAACCAAACAAAACAAACCACGGAAAACTGATGCTTTCCAGCTACCCGTGGGGTGACCCAGAGAGGGGGTTTTCAAAAGACTCTCTCGCCCCTCTTGTCTGTCGAGAGGGACAGGAGGCACAGGTGCGGAAAAAGGAAGAAGTGATGTCCCTCTCCCTTTACAAGCGCTGTAGGAAAACTGAAGATACCGACTGTACCTCGATGTCGGAGAAGAAACCAAGGACCGGAGCAGGCGCTCCCAGAGTCATCTTCCGCTCGAGTGAGAGCTAACCTTCCTCAGCAATGGCGGCCAACATGCCATGCTGCGTCACTGAGTGAGCATACTTCAAACTAAAGAAACGAAGGCACGTGCGACAGGTAAAAAGACAGGCGGAGGCCGAAGAGCAAGTTCGAGAGAAAGGTACCAGCACCCGGGGAACCTACAGGATAAATAGCCACGGGCAGTGGAATAAGAGAGAGAGAGAGGAGAAAAATAAACGAAGTTGAGCTTGAACGACACCAAAGGGCAACCGCACCACAAGCCTCATCAAGGGAACGGATACACGACAACAGCCAAGGACAATAAACAACGAAAATTCCGCACCCTAGATGGGTCACGTCGTAGGCTCGTGACAAACTGTGACAAACCCCCTTCTAAAAAGCATTGTTTCTCTGAGATACGTGTCCTTTGAACTTGAGATGTGCAAATTCAAACAATGGGACCCGACCAACTCTCTGTGATCGACAGAGTAGGGAATCCCAATACAAACATTTCTACGATAGATTAGTATCACACAGGGAAATACTTAATACTACATTTATCAAACAACCTAGGCAAACCTTCCAACCATGAAAGTAACAATCCGAACCATTGGTGATTCACTACCGTTAACATCACTGATGAAAAAAGTCAACTACACTGATTACAGAGACCAAAAGGGAATATAACCCTGGTGAGGGGACGTGTCCCTCTGACCGATTTTCCAATGCGCTGATACGGAGTCTCGGCTAAGAATTAGTCAGAATCGTATTACAGGAACCCTTGCATATGACGAAAGTGAAACGCCTGGACTCTGGCAGCCCACGGCTCCCAACCCAATGACGTCGAACGTCCCTGACTGGCCGGAATCCGGTCCAGGTACTGGAGAGGATGATGATCGCTCTCCCGTACAAACTTCCGGCCGTACTTCTTCTGGCACGCCCAGAGTGCGCGTCCAATTCTGCCTGAGAGACTTCAGGAACAGTAGGGGCCTCGGGACAGTCCTAAGCGGGGACAGCCTGGGGTATCGACTCTGCAGATTCTACCACCCCGAAGGGTAGCGGTGACCGCGGAATGGATGGAGGATTAAAGGGTCCCCACAGGTCGACATCCGACCGTGCTGGATGGCTCACAACATAGAGGCCTGACCTAGGGGAACCACGCTTTCAAGCTCGGACCCCTTAGGCGTTGGTCCGTTGGCAGCATCGAACTGGGCAGTACTGCCTAACCTGCGAGTATCCCTTCCTTGGCCAGAAGATAGTCCTGTCTTACTCGCTCGAGGAGTCTCTTGGAGCCCATATGGACCTCCATGGGGGGAATTGGGCTGCCGGAGAAACAGACTCTTCAGGTTTGGGGAAACACCAAGCTGCTTGGCCACACGATCTGCTGGGTGAAAACCCTAAAGAGGATCCCCTTGTGGACTTGAAGCTCTCCTTGGGCGTGTCGGGCAGACTGAGCAGGACGACCTAAGTTGTGCAGGCGTTGGAAATCCAAGTACCTGGCCTGAAGACGAACAATGGACGAGTGACGGCCTGGCCAGAACCTCGTCAGAAGAGGCTGCAGAACGAGGATGCAATTTCCTGTTCCTGGTTCTTAGCTTTGCGCGTGTGGTAACTCCCACACACGCCTGATACGGGCAAAATCCGTAGACACGGACTGACTGCGTCCGTCTGGCGGAAGGTGATAGTATTCCCTAATGATACGGGAAATCAGAGGTCGCTTCCACGCGTTGGCCCCATACTTCGCCACAGAGTAGGGGGGTGGAGATCAGAAGAAACGAGTTTACTGGAAGGACGGGTGGAGGTAAAACCAAGGCCTCCACCACACACATCGTAATGGCGCCCCCCCGCCGGGCCTTAGGGGAAAAATAATCCTTATCACCGAGGGTTGATGCTCCCGAATCCCTGATGGTTTGTCGACCAAGGATGAACAAACAACAGAAAGAATCATGGACCTCTGTTACACCAGAAGCTGTGGAAGGACCCCACGTTAGCGAGGGCGCGAGGATGCTGGAAAGGACTAGTCCCATGAGACCAGCGGCTTTAGGACAATCTTTCTAATGTGGCCAGGGACGACCACAAGAAAACACAGTGGGGGCGCGGAAATCCCCGATGAACTGCCTGCTTGTTTCACCCCGTAGCAGTTGTGGGCGCCTTATTGCCAATAATCTGTGGAGGGCTTCCTCTCCGTATAAGGCGAATGCCCATAAGCCTGCGAGCTTCAGCAAACACCTCAGCTGTATGAATCGCAGCCGCCGAAATCCTGAGTTGCTGTCTCGCCTATACGGATCCTCAACTCTGGGGGACACAGTGTTGGGGAGACTGTTCAATGTGGATCAGATCCTCCAGCTCCCTATTAGCCAACTGAGCCAGTACCCTAGCGTTTTGCGCGATAGCACCAAAACTGCCACGGAAGGTCTCGTCGTTTATTCTTCTTCATGGACCTGAAACTTCCTCGTACGTCTCTGGGGTAAGTGGAAACGCTTACGCAGAGCAAACTGCATGTTGCATAAGACGCACCTTCGTTTAGAGTGGCACACACTCCCTTGCAGCACCAGATAACCCAGAGAAAAAAAGGTGCATAGCCTTTTGTTCCTCAGACAATTGGTATGAAATAGCAAAACCTTGTCAAAATGCTCTAGGAAACATATTCAATGTCCTCACTGGTCTGAACTCTGGAATGACTTTAACTTTGGGCTCTTAACTCATCACTGACTGGTGATTAACCCCCTGACTTACAGATGCGGGGAGACGCGAAAGAAAGTTGTTCCATCTCTCCCTAGCAGAGCCTTCCTCCTGTCTAGTTCTTTCCCTACGGAGGGCAGCTCCTCCCTGCGCAGAGCAGCCTCTTCCTACGTGAAGCAGGCCTCTTCTCTAACGCTGATCTCCTGTCTGGCAAGCCTCTTCCTTACGCTGGATCCTCCTGTCTGGAAGACTCTTCCTTACGAAGGGGCCTCTGTCGGGGTAGCCTCTTCTCTGCGCAGCATAAGCTCTTCCCTAAGCAGAATCTCCTGTCTGTCAGTCTCCTCTTGCGCAGAGCCTCCCTCCTATCCAACTCTTCTACGTGTGAGGCAGCCTCTTCCCTCGCTGCCGTCCAGAAAACTTCAGGAGGAGGTGATGTCCTGGGCGGGGTTTCAACTCCAGACATGGGAGGGATGACCCGGTCGACCGTCCACGGGTTTCTCGACCCTTACCATGAGGAAAGGTCCCCGGGGCATACTCCTTACGAGGGGAAGCAGTGGGAGAGAGGTGGGCTTTGGTTTCTGCGACTCAACAGAAGCCCAACAGTTGCTTCGCGATGCTCTGACGTTCCAAGGGAAGTGCCAAGGGGTTGGGGTCTAAGCAGGAAATCCCCTAGCGATGAAGAAGAGAAAGTACTCGCTGGACTATCGGTACAGCAAGGGAATAGGTGGAATTCCACTGTAGTCGAAGTGCTGGTACTAATAGTGGGGACTACATTTAGAGACCCTTACTTTCGACGCTCCGATTAGCCATACCACCAGCACCTGGACGTTGCCATGACACTATTCCTACAGTTATCAAATACAGGGGAAAGACAATTCCACTTGAAAAACAATTATTTTAGGGGTGTGTGTTTATGGGTGTATGTGTGTGTGTGCGTGTGTGCGGCCAGGTTCCGGCTGTCCCACTCTGGCAAACAACCGCGCTCTACACACGAGCAACAGTGCGGGCGTGGGGCTTCACCGTTAAAAAAAAAAAACAAAAACCTATGTTCGGCTGCCCCCTTCTGGCAACACCGCGCTCCACAGCCCGAGCAAACAGTGCGGTGGGGCTGGGCCGGGAAAAAAAAACAAAAAAAAAAAACAAAAATGGCAGACGGAAGCCGGAGTAGAGAGGAAAAAAACAAAGGGACATCTAACGTCCGATACAACCCCCCAGTACCTCTAATAACCGGTTAGAGAGAAAAAAAAAACAACAAGACTGGCTAAATACCAAACAGGAATGGAAGACTGAGCGGCTAACAGAAAGGGCTAAGACTTAGCCGGACCTGCGTTGAGGTACCGGCGGAAGGAGGTCTGGACGCGGTCGACTCCCTCGGTCTCACCTCGACCCCCGGTCACACCGGATGTTCCTTCAGGCCACCGAAGACTCCTTCACGCTAGAGTCACCAGCCAACCACCCCGAACAAACACGACAATCTGCTAAACATATACAAAAAGACAAAACTGAACAAGGTACTCCGCGAAAGAGAGAGACCAGTCAGAGCCCTTCACATCCCGGACGAAGCCCCACAATTGTCACGACCGACACTGGAGGTCTGCCCCTGACAGGATCGGTTCTAGATGGGAGTGAGGGAATGTCCTGACCTCGCACGCCTGCAAAGAGCCCACGAGAAAGATTACGATACAAACACCCATTTTTTCACACAGGCAAACTAAGCACTTCCAAACCCACAACACAACTGCTCAATCACACTCAGAGCACCGCAACGCATCACACCAGGCACAATCAATCAAGCACTCCAACCCACAACATGCACGGAGTTATAACTAAATCATTTCACCATACGAGTACACAATCACAATTACAAGCATTCCCAGCACCATATGACATATTACACAATTATAAAGAAAAACATTTTCCAGCATCGATCCTTCTAACACCATGGAGTGCGTCCACACCCTGCCTCTGTCATGTCTACTGGGAGCACCTGTCGCTACTAGGTGCTCCGAACCGGGTGGTTCTGCAGGGCGTCGCTCAAAGCCGACACCTCGACTCACAAGCGGCAGTGGAAGGAGCGTTGTCCGGAGGAGGGGGGGGGGGGGGGAAAACGTGGCGTGTTACTGGAGGTCCTGGACGGGGGTTCAGGGCGGCCAAGTCAAGGACGGCGGGTCCTATACCAGGCCGCGGTCCGACCAGGGGCGTCGCTCGACCAGCGTCGTGGCACCATCCAGTCCGCCGGGGTCCCAGCACAGAGTGTGGCTCAACCAGCACGTGGGCACCATCCAGTCCGATGTCTCAGCAGAGCGTGGCCTAAACCAGCACGATGGCCACCTTACAGTCCGTGGTCTCAGCCAGAGCGTGGCCTCAACCAGCACGTGGCATCATCCAGGTCCGTGGTCTCAGCAAGAGCGTGGGCCTCACACCAGCACGTGGCACATCCGTCTGTGGTCTCAGCCAGAGCCGTGGCCTCAACCAGCCCGTGGCACCATCAGTCCGTTACTCCCGGTGGTGAAGCCCCGAAAGGGGGGGGGGGGGGGGGAAACCGTAGCTGGGAGGAGAGGAGGAAAGGGAGGGAAGGAGAAGGAAAGGAGAAGAAGAAGGGTACTGGCACCCCGCCGTCAGTACAGTCTGACACATGCTGTCAAATCTTAACAGCCACTCGCATGAATGGCGAGGGGAAGGCTACTAACGCACACAGGTTAAACCCATCGAACCAGGAATGTTCAACTAGTGGTCTTCTCACACGATGCCGGTAAAGACTGCATTTAAATCACAGGTTATAAAACAACTATGAATTATCTTCACCTTCTCTCACTCAATTTAACATTCACCTTTCTTAGGAAATAACAACACAGCGCCATCGTTTATAACTGCCCACCACATTTGCAACTAATAATTCAATGCCATAATTGTCACATTTTGCTATAGCCACATTTCAAAATAACACAAATCTCCAACCACGCATCCAATGACAAATCATGCGTACGCACGCTCGCGACCATAAAACTCGTTCTCCTTGCACACACAAACAGACGGTGGCCGAAGGATATGAGTCCGGCGAATGTGACAGGGGCGGAGAGCCGAGACCAAGCAAGTTCGAACCACCCCCCCACTGAATACCAGGTTCTCTCCCATCCACGACTACCGCATCACCAGATGCATAAACAGGAGAAAGAATTTTGGAAATAATTTAGAATGGCCTAGGTTAAAGATTGAATTAACAGAGTAAAAGGTCTCACACAACTTTGTCTCTTGTACAATTCGAAAAACAAAAAGAAAAATTGCGCAAAAGAGAAGACTAAGCCGGTCTAAAACTACAAAAAAAAACAAACAAAACCACGAAACTGTGCTTACCAGTCTCACCCGTGGTGACAGAAGAGTGCGGGTTTCAAACAACTCTCTCTGCCCTCTGTCCAGCGAGAGGAAGAGGCACAGGTGCGGAAAAGAAGAAGTGATGTTCCCTCTCCTACAGCCGACTTGTAGGAACTGAAGATACGGACTGTACCTCGATGCTACGGTGAAGAAACAAGACCGGAGAAGGCGCTCCAGAGACATCTTCCGCTCGAGTGAAGAGCTAACCCTTCCTCAGCAATGGCGGCAACATGCCACTTGCTGCGTCATGGAGTGAGCATACTTCAAACTAAAAGAAACGAAGCACGTGCGACGGTAAAAAGACAGGCGTGAGGCGATAGACAGCAAGTTCCGAGAGAAAGGTTACCAGCCACCCGTGATGAACCTACAGGATAAATAGAGGGCAGTGGAATAAGAGAGAGAGGAGAGAGATAAACAAACCGAAGTTGAGTTGAATACACCTAGGTGCAACGCACCACAAGCCACATCACGGGACGGTTACACGACAAACAGCAACGACAATAAACAAACCGAATAATTCCGCACCTAGATGGGGGCAAACGGTCTCTTAGGCTCGTGACAAACTCGTGACAGTGGTTTTCTTAATTTTATGGTTTTATAATGAGTTCAGTTTTGTGTCGATTTCATTTCCTTTTGGTAGACCCCTGCATGCTCTCTCCCCCCCCCCTTTCTCTCTCATCTTCTCGCTCGCTCTCTCTCTCTCTCTTCTCTCTCTCCTCGCCTTATGTTACTTCATGTATTTATTTCAATCATTCTGTTCACTGTGGTATTATTGTATCCTTTTTGGTTGCGCACTTACACAGAATTACCACGCGCAGTTCCGCACATATACCACGCATGCATTCTATACACTCACGTTGCGTGCCGCACGATGGATTACAAACAGCTTTGTGTGGATTGCCTGCTAAGATGAATTATAAAAAAAGAAAAAGAGCAGTCACTTCGGTGTTCATTTTTCTTTTGTTATCACCAGGATGAACTGGATTTTTTTCTCAGTTTCAGTGAAAGACGTTAAAGTGTAACGGACCAGTCAACACACACATCACACACGCGCGCGCGCGCGCACACACACACACCCACACACGCAGCACGCACGCACGTATGCACGCACGCACAACACACACACTCAACCACACACACACACACACCACAACACACACACACAAAGGCGCCCGCGCACACACGCACGCACACCACACCAGAGGCACGTGCGCATATGCACAACACACACACCACACACACACACACTCACACACACACACACACACACACACAATGTTCTACCAATGCTTTCTCTGATGATTTTTCTTTGCCTACAATTTTGTTTCACGGTTGTCCATTGCTTTGGACTGTATATTTTTCATAATTCAGAAATACTAAATTTTAAAAAGTACCAACGGAGGCTGCCATTTCTAGATAAATTCATTTTTCCGTTTCATTTCAATCATTAATTGAGCAAAACAGGCACTGAACCAGCAAGGACATCCCAGAGAGCAGGCCTTAACACAAAAACGAAGGAAGATCACAATGATCGCAACCGTCCTGACGCTGACTACCACCCTACAATCTGGAAGTGAAGAAAATTCTTCTTCAGGAAACTTTCCCTCCTGCAGACTGACCAGAGTTGGAAAGACCGTCCGATCCCCCCACCCCCCCCCCCACACCCCACCCCCCCCCCCCCCCCCCCAGATGGCCTTCAAACGAGATGGAAACCTTGGCCGACCTTCCCGTTAGGTCATCTTCAAACGTACAGCCTCTAGAAAGACCGGTCACCCCCTTGGCAACAGTGCTGTGATTAAACCGAAGTGCAAGTGTTGCCCCTTTCTCATACGAAAGACACTCACTTCAAGGGGCACTCAGGACGCCAGTTCGCATGAAGGCAGCTTCACCTGCCAGACCAGGGGACTTGTGGTCTACATAGTCCACCGTGCCTATGCGGCCGTCCCATGTAGGTGAGACCTAACCGCACACTGGAGGAGCGCTGCAAGGAGCCAGGGACAGCATCCTCCGAGAAAACAAACCCCTGTGGCAGCCCACTTCACACCGACTCCTGCAACTTCAGCCACTTCTCCCATTGCAGTGGTTTGGCGCAACCGGCATGGGAGACTTCTTCTGAAGAGAAAAAAACATGGAGAAAAAGATATCCACCATCTGGGTACCACAGCGCCAGATGGCCTCAACATTAAATACATAGATCAAATCACAGCTATGCCCTACCCCCCCCCCCTCCCCATTTTTCCTATTTGTCCACCCTCCACCCACCGCGTAACCTCATCTTACCATTCCCCCTTCCCCTCACTATCTAGATTCTTTCTCACCTCGTTTTCCAACTACCACCCCCACCCCCACCACCCCCTGCCAGTTTATCCTATACGTCATAAGTATTTCGTCACTGAGATATTCCATCGACGTCCTAATGTCTTGTCCTGCAGTGACATGACTGTGTTTAGCTTGCACAGCTCTCTACAGCTACTTTGAAGGTTTTACGAAACCGAAAAAGTAGTACCCAGTTCTTCTCCTCCCAAGTGGGTTTCAAGTGTTTTTTCTACCTTTTTTAATATCCTTTGTGATCACAAGACCCAGCAGTCAAACTTTTTATATCATCTACACAAAATATGCACAGGAAAGAGGGAGATGGTAAACAAAGCTCTTTTGTAGAGGAAATGGTATTGTGAAATTGAAAGATAAAAAAGAAGAAATTGGAGTGGACAAGTATCTGTAATAAAAGGGAAATAGAAGTATTGATAAACAAGAGGAATGTGAGAAATAAGAGTGTAGTGAGAGGGTAAGGAAAGATAGCTGTAAGTTATAAGCGAGGTATAAAATAGTGGGAGATATGGTGTATGTGAAGTTGTTGGAGGATATTATGGGCTGCTGAACATTGCAGTGGTGGATAGTACATATTACTCTATGGTGTTGGTGCTTAATGAGGGAGGAGGGGAAGAAAGGGGATGGGTTTACATACTAAACTGGGGGAGGGGAGGGGACGGATCATATGACAATCACTGTGCATTCAAAGCACTGTGGCGGGCAAACTGGAAAAAGGTAAGGCGTTTGAAATGTGTGTAAGAGACACACAC
Organism: Conus ventricosus; assembly: GCA_018398815.1. Taxonomy (NCBI): domain Eukaryota; kingdom Metazoa; phylum Mollusca; class Gastropoda; order Neogastropoda; family Conidae; genus Conus; species Conus ventricosus. Next base: position 20,785,120 of record CM031621.1, read on the forward strand.
AAAATCAAGTGACTCAAAAGAAAAACAAAGAGCAGCAAGAACGGACAAAACTTCATACTGATTAAAATCATTTGCAACCGGGTTTTTTTATCTTAGTAAAAGAATTCAAATGTTTTGGCATGTGTGCCACAATTAGCGTATATCATCGTATTGTTTTGTTTTACACACAGTTGATTTTGAGGGGTAAATCGGTCTATCCTATATTTAGGTACGTGTTAGAGGAGTGTAGGACTTTTCTTGCTCTAATATAACCTGTTCCAGGCAAATGTATTGTTCTTGCTCGTGTCAGTTGTTGTTTTTTTAGATAAGAATATTCAGACTGCTAGAAATTTAAAAGAATCGTCAACTACCATTATTTATTGATCTCAAAGGTGTCTTATCCCCGGAAATTACTCTGCATCTGTTAAATACACAAAAAGCAAAATTTACAATCAGACTTACGTGGCATACACTCTTTTTCTTTTAGTTACGGCTCCTTGGTGTCATCAAGGGTCATATTTCTGAAATTTGATTTTTTAAAAAGGTGTTTAACAAAATGCACAAAAGAAACAGCAAGAACAAAAATAAATCTGATATACGAAAGTCAGCTAAAGGGCTAAGACAATCCACCCCCAGGAAGTAGCACTGTCTCCAGTGCCAGAAATAGTGATATCTCTATAAAACGTCGCCTCCGCTTCACGAAGTTCATTTTGTGTGGAACTTGATGAAACACATGCAGTGTTTGCCTGCCTTCCATTTGCTTTGCTTTCGTGCTGCAGCATGCAGCTTTCAACTGTATGGGCGACGAGGTGATCCATCCTAAATGTAACAAACTTGTTCCAGAACCCGGAGTTCAGATGAAGTAAAGTCTGTTGATCGTCCCATAGAAAGTTGACTGGAATCCCTCGCTAGAGCACTCTTGCGGTTATATGGAGAGGAGATTATTGGTTTGTTGAGATTTACCTGATTGATCGAGCACAGATGTTCCATGTTTGTTTGATACACAAGTCAGAACAGTAAGAGGACGGCAGTGCGGTAATGTTGGGGTCTGCTAGATCGTCTCCACCTATAGCTTTGTTGTTTGGCTTGATAAAAAAACGGCTGATCAGTGTCCACTCATCTCCAATCTCACCTGGTCCATCATGGAGTTGTATGGAAGGCCTGTGTCCATTTGTTTGTGTGTCACAGACGTAGCCAAACGCGTCATGTTGTGCCTTTTCCATGGCCTTCATGATATTGCTCACATCGGAAGATCGCATAATGAAGTTGGCAAACAAAGTACAGTAAAACCTTTTGAATCTGCCATTGCTAAGACCTTAAATCTCATGGGAGGAAATTCTCGATGACAGAAACGATCCCTTCTTAAATGTGACAGTTACAAACTTCTCTTTTGGAAAACCTCAACCTACAGAACACACTTGCAAGTCACCTGTCCTGCTACAGCACACACTTGCAAGTCAACTGTCCTGCTACAGCACACACTTGCAAGTCAACTGTCCTGCTACAGCACACACTTGCAAGTCAACTGTCCTGCTACAGCACACACTTGCAAGTCAACTGTCCTGCTACAGCGCACACTTTCAAGTTAACTGTCCTGCTACAGCACACACTTGCAAGTCAACTGTCCTGCTACAGCGCACACTTGCAAGTCAACTGTCCTGCTACAGCGCACACTTGCAAGTTAACTGTCCTGCTACAGCACACACTTTCAAGTCAACTGTCCTGCTACAGCGCACACTTTCAAGTCAACTGTCCTGCTACAGCACACACTTGCAAGTCAACTGTCCTGCTACAGCGCACACTTTCAAGTCAACTGTCCTGCTACAGCACACATTTGCAAGTCAACTGTCCTGCTACAGAATACACTTGCAAGTCACCTGTCCTGCTACAGCGCATACTTGCAAGTCACCTGTCCTGCTACAACACACACTTGCAGGTCACCTGTCCTGTTACAGCACACACTTGCAAGTCACCTGTCCTGCTACAGCGCACACTTGCAAGTCACCTGTCCTGCTACAACACACACTTGCAGGTCACCTGTCCTGTTACAGCACACACTTGCAAGTCACCTGTCCTGTTACAGCACACACTTGCAAGTCAACTGTTCTGCTACAGCACACACACTTGGAGTCGACCGTCCTGCTACAGCACACACCTGCAAGTCAACTGTCCTGCTACAGCACACACTTGCAAGTCACCTGTCCTGCTACAGCACACACTTGCAAAGGACAAAGTCGGGATCTCAGAGCTGCACCTGTCTGCGTAGCCATGGCAACGCTGACGTCAGACCTCAGATAGTGCTCGCCTTGGTCTGCGAAGCGATCAGGCAAGGCTTACGCTTGGGTCAGCAACCTTCTCCCTCCAAAACGGACACACGCGGTTCCAGCTCTTTCCGTCAGTACTGTCTTATGCAGGAACAACGCAGTTGTTGACATTGTACAGTGCAGCTAGCTGGCACTCCCATGCAACCATCTGGGGATGTTATCCGAGAGATCTGACGGTATGTTTGTTAGCTTTAGACCTGTCCAAGGGCACAGTCGTTGTTCAGTCTGCAGCACACTCTCCCAGATGGTGTATTGAATTCTTCTGTCTCCTTTCCTTCTCAAGAATGAAAACGAATGGAGAGAGTACGTTGGTGCTCCGTTGGTACTATGTTACTTTGCCACTACGAGGGAGAGAGGGAACTAAATCAATTTCTGCCTTTTTGAGGCTCCTGCTTCAAGGAAAAGAAATGGAAATTCGTCAATTCCCTAATTTTTTTTAGGCTTTTTAACATCAAGGTGTAGTATTACCAGTCCATGAGGAGCCAGGTAGAAAAAAAAAAACTTGGCCATTGGTGTTTATATGCATAGAATTGTTCACTTTGAAGGTTGGAATGTTACACTCGCCCTCCTTTTTTTGTGAATTTGGCATGTTTGGACTGACAAGCATGCAAAAAAAAAGGAATTTCCTTACTAAAATAAGTTTAAAAACAAAAACAAAAAAACACAGCGACTGCCTCCTACTACCCCGCACATCATGGAAAAAGGCACAAAAAATGTTTTACCGTTGACCTTTCACTTGGCAGAAGTAATGTATGATCGTTCCAGAAATCTCAGGAATTATTGAAGAAATGTTTTAGATTGGAATTAACCTCTTTTCTTCGCGATAAACTGAACGTCCAGGACAAAATTCTAATCGAGTACGAAATACGGCACTTGTGTGGACAGCAATTATGTCTAAAAAGCTATGACAGTGGGGAAAAATATTTTCCCATTAACATGTCTTTTTTCAGACATACTTGCTGCCCACACACAAACACACACACACGCGCGCGCGCGCGCACGCGCACACACACACACGCACGCACGCACGCACGCACACGCACGCACGCACGCACGCACGCAGCACGCACACCACACACACACGACACACACACACACACACACACACACACACACACACACACACACACACACAGAGGGGGAAAGAGAGTAAGAGAGACAGACAGACAGACAGAGACAGGTAGAGGAATAGACAGACAAACAGACAGAGAGCTCGTTGAATACAGCATTGAGTTCAGTTCTTATTGTAGTCATGGAAGACAAAAAGAAAAAGAAAAAAACAATACAGCCTTGTAAAAGAAATTGGCATCATTTTGCGTACATTCTGACTCTCATAAACAGACATACGCGCTCGTGTGAGCGCGCGCGCACACACACCGGTCTTTCTTTTCAATTACTTTTGAAAAAAATTTCATTGTCTTGTTGTTGTTTTTAATCCACAGAAGGTGAAGACGACCGACAATTCTTCGCCGACACTCTGGTCAACGCGCACCGTGTGTGGACTCAGACCACCTTCCGGTCCAGTCTGTCGGACATGCGCAGTGAGGAGCAGAAATGCGCCATCTTGGAGGAGCTGTACAGGAGAAACAAGGCGCTGGTGGCCAAACAAAACCCGGAGACTTACAATAGCGATGTGTTAGTCAACAGACTGGTCGTTCGGAAGATGTGAACATGCTGTCGTGTTCGTGCGAACAACCGAGCATTTATTGGCCGATGATGTAGGCCAGGTCCCGTTTGTTGATGTCGATGCGTCTATCTCTCTCTCTCTCTCTCTCTCTCTCTCTCTCTCTCCTCTTTGCCTTTATCTGCCAGATATTACGCTCAAGTCTATCAATTTTGACTCCCCCCCTACCCTCCCACCTTCCATCCCCGCTCTGCCATGATTCTCCCCCCCCCCCCCCCCCCTCTCTCTTTTTGGAAAAGATTTTTTAAAAGTTAATATTAACTTTCATCCTCTCACAACAAGACAGTAAAAAATGACGTCGATTTTGTAATACACTGATTTTGTCAAGCACAATTCCATGACCGTGCGGGCATCATTTGAATTGGAAGACTTCCTTTCTGCTGAAATAATGTAAAGAGTATGATTCTGTCCAACTTCTGGTAACAGAGAGTTTGCAGTGGTTAATCCCGCAAACGTGGGTATGGGGTAATCTAGCTGATAGTTTGGAATGCCAGTTAAGAGGCTGGTCACTCAGCAGACAATTTCCCTATGGCTGGTCTGGGCAGACTGATTTTGAAGAGATAGCCATTGGACTTCCGCCACATCATAATTGGTGTTGCTTTTGCTAAGGAGATCTTCAGCCTCTCTTTGACTATGGCTGGTCTGGATGGCTTGGCCTGGAAGACTAAGTATAGGCCAAGGAGACAGCCCCGGGAGACCATGGAGCCGTGGTGGGTGTTGTCTTTGTTGAGGTGGACTTGAGATTTTAGAGAGGTAAATATCCTCAGGTGGGAGTCGTTGCTGAAGTTTTGCCCTAGGTACAGAGTCTGAAGGGTCTGTTTCCGCTGCACCCCTCCAGACCCAGCCACTTACATGGCGGTCGGCCCCATTGGTTGTCAGGCCCTGGGGATAGAATGTCTGTTCAAGAGCAGCCCAGCGAAGCCAGACCTTAAACACTTTAGACGCATCTAGTGGTTCCATTGTGACTCGACCACAAAGGGAGTTTCTCGAAAGATCTCGTCGAAATTGCTGGAAGGCCTATATACTCCCAGCGTCCTGGCTCCGAGACCATTTCTTCATGAACAGTGTGGTGAGGGCTGTGACGCTGATTCTGTCTTCAGGTGTTTGTAAATGTAAAGGTACGTTGATGGGTTTTGCCTTTGGTTTGGTTATGTTTTACCTAGAGTGTGGGCAGCTAGAGTACTATCTTCATGAAACAACACTAGTAAATGGAAGTTAAAAGTTCTATGTTCTTACATTGTTTATTGTACAAACTCCATTCTCTTATCAACTGGAGATGTGATTAACTAAATTTCCACTATCAATTATTCAAGTAACTCTGCAACTAAGCAGGGGCTAGCGCTTAATGAGAATGAAATAAAAAAACAGTTATTCAGTATTATCACAGATTTTATTGTTAGTAATCATCAAATCGACGCCAAAAAGCATATATTACAGACGTTGCTGTCTTTTATTGTGATTAGTAGATAATTTTAACACGCGCCCTGCCCGTTCCTAATGTTCGAATACTAGACAAACTGGCTTGTAAACGTCGCCCTTGTTGGCTGGCAAGATGGATAGGGTGAAGTCACAGTGACGAAACCGCACGGCCCCCTGTGCAAATGATTTAGATACTGTCAGTGAAGGTAGTTTGATTATTCCTTTGTGTGTCAGGGTTGCTACCTGTCTGCAAAAGAACTTTACCTTTTTGGTCGATTGTTTCATTATTAGAGCGACTGAAGGGTTGCATGTTCCTTGGCTGAGTAATTAGGCAGTTAATGTGGGACCCAGAAAATTTCTGTCCCCCTATGCGTCACCGGAAGCCGTCTGATCCGACATTCTTCCTGAGGCAATGTTTGAAGTTTTAAGGACATGAACATATTGAATTCAATATGGTTATATGAAGAATCAGGCCAAATGCTTCCAAGGATGGTGCAGGATTGCTCCTAGCTGGTTGGTTCAGTAGGTGGGACAGAAATTTTCTGGGTCCCACTGGTACCTTCAATGCCATGAAGAAGCTCTTAAGAGGAGAAATTCGGCATGAGAAATAATTAAAAGGCAAGAAATTCAAAACAAAGATTTTATTGACGTTTTTATATATATATATAAAACCAACCAAAGTGCCACCTAAGAAGCAAAAAAAATACTGATTTTTCTTTTGCTTCTTAGGTGGCACCTAGGTTGGTTTTTTGAAAACTCAACAAACATATACGGTATTGCACACCAACCTTTCTGGGATTGCATTCTTCTAAAAACTGAAAAGGCAGAGGAGTCAAATTACTACTTTCCGCGTCAGGATCCTGACGATAGCCAAGCCGCTAGAAACAAATTTGTAGATAGTTTCAAGATCCTTATTACTTGTTTTAAACTAATGTTGCCCCAGGGGTTGAGCACTTATAGAATTGTTTTAGCATTTTGAATATATTGATCTCTCTCTCTCTCTCTTCTCTTCTCTCTCTCTCTCTCTCTCTCTTATATATAATAATATATATATATATATGTGTGTGTGTGTGTGTGTGGTGTGTGTGTGTGTGTGTGTGTGTGTGTGTGTGTGTGTGTGTGTGTCATGCCATTGTATTGCTTGATCCACGGTCAAACCATGTATTGTTCCCTACGGATTTGTTTGTCTGTTTGCTGCTTGCTTGCTTGCTTGTTTGGTCAGTTGATCTTAGTTTAAACGAATTATTTCAAAATAAATACTACAAATATATATAATAGAGAGAGATACACATATATATATATATTTCTCTGTGTGTGTGTGTGTGTGTGTGTGTGTGTGGGGTGTGTGTGTGTGTGTATTTTTATATATATACATACATATCTATCTATATATATATGTATGTATATATATATATATATATAATATATATATATATATATATATATATATATATATGAGACAGTTTTCGACTTCCTTTTCAGTTTCGGCTCTTGGAATTGCTTTGATTTCTTATGTAACTATGCTCTCTTCAAATGGAAAAATATATATCAATTTCAATTTCAATGACTTTTTTTGTGTACATACTGTAAGTAACGAATCTTTCTTCAAATGAGCAGGTGAACTGAAGACCTGAAATGTCGGATTCTGTGATATCACGATGCAGAATGTGAATGAGTGATCCTCCAAAGGAGAGCGGGGTGCAGTGAATGTGTTGCAAATGTTCTAAGGGGGATTTTCTGTCTTTTGTTGATGCACAGGTCTTTTTGTTGTTTTTTTTTGGGTTGTTTGTTTGTTGTTGTTGTTTTTTGTTGTTGTTTTGTTTTTTTTTTTGTTTTTTTGGTCTTTTTTCAAAAGTATAAAAGTTATGAATCTGTGTTATGCTGCCAATGTGATGAAGACATGCAACGGCAGGGAGTGAGTGATATATGAGCACTATCGCCAGCCACAAGTTCATGCACACGCAGGGGCATGCAATCATGCACACGGAGAAAAATCCTGCACCCGTGATATATACCTTTTGAAATGAGCATGCGAAATAAAAAATGTCCTTACCCGATTTTTCCTTTCCTTTTTTTCTTCTCTCTCTCTCTCTCTCTCTCTCCCCCTCTCTCTCTTCCTCTTCTCTCTCTTCTTCCTCTCTCTCTCTCTCGCTCGCTCGCTCGTTCGCTCTCTCGCTCTCTTTAATGTTAGAAGTGATATTGGGGTTTTTGCAAGTGAACTTGTTTAATTTGTAGCATCAGAACGTGTGAGCCCTTTGCCGGTGTTACGTTTTGTGTCTCAGTATGACTTTTTTTTTTTTTCGTCAACACTTGATGGGTAAATCACTTCAATGTTCATGAAGACTGTTTCTTTCTTATTTGATTTTTGTTTGTTTGTTTTGTTTGCTTTGTTTTGTTTTGTTTGTAATAAGATGAACGATGGTGGATGTCACGACCGACCCCTGGAGGTCTGCCCTGACAGATCGGTCTAGATGGGAGTGAAGGGAAGGGCTGACCTCGCACGCCTCGCAAGAGCCCACACGAGAAAGATTACGATACAACACCCCATTTATTCACACCAGCAAAATAAGCATTCCAACACACACAACATGCACAATCACAATCAAGCATTTCCAACGCACACAACATGCACAATCACAATCAAGCACCCAACACCCACAACATGCACGATTATAAATAAACATTTCACCATACGACGTACCAATCACAATTACAGCATTCCAGCACATATGACATATACACAATTATAAAGAAACATTTCCAGCATCGATCCCTTCTAACACCATGGAGTGCGTCCACACCCCTGCCTCTGTCAAGTCTACGGGGAGCACCCGTCGCACTAGGCCTCCGAACCGGGTCGGTTCTCGCAGGAGCCCGCTCAAAGCCGACACCCTCGACTCACAAGCAGGCAGTGAAGAGCGTGTCCGGAGGGGGGGGGGGGGGGGGGAACGTGGCGCGTTACTGAGGTCCTGGAGGGGGGTCAGGGCCGGCCAGTCAAGACGGCGGGCTCCTCTACCATTTCCGCGGTCCCGACCAGGGCGTGGCCCTCGACCAGCGCGTGGCACCATCCAGTCCGCGTCCCAGCCAGAGTGTGCCTCAACCAGCACGTGGCACCATCCAGTCCGTGGTCTCAGCCAGAGCGGGCCCTCAACCAGCACGTGGCACCATCCAGTCCGTGGTCTCAGCCAGAGCGTGGCCTCAACCAGCACGGGCACCCATCCAGTCCGTGGTCTCAGCCAGACGTGGCCTCAACCAGCACGTGGCACCATCCCAGGTCCGGGTCTCAGCCAGAGCGTGGCCTCAACCAGCACGTGGCACCATCCAGTCCGTACGCCGGTTGAAGCCCCCGAAAGGGGGGGGGAAACGTAGCTGGGAGAGAGGAGAAAGGGAGGGAAGGAAAAAGGGAAAGAGGAAAGAAGAAGGAACTGGAACCCCCCGCCGTCAGTACAGTCTGACCCATGCTGTCAAATCTTAACAGCCACTCGCATGATGGGCGAGGGAAGTCTACTAAACGCACACAGAAAAACCCATCGAACCAGGAAGTTCACTAGGGTCTTCCCCACACATGCAGGTAAAAGACTGCATTAAATCAACAGGTTATAAAACCAAATATGAATTATCTCACCCTTCTCTCACTCACATTTAACATTCACCTTTCTTAGGAAATAACCAACACAGCGACCATCGCTTTATAACTGCCACCAACATTTGCAAATAATAATTCAATGGCATTTTGTCCAATTTTATAGCCACATTTCAAAATAACACAAATCTCCAACCACGCATCCAAAAAACAAATCATGCGTACGCACGCTCGCGAACATAAAACTCTTTCCCTCCTTGCCCCACACAAACAGACGGTGGCCGAAGGATAAGATCCGGCGAATGTGACAGGGCGGACGAGCGAGACCAAGCAAGTTCCAACCCTGAATACCAGGTTCTCTCCCATCCCCCCCGACTACCGCATCACCAGATGCATAAACAGAGAAAGAATATTGGAAAAAAATTTAGAATGGCCAGGTTAAAGATTGAATTAACCAGAGAAAAGGTCTCACAAATATTTCTCTTACAATTTCGAAAACAAAAGAAAATCGCAAAAGAGAAGACTAAGCCGCTAACAACAACAAACCAAAACAAACAAACCACGAAACTGATGCTTACCAGCTACCCGTGGGTGACCCAGAAGAGGCGGGTCAAACGACTCCTCTGCCCTCTGTCCAGTCGAGAGGACAGAGGCACAGGTGCGGAAAAGGAAGAAGTGATGTCCCTCTCCTACAGGCCGACTGTAGGAACTGAAGATACCGACGTACCTCGATGATACGGTGAAGAACCAAGACCGAGCAGGCGCTCCCAGAGACATCTTCCGCTCGAGTGAAGAGCTAACCTTCCTCACAATGGCGGCCAACATGCCATGCTGCGTCACTGATTTGAGCATCCCTTCAAACTAAAAGAAACGAAGCACGTGCGACAGGTAAAAAGACAGGCGAGAGGCCGATAGACAGCAAGTTCGAGAGAAAGGTACCAGCCAACCCGTGAACCTACAGGATAAATAGCACGGCAGTGGAATAAGAGAGAGAGAGAGAGAAAATAAACCGAAGTTGAGCTGAACTACACCAAGGTGAAAACCGCACCACAAGCCACATCAAGGGACGGATACACGACAACAGCAACGACAAAAAAACAAACGAATATTCCCCACCCTAGATGGGTCAAACGTCGTACCTCGTGACAAACTCGTGACAAACCCCCCTTCTAAAAGATCTGTTTCTCTGAGATACCAGTGCTCCTTTGAACCTTGAGGGCCATGTGCAAATTCACAACAATGGGACCGAACCCAACTCTCTGTGATCGACAGAGTACGAGGAATCCAATACAAACATTCACGATAGAACACACAGGGAAAAAACATAATACTACATTTAATCAAACAACTAAGAAAACCCTTCCAACCATGAAAGTAACAATCCGAACCATTGGTGATTCACTACCGTTAACATCACTGAAGTGAAAACTGTCACTACACCTGATACAGAGACCAAAGGAATATAACCCTGGTTGAGGGGAAGTGTCCCTCTGACCGATTTTTCCCAAATGCGCTGACTAGGAGCTCGGCTAAGATAGTCAGCATCCGTATTACAGGAACCCTTGAAATGACGGAAAGTGAACGCATGAACCTGCAGCTCCACTGCCCAACCCATGAGTCGACGACTGACTGGCCGGACCCGGGTCCAGGTACTGGAGGGGATGATGATCGCTCTCCATTACAAACTTCCGGCCGTACTTCTTCTTGGGCACGCCAGTGCGCGTCCAAATCTGCCTGAGAGATTCAGCAACAGTAGGGGCACGACATCCTAAGCGGGACAGCCTCTGGGTATCGACTCGCAGATTCTACCACCACCGAAGTGTACGGTGACCGCGATGGGATGGAGGATTAAGGGGTCCCACCAGGTCGACACCGACCTTGCTGAATGGCTCCCCAACAGAGGCACTGACCCTAGGGAACACGCTTCAAGCGCCCCTTAGGCGTTGTCCGTTGGCAACATCGCAACTGCGGCAGAAACTGCCTAACCTGCGAGTTCATCCCTGGCCAGAAGAAGTCCTGTCTTACTCGCTCGAGAGTCCGCTTGGAGCCCATATGACCTGCCATGGGGGAATCGTGGGCCTCCCGGGAAGAACAGACTCTCTCAGGCTTTGGGGAACCACAAGCTGCTTGGCCACACGATCTGCCTGGGTGAAAACCCAAAAGGACCCCCCTTGTGGAGCTTGAAGCTCACCTTGGCGTGTCGGGCAGACTGAGCGGGACGACCTACCAGTTGTCGCAGGCGTTGGACATCCAATTCCCTGGCCTGAAGACGAACAATGGAAGCAGATCGGCCCTGGCCAGAACCTCGTCAGAGATCGGCTGCAAAACGGGATGCAATTCCTGTTCCTGCTTCTTAGCTTTGGCGCTTTGTGGTAACTCCCACACACGCCTGTACGGCAAATCCGTAGACACGACTGACTGCGCCCCGTCTGCGAAGTGATAGTATTCCCTATGAAAAGGGAATCAGATTTTCCCCCTCCACCCGCATGGCCCCAAACTTCCCCACAGAAGTAGGGGGTGGAGATAGAAACGAGTACTGAAGGACGGGTGGAGGTAAAACCACCTCCAACCCCACACACATCGAAACTGGCGCCCCGCCGGGCCTTGGGGGAAACTAAATCCTTATCCACAGAGTGTTGATGCCCCGAACCCTGAGGGTGTCGACCAAGGATGAACCAACAACAGAAAGAAACACTGGACACCTGTACCACCAGAAGCTTGGATAGACCCCACGTTAGCCGAGGCGCGAGGATGCTGGAAAGGACTAGCCCCATGACTACCAGCGGTTAGGACAATCTTTCCTAAGGGTGGCCAGGACGACCACAAAAAAACACAGTCGGGGCGCTGAAATCCCCGATGAACTGCCTGCCTTGTTACACCCCGCAGCAGTTGTGGGCGCCTTAATGCCACTAAATCCTGTGGAAGGCTTCCTCTCCGAAATCTGGGCGATGCCCATAAGCCCTGCGAGCTTCAGCAAACACCTCAGCTGAAATGAATCGCAGCCGCGAAATCCGAGGTGCGTCTCGCCTATACGGATCCCAACTCTGGGGACACAGTGTTGGGAGCTGTTCAATGAGGATCAGATCCTCCAGCTCCAATTTAGCCAACTGACGCCAGTACCCAAGCTTTTTGGGCGCAGCCTATCACCAAACTGCACAAAGGGCTCGTCGTTATTCTTCTTCATGGACCGAACTTCCTCCAGTACGTCTCTGGGGTAGGTGGAAACGCTTACGCAGAGCCAACTGCATGTCTGCATAAGACGCACCTTCGTTTAGAGTGAGCACACACTCCCTTGCAGCACCAGATAACCCAGAAAAAAGTCATAGCCTTTTGTTCCTCAACATTGGTATGAACTAGCAACCTTGTCAAAATGCTCTGGGAACAATATCAATGTCCTCACTAGGTCTGAACTCTGGAAGCTTTAACTTTGGGCCTCTAACTCAAATCCCCTGCCTGGTGATTAACCCCGACTTACAGATGCGGGAGACCGCGAAAGAAGTTGTTCCTTTCCTCCCTACGCAGAGCCTCCATCCTGTCTAGTTCTTCCCCACTAGGCCCCTCCTCCCTGCGCAGAGCACCCCCTTCCCCCACGCTGAGCGCCTCTTCTCTAAAGCTGATCCTCCTGTCTGGGAGCCTCTTCCTTAACGCTGATCCTCCTGTCTGGCAGCCTCTTCCTTACGAAGGGCCTCCTGTCGGTAGCCCTTCTCTGCGCAGCATAGCCTCTTCCCTATGCAGAATCTCCTGTCGTCAGTCTCCTCTCTGCGCAGAGCCTCCATCCTATCCAACTCTCCCTACGCTGACAGCCTCTTCCCTACGCTGCCGCTCCAGAAACATCAGGACGGAGGTGATGTCCTGGGCGGGGTTCACCACTCCCGACATGGGAGGATGACCCTCTGAACCCGTCCCCTGGGTCTCGACCTTCCCATGAGAAAGTCCCCCCCCCGGGGCATACTCCTTACGAGGGAAGCATGGAGAAGAGGGGGCTTTGGTTTCTGCGACTCAACAGAAGCCCACAGTTGCTTCGCTATGCTCTGACGCTCCAAGCGGAAGTGCCAAACGGGGTCTCAGCAGGAAAATCCCCTAGCGAAGAAGAAGTGAAAGTACTCGCTGGACTATCGGGTACAGCACTGGAATAAGTGGAAGTCACTGTAGTCGAAGTGCTGGTACTAATAGTGGGACTACATTTTGAAGACCCTTCTTCTTCGACGCCCGAGTAGCCCCTACCACCAGCACCGGACGTTGCCATGACAACTATATCCTACAGTTATCAAATACAGGGAAAGACAATTCCACTTGAAAAACAAATATTTTAGGGGTGGTGTGTATATGTGTGTATGTGTGTGTGTGCGTGTGTGCGGACAAGTTCCGGGTGCTCCCCCTCTGGCAACACCGCGCTCTACAACACGAGCAACAGTGCGGTGGGGCTCACCGAAAAAAAAAAAAAACAAAAAACTATGTCCGGCTGCCCCCACCCCTGGGAACACCCGCGCTCCACAGACACGAGCAACATGCGGTGGGGCTGGCCGGGAAAAAAAACAAAAACAAACAAACTGGCAGAACGGAATCCGGAGAGAGGAAAAACAAAAGGGACACTAACGTTTCCCATACAACCCCCTGTACTCAATAACCCGTAGAGAAAAAAAAACAACAAAAACTGGCTAAATACAAAACAGGAATGGAAGACTGAGCGGGAAAAAGAAAAAGGGAAGACTTACGGCCGACCTGCGTGAGGTAACCCGGCGGAAGGGGGTCTGGGCGCGGTCGACTCCCCTCGGGCTCACCTCGACCCCCCGGTCACACCGGATGTTTCCTTCAGGCCACCAAGACTCCCTTCACGCTAAAAGTCACCCAGCCAACCACCCCACGAACAAACACGACAAACTGAAATAAACATATACAAAACAGACAAAACTGAACAGGTACTTTCCCCGAAACGAGAGAGACAGTCAGAGCCCTTCACATCCCGGACGAGCCCCCACAATTGTCACGACCGACCAAATGGAGGTCTGCCCCGACAGGATCGTCTAGATGGGAGTGAAGGGAATGGCTGACCTCGCACGCCTCGCAAGAGCCCACACGAGAAAGATTACAACAACAACCCCATTTATTCACACCAGCAAAATAAGCATTCCAACACACAACAACATGCACAATCACAATCAAGCACTCCAACGCACACAACATGCACAAACACAATCAAGCACCCAACACCCACAACATGCACGATTATAAATAAAAATTTCACCATACGACGTACACAATCACAATTACAGCATTCCAGCACATTTGAAAATATACACAATTATAAAGAAACATTCCAGCATCGAACCCTTCTAACACCATGGAGTGCGTCACACCCCTGCCCTGTCAAGTCCCACTGGGAGCACCCTGTCGCACTAGGTGCTCCGAACCGGGTCGGTTCTCGCAGGGAGTCGCTCAAAGCCGACACCCTCGACTCACAAGCAGGGAGTGGAAGAGCGTGTCCCGGGGGAGGGGGGGGGGGGAAACGTGGCGCTGTTTACTGGAGGGCCTGGACGGGGTCAGGCCGGCCAGTCAAGACGGCGGGCTCCTCTACCAGTCCGCGGTCCCGACCAGGGCGTGGCCTCGACCAGCGCGTGGCACCATCCAGTCCGCGGTCCCAGCCAGAGTGTGGCCTCAACCAGCACGTGGCACCAACCAGGGCCGTGGTTTTCAGCCAGAGCGTGGCCTCAACCAGCACGTGGCACCATCCAGTCCGTGGTCTCAGCCAGAGCGTGGCCTCAACCACACGGGCACCATCCAGTCCGTGTCTCAGCCAGAGCGTGGCCTCAACCAGCACGTGGCACCATCCAGTCCGTGGTCTCAGCCCGAGCGTGGCCCTCAACCAGCACGTTTGGGACCATCCAGTCCGTACTCCGGGGGAAGCCCCCGAAAGGGGGGGGGGGGGGGGAAACGTAGCTAGGAGGGAGGAGAAAGGAGGGAAGGAAGAAGGAAGGAGAAAGGAAGAAGGGTACTGGAACCCCGCCGTCAGTACAGTCCCGACCCATGCTGTCAAATCTTAACAGCCACTCGCATGATGGGCGAGGGGAAATCTACCCAAACGCACACAGTAAACCCATCGAACCAGGAATGTTCACTAAGGGTCTTCTCACACGATGGGAGGTAAAAAGATGCATTTAAATCAAAAGTTATAAAACAAATATGAATTATCTTCACCCTTCTCTCACTCACATTTAACATTTACCTTTTTAGGGAAAAAACCAACACAGCGACCATCGCTTATAACTGCCACCACATTTGCAAATAATATTCAATGGCATAATTGTCACATTTTATAGCCACATTTTAAAATAACACAAATCTCCAACCACGCATCCAAATGAAATCATGCGTACGCACGCTCGCGAACATAAAACTCGTTCTTTCCTTGCACACAAAAAACAACGGTGGCCGAAGGGTAAGAGTCCGGCGAATGTGACAGGGGCGGACGAGCGAAAACCAAGCAAGTTCCAACCCTGAATCACCAGGTTCCTCCCATCCCCACCGACTACCCGCATCACCAGATGCATAAACAGGAGAAAGAATTTTGGAAATAAATTTAGAATGGCCCGGTTAAAAAATTGAATTAACCAGAGAAAAGGGCCCCAAAACAATATTTCCTTACAATTTCGAAAACAAAAGAAAATTGCGCAAAAGAGAAACTAAGCCGGCTAACAACCCAAAAAACCAAACAAACAAACCACGAAACTGATGCTTCCACTAAACCCCTAGGTGACCCAGAAGAGGCGGGTCAAACAACTCTCTCTGGCCCCCGTCCAGTCGAGAGGACAGAGGCAAAAGGGGCGGAAAAAGAAGAATGATGCCCTCTCCTACAGGCCGACTGTAGGAACTGAAGATACCCACTGTAACCCCGATGATACGGTGGAAGAACCAAGACCGGGGCAGGCCTCCCCGAGACATCTTCCGCCGAGTGAAGAGCTAACCTTCCTCAGCAATGGCGGCCAAAATGCCATGCTGCGTCACCCGAGTGAGCATACTTCAAACTAAAAGAAACGAAGCACGTGCGACAGGTAAAAAGACAGGCGAGAGGCCGATAGACAGCAAGTTCGAGAGAAAAGGTACCACCACCCTGAACCTACAGGATAAATAGCACGGGCAAATGGAATAAGAGAGAGAGAGAGAGAAACAAACCGAAGTTGAGTTGAACTACACCAAGGTGCAACCGCACCACAAGCCACATCGGACGGATACACGACAACAGCAACGACAATAAAAAAACGAATAATTCCGCCACCCCAGATGGGTCAAACGTCGTAGGCCTCGTGACAAACTCGTGACAGTGGATTTTCTTAATTTTAGGTTTTATAATGATTTCAGTTTTTGTGTCGATTTCATTTCCTTTTTGGTATGACTCACTGCACTCTCTCTTCTCTCTCTCTCTCTCTCTCTCCTCTCCTCTCTCTTCCTCTCTCTCTCCTCTCTCTCTTATTTTACTCATGTATTTATTCAATCAAATTTTGTTCACTGTGAGTATTATTGTATCCTTTTGGTTGCGCACTTAACACAGAATTACCACCGCGTTCGCACATATACACGCATGCATATAACTCACGTGCGTGCGCACGATGATACAAACAGCATTTTTGTGGATTGCCTGCTAAGATGATTTATAAAAAAAAAAAGAGCAGTCACTACCGGTGTTCATTTTTCATTTTGTTTTATAACCGGATGAACTGGATTTTTTTCTCAGTTTCAAATGAAAAGACTTAAAGTAAAGACCATCAACACACACACTCCCCACACGCCGCGCGCGCGCACACACACACACACACACACACGCACGCACGCACGCACGTATGCACGCACGCAAAACACACACAACACACACACACACACACACACACACACACACACACACAAAGGCGCCCGCGCACACACGCACGCACACACACAGAGGCACGTGCGCATTATGCACACCACACACACACACACACACACACACACACACACACACACACACACACACAATGTTTACAATGCTTTCTCTGATGCATTTTTCTTTGCCTACAATTTGTTTCACGGTTTTCCATTGCTTTGACTGATATTTTTCATAATCAGAAATACAAATTTTAAAAAGTAACCAAAGGAGGGGTGCAAATTTTTAAAAATTCATTTTCCGTTTCATTTCATCCATTAATGAGCAAACAGGCACTGAACCAGGCCAAGGACATCCCCAGAGAGCAGGCCTTTAACACCAAAAACGAAGGAAGATCACAATGATCGCACCGTCCTGACGCTGACCTACCACCCTCACAATCTGGGAAAGTGAAGAAAATTCTCTTCAGGAACTTTTCCCATCCTGCAGACTGACCCCAGAGTTGGAAAGACCTTCCAGAACCCCCCCCCCCCCCCCCCCCCCCAGATGGGCCTCAAACGAGATGGAAACCTTGGCGACCTTCCAGTTGGTCATCCTTCAAACCTACACCCTCAGGACCGTCACCCCCTTGGCAACAGCTGCTGTGATAAACCGAAGTGCAAGTGTTGCCCCTTTTCAATACGAAGACACTCACCTTCAAGGGGCCCTCAGGACGGCCCCGTTCGCCATGAAGAGCAGCTTCACCTGCCAGACCAGGGACTTGGTCTACAAATCCACTGAAACCTATGCGGCCGTCTCCATGTAGGTGAGACCTACCGCACACTGGAGGAGCGCTGCAAGGAGCACAGGACAGCAACCTCCAGAGAAAACAAACCCCTGTGGCAGCCCACTTCAAACACCGACCTCCCCCAACATCAGCCACTTCTCCCCTTGCAGTGGTTTGGCGCAACAGCATGGGAGACTTTTTGAAGAGAAAAAACATGGAAAAAAGATCATCCACCATCTGGGTACCACAAACGCCAGATGGCCTCAACATTAAAGACTAGATCAAATCACAGCTAATCCCTACCCCCCCCCCCCCCCCCCCCATTTTTCCTATTTGCTCCCCCCTCCACCCACCGTACCCCTCATCTTCACCATTCCCCTTCCCCCTCACTATCTAGATTCTTTCTCACCTCTTTTTCCAACTACCACCCCCCACCCCCACCACCCCCTGCAGTATATCCATACGTCATAATGTATTTTTGTCACTGAGATATTCCATCGACGTCATAATTCTTTTCCCGCAGTGACAGTGACTTGTGTTTAAGCTGCACCAGCTCCTTCAAGCTACTTTGAAGGTCTATACGAACCGAAGTACCCCTTTCTTCTCCCCCCCAAGTGGGTTCAAGTGTTTTTTCTACCTTTTTTAATATCCTTTGTGAAAGAACCCAGACAGTCAAACTTTTTATATCATCTACACAACATATGCACAGGAAAGAGGGAAGATGGAACAGAAGCTCTTGTAGAGGAAATGGTATTGAAATTGAAAGAAAAAAAGGAAGAAAATGGAGTGGAAAAAGTATCTGAATAAAACAAGAGGAAATAGAAGTATCTGAATAAACAAGAGGAAATGTGAGAAATAGAGAGTGTAGTGAGAAGGGAAAGGAAGATAGCTGTAAGTTATAAGCGAGGTAAATAGTGGGAGATATGGTAGTATGTGAGTTGTTGGAGGATATTATGGGCTGACATTGCAGTGGTGGATAGGTACATATTACTCTATGGTGTTGGTGCTATGAGGGAGGAGGGAAGAAAGGGATGGGTTTACATACTAACTGGGGGAGGGGAGGGGAGGGGCAACATATTCACACCTATACACCATCTCTCTCTCTCTCTCCTCTCTCTCTCTCTCTCTCTCTCTCTCTCCTTCCCTCCCTCTCTCTCTTTAATAAATAAGTTATTGTATCTAAGTATTACTACTATTTTAATTCTGCTGATTTCAACGACATGAAGACATTTCACGCGGGTTTTTGCACCATCTATGAACCAAAGCAACACCCATTCGTGCCTCTGACCAGAGCACACTGCTGACAGATAAGACTGACATCCTTGCTCCTGGTCTGAGCACTTCAATGCTGTCTTGACTAGAGACTCGTCAATATCTGAAGAAGCAATCGCAGCGCTCCCCCAACTGCCAGTGACGGAATCTCTGGCATACCCACCCTACAGTGCAGAGACTGTGGAGGTTCTGAAGCAGACCACGTCCGGGAAAGCATCAGGAGCAGATGGAGTTTCAGCTGACATATACAAGAATGGACGCGAGGGGGGGGGGGGGGGGGTGAGCTGTGCTCAATGGAGGAAGCAGACGTGTTTTCGTTCGGTGCTGTCAGTAGTTAATGATTTTAGTCAATTTCTGAAGCTGACGAGGTACCAAGATGCTTCCAGAGTGACAGCAGACTTACTGCCAACACCACAACCATTTTTGGATCCTTCAATTGTGATGTATCAGTGATTTTTTTATGTGAAAACATGTGGAATAGTAACTTTGTTTACTTCTGACGTCACATGGCCCGGCGCGGTAAACGTAAAAATAGAAAGGATACAGACTCTTCTCAGTCAGGTTCCAGTGTTTCTGACTTGTCACTACTGAAGGACAGTGACAAGAAAGACGGCAGGCAAGTTCTAAGAAGCAAAAGGCACTGTCGAGTTCGCAATTGGATCTATCACAATCTATTTGTCAAGAAGAAGATACCATGGCAGCCCGAGAGGAGAAAGGGAGAAAGCTCGTGTAAGACGGACTGTAACATGTCAGACACGGTTTTTTTCCCCTGATCAGTCTCTCATCACCCTTGCAGATGTTATGGAGAAATTGTGCAAGATAGACAGAGAAGTTGCGAAACTGACATTTACCGTTGACGAACTTCGTGGTGCCGTTTTTGAAGTTCGAGAAGAAAATAAAGAACTACGAAAGGAGGTGACGGAAGTCAGAGAGATGGAAGAGGCTCTACGACAGCAACTGACCGAGGCGAGACATCTGGCGGAGGTAGCTGACCGACGAGCGGAGGACCTCTCGGCATACGTCAGGCGCAACAATATGCGTATCTACGGGGTGGCGGAGGGCAGTGCCGAATCTCAGCAGCAATGCGAGGACAAGGTGCTAGCTCTCTTCCGAGACAAGCTGAGCCTAAACGTAGGCCGGGACGACATCGAAGCCGTCCTCGGGTTGGTCAGAGACGATCCGGACCTTCTGCCTCTTCCAGTGATGTCAAGCCTAGAGGTATTGTCATTCGATTTATTTCACGCCGCGTTCGTGATTCTGTTCTGTATGCAAGAAAAGGGCTGAAGGGCACAAAAGTAGTCTTCGTCGAAGATCTGACACCAAGGGCGTTACTCTCATGTGTACAGTCAAAAGTGACACATCGGTGTGTGCACAGGCAATGGACGAAAAATGGACAGGTTATTATGAAGACACACAGCGGAAAGATAGTCCATGTTCAGTCCATTGCAGACCTTAAAAAACCAGATCAACGTGCTGTGTGGTCAAAACGCCAGTAGAGTAAGCCTAGCCTAAACATAAATAGATAACATACCTAGCCCGATCGCAGGTTTTTTTTTTTTTTTTTTTTTTTTCCCCCATGTTTTTTTGTCGTCTGCTAGATTTACTGATTTAGGCCTACTCCGTCCGATGCTTACCCTAGCCCAGTCTAGATGTTTGTATAGATATGTCATCTTCTTTCCAAAGCCGTACAATGATTTTTTTTCTTCTTTTCATTCATATTCGTTCATTCTTCTTTGATTCTTTTTTTTCAATATTCTTCATCTGCAAATTGTGTACATGATCCTTTGGGCTGAGAGTGAGGTCGACCTTGGTCAAGTAACCTTGCACTATGCAAATTGAAAGCCTTAGCCAATGAGATGTCAGTGATCCTTGAACCTTGATCTGGTAATCTGGACTGGCAATGTTGGTGCTGACTTGAAATTGTGTTATACTTTACATCGTTGGTGGATATTTTTTGCGTTTGGAATTTCAACAGAATTCATTTAAAATTACTATTATGTCCTTAAAATTATCCTACTACTAGAATTTATAAATAGTTAGAACTTAGCCTCTCAAAGATTATTCAAAGGTTTCCCCCCACCCACCCCCTTTCTCTAAGGTTGTTTACTACACTTCCTGTTCCACTTTGTTTTTATCACGTGACCGAAGCAGTCTCATGGCTAACTCTGCTGTGTTGTTACGACTTGATCTTGATCTTGACTTTTTTTGGGTTTTTTTTACGCTGCTACATCCAGTAGTCTGGCACAAGCGCAGCGGTCGGTATTGCTGACAGGTGCATAGCATAGCATAGCATGATTAGGCTTAAAACCTTTGGCCCTGAATTTGAGGTTTTGTGTGTGTGTGTGTGTGGAGTTGCCAGTTTCGTTTTTAACCCGAGGGTTCCTTGGTTTTTGTGTCAACTACTTTTCTTGGTTTTGGTTCTCCAAATAGTTTTTCAGAGGTTTATATCTAGTTGATTTTTAAAGGCGTTTAATTACCACAAGTTAACTTGTTGGGTGCGTTTCTGTGGTCGGCGCTGACATCAGCTCTGGACATCTGCGTCAGAATCTTTCGAGTCCGATTGATTGATTTTGGATGCATGCGCGCACAGACTGGTCCTCGGTTTGTGCTCTCGTTCGAGGGAGTGGAAGATCGGGTAATTTGTTTGTGGCATCTTTCTTTTGCTTTGACTAATTCTTGTCAGAAACGAGTCAGGTTTTTTTGTGGTTTTTTTTTGCCTGATACAAAGTAGACTCAGTTGTGTAATGTGGTGTGGAAGGCAGTAGACCCGGATAATACCGTATTCCTTTTGTTACTTTGTTATGCTTGTGTTGATGCTTGTTGAGTGTGTGTCGTGTGTGTGCTGTGAAGCTGTGAAGGAGTGGGCAATGGAGAGATGTTGTTCAAGACCAGTCATTGAAATTTTGTGATTTTCTTTGTCAAGGTGTTGGTCGTACATGGATCTGTCAAAATATCTACAGTGTTTCTTTTCTAATGTTTTGCTTTTGCTTCCGAAATGGCGTTGATCAAAGATTCTTTTAAAATTTGTACGTACAATTGTAATGGGCTTAATAACTCTTGTAAAAGAAAGGATGTTTTTGATTTTCTACGAAAGAAAGAAGCCCATATTTATTGTCTCCAAGAAACTCACATGACTCTTCAGAATGAAAACTTTATTAGAACCAGTTGGGGCTACAATGTTTGCTCAGTGGGTCAGAAACCAATAGAAATGGTGTTGCTGTTTTATTCAATAATAACTTTGAATACAAAGTTTTTGATGTTATTAGAGACCAGGAGGGATGCTATGTTATCATGAATATTGAAATCCTCAAGACAAAGTTAACTTTGGTCAACCTATATGGGCCCAGCAGTGGTGATAACCCTGAGTTTTTTGAAAAAATTGTAGAATTTATTGAAAACATTGGGAATGAGCATGTCATTGTTGCAGGGGATTGGAATTGTTTTTTGAACGTGGAACTTGATGTTCGTAATTACGCTAGTACAGAGAGGCGTCCAAGAACACGGAGAAAGATAAATGACATTATGACTCAACACAATCTTTTAGATATTTTAGAGAAATGTATCCTGATAAACGAAAATATACATGGCGCAAATTTAACTCCGTTAAACAAGCAAGGCTCGACTACTTTCTGATAAGTGATCAACTTTCAGCTAAAGTCAATGATATCCATGTTGAACCTGGGTATAGATCTGATCATTCTTTTTGTGACGTTAGCATTGAAAAAGGAAGAATTTAAGCGAGATAGACCCTTCTGGAAATTCAATAATAGCTTACTAAAAGATAAAAAAAATATATTCAAGAAATCAAGACGGTCATAACTGATGTTAAGAAACAATATGCAGTGCCTGTTTATGACTTCGAAAACATCGACAGTATCTCATCTGAAGACTTGGCCTTTCAGATTGGTGACCAGCTCTTCTTTGAAACACTTTTACTTGAAATAAGAGGAAAAACTATATCATACTCTACTTTTAAAAAGAAAGAAGATAATAAACGTGAAGTTGATCTTGAAAAAAGAATTAGTCAGCTGGAATCAAATCTCCAGGGAGAAGATATTGCCCCACTGGAAGATCTCAAGGTAGAATTACAAGAATTAGAGACAAAAGAATTCAAGGCATGGCTGTTAGATCCAAGGCTCACTGGATCTGTAAAGGAGAAAAAGTTAATAGGTATTTCTGCAATATGGAAAATAGAAACTATTTAGACAAAACTATGCCTTATCTAGAAAAAAATGATGGAAACATTTTAACTGACCAAGAAGCATCTTGAAAGAAGTACAGAGTTATTATGAAGAATTATATTCCCCCCAATTGTAACAAATTTAGACATAGACCGTGGTGATTCTCTTGAAGCTCCAGTATTGACAGATGAAGATAGTGTGAGCATCGAGGGACTGGTCACCCTTCGGGAAGCAGCCACTGCACTAAAAAATATGAAAAATTTCAAAAGCCCAGGTCCAGATGGATTTACAGTAGAATTCTACAAGTTTTTCTTTTCTGATTTAGGTACATTTCTTGTGCGTTCTATTAATGAAGGATTCAAAACAGGCCAGTTATCTATTACTCAACGCCAAGGCACTATTACTTGCATCCCAAAAGATGGTAAGCCAAAGCGATTCATTAAAAACTGGCGTCCCATTTCCCTTCTAAATGTAGCATATAAGATAGCCTCTGCATGTATTGCGAATCGGCTAAAGAGCGTTTTACACAAAATTATACATGAAAGCCAAAAAGGCTTCCTAAAAGGCCGCCTACATAGGAGAAATATTCGCCTAATCTATGACACATTAATATATGCAGGAAAAAAAAAACATTCCTGGTCTATTATTTGCTATTGATTTTGATAAAGCATTCGATGTGTGTATCTGGATCTTTTTACAGAAATGTTTACGATTTTTCAAATTTGGCCCTGATATGATAAGATGGATAAGCACTTTTTATACAAATATTTCCACATGTGTGTTTGTCAATGGTCAGTATTCCTCTTGGTTCTCCATAAAAGAGGAGTAAGACAAGGCGACCCAGCCTCACCTTACCTTTATCTCATTTGTGTGCTGAAATTCTGTCAGTCATGATGCGTACTAATACTAATATCAAAGGGTTAACCATCAATGGTAGAGAGGCTCTGATTTCTCAGTTTGCTGATGATACTACTCTATTTCTGGATGGAAATGAAAGATCATTCATCGAAGCTGTATCGGCCTTAACTAGCTTTTCAAGAATGTCTGGGCTAAAAATAAATTTTGATAAAAGTCAAGTAGTATGGCTTGGACGAAGAAGAAACTGTGGGATTCAGTACATGAGAGACAAAAACTTCATTTGGGACCCTGGAATATTTAAAATTCTAGGAATCAAGTTTTCAACAGATACCAACTCTATAGTTAGACTTAATTATGAAGACAAATTCAATGCCATGAAAAGAATGATGAATTATTGGAAAAAACGTCAACTAACTCCTTTTGGGAAAATAACAGTAATCAAAACACTAGTATTTTCAAAAATTGTGCATCTCTTAATTAATCTACCAGACCCCCTGACAACTTCCTAACCTCCTTAGAAAAAGAGCTTTATACCTTTCTTTGGAATGAAAAACAAAGTAAAATAAAAAAAAGTCTATAGTGTGTAAAGAATATAGTAAAGGTGGTTTGAGAATGCTTAACATTAAATCGTTTCTGTCAGCGATGAAAATTAGTTGGTTGAAAAGACTGATGGAGGAATCCACTTGGAAAGAGTTTACTATTAATATGATACCAGAGTTAAAAATGTTACAAAACTTTGGCATTGAATATGCGAACACTATACAACAAAGAGTTGATAATCCTTTCTGGAATGATGTACTAAAGCATTATAAGAAAATAGCTGCAAAGGCTTGTCCAGATTCAGTTGATGAATTCATGTCTGAATGTATTCACTACAATCCTAATATTCTAAGGGGAAGAAACCTGTGTTTCTACAAGAATGGTCTGACCATGACATTTTTTTCATTAAACAACTAATTAATGATCATGATAATTTGATGAACTATAATGAGTTTCTGTAACAAGTATCCAGATACAAGAACTAATTTCCTTACATATGCAGGCATTCTGAATGCGATAGATCTTATGGTAGAAAGCGTAACATAACATTAACAAGCAGATATAAATGCATAGACAACAAAGCATGGTTCTATATTAAAAAAGGCAACAAATTTGTACAAAATATATTAAATGATTATAACGTTGACCCAACTTGTGTACAAAAATGGAACAGTGTATTGATAATTTTAGTTGGGAACACATTTTCTCTCACTGTTACAAAACATCTCTTGATTCACAGTTAAGATGGTTCCAAATCAGACTTATACATAGGCTCCTTCCAACACAAAGATATTTATTTCTACGAAATATTATAAACTCTCCATGTGCAATTTTTGTGAACAAGAGGAGCAGTCGATAACTCACATGATTTGTGATTGTGAAGTTGTCCAACAGTTCTGGACCCAATTTCAATTATTGTTAAGAGACAAATGCCAACACGCTGAAAATTTTTCTGCTGGATAGGGAACTGATCATGTTTGGAACAAAAACAAATGTAAAGAATGATCAAGTAATAGATCTGATAATACTACTAGCAAAATTTTATATATACAAATGCAAACTACAAAATGTAAAACCGGAAGTCAGGGCCTTTCTGCCTCTTTTGAAAAACAGACACATGACTGAGCAATGTGCATCATCTATCAATGGAAATAGACATGACTTTGATGAAAAATGGTTTGTATATCTGCCTTTGTTTAGTTAAGATTTTCTTGATTTAGCAAGTATGATTAAAATCATTACATGTCAAAATGTAATACTGATTGTGTAAAGACCGA
This sequence comes from Conus ventricosus, assembly GCA_018398815.1. Classification (NCBI taxonomy): domain Eukaryota; kingdom Metazoa; phylum Mollusca; class Gastropoda; order Neogastropoda; family Conidae; genus Conus; species Conus ventricosus. The sequence goes on from CM031621.1 coordinate 20,810,858, forward strand.
TGTGGTACTATACTTAAGATAGGGAGTGAGAGATTGAACTAGAAAGAGAGAGAGAAAGCTCTAGAGAGAGAAAAAAGAGAGGGCAAGAATGTGTATAATGCGTAATGATCTGAACTAGGTAGTAAATTAAAAGAGAATGACAGAATAGTCCATTTCTTGACCAACTGTGTGTTATTATATATATGCTATATTGCTGAATACTATGTCTATACATCTAAGCTTGTCCATTCTTAGGATATGCATCTATACGGTACCCATATAACTTTCGATGAACTATTTCGGCCCAGGGTCAGTGGGTGGGTGACTACCATCAGGAGACTACCACCCTGTCTCCACACCTATTTCAATGTATTCATGAGGACTGTTGCAACTTTCCTCTAGCTGCCATTCTGCCCTACGTAATCTGTGACATAAAGAACGTGGTGTGGAAAAAAAAAAAAAAAAAAAAAAAAATAGTGGACTGCCATCTTCCTTGCACGGCGTGAGCGCTTTGCGCCTGCCCACCTTCACAATACCCAGTGAAAGCCACTTCCTTGGAAAAGTCCATTCGGAAAAAACATTCTTTTTTTGGGATGGCAGTTTGTTTTTGAAAAAAGTTGTTCCCTTAGTTCGTGGGATATTTTTTTAAAAACAAAAAAACTGCGGGAATATCGTTTTCTATGTGATCACCTTGTGCAGCCCTTGCATTGAAAACACGCAGCTCGAGGAATAAATTTGGGGAATGCAGCTCTCTCTCTCTCTCTTTCTCTTCTCCTCTCTCTACGTCTGTCTGTCTCTCTCTTCTCTCTCTCTCTCTCTCTCTCTCTCTCTCTGTCTCTCTCTCTCTTGAAGTAGAAGTACCACAGAGAAATGTAGTTTAAATTACAGTGCGCCAAACGTATTAGAATGAAAAAAAACATTTTTTACAAAAATAGATAAATTGTAACTCTAACACCAATTTCAGATCCCCTGCTTATTTGTGGCTATTTTAAACAGCGCACTGGGATCACAAATGGACGTTGCAGTTGGGGAAAGCGAGGCCATATCACGCACAGTGATTCTGTGACTTGTTAGCAAACTACAACTTGTTTGATGGCTGGAGATGGTTTCATTCCACATGAAAAAAGAACTCGTGAAGCAAAACAAACACACCCAAAATCACTCTTTATATGAAAAAGACTTGGTAGTTCTTTATGGTTCGAATTACGCAATAATAATGGGAATCTTACATCTATTCTACGCTACCCACTGACCATAAACATTTTCCCATGGAACAAATTAACCAACTGGGGAAAGAGGTTCGGGTCTATGAAATACAGCCGCTCGCTGTTAAATAATCCAGGTTATGAAAACGAAGTGAATGTCTTAATAGAGGCCCATATTCCATGCACATAAACACACACACAAAACCCACACACACACACACACACACACACACAGAGGCAGACAAGAGAACAGACAGACAGAGAAGTGGTGCATGGTAGTTTTAATGCCTTCAGATTTGCAAGGCTTCAAAGCAAAGAACCTGTGCACATGGGTTGAGAGAGAGGGGAGAGAGAGGAGAGAGACAGAGAGAGAGAGGAAGGGAGAGAGACAGACGACGACAGACGGGAGAGAGAGAGAGAGAGAGCATTCACGTTATGCCTCGAGTGCGCGTTTTTAATGCAAGGGCTGCCACATGGTGATACTAGAAACCGGATACAAAAGTCTCACACCTCGAACGTTTCTCCATTCTAGCACGTTTTTGTATTCATTTGTTCGTTTTTCCCTGTTATGCATGACATTTTGCCCATCACTTTTGTTCATCTCTCTCTCTCTCTCTTCCCCTCTCTCTCTCCCCCTTTTCTCTCTCTTTTGGGACAGAGAGACAGAAGAGAAGAAAGACAGGGGTGAGTATTCACAAAACTACCCATCCAGTAGTGAGCTGATTTCGTGGCGAGCAGTCACGCTTTTTTCATCGCTTCCGCATCGCGTTAATGAACTTTTTCGCGCAGCTTAATTTCTGGACTTAGAAAAAACTTTCGCACTTCGCGTTAAAGGTTCCTTTCGACCTTTCTTTTTCGATTTAATGCAATGTCACCCTTTCAAGCCCTATTTGTGAAGCAGAGAGAAAACCCCACTCCGAAAAAACTCCCCACAGTCGGAGATTTGCCTGCTGCTGAAAGTTTTGGACCCGATCCGTCCTTGGAGCTCATCTATCCGTGGGCTATGAGAGTGTACCAGCGACAAAAATGGCGGGGAACGATCCCTATAAAAGGTATGAAGTGCGCGATGTCTGTGTTCCTTGGTACACCACCCTTTCTACTAAAGATGCCCCACAGGCGAAGAAAGCGTCGACACTTGGATCGATGAGATCCCATATATCCGTTGCCTTCAGATCGAAACACACGCTGAAAAGCACTTAGGTGCAGTTGCGGCCGCATCATCTGAAAGACTCGTATGCGATTCATAACTTGACCGCGTTTCGCTGACTGTGTAGTGTATTTATCACAGACTCCGCAAAATCTTTTGGGAAAAAAAAAACAGCGAGGTGATGTATTTAACCGCAAAAATATTTCCAGAGAACCAAAATTAAAGAGCCCTCAGTGTGTTTCCAAATTCCTCAGTCAGACACGTCTCCTGTGACAAGAAGTATGTCAGACTCAACAGCCAGGTCACAAGAGGGCGATCAGCCTGCACCATCGGATCCTTACGCCCTCCTCCCAATCCGCTCCTCCCCCACCCATTCCGTCCCCGCCACCCTCATCCAGTCGCTGCATCCAGCAGCCCGGTGGAAGCAAGTAACTGGAAAATCATCTGACAAGAAAAAAGAAATGCAAAAACAGTAAATTCCCAAAAAGTCCGGAACACACCCACACCCAGATACAGAGGCTGTGCCCTTTCGTCAAACACTTGGGGTCAGGCCTTCGAACGATCGATATCGGCAGTATAAGACACATAAGCGCAGCGAAGGTGACTTCAGACGCCCTCCCCGGCAACAAAGTAACAGCCACACCGAACAAAGCGATACGTCATAACCCGCACGACCCAGCAGAAGTGGTGAGACGTATGCTTGTTCAGTCTGGTACGACGTTCCTACCTTTGGCAGAATTTGCGGACTAATGAGATGGCAGAGAGTGGATCAGCGGAGAGATTTGTTACAGGCTTCTTAAAAAGATTGGATGAATGTTCTACTGAGAACTAAAACAAAAGGATCTCTTTCAGTATTTTGACAGAAAAATTGACACCTGCTTGTATTCAAGAATCTTATATTACTCAAATGATTTGATGTATGGAAAGGAATGAGTGGTGAAAGTTACTACCATGAAAGTACTGCCCATAGTAAAGCCACACCTAATCTTATTAATCTTTCCGTTACTGGTCTGTAAATTCTATCAACCAGATATACAGTAAGGAGAAAAAGAGATCCAGGAATTGTGTATTTTAATGTCATGCCTCCTAACTCTTCAGTAACAGACCGTTTTCTGAAGTCTAATAAAAACAGTTAATCGCAACTGACTGTCAAAACAAAATTGTTTGTGGTGATAACTGTGTCTGATTGATACTGGATTTATTAGGTGAACTCACCTAAATTGGTTAAAAGTTTATAAGTTTGAGAAAGCGTCGGACTCAGAAACTTGCGCCTATTTAACCATGATGGTCAGATACGCGGGTCCTCGGAAGTGGAATCTCAAAGCAGAGATTGACTACTGTTTTGTAGACATCCCATTGAAGACATGGCTGGAATTGTCCTTTGATATGTATTCACTCCTTTCCCGACCACAGAGGCTAATACATGAAAAGCCATAACACAGGAAGAGGGTCAGTATTTTTGAATTAACACATGCTTACTAAAGAACCAAGTCATTTGTTGATAAAATTAAATTTGATGATTGAGATTCCTAAATACTACCCCGAAGTACCCGGACATGAATTTGGGAACTCTTGAAACTAGTTAAAAGATGAATCCATACAACTTAGAAATGATACATCAAAACAAATTTAAAAGATGAATCCATTCAACATGTAATTTGATAGCAGTCCAAATCTATGTAAAGAGAATACATCACATGTAATGATCAGCAGTCAATAATAATTTAAAAATGATCCATCACTGTAAATGATCTAGCCCAAACCTATCAAGTTTATCCATCACCACATCTCAAAATGAGCAGTCAAAACTAGTTAAAGAGATGACTGTAACATAGTAAAAATGATAGCAGTCAAAACTAATTTAAAGATAATCCATACAAATAGAAAATGATAGCATCAAACTAAGTTTAAAAGTACCATTACAACATTAGTAAATGAAGCGTCAAATAAGTTTAAAGATACCAAACACATAGTAAATGATAGCAGTCAAACCTAGTTAAAAGTGAATCGAACAAAGATAGTCAAAGAAGCAGCACTACTATTTGAAAAGATGAATCCATACAACATTAGTAAATTGATACATCAATTACTAATGTTTAAAGATAATCCATACACTAGTTAAATGTTAGCATAAACTAAGTTAAAATGATGAATATAGGACATAACTAAAAGATAGCAGTCAAACTAAGTTTAAAAGATAATAAATTAATAGTATATTAAGAATCAAAATAACGTTAAAAGATGAATCCATACAAAATGAGTAAAATGATATACCAAATAAGTTAAAAGGAAATCCATAAAACAAGAAATTGTTAGCAGTCAAAACAAAAGTTTAAAGATGAATCCATACAACATAGTAAAAATGATACAGTCAATACTAAGTTTTAAAAGATGATCCATCCAAACATAGTAAAATGATAGCAGTCAAAACTAAGTTTAAAATGAATTCCATACAAACATGTAAATGATAGCAGTCAAACTATTTTAAAAAGATGAATCATACAACATAGTAAATGATACAGTCAAAACTAAGTTTTAAAAGATGAATCCATACAACATAGTAAAATGATAGCAGTCAAAACTAGTTTAAAAGATGAATCCATACAACAAGTAAAATGAAAAGCAGTCAAAACTAAGTTTAAAAGATGAATCCTTTACAACATAGTAAAATGTAGCAGTCAAAACTAAGTTTAAAGATGAATCCATACAACATAGTAAAATGATAGCAGTCAAAACTAAGTTTAAAAGATGAATCCATTACAAATTTAAAATGAAGCAGTCAAAACTAAGTTTAAAAGATGAATCCATACAACATAGTAAAATGATTGCAGCCAAAACTAAGTTTCAAAGATAAATCCATACAACATAGTAAAGATAGCAGTCAAACTAAGTTTAAAAGATGAATCCATAAACATTAGTAAAATGATAGCAGTCAAAAACTAAGTTTAAGATGAATCCATACAACATAGTAAAATGATAGCAGTCAAAAACTAATTTAAAAGATGAATCCTTACAACAAAGTAAAAGATAGAATCCAAAACTAAGTTTAAAGATGACCCAAAACTAGTAAAATGATAGCAGTCAAAACTAAGTTAAAAGATGCATCCATACAACATAAATAAATGTAGCAGTAAAACTAAGTTTAAAAAAATCCATACAACATAGTAAAAATGATAGCAGTCAAAAAAGGAAAAATAAATATTACAAGGCAAATTAAACGAGTTTTGACAATTCTCGCAACAGATCCAAAAATGAAGATATATTTAAAAGAGAATCACTACACTAGAACATGAGAGAAGGAAATAAGCTCAAAGTGCCCAAAACTAGAGAAAAAAGTGGATAGAAAGAAGGGAAAAAAAAGATTTTCTCAACGGAAAATAAACAGGCAAATGCTAAACTTTGACCTAAATAGAATTGAAGACGAAGACCCAAACTGATCATTGATATCTTGGCAGAACAAAAAGATACTTTTGAAATTTTATATAAAATTGTTCCGAAAAACAGAAAAAACGTTAATGCTTTTTTGGAATTGTAATCACCGCAACTTTCATCAGATCAAAAGATACAATGTGAAGGGCTCATTACTTTAAATGAAGCCACTCTAGCATTAAAGATATGAAAAATGTTCAGATCCAGTTTAGATGGACTAACACAGAGTTCATTAAATTTTTTTGGTGTAAAATTAAAGCAGTCATGTTGATTCTTTTAAGTCGCTTACACATGAAATCTTCATACACAAACATCTGGTCATAACCCTTATACAAAAAGGGTCAATGTACTTCCTAAATCTAATTAAATAACTGGAGACCTGAATCTCACTTACAATTGATTATAAATTGTTGGCAAATGTTTAGGCAATAAGACTCTCAAAGGTTATCCCCACGAATATAAATAAGATCAAGTGGGCTATGTTAAATGGTAGAAGCGTCTCTTTTCCACTTTAAGGAACATCGACGACCTTAATGAATACTCACGTCTGTCGGAAACACCTGACTTGTTCTTGCCTGGACTTTTAGAAAGCATTTGACAGTATATCTTAAGAAATTTTTGATTACTTCCTTTAAAAGATTTGGATTTGGTGATAGTTTCCGTGAACTGGGTAAGGTTATCTTGGCAAATTCAAAAAGTTGCATCAGTTGATATGGTTGGCTCTCGATACTTCGAGATGAACTGTGGTGTGAGACAAGGTTTGCCCATTTTCCCCCCTAGCTTTATATTGCCATTGAGCTTTTAGCATAAAGATAGGCAAATAAAGAAAATTAAAGGCATTCAAACGGTAAGCAAAAACTAGGAAATGTCTGGAAAAAATTGAAAAATTCTTTGTATGCAATGATGTAACGCTCTTATTACGGATAAAGCTGATGTTCAACTGGTTGACAGATACTTCATGAATTCGCTGTAGTTTCAAACTGATTTTAACAAACAAAATCACAAGTCATGTGGATTGGCTCATACAGCACAGAAAAGAGAAAGGTTTGGGTTTCTTCGATGGTAATGAAATGAAAAGTTTGGGTTTATATATTTCAACAACAAATTGTTGTGTATCACTTTAGATATAAACTGGACACCTAGGATTAAAAGGTTAAGGAAATAAATACGTTGGCAAACGAGAAATTAGGGTTACTGGTAAAAATTGTGTAATATATCTTTTCTATTATCTCAATTTGTTTTTGTAAGCATCAATTTCAATCCCCGAAAATATTCTGAATGAACTCAACACGCTGTTTTTTCGGTTTTTATGGCGTAAAAGAGATTGCAACAAAAAAGCTTATGAAAAAGTCAAACGTTGTGTCATTACTAGTGAGATTGAAAATGGGGGAATTTAAAATGATAGATTTGAAATTGATGCAAAAATCATTTCTGTGTGAATGGTTTGACAAATTGTCCAAAGCATCTGATATTTGTAAATGGTCTTGGATACCCAGTAGATATTTCTCTATCTTTGTAGAAAGCTAGCCTGCTTCACCTCCACACTGGACGTCTAGTTTTAAAGGGTTAGAAACAATTAATGCTGTGTTTTGGGAAAAAATGTTTCCACTGTTTGGCTAATAACAACAAAAAACACACGGCACTAAATACAAAAATGGAATGCCTGTGGAACAACGCTCATATCCTATATCAAAATAAAGTTGTCTTCTTTAAACAATGGGCTATGCAAGGTGTTACATACGTGCATGATTTACTAATCAATGAAAAGATCTAACATATGATGAATTGAAACAAATCTTAAAGCCATCGCCATCCCTCTTTTTGGAATATCATGTTGTATATTCTGCACTGTCATCTTTCTTGAGTACTCGATCAGACTTAGACACTAGCAACATTTTTGAGATCACTCCACTTTTATTTAATAATTCTGCAATGACAAAAGTAAAAATGTTTTACAGCTTCTTTCAAGAAAAACGAAAACACAGAGCCATGTTGTGTTAGATTTTGGCGACATAAGTTCAACATTACCATTACTAAACAACACTGGTCCCTCACAAATTCAATAACTAAAGAAAGCAGAATCAGAGAATTACAATGGAAAATTCTCCACAACATTTAATCCAACTAATATACTATTATGTAAAATGGGTATTGCAGAGAATAATAAGTGCCCATACTGTGTAAATGAAGTGGATTATGTTGAGCATTTTTTTGTCAATTGTAAGCAAATTGCATGTGTTTGGAATGGTGTAAAAGATGTATTCTTTCGAAAATATTACAAGAAATGAATTTTAATGAATTGAATATTCTTTTGGAATTGTGGATAATGCACAACTTTCAGGTGAAGAGAAAAGGTACGTTAATAATTTAATATTAATTGCAAAAATGTGCATTGGGGAAATATAGATATGGTAAACCATTATATCTTAAGACTATGCTTGAAAAAGAATTGTCACTTAGAAAGCTGAATTAGAATTGATCAGCGTCCGAAAATCAGTACACACAGGTGTACTCTCTCTCTCTCTCTCTCTCTCGTCTCTCTCTCTCTCTCTCTCTCTCTCTCTCTCTCTCTCTCTCTCTCTCCTCTCTCCCCTCTCTCCCTCCTTTCTCTCCCCTCTCTCTCTCTCCCACTCTCTCTCTCTCCTCTCTCTCTCTCTCTCTCTCTCCTCTCTCTCCCCTTCTCTCTCTCTCTCTCTCTCTCTCTCCCTCTCTCTCTCCCCTCTCTCTCTCTCTCTCTCCACAGCAGAGAGAATGCATCAGTACACTACACATGAGTACAAAAAATAAACCCAGACAAAAAAAAAGGGGGGGGGGAGTTTCGAGCATGGTGAGAATTGAACGGGAAAATCTATCGATACGAAGGAACATCAAGCTGACACCAAACTCGTCGTTCACTCGATCGTTTGATGGACAAAACTGGACGATTGATACTGATGGAGAGATGACTAACCGAGTCGATCAGGTGTCTAATTCAGCGAATTTCAGGTAACAATCAACTTGCTCTTCGAAACGAACAAGATTAATGTTGTCCTTAAAGGCTGGGAGGGGGGGGGGGGGGGGGGTAAAAATGGACATCTTTCCGCGGTAAGTTCAGCCAATTTGTTTTGTCCACATGCACCCAAAATAGCAACGTGCTCTGATTTCGTAGCGAGGACTGTCGGCATTCTCCGTAGGCGCGTGTGTTCAGCACCACTCTCAACAGTCCTGATTGGGTCACGTTGTAGGCCCCCAGGAATCAGACGACGGTCAGATGACGTCACGATAATAATTGTGATTGGTAATTGTGATGCACTGCAGCGTAGTTCTTTTTATGGATTATTTTCACTTCTTTAGTTTACCCTTCTTTTTAAAGAAGGGAGTAACGAGATTTTAACACATTTTTTCGCTCTCCATTCCTCTGTGCACCCTTCCACTCTTTCGATTTCGTTTGTGAAAGGGCGCAACCCTTTGGGGAATATGGGGACTGAAAAAGGCTAAGACTGTGAACTGTTTCTTTTCCCTCTCTCCTCTCTCTCTCCCTCTCTCTCTCTCTCTCTCTCTCTACTTCCTCTCTCTCTCTCTCTCCTTCTCTCTCTCTCTCTCCTCTCTCCTTCTCTCTCTCGTTGCTTCTTGATTCCCTCTGTCCATTCTGACGCTTCTGCTCCTTCTGCTACTTTACTCTTTCTACCACAACTTCGTCAGGTATAAATCGCATACCCGGGGTGAATTAAGTGAGAATGAAAGAACCAAGCAGCAAACTCATTGCAACATACACTAGTGCACTGAAAAAACCCAGACATCACTGTACCATAGTATACATTAAATGAGAAAGAAGCATTGTCCAACGATAGAAAAATCAAAAACACTTGGGAAAATGGGCATGAAATGAAAGTGTGGAACGCGCGCGTAAGCGGGCGTTTGTGTGTAAGTTTTGATAGATGATAGCGTTTAGGTGTTGTAACAAAAAAGAAGAAAAAGAAAAAGAGACCGCCAAAAAGAAAAAAAAAAAGAAAAAAAAAGTAAACAAAAAAGAAGAGAAGGGAAAAAAAAATCAGAAAAAAATGGCGGGGAAAGTGGTGGGAAAAAAAACAAAAAAACAAAAAACAAAAAAACAAACAACTACCCATCCATATGTTGTTGATATTTGCCTCTTTGCATCCGCATGTCACGCATATGCTATGATTGTGCTGATCTTATCCCTGATCATATGCATGCTTTCTGTTTTTCGACTAATGTAAAAACTTAAACGTTTAAACATTGAATCTTCAACGATGATTACGATGACTCTGATGATAAAGAAGAATATCATAAGTTTGATGACAATGATGACGATGAACAACGACAATGAGGAGGAGGAGGAGGAGGAGGGAGGAGGGGGAGATAACGATGATGATGACGGCGACAATAATGATGACGATGTGACGATGGACGACGACAACGAAGATGATGATGATGATGATGATGATGATGATAAGGACACAAAGGACCACAGAATCTGATAAAACTATATTCAGTTTCTGATAAATGAGGACGAGTGTGATAAAGACGATGCCATGGAGTTGCAGTCTGGTCTGAGACTGCGTGACAGCGCTGTACTCGTTGCTTGTTTTTCATAATATACCTCAGTGTCAGCCAGGCCTGAGAGATACAGACACCTGTAGTGCTGGTCAGGAAATGTGAGCAATAATCACAGAAACGCGTCCATTTAGTGGATGAAACTCGACTGTGTGGTTCCAGTCTTCCCATTGGAGCACGTAACAAAGTGACCTCTGAGTAGGAGCCAGTCACCGGCCCGAAAAACAACACTAGTATGAAAGGCTCTGGGAGGAATCGAACACACAACCCTCCAGCCGGGAATTCACCTCGGCAACTGCTGCGCCATGGTGACTAGTTATAGGCTCAAATAGGTCAATCTAGTAGGGACTTGTAAGGCCAGTGTGTGTGTGTGTGTGTGTGTGTGTGTGTGTGTGTGCGTGGTGCGTGCGTGCGTGCGTGCGTGCGTGCGTGGGTGTGTGTGTGTGTGTGTGTGTGGTGTGTGTGTGAGTGTGTGTCGTGGGCAGAGAGAGAGAGAGAGAGAGAGAGAGAGAGAGAGAGAGAGGGTGTATGTGTGCGTGCGTGAAAGTGTGTGTGTGTGTGTTTTGTGTGTGTGCGTGCGTGCGTGCGTGCGTGCGTGCGTGCGCGCGCGCGCGTTTATGTGGGCGTTTGCGCCTCTGTGTGGTGTGTGTGTGTGTGTGTGTGTGTGTGTGTGTGTGTGTGTGTGGGGAGGCGTGCGTGCGTGCCGCGTGCGTCTGCGTGACGCCTGTGTGCGTGGTGTGTGGCGGGGCGTGTGTGTGTGTGTGTGTGTGTGTGTGTGTGGGGGGGTGTGTGTGTGTGGGCGTGCGCTTGATTTGTCGGTCAATGGAAAATCAATATTGAATAACCGATTAAGCTTTCTTAAAGACTCGGTGTGCTGTATGACAGAAACAAGGCAGCCAAACGACAGCAGGAAGCCAGCTGGGAGGAACCATGGCATCTACCAAAGCTGCTGCTCGAAAGGAATGCCACCTGCCTTTCTGGACCCCAGGGTCGGGTCACTATGGCAAGGTGTACGGAGAATTCACCAGAAAGCTTGCGGAAAGGTCTACTCCGCTGTTCTTGTCCTTCGTGGGTAAGTGAGGAACGACGGAGCATACCTAAGAGGTGAGGTGACGACGCACCGAAAACCCGTTTCAATGAATTCGCAGCAGAAAGTGTCCCCGTAAAAAGGATCCTCGCAAAAGACATACGTAGACGAGAATGAATTCATAAAACAGCTTTTATTCAAAGACACAGCAACCACCCTCTCTTTCTTTCCGACACGTGCAGTAAAAACAAACAAAAATATACTTTTTTTTACAAAGAGTTGTCGACATGAACAGAAACTCTGTTTCAACCACTCATGCCTACATTTCAGTGCTCTCAAAAGTCAATTTCTTTTGTCACGCCGTTGACTGGTCTGTATTGTCCACGTGCAATTTGTGGAAGAAACGTCCATGCAAAGGTCAGTTCAGAATTGTGTAGGACCAGTCTCAGCCATCCGGATGTCCACCGCATGGCCACCAGCATCAGCATAGTTCAGAGTTCGGGGTTACCACAAAGGTCAATTAGTTTGACTGGACGAAAATTGCTCTGGCTCTATGAAAAAAGAATTGGAATGTGAAAAAGATGTTTTATCCTGGAACTGGGGGTCAGTAAATCAGGTCAATGCCATATGTCAGCAAGGATAGCACAATTTTGCATGGCTTGTAGACTTGTGTTTCTACGCCAGTTGTAGAGCAAAGGGATTTGGGAGCGAAAAGTCTAGTAGACGACAGGAAAATGAAGGGTCATGTGAATGGTTTCTATGATATAAAAAGAAGCGGACACTGGATCTGTCTCCGAGTCAAGGGCTGGACTGTGAGATGAACATGTTTTGGTAAAGGCTGATCGTCTGACAAAAGTCAGGTGCAGCTTTGAGAGTAATCGAGAATATATCGCCGTTTGGGCCTAATCTGTACCCGTGGAGTCGAACCAAAGCCAAAAGATTAAATCCAGTATTCGCTGTCTCTGGTCTATGACCGCTCAAAAATGCACAAAAGACAAACTCCATAGTTTCCGTGTGCTTTGTTAACAGATTTTAGTGCGGTCACCGTATGCGTATGCCTACCGTAACATTTCTTTCTCAGTAAACAAGTGGGGTATGTTTTGCTCCCATAAGGAAACCTAACACAGAGCAACTTTTATTCAAGACTGGCACAGCCTTTTAAACTTGAATAAAGTCAGACAAATACATAGACGAACAATCTAATAGTGGGGGAAAAACAAGCGCAGGCCAACAACTGAACTGTCTGGCAAAGATTTGGACTTGAGCGGAGGGAGAGGGAAGTTTGAAGATGGAGAAACTGGGAAAATGAAATTTAAAAAAAAAATGTTACAGATATGAAAACTCTTCTCTAGCTGCATAAGGGAACCATCGCAATCCCTTTTGAAGGCAGATATATTTGTATTGCCTGCTCCGAGGCCTTTCGCCCGCTGGATCGGGACTCATCAGGGAGACACGGCTGGCTGTGTCTGCGCTCCCGGCGTCAAATAGAGACACACCACAGTCCATAATACTGTGGTGTCCCCTACATTTTATATTATTTGCATAATGTCTTTAGTTTTACAGCAACTTTTTTTCCTCCCCACACTTTCGTTTGGTTGAATTTCTACTCTTCGCTGGCTGCTCTGGGGGTGCTATTGGATTCTTTTTTGCACCCATGGTGGTGAGAACACCACAGTATTATGGACTGTGGTGTGTCCTATTTGACGCCGGGAGCGCAGACACAACCAGCCGTGTCTCCCTGATGAGTCCCGATCCAGCGGGCGAAAGGCCTCGGAGCAGGCAATACAAATATATCTGCCTTCAAAAGGGATTGCGATGGTTCCCTTATGCAGCTAGAGAAGAGTTTTCATATCTGTAACTTTTTTTTTTTTTTTTTAATTTCATTTTCCCAGTTTCTCCATCTTCAAACTCCCCTCTCCCCTCCGCTCAAGTCCAAATCTTTGCCAGACAGTTCAGTTGTTGGCCTGCGCTTGTTTTTCCCCCACTATTAGATTGTTCGTCTATGTATTTGTCTGACTTTATTCAAGTTTAAAAGGCTGTGCCAGTCTTGAATAAAAGTTGCTCTGTGTTAGGTTTCCTTATGGGAGCAAAACATACCCCACTTGTTTACTGTTTATCGTTTACTGTTCCCTACCTCATCTCATTTCCGATTTTGCTTTGATTAAATTGAGGTTATTTGTTTTTGTTTCTGTCCGTCTGTGTGTTTGTCTTTTGATCTCCCTTGCATCTTTGGGGGGATCCTCAGGCGTAGGCTCAAAGACTGTCCCCTACATTTCAATTTATTTGCATAATGTCTTTAGTTTACAGCAATTTTTTTCCTCCCCACACTTTCGTTTGGGGGCATTACTACTCTTCGCTGGCTGCTCGGGGGTGCTATTGGTTTCTTTTTGCACCCAATGGTGGTGAGAACACCACAGATTATGGACTGTGGTGTGTCTCTATTTGACCCCGGGGAGCGCAGACACAACCAGCCGTGTCTCCCTGATGAGTCCCGATCCAGGGCGAAAGGCCTCGGAGCAGGCAATACAAATATTCTGCCTTCAAAGGGATTGCGATGGTTCCCTTAAGCAGCTAGGAAGAGTTTTCATATCTGTAACTTTTCTTTTTTTTAATTCATTTTTCCCGTTTCTCCATCTTCAAACTCCCCTCTCCTCTCCGCTCAAGTCCAAATTTTTGCCAGACAGTTCAGTTGTTGGCCTGCGCTTGTTTTTTCCCCCACTATTAGATTGTTCGTCTATGTATTTGTCTGACTTTATTAAGTTTAAAAGGCTGGCTAGTCTTGAATAAAAGTTGCTCTGTGTTAGGTTTCCTTATGGGAGGCAAAACATACCCCACTTGTTTACTGTTTATCGTTTACTGTTCCCTACTCATCTCATTTCCGATTTCTTTCTCAGTTATGACATGGTCCATGGCCCATGTAATTTTTTTTTTTGGGGGTTTTTTTTTTTTTTTTTTTTTTGGGGGGGGGTGTTATTTTTTTTCCACCTTTAGGTCTCTGTTGAATGACGACTGATCGCGCTGGGGTCACATAGACTTTACATGGAGGTTCACAGGGAAACACACCTGGCTTGTGATATGGCTTGTGTGGGAAGATCAGTGTGGTCTTCAGGAGCAACACCTTGAAGATCATCATGTGTAACGCCTGTCTGGATCCACGGGTCGGGTTGGTGTTCTACGTAAAAACGGAACGCGACAGAGTCGAAATAAAACATTCATTCAACGGTCTTACTTTGGGTGTTTCCGTTTGGATTTTCTTTTCAAAATTTTTGGACGGTTTATCCAAATTTCTGTTGCCGACTTCCTTCCCCTCCAAACTTCGTATTAGGGGGGCAGGATACTCCCCGGGTCGATTGTTAAAAAAAAGGATCGATGATTTTTTTTTAAAAATGGGGAAGAAAAGAGAAAAAAGAAAATGAGGGAAATTATGCCCATAAAAGTGACCAACAAAAAACGAAAAAGAAAAGAAAACGAGAAGACAAAAGAGAAAGATGTTGCACGGTGATCTGCATTCATCTGAGGCACGACACACACACAACACAAAGAAAATCAAAGAGCACCTCCCAGCAGACGCCAGGCTGCACCTGACTGAGCTGTCAGGTTCGTAGAGTACTTGACTGATAGAGCTTCCAGTCACTGGGCAGTTCCAAGTTCCTCCCAAGAATCCACTGTCTTGTGTCTCAGTGAGGACAGCATGGAGCCTTGTGGAGGTATGTGCTCATGAGGACAGAGCATGGAGCCTTGTGGGGTATGTGTCTCAGTAAGGACAGAGCATGGAGCCTGTGGAGGTATGTGTCTCAGTAAGGACAGAGCATGGAGCCTTGTGGAGGTATGTGTCTCAGTAAGGACAGAGCATGGAGCCTTGTGGAGGTTGGCGAAAAGGCCTTCTTTCTTGTGGGCTGGAATCCAGACTTAATCATTTGGAGTTTGTATCTGAGGCCATCCTCCATACCTTCTGTCGTAGTTCTATTGCATTTTTCCCTGTAGTTCTTCCTTTCTGCACCCCGTTGGGTTTGCTACTTAAGCAAAAGATCATTTCGGTAGCTTGAAATTTGGGTCTTTAAGCTTTTTTTCTGTGCTTAGCTGGATAAGGTAAAATCCATTTTGAGGTAGCAATTTGCGATGCCTCATGAGTGCTTCGGACTCATCATTCCCCGTCCTCATGAGGCCCTTCGTTTGTTGGAACCAATTTCCTTTGGAAAGTGATTTCGGCTGTAAGTGCTGTTCGTGTGGTGTAGGCTGGCCCCAAAACCTCTGTTTTCTTGATGCTGATCGTAACCCCACAAGTTGTCGCAGGCAGTAGGAAGGATTCATGCTCTGCTGCATTGGACACTCTGTGGTATTAAAAAGTGCACAGTTATGCCAAAACGAGAAGTCGAGTGGTGACTCCTCTTCTACCCTTGGTCTTGGCGTGTAGATTCTGTGGCTGAAGAGCTAGCCGGCATACTTGAACATGATCGTGATGTTTTCATCTTGCAGAAGGTGGCAGACAGCACGGTTCAGAATACCAAGTTGAGCAACGTGGGTGTCGGCACACACCCCTGCTTGACTCCATTTGAAATTAGAAAAAGAACCGGAGGAGTCTCAGTCGAACTGTATTCGAGCACGCATGATGTCATAACTGACCTACCATGGGATAAGCTGTCAGGACACCCAAAACTTTGTCATGACCCACCACAACCCTTTGATGACTGATGGGCTGTGGAGAATTGTCCAAGTTTCCAAAAGGTCAGGCGTTGCGATGGAAGGCCTTTGTCAGCTCTACGTCCTTGTGTAGGTCCCTGTTCTGTTTTTGACACTTCTACTGAAATTGGCACGGAGCGAACACTATATCATCAGTTCCAGGGCCCTTTCTTAAAGTCATACTCAAAGTCTGATGGATGACCGTTTCATATGCGTAATTAAGCGGTCATGACTCTTGCGACAATCTGCTGGCAAGAGAAAGATATTTCCTTCGTGGCTGTCGAAAAGAGTGCCTGTCCCCCTTTCTCCTAAGAAAGACGATAGAGGCATCCTTAAGCTCCAGAAAAAGTCATTCTTGAGGATATGATAATGTATAATTTACAAGGATATGTTATAATGTTTGAAAAAAGAAACAGAACACAGCTGACTGTAAAAAGGAGCCTTCTGCTGTGGTGAGTTGCCACAAATCGCCAAATGATACATACTGTGAACATGGGAGAGAAGCTGTGAAATCGATTATCAATTTGCCTGGGCTAATTTCTAAAATTTTCCCTTGTAGACATTTCTTACAACTGCAAATAGACAAATTCGGGGTTTATGTCTGGTTACATTCAATTTCATAACTTTCGACATTAAGATATTAAATTTTGATTGAATTCTGTGAATATTTCTTTGTCCATAATCATTATGTGCATTTGTTTGTTGGGTTTTGTTGTATTGTTTTGTCATAGTACTATGTGTTTTAATGGTAAAAGTGTGGGGAAATCTTGTCGTGGTATCATGTGTTCCATAAACATAAATATGTGGTCTGGTTGTGGTGGACGATGGGGAGGGGGAAAGTGGCTTATAAAAGCATTTTCTTAGCCTT
This sequence comes from Conus ventricosus, assembly GCA_018398815.1. Taxonomy (NCBI): domain Eukaryota; kingdom Metazoa; phylum Mollusca; class Gastropoda; order Neogastropoda; family Conidae; genus Conus; species Conus ventricosus. The sequence goes on from CM031621.1 coordinate 20,827,747, forward strand.
CTGTATATTCGAGTAGCTCCATATGGATTTAATGGCGGAAAACCCAAACTGATTTTAATAAAATATGGAACTGAGCCGGACAGATACTTAACATGATAAATACCTTGCTCATGTTTATATTTAAAGCCTGTTTTTGGATACATCTCGTTGCATTGAAAAAAATCTCATCACGATTAATTTAATAAAGATGTGTTTTGAAGCATTAAGCAAATCCCACCTTCAACGTTTTAATATGTAATGTGAATTTGAGAGGAAAAAAAAGAAACAAAAACCATGTGCCAGTTGTCTCCAGCAGGCTTTTTGGGACCTGAATTTTGGCTCCCGTGCAGATTCTGTGACAGTGAGAAAGATTGCATCTTCACTATAGCGAATTTGGGATGTGGGCGACGGTAGGGTACCAGGCCTCTTTTTTCGTGACTTTATAAGTAAGCTTCACCTTTTTTCTTTACTCTGATTCTTTCAGGTCTTTAACACTGTTTCCATTTATTGTTGCTTGTGTTTTTGATAATACTTTTTTTTCCTAAAATTATTTGTGCATATACTCCCACCCCTCTCTGGACATTATTATCTACGGGTAGTGGATATAAAATGCTTTCATTTTTTCTGCAATTGAAAGAAATCAACTAGAGCTATTAAAAAGACAAGATGTTTGATGATATCCATGACACTTATGTTATGATTAACCTCGGCACCATACATTTTGTGTTTTTAAATTAATGCAGCGTCAAACTTTAAAATAGTTCCATGTACGACTAACACTTGTAATAATAACAGCAACGGTGATGATGATAACGATATTAAAGATGAGTTTGATGATGATGATGATGGGTTTATCATCATCTAAAGAAAGAATTCTTCTTCTTCCCCTCTCTTGTTCTTGTTCTTCTTCTTCTTGTTCTAATAATATATAATAACAATAATAATAATAATCATTTAAAATTTAAATCATTATTATCGCCTTGTCGTTATCCTTTTTTATTATAATTATAAACTGGCACTTCGTGCACTTCCACACTATAATATACTATTATTACCTTGCAGAATAGAACCTTTTACCCCACACTAGAAATCGCATTAGATCTCGAAACCACTACCCCTCGCACACACGCACAACAACAAAAACAACAACAACAAAAACAGCAACAAAAAAGAACAAAAGGGAAAAACAGGAGGAGAGGGGGAATACAGGTTGGGGTGTTGGGGACGGGGGTGAGGTAATGTGGGATAGAGGGGGAAGGGGAAACCCGAGGAGGGGGGAATGGGGAGAACGGCCCGTAAAAACAAAATAATATACAATATTAAAAACAGACTCGACCCCTTGCCCCAAGAGTGGACAGCAAGAGCTTCATTCATCATAATTAACTTTATCACGACAAAGCTGCATGGTCCATCTGTTGACTGTAAACATTGTTTTTTTTTGTTCTGTGACAACAGGTTATTTTCATGATAGAAAACAGAAACAAATGTTCTCTGTCAATCAAACAATTCAGAAACAAATAGTGTCCACCATAAGGATTGAATCCAAGTTTCCCCACATGTTATCCCACCTGACTGGGCTGAATGTCTTCGGGACAGCGCCAGCTGCTGTAACATCTATGAACACTTTCTATCAAAGGTATTCGTTTTATGAGGGCAATAACCAAAATTTAACCCAAATTGACGTCCGTCAATAAAGATTCGTGCCAAGGATGAGTAGTAATACACACTTTTTGATTCATGATTTAGATGTACCCGTAAGGATAAACTCAGACTCTTTGATTTATGATTTATATTTAGGCCCTATGGATAACCTTAAGGCCTATGCACACTTTTGATTCATAATGTACAAGTAGTCTTAATGATGATCTTACATACTCTTTGATTCATGTTTTATTTTAGGCCTATGGATAATCTTTTGTCCTACACACACTCTTTGATTCATGATTACATGAAAGATTAAGGGATAAATCTTACACTTTTTGATTCATGATTTATTTTAAGGCCTTTGGATAACCTTTGGGCATATACCCCACTCTTTGATTCCAGATTTACATGTAGGCCAACGGATATTCTTACAAAACCTCTGATTCATGATTTATATTTAGGCCTGTGTAAAATTCATGATTTATATTTAGGCCTGTGTATAATCTTTAGCTGTGTATAATCATCAGCTGAGACTGCGAGCAAAAAATTTGGCAGTGTTGCATTGGAATGACACGCGTTCCTCGCGTATCGTCTGGCATGGAAAAGAAATTTGTTCTCTTTATTTTACTCGTTTGTATGTATAGGTCACAAATCACTAGGGATTCTTCAACCGAAAGAAGTCTTTTTCCCTCGGCCAGAAACCACAAAGAAATAACATAAAACAAAGTGTTTGATGTCATCAGCTTTAACATCTGCCTGCAGACCAAAACTTGAAGTAAAACTAGTCATAGTTCAGAAGATAACCGTCTTCATAAACCCCCTTATTCCATCTACTTAAGTTAATAAAATTAACAGTATAGTAATGATTGATGATGATGATGAATGATAACTATTATTATCATGATAATATATTATCATTATCATGTTATTATCATTATCATTATCATTATTTTTAAATTATTGTTATTTTTAACATTTTTATCATTATTATTTTTGGGTTATTATTATTATTATTGCTGTTGTTGTTATTATTATTATTATTATTATTATTATTATTATTATTATTATTATTACTATCATCATTAAGGACGGTGTTATGATAATAAATGGCAGTTATCACTGTTTTAGCCGTAATGAATGTGTTTATAGTGGCAATGGTAAGCCTATCTAGTCATCAAATCTTAATAGTTTTTTTTCTTACACGAATGCAGTGCGCTTTGTTCTCCTTACGTAAATCTACATATCAAAGTCCCAAAGAAGACAGGGCATATATCATGTCTCATGAAGTTTGAACCATGTTGTTCCGTGGCACTGTAGAGTGTCATGCCTTTGTCCAGCTCAGCTGAGAGAGAAGCACGGAGAGGATCTCGCCATCCAGGTGATCTACGAGGATCAGGAACAAAGTGACTACAACAGTCTGTTTAAGAGAATAGCCGGAAAGGGGAAATCATATTTCCTTTGTCTTGGCACGTTTTTCTTAAACGTTTCCCCTAAAAACCAAAAAGAGCATCACCATACAGCAATGTTTCAAAAAGGTGCAACCTAGGGTTTAACGAAAAATGGTTTAAATACTATGCAAACCACACTTAGCAACTTTAAACACCAAAACAGAAATAGTAAACAACTGCAGGCATAAAGGAAATCGTTGTTGTGAACACACCCAAAACAAAAACCTGAAAGCCCCCCAAAAACACGTGCACCCAACCCGCACGTGCAAACAACCGCAAAGGGGAGCCCACACGCTATATAACATCGGCGGGGGGCAAACCAAAAACCCATCCCAAATGACAGCGCAACACGCTTGAAACAAATTTGTAGATAGTTTAAGATTCCTTTTTTAACTTGGTTTAACTAATGTTGCTCCCAAGGGGTTGAGCACTCAAAAAATTGTTTTTAGGCATTTTAAATATACTGATCTTAAAATTATATATAAAATATATAATATTTATATATATATATATATATATATATAATATATATATATATATAATATATATATATATATTTAAAATTTTATATTTCACAAATAACTCTGTGACTATGCAGGTTACTTCATTGGGATGCCTTAAAGTGACCGTGTATTGGCCATTTGGGGAATGCTCGAACCAAGACTGGAAGTTTCAGGTTCTGGATCGTTCACCTTCCATTCCAACGCCAGTACAGTTGTTGACCAACCATTAAAACGCTTCAAAGTCAAAATAAAATAGTCACTTGACGTTGTATTCACAGATAATACACAGAGCCTGAACATAACTCTAGTGTGACACACCTCCACCCAAGCAACAAGCAATGACACTGCAAAAACAACCGAATGAGCTCCGGGGGAAAGAAAAACATACACCTAAAGGGTTTGCCAGTGAAGCCCAGCAAAGGGAAAAAGATACACCTGAAGGTGCCAGTGAAGCCCAGGGAAGTGCTATCCTCAACTGCCGAACCATCTAGTTCGGAGCTATCCTGCACCGCCCATGGAGGCCGCGCTGTTGTATAGAGTGCAGGCATGGAGAGGACATTCCGTTGAGATGTAACTTTTGTAGGAAACACTTCCACCCACACAAGCAATGACACAGAAAAACAACTGAGAAAGCGCCGTAGTAGTAGTACTACTACGCTGAGAGAAAGTTCGGAGGGACCTTACTTTTCAAGTGCCTTCTGGATTTTACACATGTACTTCCTCTTTCCGCAGCGCCACTTCTCCTTTTTCTTCATCTTATAAACCGGCGTTTTTTCTGTGGTTACCCACAGCCTTATTGATTTTTGCCTAACAAGCAGGCAACGAGCGCGCGCGCGCGCGTGTGTTTGTATGTAAGTGCGTGTGTGTACGCGCGCACGTATGCGTTTACCTGGTGTGTGTGTGTGTGTGTGTGTGTGTGGGTGTGTGGTGTGTGCGCGCGAGCGCGCGCGCGCGCTGTTTATACGCTAAATTCAAATACCCCTATGTATCCACTACTTCTATTACTACCACTACTACTTCCATTAATACTACAATAACTACTATTACTACACTACTACGACCACCACCACCCCCACCAACACTTCCCCACCAAACCACTACTACCACTACTTCTACTGCTGCTGCTGTTACTACATTATTACTACTACTGGTGCTGAGCCGCTGCTACTACTACTACTGCTGCTGCTGGGTACTACAAAAAACGGATGTTGCTGCTGCCCACTACTAATTTCCAGTACTTTCTGGCGCTGCTGCTGCTGCCCATACTACTACGATTGCTGTTACTACTGGTGTAGGCTGCTGCACTACTACTACTGCTGCTGCCTATACTACTACTACAACAACTACTACTACTACAACGCTGCTCCTGGTTTTGCTGTGCTTTGCTCCTGTGCCCAGGAGTTGCTGCTTCCACTGCAGCCACTGCTCATCTGCTGCAGCTGCTGCTTCTGCTTCTGCAATTACTTGTATAAGTATCATTACTGCCACTGCCACCACAAATGCTGCTACTGCTGCTGCTGCGTTGCCACTTCTACTACTACTGCTCTTGCTGCTGTTACTACTACACTACTACTGATGCGCTGTTGCTACACTACTACTACCTACTACTACACAAATACTACTACTACTGCTGCTGCGCCGTGCTGCTGTTGGTGCTGGTGCTGGTGCTGGGTTTGGGTGTGTACTCAACTTGATCTGATCATGTATTCTGATGCCTCTTTTTCAGATGATTCCAGCCTTTTTCTCCTTTTCCAACGTGTTTCCCATGGCAAACACGTCAACTTCTATGAGCAGTGTTTTCCCAAAAGGGGGCAATGTGACGTCATCATTTCCTGCATTTCGTCTCATTGGCTAGAGAATCCGTGGGATTTTGTTTTGGCTTCTTTAAAATTGCTTGTTCATTTAGTGGTGGTGGGGTGGTAGCCGTAATAGTCGTAGTGGTAGTAGTCGTAGTCGTAGTCGTGGTCGTAGAAATAGAAGTAGCAGTGGTAGTAGTATAGCAGCAGTCTAGCAGCAGCAGTAGTAGTAGTAGTAAAAGCAGCAGCAGCAGTAGTGAGAGCAGTAGCAACAGTGGTAATAGCAGCCATAGCAGTGGTATCATAAGAATGTAAAGTAGTAGTAGCAGCAGCCGCAGCAATGGTATGGCAGCGATAGTAGCAGTCACAGCAACAGTGACAGCGGCAGCAAAACAGCAACGACAACAAAAACAACGTCAGCAGCAGCAGCAATAGTAGTTGTTTTTAGCATTAGCAGTAGTAGTACTAACCCGGGAATAGCAGTAGCAGCTGCATCAACCAACACTAACGGAACCCGCAGCCCTGGAACAACAGCACCTGCAGCTCCACACGCAGCAGCAGCAGCAACAGCAGCAGCAGCAGCAGCAGCACAAAAGAAGTAGTAGCACCGAACTATTTTAGGCGCGCGAAACAGTAAACCCAAAGGCAACTGCAGCTCGAGTACTAACAACTCTCAGCAGTTTGTGGCAGTACCACCACCAGCAGCAGCAACAGCAACAATAACAAAAAGCACCAGCACCAGCAGTTGCAGTCAAGCAACACCCGTAGCAGTAAACAAAAAGTAGCACTCGTAACATTGACGTGTCAACAGCAGGAGAGTAGACGCAGCAGCAGCAAGAGTAGGAGGAGCAGGAGGATGACGGCAGCAGCTGTAGTAAATCTCTTAAACTGTTTTCGCAGCAACAGCACAGCAGCAGCAACAGAAGCAGCGGGAAGCAGCAATAGTGTTAGCAGTGGCAGCAGTTGTAAATAACAGCCGCAATGATAGCAACCAGTAGCATAGCAGTAGTGGTGATGGAGCGGTGACAACAAAAACACAGCAGCAGCAACAGCAGTCACATAGAAGTTGCTGTGATCGTTGTCATTTGTAGTAGTAACAGTAACTAGGGAGGATGGCGGTCTAACAGCTGCAGCAGCAGAATAGGAATGAAATGATGATAAAGGGAATACTGATAACAACAATAAGAATAATGATGAAAGATGAGAAGAAGATGATGAAGATGATGATGATGGTGGTGGTCGTGATAAAGATAATAATTATAATGGGTTTTGGTACAGTGCAGTTTTCGAGAAGCTGCTTATTGCACTACTTACACCTCTTCTTCCTCCCTCATCCATCTAGCTTTCTCCCCACCCCTCCCTCTCCTCAAGCGTTCCTGGCACCACAAACCCACTGTGCGGACACTTCACACACACACACACACACATACACACCACACACACACACACACACACACACCACACACAACACACACACACACACACACACACCCAAAAACAACGGTACTCCCATTGCACGCACTTACCTTTAACAATTGACTCAAGTCGAAGTACTACACAAGTGCCCATCTTACGACTAAGAAGGGTTTTCCCTAAAGAAAAAGACTAGATAATTCAAATTTTAGCTGAAGAGAAAATAATTATTAACCTCACCAACAGACGTTTTGAAAGCGTCTTGGACTTCACATTTGTTTGTTTGTTTTTTCAGTAAATGAAAAGACATAAGATAATTGGTATGCTTAAAACCACCGAAGAAAATGTAGTGAAATTTTGGGGAGAGTTAAGTAAGGGAAAAAACTGCAGAGGTAGCTGGAAGAAAGGTCCCAGAGAAGCCCTCATCAGCAAGTCCCTTTAAATCCTAACAGTACGTTTTTGCTCACTACCTGGATTTGAAAACCCGCATCTTAAGTTGGTGGGTCGCCCACTGCCCAAATCGCCCTGTGACGTAAAGTCTGAACCACTGACTATTGGCACCAATCGTAAATTGGGAAATGTAAGCCTCATGAAGCTTCCTTTTTTACCCCCCGATCAAATACGACTGGAACTTTTTCAGTTGCTTCTGCCGCTACCTTTAAGGCTCCTCTTCTCGTCTTCCTAGAAATGGAGAGCTGTTTCAAGAGATCTAAGCGCAAAAAACAGTTCCTACACACCCTGCGTTCCGCCATCCCCATTCGGTTTTAACAGATTTTGGCCGCTCGAATATTTTCCCAGAGAACCGGAAAAATCTCTACAGAAGCAGTTTTGGGGGTGTTTCTTTTCCCCCCCCTCTCCACCTTTTGGTCCAGCTGAGGGGCGCTGTTTTAGTTTCAGGTCTTCTAGAGCTTCCCTTGCCCTTTGTGACGGGTCTCCGACGCTCCCCTCGTTATTAAAATATGATTTTCATATTCAGGGATGCAGGGGGTTATAGACAGAAGTATTTGCGCTTCACAACCAAATGCGCTCTCGCATAGGCACTGCACTCTGTCACTCACATCGGGCCCGCACAAAGGTGACGGGAAACCAATAACATTTCATAGAAAATAATCAAAATTATTTAAATTGACTCCGAGCCCCCACCCGTCACTACACAACACAACTATCGTTCATACAACAATGGGAAACATCATACAGACAATCTCATTTAAAACGCATCCCCTTTTCTTCAATCACTCTTCATTAACCAGGAAAGGGCAATATTCCACAGTTCTGTTTGCACACTTAAAAACTTAAGAAACATAAAACGTCCGTAACCCTTTCCAGCATTCCTTGGTTTACCGTCAGTTTCTCTCATCCCACTGTGCGACTACGGCTGAAGCTACCACACTGTTGTGTCCTCCCGATTGGCCAAATCCCAGTTGGGGGAACTGGGAACGTAGCTGAGTCGCACTCTCACACTGAGTTCCCGACTCCACCCTACTCGCCCTCTCCACGGAAAGGGCTCCTGTCGCCTCTCCACAGGTCTTCTCTGGCTGCAAACACCCCACCGTTTTTCTGGCAGCTCCCTGTCTAGGCTCCACAGGTTGACACGTCTTGCTGTCGACCGTCCCCACACGGGGGACAATTTTTCCGCGTCGGCTCCGAGGCTAAAAGCAACCTCCACTGTCTTACGTCCCCACCCAGGAGACAACAAGGCGACAGTAACCTCTGCTTCACGCGTATTTTCTTGAGCCCTCGCAAGACGGGCGAGTTCACTTTCCTTAAGTGAGTCACACATCCCGGTTTTCAAGCGCCTTTATATTCATTCTCAAACAAGGAGAACCCGATTTAACTGGCTCAACCAATGGAATCATTGGGGACACACACATCACACGATTTGTACCATAAATCCCCAAATTAAATTTTTTTTCCACCATGGAATCACAAATCACCTACACATACACACACACCACAGCTGCTAGGTGCGAACAAAGACTTTGGGCACCCAGGGTTAATGCATAACCTCCTATTCAAACTCATGTTCGATTCCCCGAAGCTACCATTGTACAAAACAGCCTGGACTTTCTCTACAGCCAGGACTGAGGGTTCAAGTATTTACTACCTCTATAGATAACAAGGTGCGAATCACTCAATAGCCGAAGCCTTCCATTCATTCCTCAGAACAGGGACGACTGATGGTCGCTGTACTCTGCCTGCAGGCTGACGGGCACCTACCCGTGACGGGGCACCTACACGATCGCCTTCCCTTCAGGCCCACGGGGGAGCCCAGTGAATAGCCCGTGCTCAAAGTGGAACTCTTTTCTACCCAGGACCGGCAGGTCGCATGTTCTTGTTACTATCCCTCGGACATGCGAAACACTTCCCCAGTACTCTCCCTCCTTCAGTATACGACTCGGGGTATCCCCCCTGGGGATTTCCTGAATTCGCACACTTGAAGAACCCAAGGACTTGCTCTCAACAACCGCAAAACTACCCTTAATTTGCCTAAATGCTCGAGAACATTCGGCCCACTATGACACCCTTCCTTCTCAAATTCTGTGAAGCTTTCTTCTGTTTCTTGATAAACTTTTTTTTTTTTTTCCCGATGTCTGTCTCCCACTAGCGTCTTGATTTCTGGTGATCTTCAACGTTTAATTTTGGAAGCCCAAAAGTGTCCCCACCAGTGGCATGTGCATCTCCAATGTGACTAGTTGGTATCTCAGCGTGCTCTTTCCTTTGTCATTCGTGGGACTGTTTTTCCATTCGCCATCTCCAATTTCCCGTTTTGCTTTTGGGCCCGGGAAAGTGAGTTTTCCACAGCCAGATTAAGAAGGAAAATATCTGGCCTGAATCATGATCAGGATGACATAGTGGTTTGAATCTTGGCCTTAGTTTTTCCGAATGTTTCGTGCTGGCACAGTGCGCTGCCACTCAGTATCAAGATCTTCAGAAAATCCTTTTTTCGTCTGGTTAATCTTCATGCCGAACCAGCGGCAGCAGCAGCAGCGTAGTAGCAAGCAGCAACAGCAGCAGCAAACAACAGCAGTAGCAGCAGCAGCAGTAGCAGTAGCAGTAGTCTTGGTAGGTTTCAAAGCGAGGTGACTGCAGAGGGAAACTGAAAAAAAACTCCAAAGAAGAATTTCTGTACCGCTGACCGACAGAAGAATTTCTGTACCGCTGACCGACAGAAGAATTCTGTACCGCTGACCGACAGAAAAAATTTCTGTACCCCTGACCGACAGAAGAAATTTTGTACCGCGACCGACAGAGACAAACCAAAAGACAACACAAAACACAATGTCTTTTGACCTCGTTGGTCTTCGCAGGCAAGACAAACGACATTGAAAACAAGGAAAACGAAGAACGAGCAGTCACTTATCCCCTCAAACTGGCGCAAAATGCACTCAAAAGAGGTCGAAACGCGTCGTGTTTGTCTTGTGCTTTGTTTGCCTCTTTCGCTCGGCAGTACTGTAATTTTTCCTTTAAGTAAGTAATAGTTATAGCCACATAGTAGTAGCAGTAGTAGTAGTAGTGGCGGTGGTGGTGGTAGAATAGTAGCAGTAGCAATATCATTAGCAGCAGCAGAACCAACAGCAGCAGCAGCCCGCATTTAGTAGTAGTGGTAGTAGCAACAGAAAATAGTACCACCACCACCACTACTACCACTACCCCTACCACTAAATACAACAACTACACTACTACCAGTATAATGAAATGTATTCTTGGTATGTCATCTTCCTAACACTGACCATCTGATTGTACGTCTGCCCATCTAGACATCTGCTCGCGTAATTTCTTTCGATCTCTGTTTGTGTTTCATATTAAGGAAGAAAAAAGCCCGCTCAATTCCAGCGTCAATTTAAATCATTTCAATCAAACGGCCCGATGTTGTCGTTCTCTTCTTCAGTCATCGTCAAATGCCCAAAACCCTGACCACTAACAGATCAAACACCATCATCAAATCACACCACCACATACCACCAACAGATCTCAGGGGGGGAGCACAAAGGGATGAAAGAAAAAAAAAACAGAGTTGCGCCCCCTAACAGTATAGTATCATGCAAGCAGGCGTAGAATGCCGACTTGTGACGGTCCCAAAACCCAAAAAAGGAGAAACGTATTATTATGGTCATCACCCACACCCTGCCCATTATCATCGACAAAGGAAGAACAACTTTAAAATCTGTGTCTGGTCAGGGTACACGAGCCATGCATTACTTTTGTTTAGCTACCACTAATTTATGTTCAGAGAGAGAGAGAGAGGGGGCGGGAAGAGATGATGATGATGAAAGATGATGAATATTATATTTCCAACGGTAACAGATATGCAAGTAATAAGAGAGAGACAGACAGGAAAAGACACCCCGCACACAACGCACACCACACACACACACACACACACCCCACACCAACACACACACACACACACACACACACACACACACACAGATAGAGAAAAGAGGGGGAGGGAGACAGACAAAGACAGGGCACATGGACCAGGGGAGAGAGAGAGGGGGGGGGGGGGCTGGAGCGTATCAATACCACCCCAATCACCGCCAGGTCCATCACTACACCAATCCCCTTTCCCCTTTCTCTTATGTCTGTAACATTAAAGAGTCCATGATTAAGCCATGAAAAAGAAGTCGACAGCGTCAATCGTTCGAGGGAATTGTTGCTGGGGGTCTGTTGGGAATGCCTTGGTAGTAGCATCCACTCCATAGCACATGTTCATCTACTCTACCTCCACAAAGCTTGACGTCATCTTCGGGACGTCAGAAGGGTGGCGTCTAGAGCGCCTGCCTTGAATCACAGCACACCACACACAAAGTGACTCTGCAGCAGTGCTGGGTCTTTCCCTTTTAAAGGGTGTCATTTTGGACCTGACATGGATTGCCCAAGTGACTTCACACGATAAGAGGTGACAACGTAGTGATGAGGATGCGTATATATGAATCTCGAGTGCTAAATTGCTAAAACCATCGAAGTGACAATGAGAAATAGGCAAAAGAACTTCCCTGGAAACTATTTCCCTTTTTACACTTTATCCACTTTATCCATTATCCTTCCCCGTGCCTCCCCCAGGATTTCTGACCATACAATGAAACAATTCACATATGCAGATTTGGGGCAAGAACGATCGAAGATGAAAAGTAAAGACCATGAAAAACGCCAGCATATTATGAATCACGTCTGTTACCTAACTGTTGCAGTGACACGACTTTCAAACACTCCATTTTCACGGTGTTTGCAAAAGAAGAAAGGGGCAGCAGCGATTCCGTGCAGAAGCTGCACGCGACTGGACCAAGTTTCCTGGGCGCTCCGAGCACGTGAGTTAAAATCAGGTCAGTGCCCTCATAATGCACATATTAAGATCACAGATAGAAAAGATAGATAGATAGATAGACAAAGAAACCGAAAGACAGATAAATAGATAGAGAGATAGAGAGGCAGACAGATAGATAGGTAAGTAGATAGATAGTTAGAAAGAAAGAAGATGGCTGAACAGATAGATGATGGATGAATAGACGAACAGACGGACAGACAGATACGTAATAGAAAGGTAGATAGCTAGGCAGAGAGATAGGTAAATGGATGGATGGACTGATAGATAGAAAGACAGATAGATGCTTTGATAGACAGACAGACAGATACGTTGATAGATAAATAGATAGATAACAGGTAGGTAGATAGACAGGTAAATGGATGGATGGATAGACATACAGACAGACAGACACTCTACTGGTTTATAAAGAATTGTTTTTGAAACTTTTAAACGGTTCATCGATTAAATATATTCATCGAGTGTGACAATTCTACATGAGTGCATACGCAATCTTGAACTGCCATCAAATAGCAGCTGGAAAGCAAATCCTCAATTTTCCCACCAGGTAACTGCGAACATCTAAACGATGCAAAGCATATAAACGTACTCCCAGTTGATCTTGAATACGGTGTACATGTCAAGAGCATGTTTACTATTAAAATACCCATGATCTACCATTCAGTTATTAGATCTAAAGCTATTTTAAAACCCGTTATAGCTGTTAGTAATGGCTATTCTGGTAAAATAAAACACTGGGCATCATCTGTGACCCATAATAAACGCACCTACAATTTTCAGAAAGATCGGCCCAGAAGTTTTGTCTGGAGCGAGTGAAACACGTTTTGACCACGGACAGACACACAGACAGACACAAAGACAGCATTTCTTTGTTCCTGTTCTAAAGTACTCCCTGTTCTATAGGAACTGGGAGTACAATGAAAAAAAGAGAAAAAAAACTGCTTCGTCACTTGCATTGCTTTCTGTAGACCTGGACCAGGAATCATGTTCAGTTGACAGTAAACTTCCAGTCTGACACGTCTCATGGGCAGATAGCAGATACACATCCATTGTGTCAATAACTGTTCTTGCAGAGTCGTCAGAGTCTAAGGCTGTGTACATGGTAGACCCGGACCCGGCAGTGCGCTGCCCGTCTGTGAGAAAAAAAAAGTCAAGTTCCGGTTCATCTCTTTTCCAACTTACTGGCGACGGCCAAAGCCGTGCATATTGCACCCGGCCCGACCCGTGTGATCAGAGCCGTGATTTTGCCGGTCATGCGAACCGTTCTTTCCCCGACCGTGCGAGTGAAAGTACCGAACTCCTCCTCTGATTTCTCACACTATTCATCATTTGTTTCTAACATGGCCGGCGAAAAACTCATCGCTGCCATGAGGATTAGATCATTTATTTACACAAGAAGGGAAAAGAATCAAGGCAATAGAGATGTGCTTTTTGCTCCTCATAGCATGAGGAGTGGGAGAAAATGGTAATTGCTAAAAATGTAATTTTTTTTCTGACAAATGAAAAAAGCTAAAACAAATCTTCAACTTTAGAGCCAATGCGATTCATACTAACAAACAGTGCCAGTCACAGATGCATTTTGTACAAAAACAAAGAAACATCCACATTGATTCAAAAGTCCTTGAAAGCTTTTATCACTGTTTTATTCAGCCCATTTTGGCCTTTTCTTTTACGTTTTACAAATGTTTTCAATAGATTGGTAAATCGTCAACTTTAGATCCAATACTATTCATATCAACAAAAAGTGCCAGTATCCATCCAGGTCTTCTATGCACGCTTCTGAAGACTTGGCCGGCCAATGAGGCATGGCCTTGTAATGCACAGCCTGGTCCGGATCCACTGTGCATGTAGCCAGAGTCTGCGATTCACTCGCCATGAATTCGGGCCCAGGATACTGTCCTCCAATTTCGTGTTGTTTGTTTGCTAACACGATCCGTGACCTGTACAGGGGGTCAGTGTCTGATACTTCTCCCATGCATCCAAATGGACGTCCAGTCAGCAGACCCGGAGGGCTTTCCTGCAGCTGTAGCTGATGGTGCTGGCAAACAAGGCGAGCATGACGAAGCGAGCAGTGACGAACTGTATGGTGTTGACATTCTTTGGGACTTGGAGCGTGCATGGCGTGAGCTGAGGGACGACAAGATTAATAACGCAGGTAAGGATTCCGTGATGCCAATGGCTTATTCTTAAACACATGCACACACCCGCATACCCTCACGCGCATACACACTCTCTCTCTCTCTCTCTCTCTCTCTCTCTCTCTCTCTCTCTCTCTCTCTCTCTCTCTCTCTTCTCCGCTACTCCTCTTTCTCCTGGATGGCGGCTGCTCTGTTGCGCTCAAATGTCTTTGTGTCCTGGGTACACCGTTGCTCACACTGTGTTCTGTCAAGGGCGACATCTTCCCAGGACGCAGTGTCAATGTTGTAACTTATGAGGTTGGCCTTCAAGGTGTCTTTGTATCCTTAAGAGTCCTTCAAAAGTCATGTTGTTCTTCTTTCAATTGTCCATGGAGCAGCATCTTTGGCATTCTCCTGTCCTCCATATGGACAACGTGTCCTGTCCATTGGAGCTTGCTTTTAAGGAGTATACACTTAATGCTGGGTAGGCCACAATCTTCGGGACCTGTACATTGGACACTGTCTTGCCATTTGATGCTGCAGATCTTGCGCGAGCATCATTAATGGAACTGTTGAGTCTGTTGGATGTGTCGGCGGCACGTGGTCCACTTCAAAGTCTCACAACAGTAGAGGAAAGCACTCAACACCACAGCTCTGTACACGGCGACCTTTATGGGCAATTTGATGCACACACACACACACACACACACACACACACACACACACACACACACACACACACACTCACACACACACATACACACATGTATGTGTGTGTGTAGAAAATGGCATAAATATTACATAGATACATAGATAGATACATAGATAGATAGACACGACTGTCATATAACCTCCTGGATGTGGGGAGTAAACCCAACAAGAACAGCCATACAACCATTTATTTGTGGGATTTTGCTGCCATGCCTGCCTCCTACCCAGAATTTTAGGCTCATCTAGGAAGACTGGAACGACATGTTTGAGTTCATCCACTTAATGGATGAGTCTTTGGGATGTTACTCACATTTTGTAACCGACACCGCAGGTGTGTGTATCACTCAGGCCTGGTTGACGTCGGTACATATTATCAAAGAAACGCTTGACTGCATCCCTGTGAAACTCGAAGGCCTTATCTTCATCTTTCTAACAGTAATGTATCAGCCTAAAAAAGTCTCGAATTCAGTGTCCCTTCATGCTTTGCTCTCTGGGCTCTCTTTGTGATCTACGTGTCGATTTTGTATTCATAGCTATGTCCTTAGTGAGCTCGTGTCGAGGTCGCCAGTTCGATGATTTTACAGGGAATGTCGGGCGTGGTGGTGCCCTCCGGAAGAAGATGCTCACTATCTCTGGCTCCACGACTCAGCACTTATTGTTGTTGTCAATGGGAGGAGGGGGGGGGGGGGGCTGAGCAGGTGATGTCCTGCGGATACTGGCACCACTGAACACCACCGAAGTCAGTCGGCTTCAGTGCAGTGTCTCCGCTGACGGGTTGCTTGATGACGACTTGACATGAACTCCTCCTTATGGACTGAGACCCGACTTCCAGCAGCCCAAGACGAATATATCCGGGTCGACAACTCCCTCGGTTAAACAAACAATCTTAGCACATTTGAAAGAAAATGAGAAAAGATATGGCTGCTTCGATCAAAACGAACGTTAGAGAGGGTAGCAAACACAACATCAATACTGTCCAGACTAACACCTGTGTGGAAGACTTGTTAACCTCACCATGAAACACCAGACCAGTCTCCTGTGTGCACTGGTATGATTCATCTCACCACATGCATGCGACCATCACATGCATTGACTATCACAGTGGATCTGGACAGCGGAATCCAATTCATGGAAATGAGGCGTAGCTGCAAGACACCAAACATCAGATATACTTTACATCGTATTACTGCAAGATACCAAACATCAGATATACTTTACATCGTATTACTGCAAGATACCAAACATCAGATATACTTTACATCGTGTTACTGCAAGATACCAAACATCAGATATACTTTATATTTCATTACTGCAAGATACCAAACATCAGATATACTTTATATTTCATTACTGCAAGACACCAAACATCAGATATACTTTACATCGTATTACTGCAAGATACCAAACATCAGATATACTTTACATCGTATTACTGCAAGATACTAAACATCAGATATACTTTACATCGTATTACTGCAAGATGCCAAACATCAGATATACTTTACATCGTGTTACTGCAAGATACCAAACATCAGATATACTTTACATCGTGTTACTGCAAGATACCAAACATCAGATATACTTTACATCGTATTACTGCAAGATACCAAACATCAGATATACTTTACATCGTGTTACTGCAAGATACCAAACATCAGATATACTTTACATCGTATTACTGCAAGATACCAAACATCAGATATACTTTACAGCGTATTACTGCAAGATACCAAACATCAGATATACTTTGTCAGACCATCAAGCAGCATGCCGGACCTTGTAAAGATCTTCAGACATCAGTAAACAAAACCATGCTGCCATGGCAATGTAACAAGGTCCGGTGGCCCTGCTGAAACAATTCCCAAAGGAACTGCTTATGAAGAGAGAAGGAAGAGAAGGCAGAACAAACGATGAATTGACAACTTTGCAGAATGGACAGGGAAAAGATTCCTCTATGAACTTCTACGGACTCAACGAAGAAGTAGAAGAAGAGTAGAGGAGGAGGAAGAGAAAATTCA
>CM031621.1:20845698-20855698 GCA_018398815.1 Conus ventricosus
CTCCCCAGCCCCCCCCCCCTCCTCTCCTTGTCCGTGTGTCTGTCTGTCTGCCCTCCCTCCCCCTCCCTCTCTATCTGTGTGTGTGTGTGTGGTGGTGTGTGTGTGGTTTTGTGTGTGGTGTGTTTGTGAGTGTGTCTGTCTGTCTGTCTCTGTCTCTCTCTCTTATATACTTGCATATCTGTTACAGTTGGAAATATAGATCATCATCATCATCATCATCTCTTCCCCCCCCCCTCTCTCCTCTCTGAACATAAATTAGTGGTAGCTAAACAAAAGTAATGCATGGCTCGTGTACCCTGACCAGACACAGATTTAAAGTTGTTCTTCCATTGTCGATGATGATGGAGCAGGGTGTGGGTGCTGACCATAATAATACGTTCTCCTATTTTGGTTTGGGACCACGTCACAAGTCGGCATTCTACGCCTGCTTGCATGATACTATACTGTTAGGGGGCGCAACTCTGTTTTTTTTCTTTCATCCCTTTGTGCTCTCCCTGAGATCTGTTGGAGTAATGTGTGGTGTGATTTGATGATGGTGATGATCTGTTAGTGGTCATGACTGGTGGCATTTGACGATGACTGAAGAAGAGAACGACAACATCTGTACTTTGATTGAAATGATTTCAATTGACGCTGGAATTGAGCGGGCTTCTTTCTTCCCTTAATATGAAACACAAACAGACAGATCGAAAGAATACGCGAGCAGATGTATAGATGGGCAACGTACAATCAGATGGTCAGTGTTAGGAAAGAATGACATCCAAGAATACATTATCATTATACTGTAGTAGTAGTAATAGTAGTAGTAGTATAGTAGAGTGTGGTGGTGGTATGGTAGTGGTAGTAGTGGTGGTGGTGGTACTAAGTTCTGTTGCTATACTAACCACTACTACAAAATGCTGCTGCTGCTGTTGTTGGTTCTGCTGCTGCTAATGATATTGCTACTGCTACTATTCTACCACCACCACCGCCACTACTACTACTACTGCTACTACTACTGTGGCTATAACTATTACTTACTTAAAGGAAAAATTACAGTACCGCCGAGCGAAAGAGGCAAACAAAGCACAGACAAAACACACGCGTTGTCGACCTCTTTTGATGTGCCATTTTGCGCCCAGTTTGGGGGGCTAAGTGACTGCTCGTTCTCTCGTTTTCCCTTGTTTTCAATGTCGTTTGTCTTGCCTGACGAAGACCAAGGAGTCAAAAGACATTGTGTTTTGTCTTGTCATTGGTTTGTCTCTGTCGTCAGCGCTACAGAAATTCTTCTTTTTCAGTTTGTTTTCAGCTTCCCTCTGCAGTCACCTCGCTTTGAAACCTACCAAGACTACTGCTACTGCTGCTGCTACTGCTGCTACTGCTACTGCTACTGCTGCTGCTACTGCTGCTACTGCTACTGCTGCTGGGTGCTGCCGCTGTTCCGGCATGAAGATTAACCAGAACGAAAAAAGGATGTCTGAAGATCTTGATAACTGAGTGGCAGCGCACTGTGCCACAGCGAAACATTCGGGAAAACTAAGGCCAAGATTCAAACCACTATGTCATCCATGATCATGATTCAGGCCAATATTTTCCTTCTTAATCTGGCTGTGGGAAAACTCATCATTCCGCCCACAAGTCAAAACGGGAAATTGGAGATAGCGAATGGAAAAAAACAATCCCTTGAATGACAATGGAAAGAGCACACTGAGATACCAACTAGTCACATTTGGAGATGCACATGCCACTGGTGGGTACACTTAGGGATTAAAAATCAAACGTTGAAGATCACCAAAATCAAGACGCTAGTGGGAGAGAGACACATCTGGAAAAAAAAGGTTATCAAGAAGCAGAAGAAAGCTTCACAGAATTTGAGAAGGAAGAGCAAGGGAAGCTCCAGAAGACCTGAAACTAAAACAGCACCCCTCAGCTGGATCAAAAAGGGGGAGAGGAGGGAAAAGAACACCACCAAAACTGCTTCTGTAGAGATTTTTTCCGGTTCTCTGGGAAAATATTCGAGCGGCCAAAATCTGTTACACCGAATGGGGATGGCGGAACGCAGGTGTGTAGGAACATGATTTTGCGCTTATGATCTCTTGAAACAGCTCTCCATTTCTAGGAAGACGAGAAGAGGAGCCTTAAAGGTAGCGGCAGAAGCAACTGAAAAAGTTCCAGTCGTATCTGATCGGGGTACAAAAGGAAGCTTCGTAAGGCTTTCATTTCCCAATTTACGATTGGTGCCAATAGACAGGTGGTTCAGACATACGTCACAGGGCAACTTGGCAGTGAGGGCGACCCACCATCCTTAAGATGCAGGTTCAAATCCAGGTAGTGAGCAAAAACGTACTGTTAGGAGTTAAGGGACTTGCATGATGAGGCTTCTCTGGGACCTTTTTTCCAGCTACCTCTGCAGTTTTTTTCCCTTACTTAACTCTCCCCAAAATTTCACTAAATTTTCTTCGGTGTTTTTAAGCATACCAAGTATCTTATTATGTCTTTTCATTTACTGAAAAAACAAACAAACAAATGTGAAGTCCCAAGACGCGTTCGAACGTCTGTTGGTGAGGTTAATAATTATCTTCTCTTCAGCTGAATTCTGAGACTTATCTAGTCTTTTTCTTTAGGGAAAACCTTCTCTAGTCGTAAGATGGGCACTTGTGTAGTACTTCGACTTGAGTCAATTGTTAAAGGTAAGTGCGTGCATGGGAGTACCGTTGTTTTGGTGTGTGTGTGTGTGTGTGTGTGTGTGTGAAGTGTCCGCACAGTGGTTTGTGGTGCCAGGAACGCTTGAGGAGAGGGAGGGGAGGGGAGAAAGCTAGGTGGATGAGGGAAGGAAGAAGAGAGTAGTAGGGTAAGGACTTTTCATGCCCTAAAAGGGGACCTCGGAGGGACTTCCACCGGAAGTGGTGTTGCGCATGGCGGAAGTAGGCGGCAGGTGGAGCGGCAGGTGTCGCGGCAGGTGGTGCGGCAGGTGGTGGCGGGGGTCAAGGTCACGATGAGTCACGATCGACAAAGTTGACGGTTAGAAAAAAAAAATTTGAGTCTTTGTTGTTTGGTGGGGTGGTTGTTTGTTGACGTAGTGGGTTAAAAATAGATGTGGGTGTTTCGTGTTGTTGCGCGCGCCTAACTAACAGTATGTGCTTGAGTGGGTGAACGGGAAAAACAAAATAAATGCTTCTCAAAATGAGCCTTCAGCAAGCTTATAGTCTCCAAGGGGGAGACAGTCTCCAATGGGGAGGAAACACACTAACATATAACTCCTGGTCAGATACCGATATTTCGAAACCTGATTGTTTCTCCTCAGTGACCGCGGAAAGTGGTAATTTGACTCCTCTGCCTTTTCGGTTTTAAGAAGAATGCTATCCCAGAAAAGGCTGGTGTGCAATACCGTAGTTTGTTTGTTGAGTTTTCAAAAAAAAAACAACTGAAGGTGCCACCTAAGAAGCAAAGGAAAATCATAAAAGAGCAAAACAAGCTACATTTCCTTGTGAAAAGTAGAAAATATAAAAAGATAACCTCTTAAGACACAAGTGCTGAGGGCCAGTTCTTGGAATGAATCCGCAAGGGACTAAATTACAATAAACTAATAAATGCCAAGGATATGTACCGAGCACCATTCCAGCAACTTACAGAGCAGCTCGGTGTTGCAATGACTGCAAGAAATATTCAATTATAAACAAAGCTTGCTCATATATATATGAACAATATAAAAGTGTCCTTAAAAAATCTGAAGGTGCTCAATCCCTTGGGCGTGCCCCAAAAGACATCCTGAAGATAGAAAGGCTTGAAACAAGCTTGTAGATTTTAACACTTCATTAAAAAAACTATTTTTAACAGATATATATATATATATAAGCAAATATGATTTCCTTACCGGCTATTCTTTTAAACAGACTGTTGTAGTCACTGTGTTCCTGATCCTCGTAGATCACCTGGATGGCTAGATCCTCTCCGTGCTTCTCTCTCAGCTGAGCTGGACATAGGCATTCCCACGGAACAACATAGTGTATTTTCATGAGACATGATATATGACTGTCTTCTTGGTACCTTGATATGTAAATTTACGTAAGGAGAACAGAAGCGCACTGCATTCGTGTAAGAAAAAATACTATTAAGATTTAATGACTAGATAGGCTTACCATTGCCACTATAAACACATTCATTAGGGCTAAGATACAGTGATAACTGCCATTTATTATCATAACCACCGTCCTTAATGATGATAGTAATAATGATAATAATGAAAATAATAATGATAATAATGATAATAATAATAATAATAATAATAATAATAATAATAATAATAATAATAAAACAACAACAGCAATAATAATAAAATAATAATAATAATAACAACAACAAAAACAATAATAATGATGATAACAATAATGTTAAAAATAACAACAATAATAATAATAATGATAATAATGATAATAATAATGATAATGATAATAATAATAATGATAATGATAATAATAATATCACCATCATCATCATCATCATCATTATCATCATCATCATCATCATCATCACATCATCATTACTATACCGTTATCATTATTATTAACTCTAGAATAAGTGGTTTTTATGTAAAGCGGTTATCTTCTGAACTGCTGACTAGTTTTACTTCAATCTGGTCTGCAGGCAAGATGTTAAAGCTGATGACATCAAACACTTCGTTTTAATGCTATTTGTTTGTGTTTCTGGCCGAGGGAAAAAAGACTTCTTTCGGTTGAAGAATCCCTAGTGATTTGTGACCTATACATACATAACGAGTAAAAATGAGAACAAATGCTTTTCCATGCCAGACGATGCGCGAGGAACGCGTGTCATTCCAATGCAACACTGCCAAATTCTTTTGCTCGCAGTCCTCAGCTGATGATTATACACACTAAAGATTATACACAGGCGTAAATATAAATCATGAATTATACACAGGCCTAAATATAAATCATGAATCAGAGAGTTGTGTAAGAATATCCGTTGGCCTACATGTAAATCTGGAATCAAGGAGTCTGTATATGCCCAAAGGTTATCCAAAGGCCTAAATATAAATCATGAATCAAAATGTGTGTAAGATCATCCTTAAGTCTACATGTAAATCATGAATCAAAGAGTGTGTGTAGGACTAAAGATATCCATAGACCAAAATATAAAGCATGAATCAAAGAGTATTAAGATCATCCTTAAGACACTATACATTATGAATCAAAAGTTGAGCATAGCCTTAAGGTTATCCATGGGCCTAAATATAAATCATGAATCAAAGAGAAATATGAGTTTTATCCTTACGGGTACATCTAAATCATGAATCAAGAGTGTGTATTACTACTCATCCTTGGCACGAATCTTTATTGACGGACGTCAAATTTGGGTAAATTTGGTTATTGCCCTCATAAAATGAATACCTTTGATAGAACGTGTTCATAGATGCTACAGCAGCTGACGCTGTCAGAAGACATTCAGCCCAGTCAGGTGGGATAACATGTGGAAATCTGGATTCAATCCTTATGGTGGACACTATTTGTTTCTGAATTGTTTGATTGACAGAGAACATTGTTTCTGTTTTCTATCATGAAATTACCTGTTGTCACAGAACAAAATAAACAATTGACAGTCAACAGATGGACCATGCAGCTTTGTCGTGATAAAGTTAATTATGATGAACGTGCTCTTGCTGTCCACTCTTGGGACAAGGGCTGAGTCTCTGTTTTTAAATATTGTATATTATTTTGTTTTTACTGCCGTTCTCCCCATTCCTCCTCCTCTGCTTTCCCCTTCCCCCCCTATCCCACATTACCCACCCCCGTCCCCAACACCCCAACCTGTATTCCCCCTCTCCTCCTCCCGTTTTCCTTTTTTTGTTCTTGTTTTATTGTTGTTGTTGTTGTTGTTGTTGTTGTTGTTGTTGTTGGTGTCGTGTGTGTGAGGGGTAGTGGTTTCGAGATCTAATGCGATTTCTAGTGTGGGGTAAAATGTTCTATTCTGCAAGGTAATAATAGTATATTATAGTGTAAAGTGCACGTAGTGCTAGCTTATAATTATAATAACAATGATAACGACAATGGCGACAATAATGATAATTATGTAATAATAATGATTATTATTATTATTTGTTATTATTATTATAGAACAACAACAAGAAGAACAAGAACAAAGAGAGAAGAAGAAGAATTCTTCTTTAGATGATGGTGATGATGATGATAGACCGATCATCATCATCATCATCATCATCATCATCATCATCATCATCTTCTTTAATACGTTATCATCATCACCGTTGCTGTTGTTATTGTTAATTAATACAAGTGTTAGTCGTAGCATGGAACTATAAATGTTGACGCTGCACTAATTTAAAAAACACAAAATGTATGGTGCCGAGGTTAATCATCACATAAGTGACATGGATATCATCAAACATCTTGTCTTTTGAATAGCTCTAGTTGATTTCTTTCATTGCAGAAAAAATGAAAGCATTTTATCTACCACTACCCGTAGATAAGAATGTCAGAGAGGGGATGGAGTATATGCACAAATTTTTTTTAAAAAGTATTATCAAAAACACAAGCAACAATAATTGGAACACAGTGTAAAGACCTGAAAGAATCAGAGTAAAGAAAAAAGATGAAACTACTTATAATGTCACGAATAAGAGGCATGGTACCATAGCCGTCGCCACATCCCACTTCAGCTATAGTGAAGATGCAATCTTCTTCACTGTCACAGAATCTGCACGGAGCCAAAATTCAGGTCAAACAGCCTGCTGAGAAAACTGGCACATGGTTTTGTTTCTTTTTGCCTCTCAAATTTCACATTACATACTAAAACGTTGAAGGTGGGATTTGCTTAATGCTTCAAAACACATCTTGATTAATATTATAATCGTGATGAGATTATTTCAATGCAACGAGATGTATCGAAAGCAGGCTTTAAATCTAAACATGAGCAATGGTATTATCACTGTTAAGTATCTGTCCGGCTCAGTTTCCATATTTTATTTAAAATCGGGATGGATTTTTCCGTCATTAATTCCACGTGGAGCTACCCGATTATACAGAAGGCTAAGGAATGCTTTCATAAGCCACCCCACCTCCATCATCGTCACCCACAACCCAGACACACATATTATATGTTTATGGAACACATGATAACACCACGACAAGATTATGACACATCTACCATTAAAAACATAGTACTAATGTTAAAGCTAAACAATACAAACAAAACTCCAACAAACAAATGCACATAATGATTATGGACAAAGAAATATTCACAGAAATTCAATCAAAATTTAATATCTTAATGTCGAAAGTTATGAATTGAATGTAACCCAGACATATCCCCCGAATTTGTCTATTTGCAGTTGTAAGAAATGTCTAAAAGGAATTATAAGAAATTAGCCCCAGGCAAATTGATAATCTGATTTCACAGCTTCTCTCCATGTTCACAGTATGTATCATTTGGCGATTTGTGGCAACTCATCACAGCAGAAGGCTCCTTTTTAGTCAGTTGTGTTTCTCGTGTTTCTTTTACAAACATTATAACATACCCTTGTACATTATACATTATCACATCCTCAAGAATGACTTCTTCTGGAGCTTAAGGAGCCTCAATCGTCTTTCTATAGGAGAAAGGGAGACAGGCACTCTTGCGACAGCCACGAAGGAAATATCTTTCTCATTGCCAGCAAGATTGTGGCAAGAGTCCACTGACCGCTTAATTACGCATATGAAGACGGTCATTTCCGTCAGACTTTGAGTATGACTTAAGACAGGGCCGTGAAACTGATGATAAAGTGTTCGCTCCGTGCCAATTTCAGCAGAAGTGTCAAAAACAGAACAGGACCTACCCAAAGGACGTAGAGCTGACAAAGGCCTTCGATCGCAACGCCTGACCTTTTGGAAACTTTGTGACAATTCTCCACAGCCCAGTCATCAAGGGTGTGGTGGGGTCATGACAAACGGCAAATGAAACAAACTGCGGCGTTACTGGAACACGACAAAAAAGCAGAAGAGCACACAAAACAAAGTGTGAAGTAACGCAGATTTAATGCACGACACAAAACAGACAAGACATTTTCGGCAATAATGCCTCCTCAGCGACAAGAAAATACAGACATAAACATGCACAATACTCCCCTTGTGAATCCAAAGTGGTGAATGAAGTAGACAGAGGGACAGTGGAAGAGAGGGTGAGTAGAGTTCGAGGAATAGGGCACGAGGAAAGAGGGTAGAGTAAAGTGAGGAGGAGGAAAAAGAGAGAGAGGGGGGGTGGGGGGGGGGGGAGAGGGGAGAAACCACTTTGGCTTTGGCTTCACAAGGGGAATATTGTGCATGTTTATGTCTGTATTTTTTTGTCGCTGAGGAAGGCATATTGCCGAAAATTTCTGTCCTGTTTTGTGTCGTGCATTAAATCTGCGTTACTTCACACTTTGTTTTGTGTGCTCTTCTGCTTTTTTGTCGGGTCATGACAAAGTTTGGCTGTCCTGACAGCTTATCCCCATGGTAGGTCAGTTCTATGACATAATGCGTGCTCGAATACAGTTCGAACTGAGACTCCTCCGGTTCTTTTCTAATTTCAAATGGAGTCAAGCAGGGCTGTGTGCCGACACCCACGTTGCTCAACTTGGTATTCTGAACCGTGCTGTCTGCCACCTTCTGCAATGATGAAAACATCACGATCAAGTTCAAGTATGCCGGCAAAGCTCTTCAGCCAGCAGAATCTACACGCCAAGACCAAGAATAGAAGAGGAGTCACCACACGACTTCTCGTTCGCGCATAACTGTGCACTTAATAATACCACAGAGTGTCCAATGCAGCAGAGCATGAACCCCTTTCCCTACTGCCTGCGACAACTTGTGGTTACGATCAGCATCAAGAAGACAGAGGTTTGTGCCAGCCTACACCACACGAACAGCACGTACAGCCAGAAATCACTGCCAAAGGAGAATTGGTTCCAACAATCGAAGACCTCATGAGGACGGGCAATGATGAGTCCGAGCACTCATGATGCATCGCAACTTGCTACCTCAAAATGGATTTTACCTTATCCAGCTAAGCACAGAAAAAAAGCTTAAAGACCCAAATTCCAAGCTACCGAAATGATCTTTGCTCTAAGTAGCAAACACCAACGGGTTGCAGAAAAGGAAGAACTAACAGGTAGAAAATGTAATAGAACTACGACAGAAGGTATGGAGCAGTGGCCTCAGATACAGAATCCTCCAAATGATTAAGTCTGGATTCCACCCCACAAGAAAGAAGGCCTTGTCGCCAACCTCCACAAGGCTCCATGCTCTGTCCTTACTGAGACACATACCTCCACAAGGCTCCATGCTCTGTCCTCACTGAGACACATACCTCCACAAGGCTCCATGCTCTGTCCTCACTGAGACACAAACCTCCACAAGGCTCCATGCTCTGTCCTCACTGAGACACATCCCTCCACAAGGCTCCATGCTCTGTCCTCACTGAGACACATACCTCCACAAGGCTCCATGCTCTGTCCTCACTGAGACACATACCTCCACAAGGCTCCATGCTCGTCCACTGAGACACATACCTCCACAAGGCTCCATGCTCTGTCCTCACTGAGACACATGACAGTGGATTCTTGGGATGGAACTGCCCAGTGACTGGAAGCTCTATCAGTCAAGTACTCTACAGAACCTGGCAGCTCAGTCAGGCGCAGCCTGGACGTCTGCTGGCAGGTGCTCTTTGATTTTTTCTTTGTGTTGTGTGTGTGTACGTGCCTCAGATGAATGCAGATCACTGTGCAACTTCTTTCTCTTTTGTCTTCTCGTTGTTTGTTTCTTTTTCGTTTTTGTGTGCGTCACTTCATGGCATAATTTCCCTCATTTTCTTTTTTCTCTTTTCTTCCCCATTTAAAAAAAAATCATCGATCCTTTTTTCAACAATCGACCCGGCAGTATCCTGCCCTCTAATAACGAAGTTTGGAGGGAAGGAAGTCGGCAACAGAAATTTGGATAACCGTCCAATAAATTTTGAAAAGAAAATCCAAAAC
>CM031621.1:20860698-20895698 GCA_018398815.1 Conus ventricosus
CCAATAAATCCCCAAGTTATTTTTATTCCGCCAATGGAATCACTAGTCACCTACACATACACACACACCCAGCTGCTAGCGCCAACAAAGACTTGGTACCCAGTGGTTAATGCATAACCTCCTATTCAAACTCATGTTCGATTCCCCAAAGCTACCCATTGTACTAACAGCCTGGACTTCTCTACTAGCCAGGACTGATGCTTCAAGTAGTTACTACCTCTATAGACAACAAGGTGCAAACCACTCAATAGGCCGAAGCCTTCCATTCATTCCTCAGAACAAGGACGACTGAATGGTCGCTGTACTCTGCCTGCAGGCTGACGGTCACCTACCCGTGACGGTCACCTGACACGATCGCCTTCCCTTCAGGCCCACTGGAGAACCCAGTGAGTAGCCAGCCAGTGGTCGGACTGGACACTCCTCTACCCAGGACCGGCAGGTCGGCAACTCCTTGTCACTATCCCTCGGACATGCGAAACACTTCCCAGTAACTCCCCCTCCTTCAGTATACGACTCGGGGTATTCCCCTCTGGTGATGCCTGAGTTCGCACACTTGAAGAACCCAAGGAACGTGCTCTCAACAACAGGAAAACTACCCTTAATTTGCCTAAATGCTCGAGAACATTCGGCCGACTCATGACACCATCTGATTTTAGAAAGGTGTCCAGTTCAAATACTTTCAGCAGTTGAGGGTGCTTGAGATTGCGGCCAGCAATGGCCTCCAAGGCAGAAAGGGAGTCTGACAAAATGAGGAAATCTTTATGTTTGGATTTACAGACCATTCTTAGGGCCAAGACCAAGGCTGTCAGCTCAGTAGTGTAGATAGAGCTGTCTGTAGGAATGTGTTCAGAACATCTCTGAGGGGGATCTGTTACACAAAACACAGCAGAAGCAACTCTCTCCTCCGATTAGGAACCATCAGTGAAAATTCTTTTAAAGGATGGAAACTTCGAACACAGTTTGGCAAAAAGGGACATGTATGCCAAGGAACTAGTGGAATCTTTACGGTACGAGGCTAAATCAAACCTGATATCTGGAAAGAAGAAAGTCCATGTTGGGACATCAGGAAACTTGGAAAAATCTCAAACTACTCCAAGGTCTATATCTGCTTTATTTAAATGGGGAATAACACGAATTCCCAAGGGTTGAATGGAACTGAGGTGGTCATCGAATTTCTCTTGGAACTTGGGATTAAAAAAAACACAGTCATATACAGGGTTTTGAGAAGAGAGATTCAAACAGTAGTTCAAGGCAAGTTTCAGTCGACGATTTGAGAGGGACGGCTCTCCTGCTTCAGCATACAGGCTATAAACAGGGGTGGTGCGGAATGCACCCAGACGCAATCGAAGCCCTTGATGGTGGATAGGATCTAGACTTTTCAGGTAGGACGGTCTGGCCAAGCTGTACACTACACACCCATTGTCTAGTTTGGAGCGGATCAGGGCTCTGTAAAGATGGGGAGAGTTTTCTTGTCAGTGCCCCAAGCTGTGTATGCCACAACTCTCAGAATGTTCAGTGCTTTCTGACATGCAGTTTTCAAATGTTACATATGACTTCTGAAGTTCAGTTTTTGATTAAAAAAGAAAAAAGAAATAGCATCCAGGAATTTGGCTTCTTTCACAGCTGGAATGGTGGACTTGTCCAGATGATTTTCAGGATCAGCAAAAAACTGACGAAATTTGTGAAAATGATTGACTGAGTTTTGGTGCTTGAAAAGGTAAACCCGTTTTCCTCGGCCCACTGTTGAATCTTATTAACACAAAGTTGAAGTCGACGCTGTACGCTGGCGAAGGAGGCTCCAACTGCGTACGGCGCGAAGTCATCAACAAACAGACAGGACTCAGAACCATGGTTTACGGATTTGACAATGTCGTCAATTTTAAAGCTGAAGAGAGCGGAGAAAGAATGCTCCCTAGAGGTACACCCAATTCCTGCCCATGGATGTCAGACAGCGTGGTGCCAATACGGACCTGGAACTGCCAATCAGCCGGAAAGTTTTGAAGAAACAGAGGCAGATGACCACGAAAACCAAGTTTATGAAGATCCATAAGGATTCCAGATTTCCAAGTGGTGTCGTACGCTTTTTCCAGATCAGAAAGATAGCAACCACATGCTGTTTATTGATGAAGGCGTTGCGGACGGTGCTTTCCAAATGGACTAAATGGTCAACTGTCGAGTGGTACTTCCGGAACCCGCACTGTTTACTGGCTAAAAGGCCATCGGTTTCCAGCTTCCACATCAATCGGGAGTTGACCATCTTTTCCATTAGCTTACAGAGGCAGCTAGTTAAAGCTACTGGACGATAGTTTGAAGGCTTGGTAAGGTCTTTTCCAGGCTTAGGGATTGGAATTATCAGGGCCTTCTGCTAGGAGGGCGGAAAGCACCCTGTAGTCCAGATTTGGTTGTAGACTTTCAGAAGGGTATGGAGACAGCTTTGTGGTGGATGATTTAAGTTCATCGATTGAACTATGTAAATTGTAGGCTTCAGAGTTGTCTGACGTAAAATTGTATGATGATTTTTCTCTGAGTTTTTTATTTCTTAGAAAGGCTGAAGATTTACTTGAGGATGATGAGTTCTGTTGAATGGTCGAGGCCAGCAGACTGGCAACAGCTTGTTTGTCAGTTATCAGAGCATCGGCAAGTTTCAGGTGTTGAATTGAGGGATTGGTGTTCTTCCCTTTGATTTTCCTGGTGATGTTCCAGACTTTTTTTCTTTGATGTCTTAGATGTCAGCCCGGAGCAGAAGTTTTTCCAAGACTGACGTTTACTGAATTTAAAACTGTCTCTTGTTTTGGCACAGAATTTTTGATGGTCTTGAGCGTTTGAAGCTGAAGGTCTTTGGAATACCCAACACTAAGCCCGTGTGCATACTTTCGAGATTTGTTGGCAGTCAGAATTGAACCCAGGTGTTTTAGGCAGTTGGAGTTTATTGGAGGACATTGGAATGCAGGTTTTTGCAGACTTTATCAACGTATGAGAGATTCTGCTGGGTCTGGACTTTGAAAAATGTCAAATTCCTGGAGCTCCCTTGAAATATTTGGAGCAAAAAGATTCCAGATGGCCTTCTCATAATGAAGATGTTCTGGAACTGAGGCGTTTTCAGTTGTTATTGATTTTAATAGAACAGGGAAATGATTATTTCTTTGCAGATCATCATGGACAGACCACTCATAGTCCAGGACCAGCGAGGGGTCACATATCGAAAAAAAAGTGTACCTGTGGAAGAGTGGAGGTAAGCTGGAGATCCATCATTCAGACAACACAAATCGAACTCTGAAAAGACATCTCCGAGAAGCAGACCTACTACCCCAAAGAATATTGTGTCCATTGAAATCACCCAACAGCAATAAAGGTCAAGGAAGTTCTTCAGTCAGACTGACAAGGTCTTGACGACAAACCGCGACAGAAGGTGGCAGATAGAGTGAGCAAATTGTAACGGTTTTATGGAGAATGAATCTTGCAGGTACTGCCTGAAGAGGGGTAGCAAGAGCAACAGGGCTAAACAGCAAAGTTTTGTGGATAAGAAGGGCAACGCCGCCCGTTAGTCCCAATGCGGAAGATTGTGCAGGTTTGGAAAGAATAGTGAAGCCAGAAAGAGCGAAGGTCATCTGGCTTTGAATTTTTGTTTCCTGAAGAGCTACTACCTGATGTTTTAGTGTACGACACAAAAGCTGCAGCTCCTCAAAGTTTTGAGTTTAAACCACAAATATTCCAATGAACTGATTTACTATCCACAGTTCAGAGGACAGACAGGAGAGAAACAGTTCATGTCCAAGTCGTCGTCTGCATCCGATGGGGCGTATCTGTTTTGAGGATGGACAGCTTTGTTTCCAAACCCACTGGCAGACTTGCCCGCAGGTGGAGACGGCTTTGGTTTAGGAGACGGTGGAGGTCGCCTTTTAACCTACAGCATCCCGACATTTGGTTGGACTCCCTTGCCCGCACGGGCACCGCTCTCAAAAGATCGAGGCAGGAGGGCTGGTTTTTTAGTTTGCCCAGCAGCAGATGGATTAGACTGCAGAGCAGTCTGAGAAGTGGCGGATTTATTGCCCCCGCCAAGGGCATCCACTTTGGATTGGGAGGTGGTCGATTTGCCTCCACCGGGGCTTGATACTTTTTCTTGCAATGTTTTGAAGAAAATAAAGACTTCGATTTGACAGCAAACTGAACGTGTTGAAACTTTCTTCACAGCCAAAGCGTACGAAGAGACTGGAGAAGACTGATTAGCAAGGACCTGCTTCCGTGCTTAAATAAAATGTTTTCTGTCTTTACCTTTTGGATATTTGATTCTTGGATCCAAACTGGGCAGCTGCATGACGAGGAGGTGTGGTCGCGATCGCGATCGCAGTTTGCACAACGAGCCAGATATTACATGGGTAAGATCATGGGTTGCTTTGCAGCAAACACCACACACCTCCTCTCCAGAACAGCGATCCCTGACGTGTCCAAACTTCTGGCACCTGAAGCACCGCATTGGGGACGGAATGTACATTTGAATCGGGCTTTAAAAAAACCACTTTAGATGGCCCAATAAAGGGGTGAAAAAGGGGGGGGGGGGGGGGGGGGGAGAGAAATTGAAACAATGCCAAGTAACAAGGGGGGGGGGGGTGGGGGTTAGAACAATAGCCAAGAAAGAGGGGGGGGAGGGGGGTGGGGACGATAGAATTGGAAAAATCCGAGTAGCGGGTGGAGGGGGGGGGGGGGGGGGGGGTGACGAAATTGGAACATAGCCAGGTAAGCAGGTGGTGGTGGGGGTGGGGTGGGGTGAAAAAAAAATTGAAAATAATGCCAGGTAAGCGATGAGGGGGGGGGGGGTTGAATTGGAACAATACCAAAGTAAGCAGGGGGGGGGGGGGGGAAGAAATTGAGAAAAATGCCAGGTAAGAGGTGGTGGGGGGGGTGGGGGGGGGGGTTATAAAAATTTGGAAAACATAGCCAAAGAAAGGGGTGGTGGGGTAGTGGTGGGGTGGGGGGGGGGGTGATAGAATTGGAATGCAAAAAGCAATGGGGGGGGGGGGGGGGGGGGGGGGGGGGGGTAAAATTAGAAAAATCCCAAGTAAGAGGTGGTGGTGGGGGGGGGGAGGGTGGTGGGGGTGGTGATAGAAATTTGGAACTGCCAAGTAAGCAGGTGGGAGGGGGGGGGGGGGGGGCGGGTGTGAAAAAAATGGAAAACTTGGCAAAGTAAAGGGTGGGGTGGGGGGGGGGGGTGGAATTTGAGAACAATACCCAAAATAAAAAGGTGGGGGGGGGGGGGAAAGAAAGAGGAAAACAATAGCCAAGAAAGCAGTGAGGGGGAGGGGGTGTAAAAATTGAGAACAATAGCCAAGTGCTGGGGGGGGGGGGGATGGGGGGGATAAAAAATTAAACAATACCAAGTGCGGTGGGGGAGGTGGGTGGGGGGGGTAATGAAAGAGAACAATAGGCAGAAAGCAGGTGGGGGGGGGTGGTGGTGGTGATAAAAATTTAAAAAATAAAAAGAAGCAGGTGGGGGGGGGGGGGGGTGGAGAATTAAAAAAATTGGAACAATCAAAGAAAGCAGGTGGGGAGGGGGGGGGGGAGGGGTGATACAAATTTCGAAACTTAGTGCGGTGGGGGGGGGGGGGGGGTGAAAAAATTTGAGAACAAAGCAAAGTCCCGTGGGGGTGGGGGTGGTGTGAAATTGAGAAAAATAGCAAAGTAAGCAGGGGCGGGGGGGGGGGGTGGGGGGGGGGGTAAATTTTGAGAAAAATAGAAAAGTACCGGTGGGGGGGGGGGGAGGAAAAATGGAACAAAGCCAAGTAAGCAGGTGGGGGGGGGGGGGGGGGGGGGGGGTGATAGGAATTGAGAACAAAAGAAAAGAAGCGGTGGGGAGGGGGGGGGGGTGATGAAATTCGAACAATACCCAAGTGAAATTGGGGGGGGGGGGGTAAAGAATGAGAACAATACCCGTAAAACGAGGGGGGGGGGGGTGATAGAAATGGAAAAAATAGCCAAGTAAATGGTGTGTGGGGGGGGGGGGATGTTGAGAAACTAGCCAATAAGCGTGGGGGGAGGGGGGGGTAGAATTGAGAAACATAGAAAAGTAACAGGTGGGGTGGTGTTGTGGGGGGGGGGGGGGGAATAGAAATTGAGAACAAACCCAGAAAGCTCCTCCCCCCCCCCCCCTTCCCCCTTTCCACACATGGGGCAAAAATTTTCCCGCGATTTTGGTGCGACATTTCTTTTTCTCCTTTTTCTTCTCCTTTTCTTCTTTTCTTTAATCGTTTTATGGCGGACGGGGGCTTCGAAGATCTGATTTACCCCCCCAAGGGGTTTGCGCGCGCGCCGCCGCGCGGGGTGTGTGTGTGTGTGTGGTGGTGTGTTGTGTGGGGTGTGTTGTGTGTTGGTGTGGGGTGTTGCGTGTTTTTCTTTTTTTTTTTTAATTAATCACTTTTCTTTTTATGTGCTTTTTTTTGCCCCACACAAATTTTTAATGTGCACAAAAATTCGGTGTTCGCGATAAAAATGCTTCGTTTTTTTTTTTTTTTGATAGATAGATGATGATGATAGATAGTAGTAATAGACGACAGACAGACAGATTAGACAGATGTGTGTAACTGCAATAGCCCACAAAAAAACGGGGCCCAAAACCATTTTTCCACACAGGGAAGTGTAATTCATTAAATTAAAAAAGGAAAAAAAAAAAAACATCCCCAAAAAAAATTTCAAAACCCCAAAAAAAATTGCTTCCGTTTAAGGGCAAAGGGGGGATGGAGGAAACTTTTAGTGGGTTTCGTTCGTTTTTTTTTATTCCTCCAAAAAGACAGCCCCATCAAGGGACAACTGTTTTTACCCTTAAAAAAGGTCATCAAATAGATACAAGGGGGGGGGCAGACAAACATCGACATTAGATAGACGACGATAGAAAATAGATAGATCAGGAAAACAGACGGGCATACAGACGGGTAGATAGACAGACTGGTAGATAGGCAGACGCAGCAAACGAGTAGATAGATGATAGAAGATGTTTTGTGAAGATAGTAGAATTGTACACAATATTCGATAGAAGCTAAATATAGATTAGGTAGACAGATAGTTGAAGTAGTACATACTGAAAAGAGGGTGGAAATGGGTGGTAAATAGATGATGCGTGTGTGCGCCCTTTTAGTAGACGACAGACAGACAGACGACAGGAGCGTGTGTGAGTGTGTGCTTGTGTGTGTGTGTGTGTTGGGGTATATACTGATTCCCTAAAAAAAGCGAAAAATTGAAAGGCTTTTTTCGGTGAAAAGGGGGGGAAAACGATTTGAACCATTGTGGCAAAGTTGTTTGGTCCAAATCACGTCAGTGAAAAAATTTTTGTGAGCAAAACTCATTTCCGGCTTGGAGGGTCAACAAAAATGGCAAATGGTTGCTGCTGTGAGGGCCCTGCACACCATGCAGAGCAAAGTTAACCCGCGACAGTACACAGGGATGCAGCCTTTATAAGCCGCGCTACAAGGTTCAGATAACGACTTGCCGTCTGAGCGCTACAGAGATCCCAAGATACGAGCAGAGGAACGCAATCGTGCCCTAGGCCATCTGGAGGCTGGTGTGGATGCCAGGCAGGTCCCCAAAACATCTTTACGTCCACATCTCAACCATCTATCGTCTCCAGCACCGCATGCGAGTCACTGGTACCACTAATGATCGTCCCGGCCAGGCCGTCCTCGGGTCACCACACAAGAGAGGATCGCCATTTTGTTCGACCCATCTGCGGGACAGGCGGCAAACAGCCGCTAAAACTGCTCGACAGGTGCCTGGGAATCTCCAGCAACGAATCAGCCTCAACACTGTGCGGCGGCATCTTCAGGAGAACGGGCTGGCATGTAGGCGTCCTCACAGAGGTCCGGTACTGACACCAAGACACCGGCAGGACAGGCTGCAGTGGGCACAAGCCTGAATCAACTGGCGCAGGCAGCAGTGGGGACGCATACTGTTCTCAGATGAGAGCCGTTTTTGTATTGACATGGTGACGGTGTGTCAAAATATGGCGTGGGCCCTGGTGAACGCTATGCTGACTCCTGTGTGGTAGAGCGGAACCCCTGGGGAGGCCCGAACGTTATGATATGGGGTGCAATTGACATTAACCACGCCATAGGACCAGTCATCTTTCAGAACATTGGTCCTGGTCGCGGACAGGGTGTCAATGCACAGCGCTACATCAACCAGGTGCTCAGACCCCATGTCGTTCCTTTTTTTGCGCAAACACCCAAACTGGACATTCCAACAGGACAATGCAAGACCACACCAGCCAGGGCCACCCAGCAATTTCTTCAGCATAACAACGTTTAATGTGCTGCCCTGGCCAGCGCTCAGTCCCAATTTAAACCCAAAAGAACATTTTTGGGATGAACTTGGCAGACAGTTGGACCTCCTGCGTCCACGACCCGCAACAGCGGCTCAACTTTACCAGGCCATCGTCCATGTGTGGCTGGTGTGCCAAGGGGACGCATCAACCATCTGGTCCACTCAATGAGCCGCAGGTGTCAAGCAGTTGTCCATGCAAATGGTGGCACACACGGTCAAGCTGGTTTGTCACGTGACCTTGGATTTTCCACACTAAGACATATTGCTGATGACATTTTCACACATTACCGGTGTAATGAATCAAATCACGTTGAATTCTCGCTTCCACTCTGTACAATTGTGACCAATAAAATTCGCCCCTAACCTTCAGCTTGTTTTGCTTTCGCGTTTTTTATGGAAGTCAGTATATATATATGTGTGTGTGTGTGTGTGTGTGTACGTGTGCGTGTTTGTGTGTGTATGTACGTGTGTGTAAAACTGAATGGAAGGGTACAAGAAAAAAAATGCAATACCACACGAAATTTGAACAAACAAGGTGTCACGGACGTAAATACTTTTGGTTTAGAATATAAATCATTTCTTCTCAAACCCAGTATAAAGTGGGAGTGTTACCAGTGACATCTTTACTACATTGGCGGGTGTTGACCAGTGTGCTATTTGTGTCATCCAGGGTGCGCTGCGTCCGTGCATTCGCTCCTCTCATATTCTCTCTTTTATTTTTTTTTTAAAGCTTCTTTTTCTGTTCTTTTATCGTTTTCACGTGATTCATCAGCTGATGTCAGGTGGAACACAGGTAAGCTGTTTTTGTTATCTGGTTCGCCCATCTTTTGGTTTTTTTTGGGAGTGGTGTGTGGCACTCGCTTTCGAAACTTGGAGTCGGAGAGATCTCTTTTCTCTGCCAGCTGGAGCCTTCCTGCTTTGAAGCTCTTCGACATGGGTTGCGTGGAATCGGTCTTTCACCCTTCGGTGGAAGGAAAGAATTACGCTTGTAACCTCTGGATCCCTATCCCTGCCAGCTGGAAAGAAGCACCTTAGGTCATCCCTGACCTGGAGTCCGACTTCATTGGGACCGTTTCACGGTTTTCGGCTGCCAACTCCTTCATTGGATTGGGGGGGCGGTCCCGTTTTCTTACCTCGCCCACCCGCCATTTTGGTAACTATATGGTCTGTCTTGGACAGTGTCTTGTTTATTGGGTTTTCTAACCGTCTCAGTGGTTGCGGTTTTTCTTCTGCCTTAATATGCTGTTGGCCGCTGTCACACCTATTCTGTGAGTATACTGTTCCAAAGAGTGTTGGAATACAGGTGTGGAAATGGTTATCGAGATTTGCGTCTTGTTGTAGAAAATTTATTGTAGAAACGCATTATTCTTTAATTGTGTTTTCGGGTCCTATAGCGGCTAGGTATTCTGTTTACTTTGAACTGAGTTGAACATTGTTACTATATGATATCCTTCATTCGGTCCAGGGAAAGCTGTGTTGGTGTTTTCAGATTTACACAGGTTGAGTCTGTTGCTTTCTGCTTAATAGTATGTGATTTGGACCGGAGTGATATCGTAAATGTTTTGTATTCATTTTTCTTGTTTCATTAGACACGGACGGTTCGTGGAATGCATAGCGTATGAAACGGCTTGACACTTAGACCTCGGTGAAGTGTGGAATTCTGCCGTACGCCCAACTTTTGCGTTCCCGTTCTCGTTGTGTCCTTGTCTTAATATGTTTGTGTGACAGACGTGTGGATGAATTCTTATTGGTTTTATTCATTGGAGATTTTGAATTTTTATTGGTAAATATAAGTTATCAATTTTACAGGTCAAATAAAAGCAAAAGAAAAGGGAAATAAAGTATTAAAGTTTTTTGCCCTTGTTATAAGTGACAAAGACATTGTTGACCTTAATACGGCATTGTGACCCTTCGCACTGACGTTCTTACCGGACCCACTATGTTGCCACACACTGACAAGGACTATTGGATGATGAACTTTATAATCTGGAGAATGATCTCCGCCTTTAGGGCGGTATATTTGTGCCCTTTTTCTTAAGCTGCAGCTCGGTCTTGGGCTGGCTGGACGACCAGCTTTCACGGGAATCCCTGTAGTCATCTTGTGTCCAGCACCAGTCGTTTCCCCAAACCTGTGCGTCTGGTGGGTCACTTACTTCTCGGCTGCTGGGCGACCTGCTTCATCGGGACCTGCAGTCATCTTGTGTCCAGGAACCAGTCGTTACGCACCACCGTTAGACTGGTGGGACACTGTTTCACCTCGGACTGGAAGACCTCATACTACGAGCGGCACCCCTCTCCAGGATCCACTCCCTCAGTGAACCTCCTCGGAGCATGGAATGAGTTAAGGGTCGTGTCGTGTGTGGTGTGGGTGTGTGGTTGGTGTGCGTCGTGCGTGGGTCTAGGCGGTCACTGATCGTTTTGTTATTGTTTTTTTTTGTTATTTTTGGTCTTTTTTTGTTTAATTCTGGATGAGAGGTTCCTGTTGGATATAGTTTTGTTTCTAATACTGTCTTTCTTCTGTCATGGTGCTGAAAATTCTTGTAGTGGTTTCGTGGGTAGGTTGGCGACAGTAGCGGGATCCGGGATATTGGTGGGTTTTTTGTGGGTCTATCAATTTTCTTTGTTCCCCTAAGTCAGTAGTGTGATAGTGCCTTTCTCTTCTTTGCCCTATTTTTTTTTCCCTTTTATTTCGTTTAATCTCTCGGCTATCTTTTCTCTTTGTTATGACCCATACCCCATCTGTGAGTGCTTGTGTGAGCGAATGATTGTATTGTGAATAATATATGGTTAAGCCTCTTCCTCTTGTGCGTCTGGTGGTGTGAGGGATTGAGTGATCGCTCTGTTTCTGCCAAGGCACAATACTGTAAATGAACCCCAACTGTTTTTTTTTTTTTTTTTTTTTTTTTGTTTTTTTTTTGCCCCCAGTGTACTCGCACGTGGACAATCTATGTGGGATTGCGGGCGTACTGGAATGTGTATGTGGTAGTATAAAAGCGACACCTTGAACGCACTACCGCCCGACCCTTGTGAGTCCTGTACTATCTTTCTTACGTTGTATTTGACAGGTGGTGGTTTTTTGGGGGTGGGTTTTCTTGTGTTCAGTAGGAACCCATCTGGAGTGGACCGGTTTTGGTGGGTGCTGTCGACAGTAGGAGTTCCGTGCTCTGTGGTCGGACCTTCGGCGCTTCCGATCCGCGTTACGTCTCAGTGTTTGTTTTTTTGTTTTGTCGTGTAACGCCGCGGTTAAGTGTTTCTAGAATTCTGGTCTCCGTTTCTCATTACATTAGTTAGTATAGGTACTTGGTGGAGAAAGAGGGGGTTTTGAACTCAGATTTATAGGTCTTGCTTGTGCGAGTCGTCGATGTCACGTGCTTGTACTGATTTAGGGATTTTGCGTCTGCTTTTTGCCTGTTCCTTGACGCCGACTGTGTTATGTAAGGTAAGTGTAGGCAGGTTTGCTAAGCATTTGATGCTTTGTTTACAAGGGCCTAACTTTGGACACTTTAGTTCGATACCGTGGTTGCGCTAAACTCGATCTTGCGTAAGGCTATTTACTTCAGTTCCCAAAAACAAGGAAAGACTATTTTGGTGGTGTGTTTTTTTGTTATTACACACTAGGTTGTTGGATCTGTGTTGTGTAGTCTAAGGGGATTAGCCCTAAGTGATTGGCTTACCTCTTCGGTCTGCGCTCATACAAGCAGGTTTATTTGATTTCTATCTAGACTGCTGATGTTTGGGCCTTCTTAATTGTTTCAACACGAAATTGTGTGACGGTGGTGATTGAATAATTAAATTTGTCAGTCGTGTGTTGGGAATGGAAGTGTAGCGTCTGCTGGATACAACATTTGTGTTCTTTTCCAAAGAGGCCACTTGTTCCTTGTTGCGGCCTCCCCCTCCCATTTCATCTGTTTCCATTCAGTTACGGAGCAGAGGATTTTAGCTGTGGTGCCCGTCTGTGGGACTTAGGATCGTGGTTGCACGGGATTTCGCGCGCGTTCATCGGGCCACTGTTTTTGATCGAGTCAGTTCTGTCCTGGTGCCCCGAGTGACCGTGTTGGTGCAACGTGAGCTTCGTGTTTACGTCAGTCGCCGGTAGAATTTAGGTCGAAGCTGTTTTGGCCTTGCGGTTCGGGTCGTAGTTCTATTTGTCCGTCCCTGCCTTATGCGTGTTTGTTGATGTCTTGTTGCTTTTCTCTTTGGTTGAGTTGGTTGCTGGTTGGAGTAACGCGTGGAGTTTTAAATGCAGTTGTATAGGTTTGCGATTTCTTTGGCTTTTTTGCTGGGTAATCATCTTTGGAAGTCTTATTTTGAGAAATCACCCATTTGATCCGGATATAGGTTTGTCTACCCAGGTGTGGTAACTTTGTTTGGGTTCTTGGACGCCGGCTGCCACAGTGGCAGTCGTTGTTACCATTGATAGAGTTTGTGCTTTGTGATTATTGAGTTAATTACAACATCGTTTGGAATTGATTCATGTTTGGATATTGTTTTCATACAGGAAAAACTGTGAGCTTGGACCACGTTTTTCTGGTCACCGGTTTTCTTTTGATGATTGTTGGGTCTCAACGCTTTGAAGTGTTATAAAAACATACTGGGTATCTCCTTCGTTGGAATTCAGGGGAAATAACACAGTCTTGGGGACTAGTTAATCAATGGATACTGGTGTTCATTGTGAGAAGAGGTTAGTTGCTTTACTTATTGGCTTAGCTGGGTTAATCGTTTCAGTTCGTTTGGGTGGCTTAGGTGGCAGTAACTCTTGACTAGCATATTTGGTTCGTGGAAGATTCTTTCTCTTCGAGTTTGAACGGTTTTGTGGATTGACTACTCTTGGTCGTAAAGTCATTACTTTGTTGTCTTTGTTGTTCAAAGTACTCTCCATGTCTTGTGAGACATTCGTGTGACTGTAACCTACGTTGGTTGGAGCTTTCGTTGGTGTTGACTCCACTTAGTCAAAAAGTCGTAGTAGGACTTTTGTCATTTCTCCTCCTGTTTTGGGAATATTGTACAGTTATTGATATCCTTAGTCATAGGTGACAATTTGTGGAACGTTATACTCCGTATTTCCTTCTCGGTGGGATTTTACCGCTGCAATTTAGCGGATTGGAGTTGCTGATACGTTGTGAGTTTACACAGTTTCGGTTCCATTCTTGGACTTTAACTTTTGTGGTTCTATTTTGTAGGAACTTGGACTTTCGAGGAGTATTGTTGGTGGACCACTTTGGTTCGTTGGATATAAAAAGCACTTCCTCGTGGTGTTTTGTTAGGGTTGTCAATGCGTGTTTGACTGACATAAAACCCTTACGTCATTTCTCATACAGTATCTTTCTGTTGAGTGTTGTCGTTCTCGGTGAAGGTGAGTTAAACCATCGTGCTGGTGTTTACCTATTATGACTCATGATTTAAGATAGTGCGTTTTTCCCTTTTGGAAGTTTGGGGATAGTTATTTCAACCTAGTGACTACTCACAGAATCTTGGATTTATACCATTTGCGTATCGTCCTGTACTATTTGGCTTGTGGTTCAAATACTCTGTGACTTCGAAAATTGTCGAACGTGGTAGTAAGTGCGAACAGTGCGACACCACGTCGGAACCTTAGTGGGATTTCGTTCAGTCAGAGTTCTGCCGGGGCTGTGCAATCTTGCGTATCACTTAGTGATTCGGTGGGATTCGTGTCTTGTGAGGTGTACTGTAAGTTATGGAACATTAGACGACGTGCGCGCGGATCACGCGTTCTCAGACTCGATGGTGCAGGAATCCTACCAGGGATGAGGGAAGCCCCATGACTCAGGCGACGACTGGCCCTTCTACCAAGGTTCGTGTTTTCTTCTGGTGGGATTCGTCCTCAGTCACCGCAGTGTCACAATACCAGGAGATGACCCCTCCTGGGGGTTTTTCACTCTCTCCGAGACCTCGGCCCACTCCAGGTCTCGGACTTCGTCCTCCGCCGTTCCTTCGAGGCGACTTCCGCTTTCCGGCCTTCGCTATGCCTCGTCCACCTGGACCAGCCCCATGGTTCCCTCTTTTGTTGATGAGATTGAAAAGGGAAGAATGGTGAGGCAGGGGAGAGAATGTGAGCTGGGAGGAGAGAGAAGCAAAGAAGAGAGACGATGGAAGATGGAAAAGGGAGGAAAGATAGGCATGGGAGAGAAGAGAGCGGGAAGAGAGAGATGCAGGGAAAAAGATAGGAGGGAAGAGAGGGGAGACTGAAAAGGTAGAGTGAGAAGCGAGGGAAAAGAGAGAGGGAAGAGAGTGAGACTAGAAAAGAAAGAGAGAGTGGCGAGAAGAGAAAAGGGAGATGGAGGAGAGGAAGTTGGAGAGAGTGGAGGATGGAACGGCGTGGAGAGGTGATGGAGTAAAGAGACTGGAGCGAGAGTCGAGAGAAAAGAGAGAAGAGAACAGTTGAAAGGGAGGCCCCTAGTAACAGAAGAGTTGGACTTTGAGCTCGTTTGTGGACGGAAAGAGAAAGATCCGGGCCGACGAATATAGTTTCAACCGTTAGATGCGCCGAACACAGTCTGTGGTAGCTTCCGAGCATGGGCTATGACTCGGGAAATAGCGGATTTTCATTCAGGGCGTGGTTATGCCGGTGGCTCCACCAAAGCTAACATATGCCAGTGTACAGTGCCAGCGATAATATAGATACTAATCGAGGCACTTTGCGGGGTTGCCGCTGCGTACAGCTAAACGACCGGTGGTAAAGCCCTTTACCTCATTAGTAGCCTGACGGGGAAGGCTAAAGAGGCGTTTTTGTAGACATTCCTCCCGGAAGCTTCTATACCGAAATTAAAAGCGGCACTTCGCGGAGACTGCACATGACTTCCGAGTCCTATAGGAAGCAGTTTCGCTCCATGAGGAACTTCAGAGGGAGCGTTTCACCTGTTCGGGGAACGCCTCCGTCGCATCATGGAATATGGATGAGGCCTCAGAGATGGAATTGAAAGGATTGTTTCCTATTGGTAGGCAAACTCGTGAATTCGGGTATCTCCAGGAATGCTGTTTCTAGTTGGGTGAGGAGTAACCAATGACATTCGCCAGGGCATCGTGGGGGCTGAGGCCTTCGCAGATGCGCGTCTCGTCACTATCACAGCCTGCGACCAGGGATAGTTGGAACCCGTCGATCGGGAGTCTCGTGATCCAAACCGTCGTCGCCCTCACAGACGTTTTCCTCCAGCGATTCCAGAACATCGGAGCAAGCAAAGCTTTGCTTACTCTGTGGGGAAAAGGGGCATTATCGTCGGATTGTCCAAGAGGAAGGTCAAGGCAAAATTGATGTCTAGCCACTTTTGGGGAGCATTTGGAAGAGAGTTGAGGTCACGACCCAAACATGTACTACTTTCCCGTCGATAGGGTGTGGCAAGTAGTGGAGGCTATTAGGGACACAGGAGCCACAGCGGTTTCATTGACGAGCAGTTATTAGCCCCTTGTGAAGCACTCGAGGGGAAGAATGCCAAGTGTCTGTGGAATTGAATCATCTTCAGGGCAACCCGTTATTAAGCGCTGGTAGATGTCTCTTCGCCATTCTTTAAAGGGATGGTTGTGAGGCAGTCGCCCTTCAGCGTCCTGCGTATCTGCTGATGCAATTCAGTGTGCTTTGGAGCGGTCAGCGTCTATGAGATTTCGTCAGAGTTGCCGAGAAGTGTTTGTGGCTGCCACCACGCGTTACCAAGCACAGGACGGAGAAAGAGCATTGAAACCCCTCCTGTAGCCCCTGACTCAACATGACACCTTGACCATGGATCCCTCGACTGTTCATAGCTTGCAAACGAAGGACCCTTCCTCAACAAATCCGAAGTTTGGTTGGGATGCCAGCAAGGACGTTCCCGCAGCAGCGCAGATTAGAGTTCGTGAGTCGCAAGGGTCTGGTTGCAAAGACGTTATACGTCACCTCAATGCGTCGCCACTCCACGCTGTGTCGTACCCGAGCTCTCAGCGCAATGTCATGCGCCTAGGTTTCGATACCTTGGCAGGACATCTGGAGCGTCGAACCCTGGGAGAGAATCCAGCAGGTCTTTTAACTGGCAGGAGTAGCATTGGGACGTTCAAGTGATCTTTGCCGCAGTGTGAGTGTGTCAACGAACTACCCGAAGGGCCGGATCACCAGAGTAACCTTTGGTACAGTTCCCTCTGATCGGCACTCCGTTTAGTAAGGTGGGTGGAGTCGACTGATTGGACCATCATTCCTGCATCCGCCGGGGTCACCGTTTTGTTCTCGTCATGGACTATCGCCACTCGCTATCGTGAGGGCTACCCCTCATGTGGAGAGTCCGACGCGCTGACGGTTGCTGAAGCCCTGTGGGAGATGTGGACAAAGACCGGATCCCTGACACAGGTATTGTCCGATCAGGGAACGCAGTTTCTCTCGGAATGTGTGTTGTGTATACAAAATTTTACTTTCAAATCCACGAGAGACTACTAATCCTACCATGCTCAGGCCAAACGGTCTTGTCGAGAGATTCAATGGCACATTGAGCAGATGATTCCGGAAACTGTGCCCAAAGAACAACAAAGACTGGGGACCGTTTCTTGCCGGGGGTATGTGGCCTACCGGGAAGTGCCACAGGAGAGTTTGGGTTTTTCACCCTTTGTTGATGCTCCTTTATGGTTCGGACTGTCATAAGGACCTATGGCCATTCTGAGGATCATTGGACACAGGAAGGAGCTGTGAAACGAACAGAGGACACAGGGGCCGAGTACGTTCTGGAACTGAAGTACGGATCGCCGCCACTTGTGGTTGCTCTTAAGAAATCTCTCCCAGCCCCCTTTTTTTTTTCCCCCGAAGCGGTATAAAATTACTATGACCGGGAGACACGCCAGATGATGGTGTGAGCCCAGATGACGAGATTCTTGTTGCTGTTGCCTTTACACCCGAACAAGCTGAGCGGTCTTGGCAAGGACCCTTATAGTAGCAAGCGTGTAGGAGACTGGGAGTACGCCATCAAGATGAGAGGAAAGAAAAGCTTGTCCACGCCAAATTTACTGAAGAAGTCGAGCGAAGAGAAGTTTGCTCGGTGCTGGTTTTTGCCGGCGGTCGTGGAAGAAGGGAGAGAGTCACCCCCTCCTTGAGTTTCAAACATTC
The DNA here is from genome assembly GCA_018398815.1 of Conus ventricosus. Lineage (NCBI taxonomy): Eukaryota > Metazoa > Mollusca > Gastropoda > Neogastropoda > Conidae > Conus > Conus ventricosus. Next base: position 20,878,082 of record CM031621.1, read on the forward strand.
CCTGCGTGGTCTATGTAAAGAGGAAAACTGGGAGGAGTAAAGCTAGTCAGTCTCTCACATCGCGTTCAGGGCAGTAGCGGTGAAGAGTCTGTGCAGGCGAATATACGGAATCCGCTCCGACATTCCTCTGCGCTGCAATTTGGGAACATTGCCCCTTGAAACTCGTCCAGGAGGACCGATTCGGGTGAAACAATACCCTTTGCCACACTCGCAGATGGAGCCGGTAAGGCAGAGGTACTAGCAAGATTCGCGGATGGGCGAGTCATTGAAATGACTGCAGCTCGCCCTTCTCTGTCAACGGTACTTGCTTGTGAAGAAGCCAGACGGCAAAAATGAGGTTTTGTTGTTGACTTGCGAGTGAACAAAGTATTGACAATTCGACGGCCGAGCCGATGCTGATGTCGACAAAATCTTTGCCAAGCTGGCCAGAGCCAAGTATTTTTTCCAAGCTCGACCTGGCCAAGGGCTATTGGCCAGGATCCATGGAACCAGCTGACAAAGAGAAAATGCTTTCACGACTCCCGAAGGCCAGTTCCAGGTTCAGGGTAAATGCCATTTTGGCTTCAGACCGCAGGAGCCGTTCTTCTTTCGGATTTTTGCGTTCATGTTGGAGCCCTCGAGTTACGAGGCGCACAACTTTATTGACGGATCAGTTGCTGGCCACGGAGATGTGGGATGTGTCACTTGGAATCACTACGGTTCCTCTTCGCGCGCCTCCGATGGGGCAACTGCAGCCGCCCACGAAGTGCCAGATCGGAGGACGCCGGATTTCCTTTCTGGGTCATTGTGATCGGCCGAGGGCCTACATGCTGCCTGAACAGGACAAATTGGCAAATAAAATGAGCCGAACCTCACAGGACCAAGAAGGAACTCGTTCATTCTCGGGCTGGTTGGGTACTACCGCAAATTTATTCCCAATTTCGTGAGGTGGCCAAGCTCCACAGAACCAAGACGGCGGAAAGAAACCCGAAGTTCTTGTGTGGAGCCTGAAGATGTCAGGCATTCAAGGACTCAAGGAGGGTCGCAGTATCCAACCACCCATTTGCAGTTTGCTGACCCCAGTATGCCATTCGTCTTGAGGGACTGATGCTTCGAGTGCTTGGCTTGGGGGGCTGTACGGCTAATGACCAAAGGAAGGGTTGCTGCCATTGCTTATGCGAGTAAGAAGTTGTAGCAGGCAGAGCTAAACTACCACAGCCATTCGAACAAGATTGTCTCGCAGTGGTGTGGGCTGAGAGGCGGTTGTTACCCTTACCTGTACGGCGAGAGTTTGGTCTGGAGACTGTCACACCCATGGAGTTATCTTCATCGAATTCGGCCTGTTAGCGTCGTCTCCTGGGATGGGGCCATCGAAAACTGCAAAGTTAGCGTTCACTTTCAGACACATTCCGGGAAATTACAACAGTGGAGGATGATTACCTCAGCCGATGGAGTACTGAGTCAAGGTTCAGGGGTGAAGAAAGTTTACATTGTATTAGAGGTGTTAGGGTGTACTGAACGTATGGACAGGTGTGATAGGGCTGTGCCTCAGTGGCGCACAAGGCCGCTTTGCGTCAGCGGGGGTGTTGTCACGGAGTAATACTTTTGGTTTAGAATTAAATCATTTCTTTCAAACCCAGTTAAAGTGGAGGTGTTACCAGTGACTTCTTTACTTACATTGGCAGGGTGTTGACCAGTGTGCTATTTGTGTCATCCAGGGTGCGCTGCGTTCCGTGCATTTCGCTCCCATCTTCCATTATTTTCTTCTTTTATTTTTTTTTAAAAGCTTTCTTTTTTCTGTTCTTGTATCGTTTTTCACGTGTTCATCAGCTGATGTCAGGTGACACAGGTGAGTTGGTTTTGTTACTGGTCGCCATCTTGGCTTTGGCGAGTGGTGTGTGTGCACTCGCTTAAGAACCTTGGAAGTCGGAGGAGGAGACTCTCTATCTCTGCCAGCCTGGAGCCTTCATGCTTGAATCACGTCGACGTGGGTTTGCGTGAACTGTCTTTCACCTTCGGTGTGGGAAGGAAAGAATTCCGCTTGTACATTGGGATCCCTATCCCTGCCAGCTGGAGACGCACTTAGGTCATCCCTGAACTGGAGTCCCACTTCATTAGGGGACCGTCACGGTTTTCGGCTGCCAGCCTTCATTGGATTGGGGAGCGGACGTTTTTCTTACCTCGCCACCCGCCATTTGGTAACTCATATGGTCTGTCTTGGACAGTGTCTTGTATATTTGGGTTTTCTAATCTCAGCTGTGCGGTTTTTCTTCTGCCTTAATATTGTGTTGGCTCTGACACACCTTTTGGTGTGTAACTGTTCCAATTCCAAAGAGGGGAACAGGATTGGCCCAGGAATCGAGATTTGCGTCTTGGTTGTAGAAATTGTAGATACGATTTTCTTTAATTGTTGTTTCGGTCCTTAGCGGCTAGGTATTATGTTACTTTGAACTGAGGTTTGAAAATTGCTACTATATGATCTCCCTTCATTTCCGGTCAAGGGAAGCTGTGTGTTGGTTGTTTTCAGATTACTCAGGTTGAGTCAGTGCTTTTCTTGTTTTTCCCACCCTTAATATGGTTTTGGACGGAGAGATTTCGTAATTGTTAGTATTCATTTTTCTTGTTTCATAGTCACGAGACGGATCGTGGAATGCATAGCGTATGAAACGACCACTTGACACTTAGGGCACGGAGTGTGGATTCCTGCCGTATCGCCCCAAATGTGGTTCCGTTATCGTTCGTGTTCTTGTCTTATAATATGTTTGTGTGACAGCGTGTGGCATGAATTTAACTTGGTTTATTCATGGAGATTTTGACTAAGAAGTTTATTCCTTTGTACAGGTCAAATAAAAGCAAAAAGAAAAAGGGATAAGTTATTTAGTTTATTTGCCCTTTTTATAATGACAAGACATTGTTGACCTTTCTACGGGCATTGTGAACCTTCGCACTGACGTACTGCGGACCCACTATGTGCACACACTGACAAGGACTATAGGGATGATGACTTATCATTGGAGTCTGATCTACGACATAGGGGCGGTATTTTGTAGCCCTTGTTCTTTAGCTGCAGCTCCGCAGTCTTGGGCTGGGTGGACGTCCAGCTTCATCGGCCTGCAGTCATCTGGTCCAGGCACCAAGTCGTTTCCCCAAAACTGTGGTCTGGTGGGACACGTACTTCATGGCTGGCTCTGGACGTCAGCTTCATCGGACCTTGCAGTCTTCTTGTGTCCAGGCACCAGTCGTTTCCAACACCGTTGGACTGGTGGACACTTGTTCACCTCGGACTTGGAAGTCCTGCATACTACGAGCGTCACCCCCTCCAGGAACCACCTCCCTCAGTGAACCTCCTCGGAGCATGGCTGAGTTAAGTGTCTTGTGTGTGTGGATGTGGGTGTGGGGTCTGGTGAGTGCGTGTGCGTGGGTCTTAAGGCGGTCACTGATTTCGTTTTGTAATGTTTTTTTTTTTGTTTATTTTTGGTCTTATTTTGTTTAATTCTGGCTGTGTAGTCCTGTTGATATAGTTTTGTTTCTAATACTGTCTTTCTTCTGTCATTGTGCTGTAAATTCTTGTAGTGGTTTAGTGGGTTAGGTTGGGACAGTAGCGGGATCCCGGGATATTGGAGGGTTTTTGTGGTCTACTCAATTTACTTTGTCCCTAAGTCAGTTAGTGCTGAATAGTGCCTTTCTCTTCTATGCCCTATTTTTTTTTCCTTTATTTCTTTTCATCTCTCGGCTATCTTTCTCTTCTTTGTTATGACCCATACCCCATCTGGAGTGCTAGTGTGAGCGAATGATTGTATTGTGAATAAAAATATTGTCTAAGCCTCTTCCTCTTGTGGTCTGGTGGTGTGAGGGATTGAGTGATCGCTCTGTTTCTGCCACTGCACATTACCTGTAAAAGAACCCCCCCTTCAGGTGTACTCGCACGTGACACAAGGCCATATTTATAGAAGCAATTATGATGTTATAGTGACTGTATTTATTGTTGTTGTTGCTGTTGTTGTATTATGTATGCATATATGTACGTATTCTAAAGGGTACGATTCTGCCCAACCTTTGAGAACAGAGGTTTGTAGTGGTTTACCCCTCAAACGCGGGATAGAATCGCAGTGAGCGGCAACCTAGCTGGTAGGTTGGAATGCCAGTTAAGAGGCTTGTCACTCAGCAGACAGTTTGCCTATGGCTGGTCTGGGCAGACTGGCTTTGAAAGAGACAGCCATTGGACTTCAGCCACTTCGTAATTGGTGTCGCCTTTGCTCAGGAGCTCTTGAGCCTCTCTTTGACCATGGCTGGTCTGGATGGTTTGGTCTGGGAGACTGGGTATAGGCGGAGGGGGGGGGGGGGGGTAGCCCCGGAGACCGTGGAGCCATGGTTGGTGTTGTCTTTGCTGAGGTGGACTTAAGATTTTCGAGAGGTAAATATCCTCAGGTGAGAGTCGTTGCTGGATTTGCCCTAGGTACGAAGTCTGAAGGGTCTGTTTCCTCTGCACTTGTCCAGACCCAGCTACTTACATGGCGGTCGGCCCCGTTGGTTGTCGGGCCGTGGGGGATAGAATGTTTATTCAAGAGCAGCCCAGCGAAGCCACATCTTAAGCACTTTAGACGCTTTTAGTGTTCCACTGTGACTCAGGTCACAAAGACTTTCTCGAAAGATCTCGTCAATGGGGTGGAAGGCCTATATACTCCCAGCGTTCTGGCTCTGAGATCATTTCTTCACTGAGCAGAGTGTGGTGAAGGCTGTGATGCTGGTTCTGTTATTCAGGTGTTTGTGAATGTAAAGGTACGTTGATGGTTTTTGCCTTTGGTTCGGCTATGTTTTACCTAGAGTGATGACAGATAGAGTACTATCTTCGTGAAACAACTTTAGTAAATGGAAGTTAAAAGTTCCATATTCTTACATTTTTATTGTACTTATTAACTGGAAATGTGATAAACCAAATTTCCACCATCAATTATTCAAGTAACTCTGTAACTAAGCAGGGACTGGCACTTAATAAGAATGACATAAAACAAGATGCAAAGCATATAAACGTACTCCCAGTTTATCTTGAATACGCGTGATATATTCCATAAAGAGGAAAAACCGTTTTGGGCCGTTATAGCCGTTAGTAACGCTATTCTGGTAAACATCGGCCATCATCTGTAACCCATAATGAACATTCCTACAAATTTTCAATAAGATCGGCTAAGTACTTTCTAAGATTTCCATAAAGAAAAAAACCGTTATGGGCCCTTTTAGCCTTTGTAAAGATAAAGGGGTAAAATACAACATTTGGACAACATTTCCCTGGGTCCATATTAACTAAACCCACAAATTTTCAGAAAAATCGGCCAAGTTTCTTTTTGGGGATATTCCATAAAGAAGGAAAAAACCCATGGGCCCTTGGGACCCTTTGTAACGGCTTTTAACGGTAAAAAAAAAATCGGGCATTATCCGTGCCCCATAATGAACAACCTACAAATTTCAGAAAATCGGCCCAGTAGTTTGTCTGGAGCGAGTGGAACCCCCTTTTTACCAACACAACCAAAACAAAACACACCAAACCCGCAACCACCACACACACCCCACACACACACACACACCAGGAAATTTCATCGTTTCCCCCCCTAAAATACTCCCTGTTCAATAAGATGGGAGTTTTAAAAAAAGTTTTTCGTGTTATCAAGGGTTTTTTTTGTTGTAATCATCAAATCGATCCAAAAAAAACATAGATTGCAGGGGGTTTCTGTCTTTTTTCTTTTGAAATTTTGGATAAAGTTAAAAAGCGGGGGCCCTGAGGTTCCCTTTTTTCCAACCCCTTAGACAAATGGCTGGTTTTAAAAAGCGGGGGCCTTTTTGGCCGGCCGGGGGACGGATAGGTTTTTAATCCAGTGTGAACCCGTCAGTGAAGGGAGCTTTTATCATTCCCTGTGTGGGCGGGTTTCTACCTATCCACAAAGGAAGTTTTACCTGTTTGTTCGATTGTTTTATTATTTTAGCGAATGAAGGGTTGCGTGGTTACTTTGGGTGAGTAATTAGGCAGGGTTTAATTTTTGAATGCTTTTCGATTGTTTGTGCGGTTTATGGGCTAATTTCCTTTCGGGGATAGCCCTGGTCAACCCGCTTGTTTTTTTGGTTTCGCAAATTTTTAGTCCTTTTTGAGTGTCCTTTGTTCAATAAATTTTCCCCCCGTGGGTGCATTGCAGGGCTGAAAAAGCAACAGCCATAGTTGGGGGGCCCCCGGGGGGAGGCCTAACAGGGGAAACGCAGGAAATTTTAGCGGGGGAGCAAAGCACTGGGGCCAAATTGGGGTGTGTGCTGGGGAAAAAAAAAAAACTTTTTTTGGGTGGTTAATGTGAAGATGGGGTCCCTTTTTAGTTGATCATACGTGTGGACATACCATAAAGGGTTTTTTTTTAGCAAAATTTTTTGGGGGGTTATTCGGGCCCCAATAATGCCCCTTTCGTTGGGAAAAAAAGATGTTAATTAATTTCAAATTTTTTGTTCATAATCCCGCCCCTTTTTGGGAACCGGGGGGGTTCCCTTTTTGGTGTGTGTTTAGGATGTTTTTTAAAAATTTTGTTCTTTGCTTAAAATTATGATCCCCTGTATGTAACCCCTGGTTTCCAACGGGGGATTCCAAAAGTTAAATTTTTGGGTAATGAAAAAATTAGTTGTTGACCCCGCCGTTGCAACGGGGGGAAAACCTGGTTTATGTTATGTTTTATTTATTTATTATTGCAAAGATATGAAGTACCTCCTACCTTTTTGCAATGGGGGAAGGCCCCTTTTGTGCTTTTTGAACCCAAATTTTTAAAAAAACAGGGAGTACTTTTGAAAGGGAACGAAGGGAAAAATGTCTGTTTGTCTGTCTCTTTGTCGGGCTGTCTGTCTGCCCGTGTGGGCCGTGTGGGGCGTGTTTTCCGGGGGTCAAAATGTGTTTTCCCCCTCGCTCCCCGACAAAACTATGGCCCATCTTTTTTGAAAATTTTGCAGGATGTTTATTTTTGGGTCACGGATAAAAGGGGTTTTTAGTTTACCGTTACAAAAATTTCTAACGCTTTAACGGCCGGGAACGGGTTTTTTTTTTATGGAAGAAAAACAGAAAAGGGACTTGGCCCTTTTTTATGAAAATTTTCGGTTTTGTTTTATTGTGGGTTACGGGTGTTTCCCCCAATTTTTTTGTTTACCGGGGGGTTTTAGCCGTTTTTAAAAAGGGGTAACGGCCCGTTTTCGGTTTTTCCCTCCCATGGAAAATTTTCCCAAAACTTGGCCCCACCCCTTTTTGAAAATTAGCATAAAGTTTTAAAAGTTAATTTTTGGGGGCTTTGGGTGATGCCCGATGTTTTAAGGGTTTAAACCCCCCTTTTAGCCCTTTAATTAAAAGGCTTTTAACGGCCTGTAACGGTTTTTTCTTTTTTAGGAATATTCAGAAAGCACTTGGCCGACCTTTCTGAAAATTTTTTAGGTATTTTTTTTAAAGGGTTTACAAATAATCCTGAGGGTTTTTGTTAACCCAAATATACCGTTACTAACGGGGTAAAGGCCCGCAACGCTTTTTTTCCCCATAGAATTTTCTCAAAAAAGAATTGGGCTGATCTTTGTTTTAACCCTTAGCAGGGAATTTAATTTTGGGCTCACAAAAAACCCCAATTTTTTGTTTACGCTAAAGCCTTACTAACGGGTGTAACGGCCCCTAAAAGGGTTTTGTTTTTTTCATGGAATATCTCAGAAAATAATTGGCCCCGAACTTTTTGGGAAAGTAGCATATGTTCATTATGGGGCCCCGGGTGATCCCCCAGGGTTTTTGTTTACAGTTTTAGCAATTACTAAAGGCTGGAACGGCCCTTTAAAATTTTTTTTTATTATGGGGAAAATTTAAAAAGTACTTTGCTGATCTTTTTTTAACATTACAAAATATGTTCATAAGGGGGGCGGACATGGGCCGATTTTTAGTTTTCCGGTTTTACCGTTTTCTAACGGCTGTAACGGCCCGTTAAAGCTTTTTTTCTTTATAGGAAAAATCTCAGAAAGTACTTTCCCACTTTTTGAAAATTTTCAAGTAAAAATTTAATTATGGGGTTTCGGGTGATGCCCGATGTTCAATTTGCCTTTAAGCCAAACTAAATCCCATAAAGGGTTTTTTTTTTTTAGGGGAAAAACCCCAAAAATTCTTTGGGCCCATCTTTTTTGGAAAAAAATTTAAGTATGGTTTATTATAGGGCACAGGGCATTGGCCCAATGTTAAAAAAAAAAGCCCTTTCTAATGGTACAAACGGTCCAAGATGTTTTTTCTTTTTGGAAAATCTCACGCGGTATTCAGATAAACCGGGGAGTACGTTTAAAATGCTTTGGGATCTTGGTTTTTTTTTTTTTTAAATTTTATACCCCAACCCCCGTGGGGTGGTATTAGCCCCAATGATTTCCAAAACCCAAAGTTCCCGGGTTTTAATTTCCCCTGGAGCCATTTATATTTTTGGGATTTTTTTTTTTGGGGGCCCTGACTGAACCCCGCCGGGTTGAGTTTGGGGGTAGTTTTGGCCCTTACTGGGGAAAATGGAACCCCACAGTGGAATTTAGCCCCAAGGGGTCGGTTTTAAAGCGTTACGGGAAAATTTTACTTTTAAGGGTCGCGGCTTTTTTTGCACAGGGACAAGGAAAGGGGGGGGGGGGGGGGGGCAGGAAAAGAAGTGGGGGCGGGGGGGGGGTCCCAAATTTTGGGGTCTACAACTGGGCGGTTTGGGGAAGGTTTAAATTTTCTCCCCAAGGGGGACCTAACCCACTTGGGGAAGGACCCGTGGGGGGCAGCTTAGGCTCCTTTTTTCTACGGGGGGGGGGGGGTTTTTTGGGAGCCCTTTTTTATTAAAAGGGGAAACCAAGGGAAATGGGGGGGCCCTTTAGCCCCCCCCGGTGGGGTTACCCCCAACACCGAAAAACCAAATTTTTTTGAAAATAAACTTTATTTCCCCTTCCCCCCTCCGGGGGCTTACAAAAATCCCCCTTAAATAACCAATTCTTTTAGGGAAAATTTTTAAATTTATTTCCTCCCCCTCCGGGGGGCTTACACAAACACCTAAATTAACGGGAAATTTTGTCCTGAAAATATTAAAATTCATTTTTTCCCCCCTCCTGGCACACAACACCTTTAAAAAATCTTAATTCTTCCATGAAAGTAAAAACCCTTTTTCATAGGGCAAAAAATAAAGTTTAACCCGGGTTTCGCAATGAAAACTCGTATTTTGGGGGCAGGTTTTTTTTTTCCCTGCTTGGGGGAAAAATAGGTTTTTCTTGGTTTTGGGCCTTTTGGGTTTAAATCCACAAAACAAACCGCGGAAATGAGGGAAAATTAAACATTTTAAAATCTAAAATCAAAATCTGAAAAAAAAAAAAACCTGCTGCTTTTTATTAGAAGAAAAGGGCAAAAGCCCAAAAAAGTTGTGGAGGGAACGGGGGTGGGACAAAATTTTACCCCGCTCACAATTGGGGTTTTTTTTTAGAGCAGGGGGCCCTGTGAGGCACTGCACGAAAATTTTAACAAATTTCAAAAAGTAATTGTAGCGACCTCTAAACACCGACAAACGAAACCCAAAAAAACCAAAAAAACCGGGCGCCTTTAGGGCTTCTTTAAGCAAGAACAAAAAGGGAAAAAGAAAAAAGAACGGCGAACGGTTTTTCATTCAATTTAGCCCAAGATGGGGGTGGAAGTTGGTTTGGGGTTTTGGGATTTATCACCTTTTAAAGGGTTTTTGGGGGGGGCCCTCAGAACTGGGGCTTTTTCCCCTACTTTTGGGGAAGGGCACGCACGCACACACACCACCACACACACACAAAACCCACACACACACACAACACCCACATACACACTCACACACACAAAGGGACGCACAAAAGCCAACCACCCACAAAACCCACTACACACAAAACAACCCCACCACGCAAACATGCCCCCACGCACACCAACCCCCCACACACAACACACACCACAAAACACACACAATGTCTACCGCATTCTTACCTCTTGCTTGAGCCTTCGATGCACACGTAAGGGATGGTTTTACGCGTCGTATCGGGGGAAAAATAGTCGATGGGGCATTTTTCCAACCCTTTCCCCCCATTTCCCCACTCGGGACACACACGGAATTAAACAGGGTGCCTGCCAGGGCTTTTGTCGGGCATCGTTTGGGTGCAAAAAATTGGCATAGGCTTTCTATCCTGTCCCTCACCTTTTCCGCCTCTCTCTCCCCTTTTCCCCTCTTCCCCCTCCCCTTCCCCTCTCTCCCTTTCTCCTGTGTCGGGCGGGCTCCTTTTTCTTTTGGGGGGGCTCCCCTTTTTCCGGGCCTTTTTTCTCCGGGCCTTTTTCTCTTTTTCTCTCCTTCCTCTTCCTTTTCCTCTCTTTTCCCCTCTTTTCCCTCCCCCAATCAACAGGGCAAAATTAAGACGGGAAAAAGAGACAGGGACCCGAAGAGACAGAGAGGGGCAGAAGGGGAGAGAGAGAGGGGGGGGCTAGGGAGCGGGGGACAGGGAACAAAAAAAGAAAAACAACAGGGAACAGATCCCACAGAAACCAAAAGAGGGTTATCATAAGAGGAATCAACAACAAAAAAATAATTTTCGGCCCAAAAAAGCAAAAATTTGTGGGGTTTAAAGAAATGACAGCTTCCAAACTTTTGTACAGGGGGAGGGTTGGAAGGGCGCTTTGTACCCCTAGATTTTAGAGCGAGGGCCCAAGGGCCCCTTTTCCCATTCAGAGACCGGGGGTACACCACTTCACCCTTTTCCACCCGGGAAAGGGGACAATAATGAGGGCTTTTCGCCATCACACCCATTAGAACTTTTTTTGGGGGCCCCAAACACCAAACAGGTTTACAAAATTTTAATATTTTTTTCAGCAAAATTCAGGGAAAAAAGCCCCCCTCGGTTTTAAAACTTTTTCCAATTTCCCCAGTCCCCCTTTTCCCAACAGAATGTTTTTTCATAACCTTTTTAAAAAAAAAGACTTTTTTTGGGGGTGTGTGTGTTGTGTTGTGTTTGTGGTGGGGTGTGGGGGCTGTCTGTCTTGGGCCCGCCCTAAATGGGGGGGGTTTTTGGGGGAACGCGCGGGGCGGGGCGGCATGGGGGGGGTTTGGGGGTGGGTGTGGTGGTGTGTGTTTGGTGTGTGCGTTGGGGCCGCCGGGTGTGTGGGTTGTGGTGTGGTGGGTGTGTGGTTTTTGTTTGGGGGTTTCAGGGTTGGGGGCCGGGAACAAAAACAAAAAACAAAAGACAAAGAAACAAAAAAGCGGCTAGCCGGGAAAAACAAACAGCACCACAACATAATTTTTTCTTTTTGGAAACCGGGGGAAAAGGGGGCCTTTGGGAAAACCCAAAACCCTTTCCCTATCGGGGTGGGGCCAATTCCATGGGAAAAAAAAAAGAAACCAATTTTAATGCCGGGTTTAAAACAGTATTGAAAACGAAAACCCTTTTTAATCGCAAGGGGTTTTAAATTTTGGGGTTGAAAACAGGGTCTTTTTGGGGGGGGGCAATTCAGTTTGGGAAAAAAAACATTTAACGCCTGGGCCAATTTCCGGGGGTTAAAAAAAACCGGGAACAACGCATCTTCTAATTTTTATTAAAAACAAAACCACAATCCTGGTTTTAATTCCGCCCTAAAAAAAGAAAACCCTTTGGGAAGGGTGGGCCAAAACCGTATTGGGAAAAAAGAACCATTTTTGACGCCTATTTTAAATTTGGGAAATTTAAAAAAAACCATTTAAAGCTTGTCCCCAACCGTAATTTAAAATAGAACCCTTTTTAATGCCGCTCAGCCCCTTTTAAGGGAAAAAAAACCCCCTTTATACCGGGGCCCATTCAATTTAGATTGAAAACAGAACCAAAATTTTTAATCCTGTTCTAAAATTTCTTTAAAAAAAAAATAGAAAACCCTTTTTAAAAAACGTCTAATTTGGTAAAGGGGAAAAAAGAACCATTACCGGGGGCCCGGTTTAGAAACGCCCTTTTAAACCCCTAATTTTCGAATTTTGGGGGGGAAACAGCTGGGTTTTGGGGCGGGGCCTCTTGGGGGACGAAATGGGGGACATAACGCCTATAAATTCCCGTGGTGTTTCCCCCACACTTTGGCATTCCCCAAAAGCAGCCAAAAAAAACGTGGGGAAAAAATTAAATTACGGGAAAACATTTTTCCAAGAAAATTGCATAAAATGTAAAAAAATAAATACAGGAAAATAAAAAGTGGGGGTCTAGAGCCCAGGGGAAATTTGGATTTTTTTAAGGATACCGAAGGGGGTTTTGGGAAAGGGGTTTGGGCCCTCCCCTTTTTAAAACAATCTTATGATTTGTTTTAAAATGCATTTTTTTTTAATTACCTTTTCAAAATGGGGTGCAATTGGGAAAACTTGGGATGCAGCAAATTCCAAAATTTTCTTTTAAAAAGTTTTTTTCAAGTTTCGTGAAAAACTAAATGATATCATGTGGTTTAAAATAGATGAAAAATGAAAAATCCGTAAACTTTAAATTTAGGGGTTTTAGGAAAATTTTTTTCCGGAACTGTTTTTAAAATCCAAAAAAACATTGGCCCCGTTTGGTTTACCCAATTTAATAATTTTAAAATTTTTTTCAAAAACTCGTAAAACAAATAGCATGTGAAAACCCAATCTTGGTTTTTTTAAAATTTACTAAATAAAATTTTCTTAATCAAAAAACCCCCCGTTTGCGGAATTTTGTAGCTGCCTTAACCAAATTTCCCCATTTAACTAAAATTTAATTTTTCCGCACAAAACAAAACAAAAAAAAAAGGACATGAAAGGGCCCCCCCCCCCCCTCCCCCCTTTATCCTCCCCGGCATCCGGCCCCCCTTTCTGGGCGGGTTTCCCTTACCATTAAAGGGGTTTTTTTGATATTTTTTGGGAAAAAGGTTTAAATTTAAAAACAAAACAGGTTTGGGAAAACCCAAAGGGTGCGAGCAAAAAATTAATAATCAATTTTGAGATCAAAGCATCAGGGAAAAGAGTACAAAAATTAAACGTGGAAAGTTTACATTAACCAATTGGGCACACCCTCACACCCCTGTATTATTTGTTACAATGTAACCTTATCAGCCCTTTTTAAACCAAAAAAAAGAATAAACCCCAGACGTGTCCCATTGCCCGCGCGCGGGGCCCCCACACACCACACGCACGCACGCACGCACGCCCCGCACCGGCGCGCGCCGGGGCAACCCCACACACACACACACACCCCACACCACACCACACAAAATGCAAACACACACAACCACCACCACAAAAAATACGCAACACACACGCGCGCACGAAAACCCCGCACGCACGCAACCCCGCACCACGCACCGCACCACCACACCCAACAAAAACACACCAAAACACCACACACACAAAAAAAACACACACACAAACACACCACACACAAAAACCCACCACCAACACACTGCAAGGGGCAACCAATTAATGAATAAAAAGGAAAAAACAAATGAATGGTTTGGGAAATGGGAGCCCCCCTTGTTACTTTTTTTTTTTTGTTTGTTTTCGGGTTATGGGAAAAAAAAAGGCCCACATTATTTTAAAAAGTGCCCCACCGGGCTGATCGCACAAAGAAAACGGATCGGCGGGGGCCGGGGCACGCATGCAAGGAGGGCGGCTTTAAAATTCAAAAACCCGAGCTTCCCCTTTGGGGGGGAATTTACAGCAAAACACGCCCGGGGCGTTTTGGCCAAAAACGGGAAAAATCTAACATTTTGTCTTTCGGGGAAAAAAAACAAACTCAGGGAGTTTATCTATAAAGCAGCGAAAGCCCTTTAGGGGCTTTTTTCGCCCAAAAATGGGGAAAAAAAATCCAAAACTTTACGTTTCAGGGGGCAATACGATTTTTAAGGGAAAAGGGTTTTTTACTCCGGGTATGGGAGCCCCTAGGTTTAAAGGGAAATTTATGGCCAATTCGTGCCCTGCGAAAGGGGGAAGGGGCCTGAGAAAAGGGGGGAAGTTTTTTAATAGGGTAGGTTCGGGCCGGGTTGAAAGGTTTTCCCTCGAGGTTTTTTCGTTTGTTTTTTAAAATCAAAAAAACATCAAAGGGAAGGGCCTAGGGGACACAAAAGGGCCCAGGGAAACAATCACTACAGTCTGCCTTTAAGACCAAACTTCATCGGTTTAAAATAAATTTCCCTTTAAACCTTTCAGGAAGGAATTAATTTATGACATAGGAGGAAGGGGCAAACACTTTTTCCCCCCAAAAATTTTTAAAAAACAAATCAGCCGCCCGAACGGGGAGAAGGGGCCCCCTTGATCAAAAACACGGAAAGGGGTATTTCCCCCTTCAGGGTTTTAAAAATGGGGCCCTCACAATTTCCTACAAACCGGAACGTGATGCCACCCGGTTCGGGGGAAAAGGGCCCTGTAGATGGGGGCATAGTCTGCATCTTAAAAACATGGGCTGGGGCCCGACCCATGGGCGACGGGACTCACCCTTCTCTAATTTTTGGAACTGGTCCTCCGACCCCCGACGTTTCCAGGCTTTTGGGGTTTTTTTTGCTTAAATTTTTTTTTTTAGAAATAGAATGGCATGGGGCCGGGCAACCCCTAGGCTTGGGGAAAGGCTTGTTTTTATTTCTCCTTCTTTTCCCCCAAAAAAAAAACAAAATTTTGGGGGGAAAAGATGGGAGGGGCCCGGTTTGGGGGGACAATTTTCATAAAAAACTGGGGGAGTACTTTTAAAAATTTCCCATTACCAAGTGAAACAAAAAGTGTTTGGGGGGTCCCAACCCACACGGGAAAACAGATTGGGAACCAGGGGGTGGGGTTTCTTCGGGGGGAAGAAAAGATCAATGGCCTGATCAAAACATGTTTTTATTGGGTTTTTTTTGTAAAACTTTTTATTTTTTTTTCTCGAAAAATTGTTGCTTTCTATTTTGGACCAGGATATTTCAAATTCAGGCCCCGTCCCTCCCTTTCACGGCGTGAGCGCTTTAAACCCGCCGCCCACCCTCACAAACCCCCGTGACCACTGCTTTAGCGGTCCTGCCCCCTTTTTGGGGGAACCCCCTTCAATGAAATGCAGAAAAAACAAGTAAAGATTTTAAAAAACTAAATTTGGAAAAATTTTTTTTTTTAACCGGAGCCCGGTTTTAAACCCTTTTTAAAGGTTTTTTTTTTGGCCCCCGTTTTTGCGTACTTTTCCCAAAAACCTGGCAAGTAGGGTGAAATATTTGAAAAAAAAATTGTTTTTAATTTAAAATTGAAAAGGGTTTAATTAAGCGCCCGTCTTTCTTTCATCCGCGAAGCCCCAAAACCCCCCCATTTCTAAAAACCCACAAAAAAAAAAAAAAAAAAAAAAACCCCCCCCCCCCCCCCCCCCCCCCCCCCCCCCCCCCCCCCTGAATTGGGGGAAGGAAAAACCTTTAAAATTTCCCCCGGGGGGTTTCCCAAAAAAACCGCATAAAAAAAAGAAAAGGAGGGAAAGGAAGGGAAAAAAAACAACACACCACCCAACCACCCACAACCCCAAAACAAACATAAAAAACACACACCCCTTTAACCTTAAAATTTTGGGGGGAAAAAAAACATACCTTTTTCACCCTTTTACCCGTATGAAAAAATTTTGGGGGGAAAAAAAAACATAAAGAGGTTTGGCACCTTTGGGGCCCCTTCTGGAAACTTTTCGGGAAAAAAAAAACATAAAAGCGTTTGTTCCCCCCTTTTTGGGACTTAAAGGGACCTCTCTGGGGGAAAAAAAAAAACAAATTTCCCCAGCCCGGTTTTAAAAAAAAATTTTTGTTCCCACCCTTTTAGCCCCGGGGCCAACCTTTTCCCCAGGATTTTTAAATTTTTCCCGGGGGGAAAACAAAAAAAAAAACAGCGTGTTGTTCACCCTTTAGCTGCACTTCATGAGATCTTCTCGGGGGAAAACAAAACATACACGTGTTGTTCACCCTTTAGCTGCACTTCATGAGATCTCTCTCTGGGGAAAACAAAACATACAGCGTGTTGTTCACCCTTTAGCTGCACTTCACGGGATCCTCTCTGGGGAAAACAAAACATACAGCGTATTGTTCACCCTTTAGCTGCACTTCACGAGATCTTCTCTGGGGAAAACAAAACATACAGCGTGTTGTTCACCCTTTAGCTGCACATACATGTGTACTTCTTTTTCTCCAACGGTGTTTTCTTACTTAAATAATCGTCACCAAACAGTATTTCACAAATTAACGGATGAACATATAGAATGGAAAAATTTAAAACAAAAAAAACCCCAAGAACAAAGACAGATAAAATAAGACAAAAAATATACTTACGTGATCGTGACTGCAATTACCAATGATCAATATGTCGATAACACGACTGGCTAATGAAAGTACAGACACACGGAGAAATAGAGACATGAATACACTGACACATGTACACACACACACACACACACACACACACACACACACACACACACACACACACACACACACGAAGAGAGAGAGAGAGAGAGAGAGAGAGAGAAGAGAGAGAGAGAGAGGAGAGAGAGAAGAGGTGGTGTGCGTGTGTATGTTTTCACATACAAACATAGACTACATACATACTGTAAGGTGGATGGATAAGGAGGGAAGAGGGGAGTAGGAGATGGGGAAGAGAGAGAGAGTGGGCAGATCATCTTCCACACCCAACACCAGCTCGTTGGGTTTCCTCTCTCTTTTTCTTTCAAATCATGGTTGGATCAAACCATCCATACCAACCACCGACCTGTTAAGACATAAACAATAATAATCATAAACATGAGGTATTATATGAAAAGACATATACAGAAAAACATAGTCAATCAAATTAAGCCAAGACAAGTATCAAACATTCATAATGGAACTGTGAAATATATATTAAAACAATAGGTCTTAGCTTACAAAAATATCTTAATATTGTCCCTGCAGCACATAGACATTACCAAAATTAAGATGCAGGATTTAAACAAGCAAGATGCGAAGCATATAAACGTACTCCCAGTTTTCCAAACCGCTTATAAATCGGCCAAGTGCTTTGTGAGATAAGAAATAAAGGCAAAATAACGGTTTTATCGGTTATTTAACCGATGTACACTTTTGAAGCTGGTATTTTAGTCCTCACTGGGCTAAAGCCTGTGTACATACCAAATTTCATCCAAATCGGACAATATCTCAAGAATAAAGGTTTTTAACGGTCGCATTTTGAAACACTACATGAAGTGCCATTTCTGTGTGATAACCTTTCTGTATACAAAATTTCATTAAAACCCACCAATATATAAACAAATAGCAGCAAAATAACGGTTTAACGGTTATATAACCGATATACACTTTTGAAACCGGTATTTTAGTCCTCACTGGGCTAAAGCCTTGTGTACATATCAAATTTCATCCAAATTGGACAATATGTCAAGAATAACGGTTCGGTCAAATTTTGAAACACTATACAGAAGTGCCATTTGTGTGTGAAAACCTTTCTATATACCAAATTTCATTAAAATCCACCTATATATAAGAAATAACGGCGGAATAACGGTTTTTTAACGGTTGTTTAATCCATTTTCAGCATTACATCACTTACATATGGACAGAGACTCCGATTTTCACAAGATCATCCAAACCGCTTATAAATTGGCCAAGTACTTTCTGAGATAATCCATAAAGAAGAAAAAC
>CM031621.1:20898198-20903630 GCA_018398815.1 Conus ventricosus
ATATTAGATCCCCCCGGGGGAAAAAAGACTTTCCCCGGGGGTCCGACTTTAAAGATCTGTTTTTAAGGGGGGGAAGGGAAAAATTGGCCCATCTTACGTTTGATAAAGACGTGAAAAAACCTTTAAAACAGGGGAAATTTACACAGACGCTTCACCCACTTTTTCCATGGATGAAAAACCCATTGGTTTTGGGGTGCTTACCACTGCGGTATAAATGACATTCAAAAAAAAGGCCCCTGAATTGCCAGAAAAGGTTTCCCTCGGCATAAAAAACATTGTCACCGCCCCCCCAACTTTAAAGGGTTTTTTTTTAGCAAGCTACACCTGTCAGAGTTTAAAAACTAGAAGTAAAGGGGGATGTTCAATGCTTTGAAAAAAACAAAACTTTTTGGAATTAAAAAAAAATTTTTTGTCTTCTTTCCCAAACCTTTCAAACAAATAAAAGGGTATCTAAAAGACGTTTCCCCATCCAACACATCGGGGGATCGGGTGGGGGCAAGAAACTTGGGAAAGCATACCGCAATCTTCTGGGAAAAACCCGGGAAGACAGCGAGAACGTCAAACAAGTGGCCCCCGGGAACTACCCACCCCCCCGAGGACACGGACCCTTCGCTGTACCGTGGTCCATGGTACAACAGGTTTGCTTTCTCAGGGGCCTACATCCTGGTTTTAAAACCAAAGACAGAGAAATCTTTAGTGATTTTTGGGCGGAAATCTCAACCGTTGATTGTTCTTCCCATCTTGGGGGACTTTTGGGGGGGATTTTTTTTTTTGATGTGTTATTTTAAGCTTTCGCTAACGGACAGTGATCAATCTTCCTTCATTATAGAGTGCTCTCTGTGACATTCTTTTTTTTTCTTGTATAATAATATTGTTTATCGTTCATAGTGATATTTTTTTTTTGTATTGTTGTTATTTTTCTGCATAATTTTTATTTTCGTTTTTTTTCCGTTCTTTTTATTTTTTTTATTAAAATAGAAGTGTAGCAAAGGGTTTTTAAAAGGTTTTCCAAGGGTTTGTCGATCCATCAAAACCAGTAAAGATAAAACTAGTAAAATCTATCTAAAGAAAATTACAACATTTAGCTTTGCAACCGAATGTCAGTAAAAAATAAACTACCTAAGCTTCTAATTTTTTTTGACCAATTACCAAAACATTAATAATGAAGAAAAAATAAATGGAATATTGTCCTTAAAGATGAAAAATATGCTCCTGTCCCAGTCCTGCCCATAACTTCCGGATTGCACTAAAAGTGCAGTAGAATTCAAGTTGACCAAATGTAGTAACAGTTGTTTCTGTTCCCTACCTCGGGGCCCCAAACGATCGAAATTAAAGAATGGCTACTTCTTTTAAAATCGACCCATCTCCCAAAAATTTTTAAATCAGGTGTTTTAACGCCCATTCCCCATTCGGGAAAAGGGGTGCCAAATAATAACCGTAACCTTTTTATTGAAAACAAGTGGACTCCTTCTTTCCCTTTCAACGAGGGCCCGTATTACTCGTATTCCAAAACCCCAAAACAAAACCTAGTCCCATCGACTTTCATTATACCCCTGAACTAGCTTTCTGTGACTGGCGGGACACTTGAGATACTTTAAAATGTGCCATTACCTTTTAAGATTTCTCTTAAAAAATATGAGACTGTAACAAATGAGTAACACATGCAAGTTCCCAAAATTTTTATAAATTTCAAAATAAAAAAAAATTTTCATATCTACTTTTCATTTAACATAGCATAGAAAAATTTGAGAACAAAAATGTCGATACGTTATATGATATCTTCAGAAAGCAGTCCCTCTGCTGAAAAAGAATAAATTTCCGACTGTAAAAATCTTAAAAACAAAAAAACTTTTGGGTAATGTCTGGGGGAAAAGTATATGTCAAAGGCAAAACAAGAAAAAATAAAAAAAAACAAAAGAAACAAAAAGAAAAAAATCTTAAGGAAAAAAAACTGAAAAACTTCTGAGAAAAAAGAGCGAAAAATTACCAAAATAGAATAATTGCACAAGCAAACGGCAGTTTTGGTGTCTGTTGTAAAAATGAGGTTCAAATTAAGACATTAAAAAAGTTGGGGACACAATTAAAAACAATAAAAAAATGGGTTAGCTTTCCACATTGTCGATCAAATTAAAACATACAATTTCCGTCAAATTTGATAAAATCTGAAAATTTGTGACTATTTGCATCAAATGCATTAACAGCTTTCCCTTTGGGCAAGAAAAAAAACCCCGAACGGAAGAAAAAAAAAAAATCTTGATAGCCCCAAAAACCAAAAGAAAAAACACAAACTAAATTCTGCTAAACATTGAGGAAGTCAATGAGGTATTTTTTTAATTAAATAAAAAAAATCATGGGAATAGATGGGATTTCAAAAAATATTTGTCATTTCCCCCAAAAAATCATAAAAATTTTTACTTTTTTTTTCCAAAAAGGGTTTGGGCGTGGCAAAATGCCCCCAATTTGGAAAAAATCAAATTTTTAATTTCCCTTTTTAAAAAGGAAAAACCACTCGGTGTTTAAAAAAGCTATCGGCCAAAACTTTTCGTTAAACAATTAAATGATGGGAAAAAATGGTGTTTAAAAAGGGTAATTATCATTTAAAAAAAACTGCTCATTCCTATAACCAAACTGCATTCCAAGCAGGCAAACTCAATTGGCATTTGTAAAACTTACAACACACGTAAAACATCAATTTGACGTCGTAAGAAGTCCTCGCTACTTTTTTTGAATTTAAAGCCCATGAACAAGTGTGGGCCAAAAAAGATAATGTACAAAATAAAGAATACGGAAAACAGTGGGAACATATACAATTTTATTCAAAATTTTTACAAGGGAGGCAATTCAAGCAAAAATAGGAAAAAACGTATTCCCCCCCAGACCCTTACAAAAAGGGTTTACCCAAGGGTTCAGTAATTTCCCCCCTGTTATTTAAAATTTTAAATTTTGACCCCCCAAAGCTTTTTAAGATACGAAGTGGCCAATTTTCTGAGATATATGCCCAGGACGGCAAAAAAGGGAAAAACCCATCAAGATCATTAAAACATCAAAAAAAAGTATCAATTGATTTTAAAAAAGTCATTTTATTTTTTAATGTAAATGGTCTTTTTTTTTCCCCCGAAAAAATAAAATATTCTTTTTTAAGTGGTTTTCGATCCAGGCAATTCCCACTTTAATTGGATGGCATTGTTTTTAAATACAAAAAAATGTCAAAATTTTTTTGGGTTATCTTAAGTGTAAGTTTTCTTGGAACGCTCTATTAATATATTTTAAAAAAGCAAGAAAGAGCTTGAATTTCCCAAAAATAATTAGCAAACAATTTGGGGGGAGGATTGAAACGTTATCCATCTTAGCAACTGCCTTATACGTCAAGACTAACTTAGCTGGAATATTTTTTAATGTCCTCAAAACCTGTTAAATAAACTTCAGAGTACTAATTGCCAAAACTTAAAATTTCCCCTTGGGGGTTCCAACATACACTAACTTAGGGACGTATAATGGGTAGGAATTTTTCGCGAACCGGAAGCTTCTACTTCAAAAATTTATCTTTTAAAAGGGTTTTCACAAAACAATTTTTTTCAGAAAAAGTAGTTTAAAAACAGAGGAGGATTTGGAAAAAAGTGCCCAAAATATACTATCAACTAGGTCATTTATGTTTTTTCCCCCGATCTTCTAAAGGATACTAAAATAGATAAAAAAAAACATTGCCCAAAGCCCACATACCCCAATTCCAAAAAGGGGAAAAAAGTAAAGCCCCCTTGATATAGATTTTAAAAGAGATCAAAAAAAATGTCCCCATACCTTTAAAAACTCTGTTTCTTCATTTAGAAATAATACAATCCCATTTGAAAAGATTTCAGAGGCTCATGAGAAAAGAAAAAAGGGGGCGCCTTCATAATCCCCAGTTTCAAAAATAGAAAAGCTCTTCAATCTTGGTAGACGTTATCGATATTTAGGCCGAAAAAAAATTTCCCATACTTAAGTCGCTAGATTTTTATCCCAAATTTCCCAAAAAATAAATTTCCCAAAAATTATGATAGGGTTGATTCGAAAGCAGCAAACCCCTCGATTAAGCTGATGTCCTTTAATTCGTCTTTATATGGTATAGAAAAACTCATCTATTCATTTTTATCCTTGAAAGGGAAAATTATTTATTTTTTTTGGATCCCCCCTCATTGTGGATTTTACCCAACGAAAGGTTGATCAAAAATAGAAGAAAAAAAAGCTCAAAAAGTCAATTTCGCAATACCCTTAAATTCCTTAAGATTTGAAAGGTTTTTAATTTTAAAATTCAATCAAGGAAAAAGGTAAAAAAAATTTTGATGAACTCGAGTCAATATTATCACACTGTGTAAAGTTTAGTGATGGGGACAGGGGGAAAAAGTCAAAAAGTTCTTTCTCGTCTAGGGGGATTGAAAGCTTAATCTAGTTTTGTTTGAACGATTTAAAAACAAAAATTTTGTATAAAAGTTAATGTAGTGTGGGGAAACCTTAATATCAGTCATTTACTAATTCAATGCCCAAAAGCAAAAGAAAATCTTTACAAATTGGGGTTTTTATGGTTACACTGATGGATCGACTCCTCGCCTTTACCAAAAATTTTTAAAAGTTCTTATGTTCTTTAGTAAAATTTTCAAATGTTTGTTAAGTTTTCAATTGGCCTTTATCTTTAGACTTGTCTTATCAGTTACTAATTTTGTTTTTTCAAATGGAAGAGGGATAGAGGGGGAGGGGTGGGGGGGAGGGGGGAGGATGTGTATTTTTGCTTAAGTTTTAAAAACCTAACACTTTCAATTCATTCCCCCACACTAAAAAAGTTGAAAAACTGTAGGGAAGGCATTAAAAAGACGACAAACAACACACCTAAAATTGTTTTTAAAAGAGGTTAATGATAAAAACAGTTCTGTTTGGACAGGGGGAAAATTTGGGAAAAACCCTTTTCAAATCCGAGGGGGGCGATTTTCTGAATGTGCTGGAACAAATATCTAATGGTCAACCATTTGAAGGTTTGGGAGTGGAAAGTTCTAATGGGACGTGATTCCCTCATTATTTTGGTTTCCTGGGAAGGAAAAAAAAGAAGTGGTGTACCAGTTTCGAAAGTAAACAAGCTTGGCCCCTTTTCTTGGGTTATGGATACGAAGCGCCCATCCACCCTAAACCCCGTACAGAAGTTGGACAGCTGTCATTTCATAAAGCACATTTTAGATTTTGTGGAAAAGAATATTTTGATTGGGTTTATGTATTTACTGAACCCTCTCTATGGTTTCTGTGAGGATTGCTGTCTTCTTCTGTCCTCTGTTGTCTCAGATCCCCCCAGCACCCCACCTCTGTCTCTCTGTCTCTGTCTCTGTCTCTGTCTGTCTCCCCTCTCTCTCTCTCTCTCTTCCCTCTTCTCTCTCTCTTCTCTCTCTCTCTCTCTTTTCCCTTTTCTTTCC
>CM031621.1:20909630-21034630 GCA_018398815.1 Conus ventricosus
AAACGAAAAAGAAAAACAAACAAACGAGAAGACAAAAGAGAAAGAAGTTGCACAGTGATCTGCATTCATCTGAGGCACGTACACACACACACAACACAAAGAAAAATCAAAGAACACCTGCCAGCAGACGTCCAGGCTGCACCTAACTGAGCTCCCAGGTTCTGCAGGGGGGATGGAGCTTCCAGTCACTGGGCAGTTCCATCCCAAGAATCCACTGTCATGTGTCTCAGTGAGGACAGAGCATGGAGCCTTGTGGAGGTTGGCGACAAGGCCTTCTTTCTTGTGGGCTGGAATCCAGACTTATCATTTGGAGGATTCTGTATCTGAGGCCACTCCTCCATACTTCTGTCGTAGTTCTATTACATTTTCTACCTGTAGTTCTTCCTTTTCTGCACCCATTGGTGTTTGCTACTTAGAGCAAAGATCATTTCGGTAGATTGGAATTTGAGTCTTTAAGCCTTTTTTCTGTGCTTAGCTGGATAGGTAAATCCATTTTGAAGTAGCAAGTTGCGATGTATCGTGAGTCTGAAGCACTCATCATTGCCCGTCCTCGTGAGGTCTTCAATTGTTGGAACCAATTCTCCTTTGGCAGTGATTTCTGGCTGTACGTGCTGTTCGTGTTGTGTATGCTGGCACAAAACTCTGTCTTCTTGATGCTGATCGTAACCACAGTTGTCGCAGGCAGTGGGAAAGAGTTCATGCTCTGCTGCATTGGACACTCTGTGGCAGTGTTAAGTGCGCAATTATGCGCAACGAGAAGTCGTGTTGTAATCTCCTCTTCTATCTTGGTCTTGGCTTGTAGATCCTGCTGGCTGAAGAGCTTGCCGTCATACCTGAACTTGATCGTGATGTTTTCATCATTGCAGAAGTCGTCAGACAGCACGGTTCAAAAATATCAAGCTGAACAACGTGGGTGTCGGCACACAAACCCTGCTTGACGCAGTTTGTAATTAGAAAAGAACCGGAGGAGTCTCAGTCGAACTGTATTCGAGCGCGCATGCTGTCGTAGAACTGACCTACCATGGGCATGAAGCTGTCAGGACAGCCAGACTTTGCCATGACCCACCACAGCCCTTGATGACTGACGGGCTGTGGAGATTTGTCACAAAGTTTCCAAAAGGTCAGGCGTTGCAGTCGAAGGCCTTTGTCAGCTCTACGTCCTTTGTATAGGTCCCTGTTCTGTTTTTGACACTTTTGCTGAAGCTGGCACGCAGCAAATACTGCATCAACAGTTCCACGGCACTTTCTTAAAGTCATACTCCAAGTCTGACGGATGACCGTCTTCATGTGCGTAATTAAGCTGTCAGTGACTCTTGCGATAATCTTGCTGGCAACGAGAAAGATATTTCCTTCATGGTTATAGCAAGAGTGCCTGTCTCCCTTTCTCCTATAGAAAGACGATAGATGCATCCTTGAGCTCCAGAAGAAGTCATTCTTGAGGATATGATAATGTATAATGTACAGGATATGTTATAACGTTTGTAAAAGAAACAGAGAACACAACTGACTGTAAAAAGGAGCCTTCTGCTGTGATGAGTTGCCACAAATCGCCAAATGATACATACTGTGAACATGGAGAGAAGCTGTGAAATCAGATTATCAATTTGCCTGGGGCTAATTTCTATAATTCCTTTTAGACATTTCTTACAACTGCAAATAGACAAAGTCGGGGGATATGTCTGGGTTACATTCAATTTCATAACTTTCGACATTAAGGTATTAAATTTTGATTGAATTTCTGTGAATATTTCTTTGTCCATAATCATTATGTACATTTGTTTGTTGGAATTTTGTTTGTACTGTTTTGCTTTAACATAGTACTGTGTTTTTTAAAGGTAGATGTGTCAGAATCTAGTCGTGATGTTTATCTTGTGTTCCATAAACATAAATATGTGTGTCTGGGTTGCGGTGGACGATGATGGAGGTGGGGTAGCTTATGAAAGCATTTCTTAGCCTTCTGTATATTCGGATAGCTCCATATGGAATTAATGACGGAAAAAATCCATCCCGATTTTAAATGAAATATAGAACTGAGCCGGGCGGATCCTCAACAGTGATAGATAGCGTTGCTCATGTTTAGATCTAAAGCATGCTTTGGATGCATCTCGTTGCACTGAAATATCTCATCACAATATGATATTATTAAGGTTGTGTTTGAAGCATTAAGCAAATCCCACCTTCAACGTTTTAATATGTAAATGTGAAATTTGAGAGGCAAAAAGAAACAAAACCATGTGCCAGTTGTCTCCAGCAGGCTGTTTGACATGAATTTTGGCTCCGTGCAGATTCTGTGACAGTGAAGAAAGATTGCATCTTCACTATAGCTGAAGTGGGATGTGGCGACGGCTATGGTACCATGCCTCTTATTCGTGACATTATAAGTAAGCTTCACCTTTTTTCTTTACTCTGATTCTTTCAGGTCTTTACACTGTGTTCCATTTATTGTTGCTTGTGTTTTTGATAATACTATTTTTTTTTAAACTATTTGTGCATATACTCCCATCCCCTCTCCGACATTCTCATGTACGGACAGTGGTATTTGAAAAGCTTTCATTTTTTTCCGCAGTTGAAAGAAATCAACTAGAGCTATTAAAAAACAATATGTTTGATGATATTCATGTCACTTATGTGATGATTAACCTCGGCATCATAAATTTGGTTTCAAATAAGGACAGCGTCAACATTTACAGTTCCACTGCTACGACTAACACTAGTGATAACAACAATAACAACAACAACAGCAACGATGATGATGATAACGATAATAAAGTTGATGATGATGATGATGATGATGATGATGATGATGTTGATGATGATGATGATGATGATGATGATGATCGGTCGATCATCATCATCATCATCATCATCATCGTCATCATCATCTGAAGAAAAAATTCTTTTTCTTCTCTCTCTTGTTCTTATTGTTGTGGTTCTTGTTCTAATAATGATAATAATAATAATAATGATAACAATAAAATACATTATTATTATTACTATTATGAATATTATTATTATTATTATTGCCATTATCGTTATTATTGTTATAATCATTAAAAACTAGCACTAACTGCGCCTTACACAATAACATACTATTATTACCTTGCGGAATAGAACCTTTTATCCCACACAAGAAATCGAATTAGATCTTGAAACCCCTACCCCTCGCACACACACGCAAAACAACAACAACAACAACAACAACAACAACAACAACAAAACAAGAACAAAAAGGAAAACAGGGGGAGAGGGGGAATACAGGTTGGGGTGTTGGGGACGGGGGTGAGGTAATGTGGGATAGAGGGGGGAAGGGGTAAGCAGAGGAGGAGGGAATGGGGAGAACGGCCAGTAAAAATAAAACAATATACACAATTAAAAAATGAGACTGGAAACCTTGTCCCCAGGGTGGTCAGCAAGAGCTTCATTCATCATAATTAACTTTACCACGACAAAGCTGAATGGTCCATCTGTTGACTGTTTATTGTTCAGTGACGACAGGTAATTTTCATGATAGAAAACAGAAAGAACCAGCCGCCGTGGAGAAGTGGTTAGCGTCGCGGACTCCCGGCTGGGAGGTCGTGGGTTCGAATCCCATCAGAGTCATGTGGGTTTTTCTGCCCCGACCGGCTCCTACCCAGAGTTGAGTTTGCTGCGGACTCAGTTGGGAAGACTGGGACGACACAGTCGAGTTTCCCCCCACTTAATGGATGCGTTTCTGAGAGTGTTGCTCAAATTTCCTGACCAACACTGCAGGTGCCTATATCTCTCGGGCCTGGTTGACGCCGGGATATATTATGAAAGGAAGCGTAGAGTACAGCCCTGTCATGTAGTCTCAGACCGAAATGGAAATCCGTAGCATCATCTTAATCATCCCCATTCTCATCGATCAGCTTAGAACAAATTCTCAAGTTCTGTGGCCCTTCATGACCTGCTCTCATGGTGACCTCAATTTCGATATCCTCTCCACGTCTGTGGTCTTGGTTTGGTTCCATCGGGGTCACCAGTATTGGCGAGACCATGGGGGCTGTCGTTGGACAGACGTGGTGGCGCCCTCCGGAGGGAGAGATCACTCACGCTGGCTCCGCGACTAAGCAATTATTGTCGTCAGTAGGGGCTTAGTAGGTGGTGTCCTGTGTATGTTAGATCAGAACAGGCGCCACTGAACACCACCGAAGTGACTCGGCAGCAGTGCAGTGTCTCTGTGGGTTGCCTCTTGACGACTTGACATTGACTGCTCCCTGTGGATTGCCGGTGCCGGGGCTGCGGCGGGGCTGACCGGGCTGTGGCTGTGGACGGGGTGTCGGAATGAGCGGCGTGGGTGCACTGCCTCTGAGGTGGCGCAGAGGTTGGGACAAAAAAAAGAAAGAAAACAAAAAGGATGTTTTCTGTCAATCAAACAATTCAGGAAAAAAAATGGTGTCCACCATAAAGATCGAATCCAAGATTTCCACATGTTATTCTACCTGACTTGAATTGACTGCTTTGTTTTAATGCCAGCCTGACTTTTAAAACCTTTTGATGATTATTATAATTGTGTGTGTGTGTGTGTGTGTGTGTGTGTGGTGTGGTGTGTGTGTGTGTGTGTGTGTGTGTGTTGTGTGTGTGTGCGTGTGTGTGTGTGCGTGTGTGTATGTATGTGGGTGTGTATGTGTGCGTGCGTGCGTGCGTGCGTGTGTGTGTGTGTGTGTGTGTGTGGGGTGTGTGTGTGTGTGTGTGTGTGTGTGTGTGTGTGTGTGTGTGTGTGCGTGCTAGTAGATGCTGGGGGAGAGGTTTGAGAGGGGGGGGGGAGAGTGTATAAGGTAAGTGTGTTTTCGGGTCTTAAATGGTTATCGTTTTAGATTTTGTCCATGTTTTAGCTCTCCGTCTCTGTCCATCTGTCTGTCTGTCTCCCCCTCTCTCTCTCTCTCTCTCCTTTTCCTACCCCTCCCTCTCTGTCTCTCCCCTCTCTCTCTCTCTCTCTCTCTCTCTCTCTCTCTCTCTCTCTCTCTCTCTCTCTCTCTCTCTGGTGTCTGTCTCTCCCAGCCTGACGATCTGTCGCTCTCTGAGTCTCTCTCTTTCTCACCTTCACAATGTCTGTCTCTAACTCACATGCTCTCTTCCTTCCCCGTTTGGTTTGTCTCTGTCTGTCCCTCTCTTTTCTGTTATCATCTTTACTGTTTCCTCCATCTCAGTTTCCCAGTCACTCATATATTGTTGTCCATTTCCCCCTATGTACATATTCTATGACAGCAAGATTAAGAGAGTGGTTGAGCAGGGTTGGGACGGGGGGAGGGGGGGGGGGGGTTGGAGGAGTGTGGAGGATGGGGAGGGTGAGAGAGGAGAGTGATGTGGGTTTGGGCACGCGGTACACACACACGTTGGGAGTGTGTGTATGTGGGTGTGTGAGTGTGTGTGTGTGTTTGGGGGGTGTAAATGTTTGGGTATGGATGTGTATTGGTATAAATGTCTAATTTTGTACATGTACATAAACCACATGGGAAAAAATATTGTCTTAGAGGCCTGTTTTACCCACAGATTGATTTATTAACATTGAATTGTTTGTATTTGTGTTTTACGTGCCTGCAAAAACATTTTCCTTGTGTATATGGGGATACAATAAAAAGTCTGAAGTCTGAAGTCTGAATGTCTTCTGACAGCGTCAGCTGCTGTAGCATCTATGAACACGTTCTATCAAAGGTATTCGTTTTATGAGGGCAATAACCAAAATTTAACCCAAATTTGACGTCCATCAATAACAGATTCGTGCCAAGGATGTATAGTAATACACACGCTTTGATTCCTGATTTAGATGTACCCGTAAGGATAATCTCATATACTCTTTGATTCATGATTTATATTTAGGCCTATGGACAACCTTAAGGCCTATGCACACTCTTTGATTCGTGATTTACATGTAGGCTAAAGGATGATCTTACATACTTTTGATTCATGATTTATATTTAGGCCTTTGGATAATCTTTGGGCATATACACACTCTTTGATTCCAGATTTACATGTAGGCCAACGGATATTCTTACACATTCTCTGATTCATGATTTATATTTAGGCCTATGTATAATCTTTAGCTGTGTATAATCGTCAGCTGAGACTGCGAGCAAAAGAATTTGGCAGTGTTGCCATGGAATGACACGCGTTCCTCGCGTATCGTCTGGCATGGATTACTCGTTATGTATGTAAAGGTCACAGATCGCTGGAAATTCTTCAACCGAAAGAGGTATTTTTCCCTTGGCCAGAAACCACAACAAATAAGCATAAAACGAAGTGTTTGATGTCATCAGCTTTAACATCTGCCTGCAGACCAAATTTGAAGTAAAACTGTTCAGCAGTTCAGAAAATATCCGCTTTACATAAAAACCACTTATTCTATCTACTTGGAGTTAATAATAATCATAAAAAGTATAGTACTGATGATGATGATGATGATGATGATGATGATGATGATGATGATATATCATCATCATCATCATTATTATTATTATTATTATTTTCATTATTATTATAATCATCATCATTATTGTCGTTATCATTATCATCATCATTATTATTATTGTTATTGATGTTGTCACTATTGTTATTATTATCATTATCGTTATTATTATCATCATTATCATTCTTATGCTGAACAATTAAGTAGTGGGGGAAAACAAGTGCAGCTAACAATTCTTCCGTCATTATAATAATGACTTTGCAAAGATTTGAAATTTTAGAGAAAAAGAAAAAAAAATGAAGATGAAGAAAATGGGGGAAATATATTATAAATATGAAAAACCCTTCACTAGCTGCCTGAGAACCATCGTGATCCCTTCATTATCATTCTTATTATATTATCATTATTAAGGATGGTGGTTATGATAATAAAGAAGTGGCAGTTATCACTGTATCCTAGCCGTAGTGAATGTGTTGATAGTGCCAATGGTAAGCCTCTCTAGTCATCAAATCTCAATAGTATTTATTTTCTTACACAAATGCAGTGCTCTTCTGTTCTCCTTACGTACATTTACATATCAAGGTACCAAGGAGACAGTCATATATCATGTCTCATGAAAATAAACTATGTCGTTCAGTGGCACTGTAGAGTCCCAATGCCTTTGTCCAGCTCAGCTGAGAGAGAAGCACGGAGAGGATCTAGCCATCCAGTTATTTACGAGGATCAGGAACACAGTGATTACAACAGTCTGTTTAAGAGAATAGCCGGTAAGGAAATCATATTTGCTTCGGTTTGTTGTCTTGGCACGTTTTTCTTAAAACGATTCCCTAAAAATCATATATATATATATATATATATATATATAATATATATATATATATATATATATATATATATATATATATATATATATATATGTGTGTGTGTGTGTGGTGTGTGTGTGTGTGTGTGTGTGTGTGTGTGTGTGTGTGTGTGTGTCTCGTTATTTGTAACATTGTTCATTTGTAATGGATGACGTGCAGATCTGTCCACAAAATAAACAGTTCACAAATAACTCTGTGGCCATGCAGGGTACTCTCATTGGGTGGCCTTAAAGTGACCGAGTATCGGCCATTTGCAGAATGCTGGACCAAGACTGGAAGTCACAGTTTCTGGTTCTGGGTCTGTTCACCTTCAGTTCCAACGCCAGAACAGTTGTTGACCAACCATTCAACGCTTCAAAGTCAAAATGAAATAGTCGCTTGACGTTGTATTCACAGATGATACACAGAGCCTGAACATAACTCTTGTGTGACATACCTCCACCCAAACCACAAGCAATGACATTGCAAAAAACAACCGAATGAGCTCCGCGGAAAGAAAAAGATACACCTGAAGGTACCAGTGGAGCCCAGGGAAGAAAAAGATACACCTGAAGGTACCAGTGGAGCCCAGGGAAGAAAAAGATACACCTGAAGGTGCCAGTGGAGCCCAGGAAGAAAAAGATACACCTGAAGGTGCCAGTGGAGCCCAGGGAAGAACAAAGATACACCTGAAGGTACCAGTGGAGCCCAGGGAAGAAAACGATACACCGGAAGGTGCCAGTTGAGCCAAGGGACGAAAAAGATACACCTGAAGGTACCAGCGGAGCCCAGGGAAGAAAAAGATACACCTGAAGGTACCCGTGGAGCCCAGGGAAGAAACAGATACACCTGAAGGTACCAGTGGAGCCCAGGGAAGGAACAGATACACCTGAAGGTACCAGCGGAGCCCAGGGAAGAAAAAGATACACCTGAAGGTACCAGTGGAGCCCAGGGAAGAAAAAGATACACCTGAAGGTACCAGTGGAGCACAGGGAAGAAAAAGATACACCTGAAGGTGCCAGTGGAGCCAAGGGAAGAAAAAGATACACCTGAAGGTGCCAGTGGAGCCCAGGGAAGAACAAGATACACCTTAAGGTACCCGTGGAGCCAAGGGAAGAAAAAGATACACCTGAAGGTGCTAGTGGAGCCCAGGGAAGAAACAGATACACCTGAAGGTGCCAGTGGAGCCCAGGGAAGAAAACGATACACCTGAAGGTACCAGTGGAGCCCAGGGAAGAAAAAGATACACCGAAAGGTGCCAGTTGAGCCAAGGGAAGAAAAAGATACACCTGAAGATACCAGCGGAGCCCAGGGAAGAAAAAGATACACCTGAAGGTACCAGCGGAGCCCAGGGAAGAAAAAGATACACCTGAAGGTACCCGTGGAGCCCAGGGAAGAAAAAGATACACCTGAAGGTACCAGTGGAGCCCAGGGAAGAAAAAGATACACCTGAAGGTACCAGTGGAGCCCAGGGAAGAAAAAGATACACCTGAAGGTGCCAGTGGAGCCCAGGGAAGAACAAGATACACCTGAAGGTACCCGTGGAGCCAAGGGAAGAAAAAGATACGCCTGAAGGTGCCAGTGGAGCCCAGGGAAGACACAGATACACCTGAAGGTGCCAGTGGAGCCCAGGGAAGAAAAAGATACACCTGAGGGTGCCAGTGAAGCCCAGGGAAGAAAAAGATACACCTGAAGGTACCAGTGGAGACCAGGGAAGAACAAAGATACACCTGAAGGTACCAGTGGAGCCCAGGGAAGAAAAAGATACACCTGAAGGTGCCAGTGGAGCCCAGGGAAGAAAAAGATACACCTGAAGGTACCAGTGGAGCCCAGGGAAGAAAAAGATACACCTGAAGGTGCCAGCGGAGCCCAGGGAAGAAAAAGATACACCTGAAGGTACCAGTGGAGCCAAGGGAAGAAAAAGATACACCTAAAGGTGCCAGTGGAGCCCAGGGAAGAAAAAGATACACTGAAGGTACCAGTGGAGCCCAGGGAAGAAAAAGATACACCTGACGGTACCAGTGGAGCAAAGGGAAGAAAACGATACACCTGAAGGTACCAGTGGAGCCCAGGAAGAAAACGATACACCTGAAGGTGCCAGTGGAGCCCAGGGAAGTGCTATCCTTAACTGCCGAACCAGCTAGCTCGGAGCTATCCTGCACCGCCCATGGAGGCCTGCGCTGTTGATATTGAATGCCGGCACGGAGAGGACATTCCGTTGAGATGTAACTTTTGTACGAAACACTTCCACCCACACAAGCAATGACACAGCAAAAACAACTGAGAAAGCGCCGTTGGCTCTAATCCAGCCACTGCAAGTGGTCCCAAAAATCCATGGAGCTTCCAGTCTGAGGCAAATGCCACCAACCACCACTCTTTGAAGCGACAATCGTGTGTGGTTGAATATCCTTTCTTCCCGTACACATATTGTCGTAATGATCAAATCTTCCTACCATTGCAATCGGTCCGGTCAAAATTTCACATCGACAACTTGAGTGACAGACGCGTCCCAAAGAACCTTCAGCATTTCTGGCACTGCACTCTTCTGCTGTCATTCGTACCTCTTTGATCACGTTTCCATCCATGGCCTCATCTCTTCTCCTGAAGACTTGCAGTCCCACACGGATTCTCTCTTGGTCCAGTTCTCTTTGTTCTGTACAACCAACTTATCTGACCACCTTGCTTTTCGCCGATGGCAATCAAATTCTATCAGACTACTGAAGTGTCCAAGCCATCACTTACCGTTCAGACCACACATTTAATGAATTTTTTATATGTAAGGTTTGATGACATAGTACACACCACTAAAATGAAGACTGGATAGAAATATTTTTTCTTGCAAGGAAGAAAAAAACAAACTTTCCGCTCAGTTTGTTACAACATCTGTCCAACAATGCAACTTGCTTCCGTTGTCCATTTACGTTTGTTCCTAACTTAGACGTTACGCTTAATGAAATACAATCCTTCAAGCGGTAGATATTCACTGTCCGTCGTGAGAGATATTCAGAATTCCGCCAGATTAGTTCCGTTCGGAGTCTTCGTTTAGCAGACAGGACCAAACCCTAATGTGTGCTTGTGTTCTTTCAGGGCTGGATCATTGTGAGTCTCTACTTGCTGGCTGCCCAAAACATCTTTTTCACCAATTCCGGAAAATACAGAATAATGCTACCACGTTAGTTTTTAGATGCTCTGAATCCACTCGTCTTGTTCCTCTCCTTCGTTCTTTTCATGGGCTCCCAGTAAAAAAAAAAAATTATCATAAAATATCTTTGTTCAGCTCCAAGTCTCTGAAAGGTCAAGTTCCTTCATGTCTTTCTGACCTTTTGCTGCTGTGCACTCCTATCCTGTCCTCGCTCTCCTCAGTTGATACGCATCTTGTTCAAGGTCCCTACCGAGTCGTCCGGAAGGGACCTTATCTTTTCAAGTGCCTTCTGGATTTGACACATGTACTTCCTCTTTCCGCAGCGCCACTTCTCTCTTTTTCTTCATCTTATAAACCGGCGTTTTTCTAGTGGTTACCCACAGCCTTATTGATTTTTGCCTAACAAGCAGGTAACGATGCGAGCACGCGCGCGCGCGCACACACGCACACGCGTGCGTGTGTGTGAGCTCACGCGCGTATGTATGTTCCTCTCTCTCTCTCTGTACGCGCGCGCGCGCGCGCGCGTGCGTGCGTGCGTGCGTGCGTGCGTGCGTGCGTGCGTGCGTGCGTGCGTGCGTGCGTGCGTGCGTGTGTGTGTGTGTGTGTGTGAGTGTGTGTGTGCGCGCGCGCGATGTGGTGTGCGTGCGTGCAAAGAACTTTGTAAGCGCACATGGCTGTTCATTCGTTAAATTTAAATACCTTATGTATACACTACTACTACTACTACTACTATTACTACTACTACTACTACTACTACTACTACTACTACTACTACTACTACCACCACCACCACACCACTACTTCTACTGCTGCTGCTGTTACTACTGTTACCACGACTACCGCTGCTGCTGCTGCTACTACTACTACTGCTGCTGCTACTGGTGGTGGTGCTACTACTACTGCTACTGCTGCTGCTCCTGCTGCTGCTGCTGCTGCTACCATTACTACTGCTACTACTACAACGCTGCTCCTGGTTTGCTGCTGCTTCTGCTCCTGCTGCCCAGGAGTTGCTGCTACCACTGCAGCCACTGCTCATCTGCTGCAGCTGCTGCTTCTGCAATTACTTGTATAAGTATCATTACTGCCACTGCCACCACAAATGCTGCTACTGCTATTGCTACTTCTACTACTGCTACTACTACTACTACTACTACTACTACTACTACTACTACTACTACTGTTGCTGCTGTTACTACTACTGCTGCTGCTGCTGCTGCTACTGCTGCTGCTGCAGCTACCACTATTTCTACCACTACTGATGCTGATGCTACTACAACTACACTACTACTGTTTCTGCTGGTGGTGGTGGTAGTGGTGGTTGTTGGATGTGCTCTTCAACTTGATCTGACTCACGTATTCTGATGCCTCTTTTTCAGACGATTCCAGCCCTTTTTCTCACTTTTCCAACGTGTTTCCCATGGCAACCAACGTCAACTTCTACAAGCAGTGTTTTCCAAATGGCGCATGTGACGTCATCATTTCCAGCATTTCGGCTCATTGGCTAGAGAATCCGTGAGATTATATTTTGGCTTCTTTAAGTTGCTTGTTCATTTAGAAATGGTGGTGGTGGTAGCAGTAATAGTCGTAGTGGTAGAAGTCGTAGTCGTCATCGTAGTCGTCGTCGTAGTAATAGAAATAGCAGTAGAAGTAGCAGCAGCAGCAGCAGCAGTAGCTGAAGTAGTAGTCGTAGAAGCAGCAGTAGTGAGAGCAGTAGCAACAGTGGTAATAGCAGCGGTAGCAGTAAGAATGGTAGAAGTAGTAGTAGCAGCAGCCGCAGCAATGGTACGGCAGCAGTAGTAGCAGTCGTAGCAACAGCAACAGTGGCAGCAGCAACAACAAAAACAACGTCAGCAGCGGCAGCTAAAGTAGTTGTAGCATTGGCAGTAGTTGTACTAACGGTAATAGCAGTAGTAGCTGCACCAACAACACTAACGGAACCCAACGGAATCAACAGCACCCGCAACTCCACACGCAGCAGCAGCCGCAAAAGAAATAGTAGCACTGGTACTAGTATAGGCGCTAGTATAGGCGCGCGAAACGGCACCAACGGCAACTGCAACTCGAGTACTAACACCTCATGCAGCAGTTGTAGCAGTAGCACCAGCAACAGCAGCAAAAACAACAACAATAACAACAGCACCAGCACCAGCAGTTGTAGTGGTAGCAGCACCAGAAGCAGTAACAAAAGTAGCACTCGTAACATTGACTGTGTCAACAGCAGGAGAGTAGACGCAGCAGCAGCAGAAGCAGGAGGATGACAGCAGCAGCTGTAGTAGTCTCTTTTACTGTTTTCAGCAGCAGCAACAGCAGCAGCAGCAGCAGCAGCAGCAGCAGCAGCAGCAGCAATAGTGTTAGCAGTGGCAACACTTGTAATAACAGCTGCAATAATAGCAACAGCGGCAATAGCAGTAGTGGTGATGGTAACAGCGACAACAACAATAACAACAACAGCAACAGCAGCCACAACAGAAGTTGCTGTGATCGTCGTCTTTGTAGTAGTAACAGTAATCAGGTTGGATGGAGGTCTTAACAGCTGCAACAGCAGAATAGGAATGATAATGATGATAAAGATAATACTAATAACAACGACAAGAATGATGATATTGATGATGGTGTGGTGGTGGTGGTGGTGGCGGCGGCGGCGGTGATAAAAAATATTAATTATATTGGGTTTTGGTACAGTGCAGTTTTGGAGAAGCTGCTCATTGCACTACACACATCACAGAAGTCCAGCATTTGGCTCTGCACCTCTTCCTCCTTCCCTCATCCATCTAGCTCTGTCCCTTCCCCTCCCTCTTCTCAAGCGTTCCTGGCACCACCAACCCACTGTGCGGACACTTCACACACACACACACACACACACGACAACACACAACAACAACAACAACAACAACAACAACAACAACAACAGCAGCAGCAGCACTCCCACGCACGCACTTCTTATGACTAGAAAAGCTTTTCCCTAGAAAAAAAGACTCAGTAAGTCTCAGAGATCAGCTGAAGAGAAGCTAATTATTACCTCACCAACAGACGTTTGAAGTCGTCTTGGGACTTCAGCTTTCTTTCTTTGTTTTTCAGTAAATAAAAACACCGAAGAAAATGTGAAATTTTGGGGAGAGTTAAGTAAGGGAAAAATCCTGCAGAGGTAGCTGGAAAAAAGGTCCCAGAGAAACCCTCATCATGCAAGTCCCTTAACTCCTAACACTACGTTTTTACTCGCTACTCGGATTTGAACCTGCAACTTAAGGATGGTGGGTCGCCTCACTGCCAAGTCGCCCTGTGACGTATGTCTGAACCACCTGACTATTGGCACCAATCGTAAATTGGGAAATGTAAGCCTTATGAAGCTTTCTTTTGTACCCCCTCGACCAGATACGACTGGAACTTTTTCAGTTGCTTCTGCCGCTGCCGTTAAGGCTCCTCTTCTCTTTTTCCTGGAAATGGAGAGCTGTTTCAAGATATCATAAGCGCAAAGTCATGTTCCTACACACCCTGTCGTCCTGTCATCTATGGCAAGGGCCCTGGATTGGAAGCCTGATTCATTAAAGCCGATGGCTAGATCGACATACTTCTCATCCGAGTGGATGCGTGCTTTCTCTGTTCTGTTATCAAATGGCACAGTGATTCAAACTCTTTCGTTTAGGGTGAACCTGAGTGGATTACTATATCTGGTCAAATGCCGCTCTTTCTGCTTTTAAAAAAAATCAAAGGTCTTTCGTGCATTCCCAGCCACCCGCTTCATTCCGTGAATGATTGACCATCTGCCTTGTTACCTGTAGAATGGTGTTGGAACTTTGGCTGGTTTTTCGTTTGCTAATGCTTATCACATACGTAATCTTTGTAAGCACTTGGTCGTGCCTCCCTGTGTGCCTTTGGTGGGTTAACGATGATTTGCTTGAGCTCGCGACATGCTCGACTGTTTGTTTGCCTCGGCAAAGTGCACACGCAGTGTCATCTGAATTTTTCGTTCACCACGTTTGCGTAGGAGAAGAGGTCTCAAAGATCTACTGATGAAGATCAGCCGAATAGGAGCTATGCATTTCATTCAAGCTTGGATTTATTTAGAGTGCACTTTCCCGCATTGTCTCCGTTGGCCTTGCTGGACTGCCCTCTGAATTCGTTACTCATTCTTTTCTGTATCTCTTGTCTTCCCGTCCCTCTCTTTGCTGCTCCCTTTTTCCCACCTCCACTTTCTTCTCTTGATCCCAGTCCCTGTCTGTAAGTATCTGTGTCCTGTTATTTTCATGATTTTGATGCTTTCCTTTGCCACATACACTGTCTGTAAGTATCTGTGTCCTGTTATTTCCATGATCTTGATGCTTTCCTTTGCCACATACACTGTCTGTAAGTATCTGTGTCCTGTTATTTCCGTGATCTTGATGCTTTCCTTTGACACGTACGCTGTCTGTAAGTATCTGTGTCCTGTTATTTCCGTGATCTTGATGCTTTCCTTTGACACGTACGCTGTCTGTAAGTATCTGTGTCCTGTTATTTTCATGATCTTGATGCTTCCCTTTGCCACATACACTGTCTGTAAGTATCTGTGTTCTGTTATTTCCATGATCTTGATGCTTTCCTTTGCCACATACACTGTCTGTAAGTATCCGTGTCCTGTTATTTCCGTGATCTTGATGCTTTCCTTTGCCACATACACTGTCTGTAAGTATCTGTGTCCTGTTATTTCCATGATCTTGATGCTTCCCTTTGCCACATACACTGTCTGTAAGTATCTGTGTCCTGCTATTTCCGTGATCTTGATGCTTTCCTTTGCCACATACACTGTCTGTAAGTATCTGTGTCCTGTTGTTTCCGTGATCTTGATGCTTTCCTTCGCCACATACACTGTCTTTTGACTCACCATCTTCTGCCAGTCTTCAAACTGGCCTGGACTGATTGCCCAACTTCTGTTGCCCCGAGTCCCAGAGTAGGGTTAATCTTACATTTCCCACTTTGCTCTTCCCGACGATGGATTTCAAGGGTAGCTTCAGCTTTACTTGGCGACAGCAAAGTAGGACACTAGTGAGACCAGATGCGAATCCAAGCCATTTTTTATGTGTTTGAATCTGACTTCCACTGATCCCACTATCCTGACGCTCATGTCGTACATCAGAAGAAGCCAAAGGAGCTTTGGGATCAGCATGAACTGCTTGCTCCAGATTTTGCCCAAGATGCCTTGTTTGTCAATTTCCTTAAATCTTCTGCCTTTCGATTGGTTTATTTGCTCTGTTGCATTTTTCAGGGAAGTATTGCATCACCTTCCGAGGCTCTTGATTTGTTTTCTGTCACCGTTGGAACAGGTTGTTTTGTTACTGTGAATGTAACTGTTTCAGCAGTTTTCCCTTTCTGCAGAGACAGGTTCCCTGATGCCTGGACTGGGACATCTTGGCTGAGGTGACTAACTCTTCAGGCTTGCTTTTTTAAGTTCTTCAACATGTCTCTGTCTTGGCTCTTTGGATTGCTTCCCAAATCATAGTCGTTTGCCCGGCGTGACCAGACACTCCAGGAATACCTCCTTTCTGGAATGACACAATCAAGAACTCGTTCTCTGCGAGGTATTTCATGACCTCGTCCCGAGGCAGAGAATAAACGATTTCCTTTTCAGCATCCATGTTATATTCACCTGGACTGGTTGATGTCACTCGAATTCTGTTCTTTTGCAGTGTAAACTCCATCAGCGGGTAATCCTTCGTCTGTTGCCCATCCACTTCCTCTGAGGTGATCTGATCAGAGTGTCGAGACATTCAAGGACAATGGGGCATCTCTTATACAGCAGGCAGGATATTCTGTTAGCCCCAGGTGATGATTTGGGTCTTGATTTTTTCACACTTTCTTTACGTCATCCAGTGTTGTTGGCTTCTCTTTGAACATCATTTATGATGCTACAGACCTCACCAAACCCTGGATTTCAAATGGATCTGGCTTTGAGGTCCGGAATATGTTTTCTTATCTAATACGCCCTTTGGGAGCTTATTTGTCCCCCTTCGGTGTAAAAACAGATTTTGGCCTCTCGAATATTTTCCCAGAGAACCGGAAAAAATCTCTACAGAAGCAGTTTTGGGGTGTTCTTTTCCCTCCCTCTCCACCTTTTTGGTCCAGCTGAGGGGTGCTGTTTTAGTTTCAGGTTTTCTGGAGCTTCCCTTGCCCTTCCTTCTCAAATTCTGTGAAGCCTTCTCCTGTTTCTTGATAATCTTTTTTTTCCAGATGTTGTCTGTCTCCCACTAGCGTCTTGATTTCTGGTGATCTTCAACGTTTGATTTTTAATCCCTAAAGTGTCCCCACCAGTGGCATGCGCATCTCCAAATGTGACTAGTTGGTATCTCAGTGTGCTCTTTCCATTGTCATTCGTGGGGTTGTTTTTCCATTCGCTATCTCCAATTTCCCGTTTTGACTTGTGGGCGGAATGTTGAGTTTTCCCACAGCCAGATTAAGAAGGAAAATATCTGACCTGAATCATGATCATGGATGACATGGTGGTTTGAATCTTGGCCTTAGTTTTCCGAATGTTTCGCTGCTGGCACAGTGCGCTGCCACTCAGTTATCAAGATCTTCAGACATCCTTTTTTCGTCTGGTTAATCTTCATGCCGGAACCAGCGGCAGCAGCAGCAGCGGTAGTAGCAGCAGCAGCAGCAGCAGCAGTAGCAGCAGCAGTAGCAGTAGCAGCAGCAGCAGCAGCAGTAGCAGTAGTCTTGGTCAGTTTCAAAGCGAGGTGACTGCAGAGGGAAACTGTACCGCTGACCGACAGAAGAATTTCTGTACCGCTGACCGACAGAAGAATTTCTGTACCGCTGACCGACAGAAGAATTTCTGTACCGCTGACCGACAGAAGAATTTCTGTACCGCTGACCGACAGAAGAATTTCTGTACCGCTGACCGACAGAAGAATTTCTGTACCGCTGACCGACAGAAGAATTTCTGTACCGCTGACCGACAGAAGAATTTCTGTACCGCTGACCGACAGAAGAATTTCTGTACCGCTGACCGACAGAAGAATTTCTGTACCGCTGACCGACAGAAGAATTTCTGTACCGCTGACCGACAGAAGAATTTCTGTACCGCTGACCGACAGAAGAATTTCTGTACCGCTGACCGACAGAAGAATTTCTGTACCGCTGACCGACAGAAGAATTTCTGTACCGCTGACCGACAGAAGAATTTCTGTACCGCTGACCGACAGAAGAATTTCTGTACCGCTGACCGACAGAAGAATTTCTGTACCGCTGACCGACAGAAGAATTTCTGTACCGCTGACCGACAGAAGAATTTCTGTACCGCTGACCGACAGAAGAATTTCTGTACAGCTGACCGACAGAAGAATTTCTGTACCGCTGACCGACAGAAGAATTTCTGTACCGCTGACCGACAGAGACAAACCAATGACAAGACAAAACACAATGTCTTTTGACCTCCTTGGTCTTCGTGAGGCAAGACAAACGACATTGAAAACAAGGAAAACGAAGAACGAGCAGTCACTTAGCCCCTCAAACTGGGCGCAAAATGGCACCTCAAAAGAGGTCGAAACGCGTCGTGTTTTGTCTTGTGCTTTGTTTGCCTCTTTCGTTCGGCGGTACTGTAATTTTTCCTTTAAGTAAGTAATAGTTATAGCCACAGTAGTAGTAGCAGTAGTAGTAGTAGTGGCGGTGGTGGTGGTAGAATAGTAGCAGTAGCAATATCATTAGCAGCAGCAGAACCAACAGCAGCAGCAGCAGCATTTAGTAGTAGTGGTAGTAGCACAGAACTAGTACCACCACCACCACCACCACTACTACTACTACTACTACTACTACTACTACTACTACTACTACTACTACTACTACTACCAGTATAATGTATTCTGGGCATGTCATTCTTTCCTAACACTGACCATCTGATTGTACGTCTGCCCATCTATACATCTACTCGCGTAATTCTTTTGATCTGTCTGTGTTTCATATTAAGGGAAGAAAGAAGCCCGCTCAATTCCAGCGTCAATTTAAGTCATTTCAATCAAACTGCAGATTTTGTCGTTCTCTTCTTCAGTCATCGTCAAATGCCACCACTCATGACCACTAACAGATCATCATCATCACCATCACCAAATCACACCACCACATCACCACCAACGGATCTCAGGGAGAGCACAAAGGGATGAAAAAAAAACCCAGAGTTGCGCCCCCTAACAGTATAGTATCATGCAAGCAGGCGTAGAATGCCGACTTGTGACGTGGTCCCAAACCAAAATAGGTGAACGTATTATTATGGTCATCACCCACACCCTGCTCCATCATCATCGACAATGGAAAAACAACTTTAAAATCTGTGTCTGGTCAGGGTACACGAGCCATGCATTACTTTTGTTTAGCTACCACTACTTTATGTTCAGAGAGGGACCGGGAGAGAGAGGGGGGGGGGGGGGGGGCGGGGAGAGATTTTGATGATGATGATGGTGATGATGATGATCTTTGATGATGATGATGATGATGATGATGATGATGATGATGGTAATCTTTATTTCCAATGGTAGCAGATACGCAAGCATATAAGAAAGAGAGACTCATTGACTCATTGATATTTTAATGTCAATAGCAGTACAGCCATCATGACATGGGGGCGTATTCACCCATGAAAACGATCTAAGACATGTATAGCGACTAACTTTAACACAACTATAACCATTGTATATATGTAGGTACAGCTTCACGTCAATTTCATACATACATACACACATGCATATACGTGCCTACGCACATACTCATATGCACACACACACACACACACACACGCACACGCACACGCACACACACACACACACACGTACATTCAAGTTAGTTACATTCATAATCTCATAACCAATGACCGCTGGGCACTGAATAAGGAAATAGTTTACTAAACAGAAAATCAAGTCAGCGTGTTTTTCCTAACTCTGCATGCTTCGGCAATGTATTTTGCTAGAGATTTGATGAGAATTTGATAAGAAAGAGAGAGATAGAGAGAG
The DNA here is from genome assembly GCA_018398815.1 of Conus ventricosus. Classification (NCBI taxonomy): domain Eukaryota; kingdom Metazoa; phylum Mollusca; class Gastropoda; order Neogastropoda; family Conidae; genus Conus; species Conus ventricosus. Next base: position 20,929,011 of record CM031621.1, read on the forward strand.
AGAGAGAGAGAGAGAGAGAGAGAGAGAGAGAGAGAGACAGACAGACGACAGACAGACAGACAGACAGACAGACACACAGACACACACACACACACACACACACACACACACACACACACACACACACACACACACACACACACACAACACACAGATGGAGAGAGAGGGGGAGGGAGACAGACAGACAAACAGACAGACACACGGACAGAGAGAGAGAGAGGGGGGGGGGGGACGTATATATACCACCCAATCACCGCCAGGTCCATCACGATCACTACACCAGTCCCTTGCCCCTTTCATCTTACGTCTGTAACATTAAAGAGTCCATGATAAAGCCAAGAAAAAGGAAGTCGACAACGTCAATCGATTCGAGGGAATTGTTGCTGAGGGTCTGTTGCGAATGTCTGTGGTAGTAGCTTCCCCTCCATAGCACATGTTCATCTACTCTACCTCCACAAAGCTTGACGTCATCTTCAGTGACGTCAGAAGGTGGCGTCTAGAGCGCCTGCCTTGAATCACAGCACACCACCACACAAAGTGACTCTGCAGCAGTGCTGGGTCTCCTCTAATGGGTGTCATTTTGGACCTGACATGGATTGCCCAAGTGACTTCAAACGATAAGAGGCGACAACAGTAGTGATCAGGATGCGATATGTGATGAATCTCGAGTGCTAAATTGCTATACCATCGAAGTGACAATGAGAAATAGGCAAAAGAAACTTCCATGGAAACTATCCTTTTGACACTTTGTCCACTTTATCCATTATTCTTCCCGTGCCCCCCCCCCCCCCCCCCCCCCCCCCCCCCCCACCCCAGGATTTCTGACCATACAATGAAACAATTCACATATGCAGATTTGGGGCAAGAACGATCGAAGATGAAAAGTACAGACCATGAAAAACGCCAGCATATTATGAATCACGTCTGTTACCTAACTGTTGCAGTGACACGACTTTCAAACACTCCGTTTTCGCGGTGTTTGCAACAGAAGAGGAGCAGCAGCGATTACGTGCAGAAGCTGCACGCGACTGGACCAAGTTCCTGACGCTCCGAGCACGTGAGTTAAAATCAGGTCAGTGCCCTCATAATGCACATATTTAAGACCACAGATAGATAGATAGATAGATACAGAGATACAGAGATAGATAGATAGATAGATAGACAAACAAACAGAAAGACAGATAAATAGATAGAGATAGAGAGGCAGACAGATAGACAGATAGATAGGTAAGTAGATAGATAGATAGAAAGAAAGAAGATAGATGAATAGATAGATAGATGGATAGACGGACCGAACGAAAACAGAAGACAGACAGACAGACAGACAGATACGTGATAGAAGTAGATAGCTAGGTAGATAGATAGGTAAATGGATGGATGGATAGATAGAACAGACAGATAGATACTCTAGATAAGTTGAGGCTGTTACATGTTTGCACCGGACCCGGCAGTGCGCTGCCCGTCTGCGAGAAAAAAAAAAAAAAAAAGCCACATTTCCCGGGTTTCATCTCTTTCCAACTTACTGGCGAGGGCCAAGCCGTGCATAGGCACCCGCCCGACCCGTGTGATCAGGCCGTGATTTGCCGGTCGTGCGAACCGTTCTTTCCCCCGACCGTGCGAGTGAAAGGACCGAACTCCTCCTCTGATTTCTCAACATTTATCTTTTTTTTTTCAACATGGACGATGAAAAACTCGTCGGTGCCATAAGGCTTAGATCATTTATTTACACAAGAAGGGACAAGAATCAAGGCAATAGAAAAGTGTCTCTGCTCCTCAAAGCACGAGGAGTGGGAGAAAGGGTAATTAATAAAAACGTAATTTTTTCTCTCTCTTGCCAAATGAAAAAGCAAAAAACAAATCTTCAACTTCAGAGCCAATGCGATTCATACAACAAAGAGTCCCAGTCACGGATGTGTTTTCTACAAAAAACAAAGAAACATCCACATTGATTCAAAAGTCCTTGACGGTTTTTATCACTGTTTTATTCAGCCCTTTTTGGGGGCTTTTCCTTTTTTACGTTTTACAAATGTTTTCAATAGATTGGTAAAATCGCAACTTTAGATCCAATACTATTCATATCAACAAAAGTGCCAGAAATCCATCCAGGTCTCTATGCACGCTCCTGGAGACTTGGACGGCCAATGGGGAAAGGCCTTGTAATGCACAGCCTGGTCCGGGTCCACTGTGCATGAAACCTAAGTCTGCTATTCACTCGCCATGAATTCGGGCCCAGGATACTGTCCTTCAATTTCATGTTTTTGTTTTACCACGCGATTCCTGACCTGCACAGGGGTCGTGCCTGATGCTTCTCCCATGCAACCGAATGGACGTCCAGTCGTCAGACCCGGAGGGCTTTCCTGCAGCTGTAGCTGACGGTGCTGGCAAACAAGGCGAGCATGAGGAACGAGCAGTGACGAACTGTATGGGGTTGACGTTTTTTGGGACTTGGAGCGTGCATGGCTTGAGCTGAGGGGCGACGAGATTTTAACGCAGGTAAGGGATTCCGGATGCCAATGGCTTATTCTTAAACCACATGCACACACGCACACACCTCGCATACACACACACACACACACACACACACACACACACACACACAACACACACAACATTCATGATGGATTCTCCCATTGTGTCCACGGATGAGTTGGCAGGCAGGGCATCTGCGGGTCCTCATGTGGGAAGAAGACCAACTCCGGGGCATACAGTCTCCCACAGACATTGCAGAAATGGAGGCCTGCAAGAATGCGCCCCCATCTCCTCCGATTCCTGTTTTCCTGGATGGCGGCTGCTCTGTTGCGCTCGAATGTCGTTGTGTCCTGGGTACCAACCGTTTCCACAGTGTTCTGTCAAGGGGCGACATCTTCCCAGGAAGCAGTGTCAATGTTTGCAACTTACGAGGTTGGCTTCAAGGTGCCTTTGTGTATCTTAAGGCCTTCATTAGACATGTTGTTCTTCTTTCAATTGTCCATGGAGCAGCATCTTGGCATTCAGCTTCCCTCATACGGGCAACGTGTCCTGTCCATTGGAGCTGGCTTTTTTAAAAGTATACACCAATGCTGGGTAGGGCCCACACTTTTTCTGGACCTGCACTTTGGACACTCTGTCTTGCCATTTGATGCTGCAATTCCGTGCAAGCATCACTAATGGAACTGTTTAAGTTGTTGGGTGTGTCGGTGGCACGTGGTCCAAGTCTCACAACAGTAGAGAAAAGCACTCAACACCACAGCTCTGTACACGGACGGCGCCCTTTAGGGGCAATTTGATGCACTCGCACACACACACACACAACACACACACACACACACCAACACAACAAACAAAAACAACACCACACACACCACCACAACAACACTAAGGGCATAAATATTACATAGAAGATACATGATAGAACATAATAATAGATACGACTGTCAATAACCCCTGGTGGGGGAGTAAACCCAACAAGAACGCCAAACAACCATTTATTTGTGGATTTTCTGCCAGCCTGACCCCTCCCCAGAATTTTTAGGCCATTAGAAACGGGAACGACATGTTCGAGTTTCCACTCAGGATATTCTTTGGGATTTCTCACTTTTTTGAACCGACACCCCCGGTGTGTGTATCATCAGGCTGGTCCCGTTGGACATAAATTACAAAGAAACGTTTGACTGTATCCCTGGAAACTCAAAGGGCCTCATCTCATTTTTCCCCACAGAAATGTATCACCTAAAAAAAAAACTCAAATTCAGTGTCCCTTCTGTTTTGCTCTCGGGGCTCCTTTGTGACTACTTTTTCGATTTTGTATCTTAGCTATGTCCTTAGTGAGCTTGTGTCGGGGTTGCCATTCGTATTTTACGGGAAATGGGGGCGTGGTGGCGCCCCCCGGAAAAAAGTGCTCATATCTCGGGCCCCGTGACTCACATTTATTTTTGTTGTCAATAGGGATGGGGGGGGGGCAAAGCAGGCGATGTCCTGACAACGGCACCGCTAAAGACCCCCGAAGTCATGGGCTTCAGGCAGGGGCTCCGCTAGGGGTTGTTGATACGACTTGACATGTACCCTCCCTGGGGGACGGACCCAACTCCAGCCCCAAACAAATGTTTCCGGGCGAAAACCCCCCTCTTTTAAAAAAAATAAATAAATAAATTTAAAGAATGCAAAAAATTTGGGCTCTTCGATCAAAACGACCGTTAGAGAGGTACGAACACAACAATACTATCCAGACAAAACCTTTATGGAAACTTGTTAACCTTTCCAAAACACCAGGGGCCAAACCCATCTCCGTGTGCACGGTATATTCACTCCCCCACATGCTCGACCTCACATGCAGGACATCCAGTGGATCGGGACGGGGAAACCCAAAATCATGGAAAGAGGCGTAAGCTCCCAAGATACCAAACATCAGATAACTTACATCGTATACTGCAAGATCCCAAAACACAGAATACTTTACATGTTTTACTGCAAGATACCAAACATCAATAACTTTCATCGCATTACGCAAAATACCAAACATCAGAAAACTTTACATCGTTTACTGCAAGATCCCAAACATCAGATAATTTTTACACGTTTTACTGAAGAACCAAGCACAGATATACTTTACATCGTTTTACTGAAAGATACCAAACATCAATATACTTTACACGTTTTACTGCAAGTCCCAAACCAATATACTTTACCTATTAGCAAGATCCCAAGCATCAGATATACTTACATCGTTTTACGCAAGATCCAAACATCAGATATACTTTACATTGTATTTCTGCAAGAACCCAAAACAGATATACTTTATATTGTTTTTGGCTGAAAAATGCGCCCCAACCAAAAGCACATGCGGGACCTTATAAAGATCTTCAGGCATAAATAAAAAAAAACCATCTGCCGGGGCAATGAACAAGGTCCGGGGGCCCCTGCTGAAACAATCCACAAGGAATGTTTGAAGAGAAAGGAAGAAAAGGGCAGAACAAACGATGAATACAACCTTGCAGAACCACACCACGCAAAAAGTAAGGGAACCCTGAAGCATTTTTTTTTGTTTTTGTTTTTGTTTTAAGTGATTCCTCAATGACCTTTTAGGGCCTCAACGAAGAAAAAAAAAAAAAGAAGAAAAAAGGGATTTAAAAAACCTGAAGAATTTTTTTTTAATGTATTTCCAATGAACTTCTAGGGGCCTCAACAGAGAAGAAGAAAAAGTAGTAGTAGTAGTGGTAAAAAGTAGACAGTGCACATTAGTGTAGTAGTATAGAAGTAATTGAATATAGTATACAGTAGCAGAATGTAATAATTTATGAGATGGATGATGATGTGAATGATGATGAAGATGCAATGGATCCCCATGATGATGATATTTTTTTCTATCTGTCATCTCTCTGTCGTCTTCGGGGTTTTGTGGGGTGGGTGTTGTGTGTTTTGGGGTGGGGTGTGGTGTGTGTGTGTGTTGCGCGCGCGCAGAGAGATGATAGATAGATAGTTTGACGACAGAAAACGACAGACAACGATAGCAGATGATAGTTTATAGTCTTCATTCGTGGTTTTGGCAGGAGAGATGAGCGGTGCACTTAAAACACTTTTAAAACCACAGCAAGGAGATCACACCCCGTTTAATTCATATTTCCCCCCGTCGACCGGCGGGCCTTTCCCTGGTTCATTGGGAAAATTGAAACACTGGCATTCAAAGCATTGTGGCGGAAAACCGGGGAAAAAGGTAAGGCTTTTGAAATGTGGTATAAAAAAATACACAAAAATAAAAGTACCAAAAAGAAAAAGAAAGACACAAGAACGGACAAAACTTCATACTGATTAAAATCCTTTTTGCAACCTTTTTTTTTTTGTTCAAAATCTTTATAAAAAATAAAAAATGTTCTCGCATGTGTCCAAAAATTAGCATATATCACCGTTTTGTTTTTTTTATAACAGTTGATTTTGGGGGTAAATGGGCCTATCCCAATTTAGTACTTTTTAGAAAAAGAATAGGACTTTTTTGCTCTAGTAACCCCTGTTCCAACAAATTTTTTTTTTCTCGTGTCAGTTTTTTTAATGAGAATTTTTAGATGCTAAAAACTTAAAAAAATCGTCGACTACCATCTTTTAAGACTAAAAAGATTTTATCCCAAAAAACATTTGCACTTTTAAAATCCCGGGGAATCAAAATTTATTACAACAATTTATGTAAACACTCTTTTTTTTTTAGTTAGCTCCTGGGTGCATAAGGGTCTTGTCTCTGAATTTGTTTTTTTTTTTAATGGTTTTTAAAAAAAAGCACAAAAAAACACAAAAAAAAAATTTAATTGATTACAAACAGCTAAAGGGTAGACAATCCACCCCCGGGAAAGTAGACTGCCCGTGCCAGAAATAGTGATTCTCTATAAACCGCACCGCCGCTTCAAAAGTTCATTTTTGTGGAACTTGATGAAACCATGCAATTTTTGCCCCCTTTCCATTTGCTGGCATTGCTTCCTTTTGTGCAAAAAACTGCAGCTTTCTGTATTGGGCGACGGGTGATCCATCCAAAAGAAACAAACTTGTTCCAGAACCCGGTAGTTCAGATGAAGTAAAGTTGTTGATCGTCCCAAGAAAGTTCCCCGGAACGTTCGCTAGAGCACTCTTGCGGTATAGGAAGAAAATTATTTGGGTTTTTTGAGATTTGATTTATGCCCAGATGTTATTTTTTTTTGATACACAAGTAGAAACAGTAAGCGAGGAAAGGGCACCTTTGGGGACGGCAGGGGAACGTTTGGGCGAGATTTTCCCACCTATATTTTTTTCTTACAAAAAAAATTACCCCCATAAAATTTCCTATATATTTATAAATTTCCTTTTTTTTCCAAAAAACCAAACCCCCCTTTTCCTTTTTTTTCCCTTTATAATTCCATTTTTTTTTTCTTAAATTCAAAAAAAACAAACCCAAACCCTTCAAACCCCCCAAAACCCAACCAAAAACCCCCAAAACAAAAACCCCAAAACCCAAACCCAACCCCCACCACCCCCAAAAACCAAAAAAAAAACCCCCCCCAAAAACCCCAAAACCACCAACTTTTCCACAAAAACCCCACCCCCAACACCCCCCCCCCCCAAAATCAAACAACAAAAAAACCCCCAAAAACCAAAATCCCCAAACCCCCCCCCTAAAAACCCCCCTTTAAAACCCCTCCTTCCCCCGACCCCCAAAAAAAAAAAACCCCCCCAACCAACAACCCCCCAACCCCCCCCAATCAAATTCCCCCCCCAAAATTTCAACCCCCCCCCCTCCCCACACCCCAACAACTTTCCCCTCCCAAAATAAACTCCCCCTTTTTCCCCACACCCCTCCTTTCCCCCCCACCTTTTACCTTCCTTTAACCCACCCAACACCCCTTTTTTTCCCCTTTCACCCCCTCCCCCACGACACTTTTCCCCTTCCCCTCACACCAAATTTTTTCACCTTTCCCCACAGCCACCCCCAAATCAACCCCTCCAATAACTTTTTTCCCACCCCCCCCCCAACAACCCCCCCACAACCCCCTTTTAAAAGCCTGCTACAGCACACCTTTTTACCCTTTCCTTTTTAGCCCATTTCCCTTTTGCCCCCAACCAAACTTTTGTCACGTCCGTTTGGGACAACCCTTTTTTCCCTTTTTTGTACAGCCAACTTCAAGCAACGCCTCTAACCCACTTTCAAGTCCCTGTCCTGCTACAGCCACACTTTAAACCCTTTTTAAGCAATTTTCCCCCCCCTTTCAAGTCAACTGGAAAACCCCCTTTTTAATCCTTTTTCCCCCCAAAACCCCCACAGCCCCCAAAATTTTTCCCCCCCAATTCAAATCCCCCCTAACCCAAAAAATTCCTCCAGCACCAAAATTCAAAATAACTGTCCGCTCCCCACATGCCAAGTCACCTGCCCTTAAAAAACCCCTTTTTAAGCCCAAATGTCCTGCCTAAACCCCCTTGCAAGTCACCTCCTCTACAGAAACCAAAACACTGTCCCTACAGCCACACCAAACAATTCCTGCTCACACACCAAACCCGTCCGCTAACACACACTTCCCAAATCAACTGTCCGTCAGCACACACTTAAGCACCCGTCCGCTAAGCACACACTTGCAAGTCACCTTCCCAAACCCGACACCTTGCCCTTCCCACAGCACCCTTAAAACTGTCCCGTCACCCCCTAAAGCAAGTCCCCCAACCACACTGGCAATCAACGTCCTGTACCGCACACACCCTTCAATTTCCCTGACGCAAACTTAAGAACCCCTGCACAAACCCCCCAAACCCCCCCAGCCCCCTTCACCCGTCCTGCTAACCCCACATTTCAAACCCCTCCCCAAAAACCCCAACCCAAATTTTCCTGCTAACACAATTCAAATCAATGGAAACCCCCTTTCAAGTCACCCGTCCTGCACAGCCAAATTGCCAAACCCCCTTTGCACAGCCACACTTAATCACCCCCCCGGGACCACCAACAACTTCCGCACCCCCCACCCCGTCCTTTTTTCACAGCACACACTTTCAATAATTCCTTAAAAACACTTCAAGTCAACTGTCCGAACCACCCCAAAAAATTCCCCCAACCCCACACTTTCAAGTCAACTGTCCCTACAGCAAATTAAAATTCCCCCCAAAAAACCCCCCAACACTGTCCCTACACACACCTTTCCCTTTTAGGGGGCACACTTTTAAGTCAAAAAGTCCCCTACGCACACACTTCCCCGCCCGCCCACAGACACATTTGCAAACCCCCGCTCAACCACTTTTGAAATGCGCACGCAAATTTAATCCTTTCTGCCAAAACACACCGCAAACGCCTGTCAGCAACTTTTAAAAAGGGGGCCAGGCAGCCCTTCCGTAGCCTGGCAACGCAGTGACCTGATAGTGCCGCCTTTTGGGAACACAGGCAACTTATTACCCCGCTTAAAAAAAACCGGGCCCCCTTTGTCGCTGAAATTCCCGAAAAATTTTAAATTTCTCAAAATATTTAGAACCCCTGGGGGGTTTCCGGGCAATTTTTTTTTTGGGGGGGCCCCCCCCTTTTTTTAGCAAAACCCCCCCCCGCCCCATTGAATTTTTTTGTCTTTTTCCTTTTTTTAAAATTAAAAAGAGGATTTTGTCCTTACAGTTTTTATCCCCCAAAGGGGGAGAGGGAAAAAAAATTGCTGGTTTTTTTTTAGGTTTCAAGGGAAAAAAAAGGAAATTTTAAAAATTTTCCTTTTTTTTTTAGGGTTTTTTTAAAAAATTATAAATTTTTAAAAAAAAAAAAAAAAGGGACGGGTTTTTTAAAAGGGGGTTTTTCAAAGGGGGAATAAGGGTTTTTGTTTTTTTTTTAAAAAAATGTTTAAAAAAAAAAAAGGGAATTTCCCTTTTAAAAAAAAAATTTGGAAAAAACCCCCTTTCTCCCCGGGAAAAGGGCAAAAAAATTTTTTCCCTTTTTTTTTGGCGGAAAAAGATAAAGTTCCAAAACTGAAAATTTGGGTGTTTTTTTATTAAAAAAGTTTTTCTTCTTTTAAAAATTTGGGGAAAAAAATTTACCAAAAAATGACGGTTACGCAAAATTTTAAAACTTTTGGGGAAAAGGGTTTGGTTTCAAAAAAAACCCCTAAAACCCCCTTTTTTTTTTGCCCCCCCGAAAAAGTGGCAAGGCTTACGCTTGGCAGCAACCGTTCCTCAAAACGGACACACGCGGTTCCAGCTCTTTCCGTCAGTACTGTCTTAATGCAGGAACAACGCAATTGTTGACATTGTACAGTGCAGCTAGCTGGGACTCCCATGCAACCATCTGGGGATGTTATCCGAGAGATCTGACTATATGTTTGTTAGCTTTAGACCTGTCCAAGGGCACAGTCTTTGCTCAGTCTGCAGCACACTCTCCCAGACGACGTATTGAATTTTTCTGTCTCCTTTCCTTCTCAAGAATTAAAATAATAAAAGGAGAGAGTACGTTGGTGCTCCGTTGGTACTATGTTACTATGCCACTGCGAGGGAGAGAGGGAACTAAATCAATTGCTGCCTTTTTTTTTAGGCTCCCGCTTCAAGGAAAACAAATGGAAATTCGTAAATTTCCTAATTTTTTTTTTAGGCGTTTTTAACATCAAGGTGTAGTATTACCAGTGTATGGGGAGCCAGGTAGGAAAAAAACCCCATGGCCATCGGTGTTTATATGAATGGGATTGTTCACTTTGAAGGTGGGAATGTTCACTCGTCCTTTTTGTTTTTGGTGAATTTGGCATGTTTGGACAGACATGTATGCAAAAAAATAGGAATTTCCTTACTAAAATAAGTTAAGAAACACTGCGACCGCTTCCTACTACCCCGCACATCATGGGAAAAGGCGCAAAAAAAATGGTTTACTGCTCACTTTTCATTTGGCAGAAATAATGTATAATCGTTCCAGAAATCTCAGGAATTATTGAAGAAATGTTTTGGATTGGAATTAACGTCTTTTCTTCGCGGTTAACTGAATGTCAGGACAAAATTATCACCGAGTAGGAATATGGCACTTGTGTGGACAGCAGATATGTCTAAAAAGCTATGATAGTGGGTGTCACACTGTCACTTTTGCACACATGCATTCATGACAGCATTTACTCCATACGCACACGCAATCTTTCCAATCAACCAAAAGGCGCACACTACCGAATGTTTTTTCTTCTCCCCCTCTCCTTCGGGAAAAACACTTTACTAAATCACAATCAAACAATTTATAAACAGATTTTATACATGTATCTCTCTTTACACTGAGAGATAAACTAATTCATTCAAGATTCTGTAAAATCATGGCCTTCACATTACATTAGCCCAAGATTCAGACCAGAGAATAAATAACTCCTGTAATCATTGATGCCATGCCTGCATCAAATATAAGACTCTCTCCATACTATCATGATCCCTGTCTCTCTCAGACATCGTATCGCCCCCTTGAATTCTCCCGTCACTGGAGATATGAGTTCCGACTCCTCTCCCTTGAATTCTCCTGTCACTGGAGAGATGATGAGTTCCAACTCCTCTCCCTGGAGTCTTTAATTGCTGGGGCTGAACTACCGGTGTGTTTCCCCACACCATGGCCATCTTTAACCACCTCACGGGGTGAAGGGTGAAGGGCGAAGGGCTGAAACACGAATAAGGTTCGTGTAAGTAACCTGCTTCTTAATTCAACATATGAATTCTTTCTTTCTCTTTTCTTTAGGTTTCTCCCCTGTAGCTTTCCCCAACTATCTATGGCTCACCTGGTAATGACTGGTCAGCAGTGAGGACCAGCGTCCTGACAGGTTCGAGTCTCTAGGCCATCTGCTGGGCTAAAACGGATTCTTTCCTCCCTCCTCCTAGTGAGTGCGTACTCAGTGTTCAAAACACATGATCAGCACCTTAACCAGCCCTTATTAAACTATCTCTCAGTGGTCACTTTCACCCAATGACCACCCTTCTTTCTTTAATGAGTCATTCTCACAATTATTTGGGGACGCCCGCTACACTAGTCAAGCCACATGAATATTCTTCCTTTTCAGTAGTGGCATGGGGAAATGAATTCATATCACTAAACTACATGTGATGGAGCGTCACATGCCTTGATGTGAGGCTACGTCACATGACACCCCCATCCTGGGGTGAAAACATTTTCTCCGGAAATTTTTTTTTAAAGGATACACAACTTCACTTAAAACACATATTCAGCCATGAATCTCAAAATGTGTAACCATCACACATGATTCACCAAATTAAATCAACGTATAGAATCAATCATCATGATCCACCATAAATAGCATATTTCAAACTTTCAGTCTTTCTATATAAAAAAAAAATTCATAATGATCACCACATGTCACAAATTACATTTCACAAATTACACGTACAAAACAACTAGGGATATTAACAATTCAAAATACAAATTGTGTTTATATATTAAGATGTGAAGCACATTTTTTCCCTTGATCTTTGTCTCACATCATATGCCTACAAAACCCTCATGAAAATGAAATATTTCTAAGTGTAAATGTTTCTCAATAGACATGTAAACAAAATGAACATAGTTTAAACATAGTTTTTTCCCCACATGTAATGCTATAGTCCATTGAAAAGTGAAACATATTTTCCATTGTTGAAAATGAACTAATGAAAACAATAGGTTTGTCTCACTGCACAATCAAAACATGTGTATATACATTTCTAAAGAGTTATTTGCTCATGACACATACATAATATTCACCTTCACAACCAAGTTAGACATAAATAGTACATGATGATTTTTTCATTGTTTACCAAAGAATAAAGCAAAGAATAAATATGTAATACATCAACATCAAGTAGTTGTTTGCTTGTAAAACATATAGTCACTTCAACAAGCAAATTAAGCATAAATACCACTTGATTTAAACAGTCAGTAGCATACAATATATTCACCTTCACAACCAAGTTAGACATAAATAGTACATTGATGATTTTTTCATTGTTTTACCAAAGAATAAAGCAAAGAATAAATATGTAATACATCAACATCAAGTAGTTGTTTGCTTGTAAAACATATAGTCACTTCAACAAGCAAATTAAGCATAAATACCACTTGATTTAAACATCAGTAGCATACAATGCACTGTCAAATGTGAGCACACCGTAATCATAAAGAAAGACAAAAAACAGGAATAGTCTTTCCCTTGAAGACAGTTACATTTGTCCATGAATATTCATACACGTGACAATAAATCTGCCATGACATTTTGTGTTCCAGGCACTGTTCAATAGAAAACTGGAATTCCTTTAGTCAAGTATACTTTCACAAAATAATTTCCTTCTGAGAACTGACCACAGAAGTTCTTCAATGTCTGGGATGGGCTCGGCATCGAACACAGTGATCTTATTTAATTTCCTGTAATCGATGCAGAACCGCACCGAGCCATCAGGTTTGTCCACCAGTACAACTGGTGAGCTGTACGAAGATGTAGAAGGTTCTATGACCTTTAAATCCAGCATTACTTTGATTTCTCTCTCGACAACCTCTTTTTTTGCAAATGGGAGGGGTATGGTCTGGTTCGCACTGGTATTTCAGTAGTTTAACTGAATACTATGGGGTTCAATACCAGTCACTGTACCTGGGGTATCTGTCAACACATCCTGAAAGTCTTTCAAAATTTCTTTGAGCTGTTCTGTTTGACTTGCAGACAAATCATTTGACAAAACCACATCATCATAGGTTTCACCTTTGATAGACAGAGTAGGAAGGGGTGCAACATCATCTGCACCGATAGATGTTAACACTCCTACATTTGCTGTTTTCACAACCTTTGACCTGTCCTGTAAGTTACATTGGGTACAAAATCATCACTAATAATATCTGTCATGTTGACATCAGTTTCTGACATAGGACATGTCCATTCAACTGACTGGTTGATGGCAACATTTGTACGTTCAACATACTTCTTCAACATGTTCACGTGAAATACCTTCTCAGTGTTTGCCATTTTGATCTTATAATTAACTGTAGAAAGTTTTTCGACCACCTGAAAAGGACCCTTCCACATAACACGAAGCTTGTTATGTTCATCAGTGAGTAGTACAAGGACTTTATCCCCTACACTGAAGGAACGTGCCTTTGCTTTTCTGTCTGCAAAGACCTTGTACACACTGTTTTTCTAACAGCTGACTGTTGAGCAAGCTCACATGCATCCTTCAAACGATTATGCAGTTCATAAACGTATTGGTAAACAGTTTTACTGTCAGGTATGTCCGTCTTTTTCGTCCATTGTGTCATCAGTAGATCCAAAGGACCCCTTGGTGAGTGTCTGAAAGAAGCTCAAATGGTGAGAATCCCAGCGTTTCGTTCGGCATTTCCCTGTATGCGAAAAGCAAAGCCGGTATGAAAAGATCCCATTCATGGGGTTCCTGCCTTGCAACCTTTCTCAACATGGACTTTAACGTTCCATTGAAACGTTCAACCATGCCATTCGATTGGGGATGATATGGCGTGGTTGAAATGGAAGAGATTGACAACAGTCTGTAAATTTCTCTCATGAGATCGAAATGAATTGCGTTCCACAATCCGAGAGAATTTCGTCTGGAAGACTCACTCTGGAAAAAAATCGCAAGTAAGGCTTCAGCGACAGACACTGTATCAATTTTCTTCAGTGGACTCGCTCTGGATACCTTGTCGCTGTATCCACCAAAGTTAAGATATAGCGATATCCGGGAAGAAGACAGTGGTAAAGGCCCAACAAGATCAATAGCCACCTTCCGAAATGGGACGGAAATGAGAGGCATTTTGTGCAAAGGTGCACATGGGACGCGACCTTTCTGAGATGTCTTTTGGCAGATGTCACATGAGCGGCAGTATTCTGTAACTTCCTTTGTGACACCTGGCCAATAAAAAGAATCAAGAACTCTCTTTAATGTTCTTTTGATTCCGCAGTAACCAGCGAACAATGCATCATGAGCCGTGTGTAGTACTGTCTCTCTAAGTGGCTTTGGAACGACAACTTGTTTGTTGTCCTGTCCAGGTAAACACCTGTAGAGAATGTCAGAGTCCAGTATGTACGTTGGTTTGTCCGTTGGTATGTCAGTGACAGTCGTTTTAGCAGCAGAAAGTATTGTCGTCAGCGTCTCGTCTTTTCCCTGCATTTCTTTTAGATCATCTGGGTAATCTGGAGTTTCATCCAGTTTTGAGATTTTTAGCGGCTTTGTAGCCTTTCCCTGCTCTATGATGTCTGACCTGGTACTCACAAGACAAGGAATGAACGATCCTCCAGCACCACCATGTACTGTAGCGACACCTGGCAAATTGCCCAAGATCAAGTCGCAGACTGGGTTATCGATAACACAGGCGGTAGAAATCCGGAGTAGTACGGTGTATCGACCGAAATTTTCGCCAGCGGAAAAAGGGGGTGAAAAGGAAATGAAAGGATACACAGGATCAGAACAGTGAGAAGAAATCAAGAACAGCAAAAGAAGCCCTCAGACAGCACCCTAGTGGTCACTGTCTCCCGTGAAACTGGAGACGGGAAAAACAAATCCTGCACAATATACACTACACTACAGTAATAATACAAAATACTAAACAATCAATCAATCAATGCACATTCACCCAAACGTAAAGAAAATCTCGCAACACACACAGAAAAAAAAATAATCAAAAGATAAAGACGTTTATTTGGGCTGAGCGGTAATCAACTCCACCACCTACATTAGTTGCGTGACGGAGGTGAAGTCGATCCCACACTCTGAGGGGCAAGGGGAAAAATCAAAATGAAACAATAGGAAAGGGAAAGAAATAGATATTTACGAGAAGGAAGGACTACCGATTCCCCAACGCCATGCCCCCCCCCCCCCCCTGCTAAATCAAAGCAGGAAGAGGTTGGGCTATCAGTCCTGGGAAGGGGACAAAACAAGTTCTAATACTGTAAGGGAAGGACAGCGACTCCTCAACGCCCTGCCCCCTTGCTGCCAGGCACGAGCAAGAGGAGGTTGAGGCTATCGGTCCTGAGGTGGGGAAGGGTCAAAAAGAAATCCTACCAAAAAAAAAAACAACCTTAACGGAGCAGAGCAACCAAAAGAAATGTCAACCACCCGAAATACATATAGAAATAGAAAAAAAAACAACAACAAATGCAAATATTATACACAATAAATAATTAACTAATTTCTTTTCTTTTTTCTTCCCTCAAACCCTTGAGGGTACAAATCAAAATCCTCTTTTTTCCCCAACTGAAAATATCTTTTTTTTTCCCAGGCCCCGAGGGCACAAATAGAAATCCTTCCTTTTTTTCCTTCCAGGGGGAAAACAACGGCAGCTACGTCGGAGTCACCACTGTCACACTGTCACTTTTGCACACATGCATTCATGACAGCATTTACTCCATACGCACACGCAATCTTTCCAATCAACCAAAAGGCGCACTACCGATTGTTTTTTCTTCTCCCCCTCTCCTTCGGGGAAAAACACTTTACTAAATCACATCAAACAATTTATAAACAGATTTTATACATGTATCTCTCTTTACACTGAGAGATAAACTAATTCATCAGATTCTGTAAAATCATGGCCTTCACATTACATTAGCCCAAGATCCAGACCAGGAGAATAAATAACTCCTGTAATCATTGATGCCATGCTGCATCAAAATATAAGACTCTTCCATACTATCATGATTCCCTGTCTCTCTCAGACATCGTATCGCCCCTTGAATTCTCCCGTCACTGGAGATATGAGTTCCGACTCCTCTCCCTTGAATTCTCCTGTCACTGGATGAATGATGAGTTCCAACTCCTCTCCCTGGAGTCTTAATTGCTGGGGCTGAACTACCGGTGTGTTCCCCACACCATGGCCATCTTTAACCACCTCACGGGGTGAAGGGTGAAGGGCGAAGGGCTGAAACACGAATAAGGTTCGTGTAAGTAACCTGCTTCTTAATTCAACATATGAATTCTTTCTTTCTCTTTTCTTCAGGTTTTCCCCTGTAGCTTTCCCCAACTATCTATGGCTCACCTGGTAATGACTGGTCAGCAGTGAGGACCAGCGTCCTGACAGGTTCGAGTCTCTAGGCCATCTGCTGGGCTAAAACGGATTCTTTCCTCCCTCCTCCTAGTGAGTGCGTACTCAGTGTTCAAAACACATGATCAGCACCTTACCAGCCCTTATTAAACTATCTCTCAGTGGTCACTTTCACCCAATGACCACCCTTCTTTCTTTATGAGTCATTCTCAAAATTATTTGGGGACGCCCGCTACACTAGTCAAGCCACATGAATATTCTTCCTTTTCAGTAGTGGCATGGGGAAATGATTCATGTCACTAAACTACATGTGATGGAGCGTCACATGCCTTGATGTGAGGCTACGTCACATGACAGTGGGGAAAAATAATTTTCCCACTAATATTTTTTTTTTTAGACATACTTGCTGTCCACACACACACACACACACACACACACACACACACACACACACACACACACGTGTATATATATATATATATATTATATATATATATATATATATATATATATATATATATCACGAACAGTATAAAAATGTCCTTTAAAAATCCAAAAGAACTCAACCGTCTAGGGAGCAACATCTGTTAAAAATATTTCTAAATATTACTAAAATGAAGTGCTAAAATTTTAGCACTTCATTTTAGAAATATTTTTAACCAAAAAAAAAAAATATATATATATATATATATATATATAGAGAGAGAGAGAGAGAGAGAGGAGAGAGAGGAGAGAGAGACAGGCAGACAGACAAACAGACAGACACAGACACAAGAAGAGGAATAGATAGACAAACAGACAGAGAGCTCGTTGAATACAGCATTGAGTTCAGTTCTTTTTGCAGTCATGGAGGACGACAAAAAAAACCGACAGTACAGCCTTGTAAAAGAAATTAGCATCAGTTTTGTTGCATTCTGACTCTCATATACAGACATACGCGCGCTCGCGCGCGCGCACACACACACACACACACACACACACACACACACACACACACACACACACACACACACACACACACCATACCTGCATCAAATATTGACAGCCACTTGCATTCATTTTATCCAAGTTCTGTACGGCTGTGGAACTCACTGCCGGGTGCCATCAAGATTGCCATAAATGCAGTCTCATTTAATTAAAGAACAAATTGATACGACAGTTTTGAGATCTGCATATTGACGATTTTCTATTTTAACTTCCCCAGATATTTTATGGTTACCTGGGCCTGAATTTGGCCATTGCTTTTAACATCTTGAATATCGAGTGCGTCCCTCGTTGCCAAATTTGCTCCAGGGGCCAACAGACAGAGTCGCACTATTTTATGTTATTTTATTTTACTTTTTAACATGCGCGCTGGTGACCTACTCGTTTTTGAGTGAACCAGTACTTTAGGAAGAAGAAGAAGACACACACACACACACACACACACACACACACAGAGAGAGAGAGAGAGAGAGGAGAGAGAGAGAGAGAGATGAGAGAGAGAGAGAGAGGGGAGGAGAGAGAGAGAGAGAGAGGAGAGAGCATGCGCGTGGTCTTTCTTTTCAATTACTTTTGACAATTTCATTTTCTTGTTGTTGTTTTAATCAACAGAAGATGAAGACGACCGACAATTCTTCGCCGACAGTCTGGTCAACGCGCACCGTGTGTGGACTCAGACCACCTTCCGGTCCAGTCTGTCGGACATGCGCAGTGAGGAGCAGAACTGCGCCATCTTGGAGGAGCTGTACAGGAGAAACAAGGCGCTGGTGGCCAAACAAAACCCGGAGACTTACAATAGCGATATGTTAGTCAACAGACTGGTCGTTCGGAAGATGTGAACATGCTGACGTGTTCGTACGAACAACCGAGCATTTATTGGCCGATGATGTAGGTCAGGTCCAGTTTCTCTCTCTCTCTCTCTCTCTCTCTCTCTCTCTCTCTCTCTCTCTCTCTCTCTCTCTCTCTCTCTTATTTTCATTGTATATTAATGAATTAGCACTAGAAATTATTGAGAAGGGAAGACACGGTGTCACCTTTGACTTGACTGAATTATTTATCTTGTTATTTGCAGATGATGTTGTCTTGCTCTCTGAAACTGTCGTAGGATTACAAAACCAATTGAATCATTTGCATTCTGCAGCATGTAGACTGGATTTGAAAGCAAACATGGGTAAATCAAACATTATAGTTTTTCGAAAGGTTGGTTTCTTAGGATTGCGTGAAAGGTGGTTGTATGGAAGTTCGCAAATGTCGGTGGTAAATGCTTACAAGTACTTGGGCATATATTTTTCCACAAAACTGAGCTTTACGTTTGCCTGTCATGATCTTGTTAACAGAGAAAAGCGTGCTGTTGTAGCTATTTTAAGCTTGCTTTATAAAAATTTGAAGGTGTTTCGGTTATATCATTTTTTAAAATTGTTTGATGCCTAAGTGCAGCCTATTGTACAGTATGGCGCCGAGATCTGGGGATTGGATAAAGGTCATCAAATTGAAAAACTGCATTTATTTGCTATGAAACGCTTTTTGCATGTGGATAGACGAACCCCTAATGATTTGGTTTATAGTGAGCTTGGCAGATTTCCCATTTATGTACATTCATACGTGAAATGTATTAGTTATTGGCTTAAGCTCGTGCGTATGGGAGAACACAGATTACCTGCAAAAGCATATAAACTACTGTTTGATTTAGATTCTAGAGGTAAATCAACTTGGGCAACTTCTGTTCGTAAATGTCTTTGTAGTTATGGGTTTTCGTTTGTTTGGTTAGAACAGAGTGTTTGGATGTGTTAAAACATTTTTGGCTTGTTTTAAGCAGTGAATAATTGATTGTAATTTGCAAGACTGGAATAGTCATAATAAAAAAACAGTGAGAGATTGTCTTTGTTTCGATTTCTAAAGTCAGATCAGGTAAAGGAAGCGGAACCTTACATGTCGATGAATATTAATAGTTTTGTCAGATCTGCATTAACTAAGTTTAGATTCGGTCTATCTGATATTGCTGTACACAGGCAACGTTACAATATTCATACAGAATTAGATGTTTTATGTCCATTGTGCAAGTCTGCCCAGAGAACGAACTTCATTTTCTATTTGTTTGTCCTTTGCTTACAGATTTAGGACAAAAATTTATTCCTTTGAAATATTATCGACGTACATCATTTTTTAGGCTTGTCTTGCTTTTGTCGTCAAGAAATGAGAATGTTGTTGGTGATCTAGCTTCATATTTGTATAAATCCTTCAAGAGGATGAGTTATCTGACTTGAATTTGTTCATAATGTGCTTGTAATTAATGTGTTGTTACATAAGTTATATGTCAATAGCCCCTTCAAATGGGGCTGTGGCCTTTCTTGAATAAGTTATCGTTCTCTCTCTCTCTCTCTCTCTCTCTCTCTCTCTCTCTCTCTCTCTCTCTCTCTCTCCTCTCTCCTCTTCTTTTGCCTTTATCTGCCAGATATTACTCTCGAATTTTGTGGCTGTTTTTTGTCGTTAATGTAAAGCGCGGGCAACAGTTCGTGATCTCGAAGGAATTCCATTTAAATATCAATTTTGACTCGCCGCCCCCACCCCTAACCCCACCCTCCCACCCTTCCACCCACGTCCTGCTATGATTCTCCCCCCTCACCCCCCCCCCCTCTCTCTCTTTCTCTCTCTCTCCTCTCTCTCTCTCTCTCTCTCTCTCTGTCTGTCATTCGATTTTTTTTAAAGTTAACATTAACTTTCATCCTCTCACAATAAGACTGGAAAAGATGACGTCGATTTTGTAATACACTGATTTTGTCAAGCACAGAAAGGGGAGCAAATCATTCCATGACCATGCGGGCATCATTTGAATTCAAGACTTCCTTTCTTCTGAAATAAGATTAGCCATTTATGGGCATATCACAGAGTGATACACACAGGAGCTACACACACACACACACACACACACACACACACACACACACACACACCACACACACACACACTTATATCACCAGCTATTGCATGCAACTGTGAATGGGATACTGTCAAGGACACATTGGGTAGTGACCATCTTCCCGTTGTTATCAGTTTAAATGACAAACCAGTAAGTCAGGATTCAGAAAAAGATAGAATTCCTAAATATAATTACAGAAATGCGGATTGGGACAAATTTGAAAGATTATTGTCAATGCATAACATTGAAGAACTTCAGTCGGATAATATTGATAGTGTTTATGCAAAAATTTACTGAGATAATTTTGTACGCTGCTGATTCTTCAATACCGAAGTGCAATCAAATGAAAGATAATAAATATTCAGGAAATGTTTGGTGGAACGATGCTTGCGCAGAGGCTAAACAATTGAAGAAAGAAGCCTTTAATGAATATCTCAAAGACAAAAAGAAGGAAGAAAAACACAAAAATATGAAGAAGGCAAAAATACATAGCAATAGAGTAAACGAACAGGCCAAACGGCAGTATTGGTCTAAGTTTTGTAAAAACGAAGTTTCTGATCATGCAGATCTTCAGAAGGTTTGGAAAAAAGTGAAGGATATGAAAAATGGAGTATGCCTTCCAGAATATCCAGTACATATAAATAATGAAGAATTTCCTTCTAACTCACAAAAGGCCGAAGCTTTCTCAGAAATGTTTGCAATGACGAGTTGCAAAGAGGGCTTGTCAGAAAAGGACAGAGTTTTTCGAGAGAAAGAATCTTCCAGTGAAATATACAATGATCCAATAGAAGATAACAGCCATTTTATCAATGCCCCAATCACCTTAAAAGAAATGAAAGATGTCATTTTCTCCAGTGGAAATAAAAGAACTTCAGTAGGCCCTGATGGAATATCAAATGAATTAATCAAACATTTACCTGCTAGTTTTGTTAACTTTCTTCACCAATTCATACAAAGATGTTGGTCGTCTGGAAATATTCCATTAATATGGAAACAATCTATTATTGTTCCCATACACAAGCTTGCTAAACCAAAATCAGAAATAAACAGTTATCGGCCTATTGCTCTGACGTCACATACGGGGAAACTGATGGAAAAAATAATTTTAAATCGTCTGCTACACTACTGCGAAAAGAACAATATCATACCAATACATCAAGCAGGTTTTCGTAAGGGCAGATCAACCATTGATCACCTTACCAAATTAACAACCCAAATTAAACATCAGTTTGCTAGAAGAAAAAATGTACTGGCTACTTTCTTTGATATCAAAAAAGCGTACGATCAAGTATGGCACTCTAGACTACTTTATAAATTAAAATCCATTGGCTTATCAGGTTGCATGTATAATTATTTCAAGACTTTTCTAGCAGATAGATCAATTCAGACCAAAATAGGACACACTTACTCTAAATTAAAACCACTTCATATGGGAATTCCACAAGGATCAGTAGTAGCACCAATACTTTTCAATATTTTGACACATGACCTGCCATCATCTGTGTCTAATCATGTTGAATTGGTTCAATATGCTGATGATATCTGCATATGGATGAAAGTGACTATGAAAAAACGCACTCCAATGAGATCGCTAAATTACACTAAAAAATTGTATCAAAGAGAACTTGATAATATAAATGGTTTTATGATTCAAAATGGTTTAACTTTGTCTCCAGAGAAATCACATATGATGCTTTTTGACTCTGGTTACGATCGAAGAGATTTGCCTTCTTTCAATCTAGAAGGTCAGTTATCAATTATGCACAGTCTGTTAAATTTTTAGGAGTAATCCTTACATCAAAATTGTCATGGAAAGAGCATTTAGAATACGTAATGATGAAAGCTAAAAAGAGTCTGAACTTCCTAAAAATTGTCAGCAAACAACAGTGGGGACAAGACATTTCCACTCTTATACATCTAGTAACAGCACTTATCCGTTCAAAGTTAACATATGCCCAAGAGGTATTCTTCTCTGCCCCAAAATACCTTTAAAAAAAATGCAAAGTATAGACAGTAAAGCCTATAAACTTGCCATTGGAGTTCCAGTATATACATCTTCATTAAAAACATATGCTGAAATTGGTATATTACCTTTTGAAGAAAATATGAAACTTGCATCATCTAAATATGTCCTAAGGAGTACATCAGTTCCAAATTCAAATTATAATGAAGTGTGCGTAAAATCAGACACGGATTTTTCCCAAAAGAGCAAAGTCGGTTGCCTCTTTAGAAACAATAGGCACTTTTACTTATGACATTTTTCAAGAGTCAGGAATCAATAAGAAAGATATATCATCTCGTGTACTGTTCACTGCAGTCCCAAAATGGGAACTATTATCAGCCTATTTCGATACTAATTATACAAATATAAAGAAAAATGATGGTCCCACTTTATCTGCTTCTGTAAAAGCTCATATTTTTTAGCACTACCCGGACCATCTAAAAATTTACACTGATGGCTCTAAGCTAGATAATGACATGGTTGGAGCTGCATTTGTAATCCCAGCTTTAAAAGCAGAAAAGGCTTACCATCTTGGAAAACATTTTTCAATATTTACAGCAGAACTTATTGCTATTTTAATGGCTTTGAATTTTCTGCTTGATCTTCCTTTTAGTCTAGTTCAGGTATTATTTTTGGTTGATTCTAAATCTGTTTTAGATGCGCTACAGTCTTGTAATCTAAAAGTAAGAGGTGATATTATTGCAGAAATTTGTCATACAATCCATTATTTGTCACTGCGCGGAACTAGTATTTCATTCTCTTGGGTTCCATCACATTGTAATATTTTTGGTAATGAATGGGCGGATAGAACAGCTAAAAAGGGTGCAATGAACATTAAAAATTCTGTATGTGTTAAAATTCCTTTATCTTTATCTGAAAGTTATTCCTTAATAACGAAAACTTGTTGGAATCATGTGAAGGAACTATTAGGAGGTTCATTTGTAAATTTCACTGAAAAGAGGAATATTTTCAAAGTCAAACATATACATTCCTGCAATGGTGAGCTCATGTGTGAAAACCGAACACTGTCATCCCTGGTCTACAGATTCAGACTGAATGCTCTCAGATGCAAATTCAACAGTCATGTTAAGTGCGTCTGCGGTGATGAAATAACACCTGTCCATGTTATTCTACATTGTCAGCATTTGAAATCATTTTTACCCACTTCGATTTGTGATTCAACGGTTTCAGATTCATCTTTTAAGAATATTTTATTGAACGATTTGCTTATGCTGGATGTTGTTAAAGGCTTAAAACGGAGCCCAGTTGGCTCATTGATTTAATGTTTACAAATGTTTTGATGTTATTGTTGTTAAGATTTTCATTTTTGAAGGGAAATGGTAGGGAGGTTCAGAGATAGAAAGACGGGAGTTGTTGGGTTTTTTTTTTTTTTTTTTTTTTTTTTTAATTTTATTTTTATTTTTATTTATTTTTATTTTTATTTTTCGTCTAATATCACAGCATTGTGAAAAGACGTTAAAGAGAAGAACGAACACACACACACACAGACGCGCGCGCGCCACACTCAGCCATTCACATGGGCGAATTAAATGGCCAGTGTTAGGGTACAGAGATGCCTTGTTCGAGAGCCATCCCCATGTTCAAACGGGATCGCCTTGATCAAAAGCGTGATGCCAAGTCAGGGAAGGCTTCTAGATTGTAACATTATCAACGGCCCCACGGTGGACTGCACGATGGGCGAACATGCTTAGTCCTCCCGCCCCCCCCCCCCCCCCCCCCTCCCAACTCCTCACATTTCCACGCCCCTCCTCCTCCCCCCTCCCCTCCCGAGCAGTTGGTCACTAATAAATCAGACCTTGATCATGTCCAGTCCACGCCATGGTTATTCAATTCAGACTCGGTCCAAAGCAATATAAACTAAAGATATCAACTTCCTCTCTCTCTCTTTCTCTCTCTCTCTCTCTCCTCTCTCTCTGGCATCCTCTGGTTCAGTCAAGGTGTTTGCTGGGCCTCTCGGCCTTTGGACCTGACCACAGTGATCATGATGTTAAGGTATGTGACTTCTGTTTTTTGTGTATCTATTTTATCAGTCTAGGCAGAGAAGGTCTTAGTTGAAAGTCAGAATTCCTGGGAATGTCGTTTATAGTTTGTAGTCAAACTAAATACGCGTGTAACTTCTAAGAGCCTGTTTATTGAAAGAATGTTATATATTATATTCTGCCTCGTCCTATCCTCTGTCAGGTATGTTCCTGGACGTGTATGAAGGAGTTTCTCTAACATCTCACGCTGTCCTATCAACCTCACACAATCTCACTTTCAGCCTCGTATCTCTGAGTGAATGTTTCGCTCTCTCTCTCTCTCTCTCTCTCTCTCTCTCTCTCTCTCTCTCTCTCTCTCTCTCTCTCTCTCTCTCTCTCTCACGATAACGGTACTTAGAAATCGTAGTCATTTGTCAGCTGCAGTGCTGATTCATAAACATCCCACAATTACTTGAGTAAGATCCCCAAAATCCCCAAACGCTGCTGAGTAACATCACCGAACACATCTGAGCACAATTCCTTTTGTGTATAATAGTTCTATGACCCACACAACACCAAATTCCGTTCGTGTGATAGGCACACAAAAAAAGAGAACACGAGAGAGAGAGAGAGAGAGAGAGAGAGAGAGAGAGAGAGAGAGAGAGAGAGAGAGAGAGAGACAGTACAGGTCATGTCCCTTCTCCCAGATTTTTTTTAAAATGACTGTTAACATTGAATTTAAAAGCTGTCAGTCTGACCGGCAAAATCACATCATACCGATACTTGAGTATCAGTTGATAACTTTTGCATAGGGATCATTAAAACATTTATAATTAAGTAAAAACTGTCCGTGCGTAAAGGCTCAAAACAAGTGTATACAAACATGTTCATTTGCCATGTTGTCCTGATTCGTCTTGAACAGAGTGACACAAAAACGGACTTAGAAGAAGAAGAAGGAAGAAGAAAAAAGAAAACGAAAGAAAAATGAGAACAAACAAATAACTCGTCTCTGGCACTCTCTTCTTCAACTCTGTCCTTTGCGCGGTGACAGCCCTGAAGTGGCTCCTGTTGGTCGGGTGATTATAACAAAATGCCAGGGACTGAATCAGCATTACAGACAGCTGATCTGGGGTTATTTCCCAAAGTATTCCAAGGTTCTAAGTTGACGGGGAAAGCATTGTGGTTGCCTACAGCATCAGAGAGGACATGCTGCTGGTGCCAGGCGTGCAAAGATAGTTTACGCCTTTACAGAGTAAGTAACATAATGCCAGACGTGCATCGAGTATCCTGCACTTCACGGCGAAAGTTATACAATGCTAGGCGTGCACCGGGCATCCTACACTTTACGGCGAAATTAGCATAGTGTCAGGCGTGCACCGGGTATCCTACACTTTACGGCGAAATTAGCATAGTGTCAGGCGTGCACCGGGTATCCTACCCTTTACGGCGACAATAGTATAATGCCAAGCGTGCACGGGGTATCCTGCGCTTTACGGCGAAACTAACAAAGTGTCAGGCGTGCACTGAATATCCTACACTTTACGGCGAAAGTAACATGGTATCAGGCGTGCACTGAATATCCTAAACTTTACGGCGAAAGTAACAGCGTCAGGCGTGCATCGGGTATTCAACATCTTACCATGGATGCCAGTACGGCGAAAAAAAAAAAACAACAAACCATGGTGCTAGGTGTGCACAGTTAGCCTACACCTTACGGAGAAAGTAACATGGTGCCAAAAGTGAACAGATATCCTACACCGATGATAACATGGTGCCAGAGATGAACGGATATCCTATACCAAAGACAACATGGTGCCTGGTTGACGACCTAGGAGTGACGCACCGCGTTCGCAGTTTGAAGCTCCGACCGACAAGAAAATTTGTCATTTCCACTGCCCATTTCAGTGTGCTGTTTCTCCTGCTTTCCCGTGCTCCACCCTCCCCCACCCACACACACATGCAGTCTGAAACGGTCATTCTTATCTGTCACATAAGTAATGGTGCATGTGGACATCACGCCCACATGTATCTATCCAAACAACTCTGAGTTGATAGCCGTAAAGTGGCTAGTGCACCAATCTCAACTTTTGTTGTTTTTTTTAAAATGAGACAGGCCTGAATTGGCCAATGCAACTATCCAAACAAGTATACATACTGGTCAGCCCTGATGTCGCCAGCTTCAAGGAAGATGAATAACAACATCATGGGAAGTGCAATAACTAACAGCGACCGTATTTGTTGAAAAAGATGGTTAAGGACATCATGAAAAAGAACTGACAGATGAGGCCACGGGGAGAAACGAAAGATCAATCAGGAAGCAAAAAAAAAAAAAAAAAAAAAAAAAAAAGGAAAAATGGATTATGAAACTGTGACAAAAGGAAAGATGGGTGTGGTTATCATGAGTATGGAAAGATGGATAATGAGATCATGAGAAACGAAAAAAATATAAGATACATCCGAATGTGCCTCTTACAAAGAAAAGAACATGCAGAGGAGTGGTGTGGACGTCATAGCAAGCAAAGATGGATGTGGACATCGTGAGAAAGGACAGATGGAAGAGGACCTCAAGAGAAAGGAAATATGAGTGAGGACATTATGAAAATGTAAAGATGGATGAGAACACATTGAGAAAGCAAACATAGTTATGGACATGATCAGTAAGGAAAGATTTCATTTCCTATCTTTGGAAAAAAAATAAGTCGGACAGAGGGGAAGGGACGGTTTTCTTGCCAAAAGGGTTCTTACAATTTGCGAGCTTTTTCGTTCATTACAAGTGGCTGCTCATAAATGAAGTGCCATTGTTTTACTTTTTCGCCGTTTAGGACCATATGAATTGTTTGAAGT
Source organism: Conus ventricosus (assembly GCA_018398815.1). Taxonomy (NCBI): domain Eukaryota; kingdom Metazoa; phylum Mollusca; class Gastropoda; order Neogastropoda; family Conidae; genus Conus; species Conus ventricosus. The sequence goes on from CM031621.1 coordinate 20,956,166, forward strand.
CGCTGCAAGAGAAAACTACAGACAGATTTTAAGGGTGAATGAACGAGTATCAAAATGACCGGCTATTTAACTGCTCGACTGACTGATTGATCGGTTTCTCTTTATCAACCTATTTGTTATCTACAACTCTTCACTATTTCTTTTTGTTTGATTGTTGAATGGTTTTCCTCAAACCAAGGAAGGAATCAACTCCTCTTGTTCTGAAATCGCAAAAGTGAACTCCTCTCCGCAATCGCTGTCCGCAAGCACGCATGCGTGTACGTACCAAACACACACACACACACACACGCGCGCGCGCGCGCGCACGCATACACACGCACACACACGAGCGCGCGCACGCACGCACACACACCACTCACTCACTCACTCACACACACACACACACACACACACACACACACACACACACACACACGCACACACACACACACACACACAAGACAGCTCAGTACAACACAGCAAACACGCACACAAACGCGCGCACGCACACATCTGTGTTTGATATTACCAATGTCGACTAACGTTAAACTGAATAAGAAACAACAACAACTAGAAAAAAAAACCTTCTGCGCTCACCCGCGCGCGCACACGCATACACACAAACACATACACGCGCGCGCGCGCTCGCGGACACACACACACACACACACACACACACATGTGCGTCCTCACACACGCATGTACACATGCGCACGTGCGTGTGCACACACACACACACACACACAAGCGTGTGCAAGCGCGCCCGCACACACACAGCAAACACAACAGGACACAAAACAGTTTAGTACTATACAGCAAACACACGCGCACAAACACGCGCACGCACGCGCGCGCGCGCACACACGCGCGCGCGCGCACACACACACATCTGTTTGACATCACCAGTGTCCACACACACACACGCGCGCGCGCGCTCGCTGACACACACACACACACACACACACACACACACACACACACACACACACACACCATTTAAAAAAAATAGGAGGGGGGGATGCTAGATTGATAAATAGCAACCCTCTCTCCCCTACCCTCCCCACTTATTATTCGTGTGTGTGTGCGTGCACGTGCGCGTGTGTGCACATGTGTGCATGCACATGCGTGCTCGATAACATTGTGGAAATTACCTTAATTAGACGTCTACGAAGTATGTGCGACAGGACATTAAACAGAAGTATACACACACACACACACGCGCGCGCGCGCGCGCACGCACGCACGAATCATAATCTACCCACTGCTTCCACTCGTGTCAACACTCCACGCAGACATCTTGGTCGTCTCATTCACAGAATGAATTAGCTGTCAATCACAGAACGAAGTAACTGCCAATCACAGAATGGGGTAGCTGTCAATCACTGTCAACACAGGCCTGAGTCGAACTAGCCTAAGTGACTGCTGCTAAGCACCAAAAAAACAAACAAACAAAAAAACCACGTGTGAGTGAAATGCAGACAATGCCCAGCATCAATGTCGCCGCAATTATTTGAAACTTCTGCGAAGACCGCTGACGACAAACATATTTATTTTTGCTGTCGAGGTGGTAGTTCTTCTTCTCCATGTTCTCCCATGTTTTTCGACGCCGGTGCGTACTAGACCTAAGGAACCTCTCCTTTCAACTGTGAAGAGACGCAAGCTGATATGGTTTCGGCACAACACTCGACACACCAGTCTGTCCAAAACAATCATGCAAGGCACCATCGAGGGCGGGAGAAGGAGAGGAAGACAGCGGAAGAACTGGCATGAGAACATCAAAGAATGGACCGGACTCCATACACGTGAGCAGTTGCCGGCGGCTGCTGACAGAGACAGATGGAGAGGGGAGGTTGCGTCTGCGGTCCTCAGGTTTCCCCAACGACTGCTTCTGTAGTTATGGGCCTGATATGAGGTGAGGTGAGGAGAGCATCGCCATCCGTAATGTGCGCAGGCTGGTTGCTCAGCGAGCAGGCGGGGCGTGAGGGGCACGTGCAACACGGACAAAGGACCTTACTTGCACCGAATTCTGAACGTCGCTCATAAAGGGGTCAACAAGGACCTGTTTCAAATGCACTGCCTTCTTGTTAATATACAAGCACAAGGATGTGTGTGTGTGTGTGTGTGTGTGTGTGTGTGTGTGGCGTGCGTGCGTGTGTGTGTATGTGTGCGTGTGTGTGTGTGTGTGTGGCGAGGTGTGCGTGCTGTGTGTGTGTAGTGTGTGTGTGTGTTGTGTGTGTGTGTGTGTGTGTGTGTGTGTTTCAGCACACAAAAATGAAAATATTGTGGAACACAGTTCTCCCTCCTTCCCTCCCTCCCGCCCCCCCCCCCCCCTCTCTCCACACACATGCGCACACAAACACACACACACACACGCACGCACGCACGCACGCACACATGCATGCACGTGCGCGCACGCGCGCGACACACACACACACACACACACACACACACACACACACACACACACACACACACACACAGAGTTTTGCCTTCGACGGCGTGAAAAAGGAAACATTTCAAAAACATTGTAACAGCATTAACAATAACAATTGCCATGACAATAACGACCATATCTTGAAGGTAATCCCATTGTAAATACTACCTATGCCCACGTATACATCATAATAGGATTTATCCGCCAAAATTAATGATGATGCCAAAGGGAGAAAATCGCAAGCACTACACTGGTTTTCTTCTCAAGTCTACACATAAGTAGTTGCTCCCCTTGAAATTAACCGTACCTCCATCGTGTTGTTTCTGATCAATATGAAACTCTACAGCATGATATTGGTTACGTTTTTTTTTTTTTTCGTTTTTTTTTAAGGGCAAAGCTGCTCTCCTCAAGCAAACAAACTAAACCAACATCTGTTAGACTCCTAAGTACGCTGCGCTCAGTGCTCTTCACAGCTTCTCTCTTCAACCCGAGCCGTTGTCTGTTGTGTAGTTTTCTTTTGTGTGTGTGTGTTTTTTTTTCCTCTGGCCACTGTGATAATGCTTTTAATAAGCCAGCAGAGGTGATGATCAACTTCAGACCATACCGAAAGTAATAGTGAAGTATTGACCCATCTCACTGTCTATTTCAAGTTCCCTCGCTGGAAAAGAGTCCCGACATGTACTAGCTCAGAATCTGTTCCATGATGATGCGACAAAGTTGTACAACTCCCCCCCCCCCCCCTCCGCCGCACACACGCGCACATATACACACACAGCGCACCTACGCACGTATGCACGCACGCGCGCGCGAGCGCATGCACACTCATACGTACACCTGCCCAATCCTCATTTTAAAGTTTACACATACAGACACTTTTGAGAGCACACTCAAGCCTTACTTTAATTAATACACATAAGAGAGAGAGAGAGAGAGAGAGAGAGAGAGAGAGAGAGAGAGAGAGAGAGAGAGAGGGGGGGGGGAGGGAGAGACAGGGACAGAGACACATACAGAGAGAGAGAGAGAGAGAGAGAGAGAGAGAGAGAGAGAGAGAGAGAGAGAGAGAGAGAGCGGAATGTTGGGAATGCTGGGAAGAGTCTCGGCCTTATGGGGAGCTTCCACGTGGGCGTTTTCCAGGATTTCATCCGTACCACGTGACTTGACCCCCAAGCGTCCCGTAGGCGTGTCCCGAAACACGACGGTCATTGTGCGGTGGTCGTTTCTCTCGTCGCCATCACGGCTATACCAGACACAGTGCGCTGCTGTCTTCGTGCATCTGAATTCACAGACAAGACACCTGGCTTCACAGAACATCAGGACTGTGATCATCACCCGGCCCACACCTGTCTCCATATAACATCAGAACTAAGACGGGTGAGTACCGGCTACATGAAAATACACAATGCATGCAACCTGTGTGCCAGAATAGCCTACGTGAAGACTGTGGGCACGGGGCAGGTTAAACATCCCCATCTGGAAGAAGAAGAAGAACTGTGACCCTCACCTGGCCCACACCTGTCTTTGCAAATAAACGTTGCTGTCATCACCCGGCTACACCTGTTTCATAGGTTGATATTGCTGTGATCACCTTAGCTAGCCTGCCTTTACAGATAAACATTTCTGTCATCACCCAGTTACACCTGTTTCATAGGTTGATATTGCTGTGATCGCCGTATTGGCTACGCCTGTCTTCGTAAAACAACAGGGCTGCAATCACTAGCCGACACCAGTCTTCATCGTTCAGGCAGGCCTAATAATCTTGTTGTCAGCTTAATGGGATCAATTTCGACACAACGATTTGTTATTTATTATCATCATACAACATAAGTGCAAGGGGGATCAAAAGATACATGGAACAGTCTGAGTGGTCAGCTCCGCTGTGAAATAACTCAAGCCTTGTCCGCGGCTAAAAGGGGGAGGGGGGGGGGGGCAGAGGGAAGGGATCGGGGTTGGCGGAAGATGTCTCATGCGCTTGAAGCATGCCACCTTCCAGCTTGTTAATGGATACAATTCTCCCATTGCCTATCTTCCTTTCCAAGGGCTTGTTCCCGCCTTTTTTCCCTGCCCCTATTCGCCCCCCCCCCCCCCCCCCCCCCCCCCCCCCCCCTCCGTTATTTCTCTGATTAAAGGCATTTTTCCACCCCACCCCCTCCTCTCCTTGTACTGCGCACCCTCTCCCTCAATCTTGTCTCCCATCTCGTCACACAGCATCAACTCGATCCTTTCCAGTTTGCATACAAGCAAAGTAGATCTACAGACAATGCAACCATCACATTACTCAGTAATGCTTACACACACATCTAGACACACCAAATTCCTTTGTCAGAATACCCTTCATTGAATATCTCTTCAGCATTCATCACAATTCAACCTCACCTTATGGCACAGAAACTACTCACTCTTCAGGTTTCCCCAAGATTGACTGTTTGGATTATGAGCTTTCTTGTCAGGAGATCTCAATCAGTACGTTACCAGGGAACTCTGTCTTCCCCACATTCCACATCCACTGGCTCACCCCAAGGCACTGTGCTTTCACCTGTGCTCTTCACTATTTATACCAACGACTGTAGAGGCTCAAACACAACGCCGGTTATCATATTAAGTATTCTGATGACACAGCCATCCTTGATCTATCTAACTTAGACACTACCTATTTTGATGCTGTCGGTACATTTACGGCTTGGTGTTCTGAAAACTTTCTGAAGTTTAATGTCAGCAAAACAAATGGACTGGTGATAGATTTTGGTAGAGCCCCATCCCCATTTCAGACCTTGTAATTGATGGTCAAACTGTGGAAAGGGTGTCTCAGTATAAATATCTGGGCACAGTGACTGACAACAAATGAACTTCTGATTTCAACACTGCAGCTATTCATAAGAAATGTCAGTCCAGGGTTTACTATTTGCAAAAGCTGCGCTCACTCCATGTAAACTCAAAAATCCTTGCACAATTTTACAGATGTTTTATTGAATCTGTTTTAACCTTTGGCTTCTTGTGCTGGTTTGGTGGGCTCAGTGTGAAAAAAAAAAAGAATGTGTTGAACAAGAGTGTGAATGTGTGTGGGAAAGTTGGGGGTGAAAGACAAGCGAGCATGAGTGAACTGTATGAGAAGCATGCAGTACGAAAGGCAAGAGAAATTGCAAAAGACTCCTCACATGTCCTGGCCCATAATTATGAACTGCTGCCGTCTGGCCGACGGTGCAGGATGCCAACGGTCCGATTGGTCAGAACAAAAGAGAGTTTTATCCCAATGTCTATATCCCTTCTCAACAAGCAATAATTGTGTGTGTGATGGGGGGGGGGGGGACAAAGGGAGAGGGGGAGACGTATACATGTATATGTATGTGTGTATGTGCTTCCATGTGCGTGTGTGATTGAATAAATGTGTATGTATATTGGGTGTGTGCGAGGGTGTATGTGTATACATTGTGTGTGTGTGTGTGTGTGTGTGTGTGTGTGTGTGTGTGTGTGTGTGTGTGTGTGTGTGTGGTATGGTTGTTTACTAAAGGTGTTGTACTGTTCTTTGCCATAATTATTTACTTAACTGCCTTTTTATATTCTGTATTTTTATCATTTGGGTGCAACAATGAAAATTTGATTTGATTAAGGCATGGTTGTTACCGATTGTTCTATTATTTTCATGTTAATTTATTTATTCATGTGTGTGTGCATGTTTGTGTGTGCGCATGTATGTGAGTATATGTGTGTGTGCATGCATATGTGTGTGTGTGTGTGTGTGTGTGTGTGTGTGTGTGTGTGTGTGTGTGTGTGTGTGTGTGTGTGTGTGTGTGTCTGTGCGTGTGTGAGTGTGTGATCTAACTACTTTTATGTGTTTTGCAATTATTTACCATTATATATGTATTTTAAAATTCTGTGAAATCAAGTTTGACCATTATGTAATACTGAAAATCTATTATAAGTATTGTTGTTTACTTAGATGGGTTTTACTATTGCTTGATCATTTATTATGTGCATCATCATAATGCTTCTTTTAATCAGAATTTAGGTTTGACAGTGTTGTTTCTGTTTTTAGCAAATTCTGAAAATTAGTAAGTGGTGTGTGTGTGTGTGTGTGTTGTGTGTGTGTGTGTGTGTGTGTGTGTGTGTGGTGTGTGTGTGTGTTTAGTATGTGTTTATCTACATGTATGAGGTTTTACATTATAACTAAATTGATTTTGTTGGGTTGTTGTTGAGTTACCCTACTTGTTTATTGTTGCTGAGTTACCCTACTTGCTTATTGTTCATTGTTTTCCATGTTTATTCATGTCACTAATGTATAGTTAGCAGCACAATTGTAAATTCTCAGAATTGAGATAATACAGTATTCTTGTATCTTGTAGTTATATATCTCAGGTGTTTATTGGCGCGCCCATTTGAAAGAAACTTGTTTGACAAATTGTGTAGGTGTGTCCTGGATCGTAGTTTTCAGATTCTCATCTGTAAGTGTGTAAGAATGAGAAAAAAAACATTAAAAAAAATATACGACCAGTAATGTAAAAAGGTGGTGCACTGACCACCTCAATGTCTGCACCTGTCTTGTGTTTGATTCCCTCCACGCCAAAATCATGTTTTCTCAATGGGTTCAGTGTAGTGCAGTTTGTGTTTCAATATTGGGGTCGCCAATTTTGGTGGTTTCGAAAGCTACTGTATGTAAACATTCACTGGTCAGCGAACTTACACACACACACACACGCAGAGCTGTAGGTTTGAAAAACATTTATTTGAATGGTTAAAAGTGGAAGTATCATTAACATAGCTATGTGAATCAATCTCTCTCTCTCTCTCTCTCTCTCTCTCTTCTCTCTCTCTCTCTCTCTCTCTCTCTCTCTCTCCATCTCTCTCTCCCTCTCACTAGTACAACAGGTATTTCACAAGAAACAGAACTACAATTCTCCTTCTGGATAAACACAAGATTAACAATAACAGACATTAAATAAAATGTTAGAAAACTGTACCTGCCTGGCACATGTAATTTATGCACCATCAACATCTCAGGAAATATAGGATACAATATCATTCTTATGAGATGAGATAATCAAAGGATAAAAACAAATACATGTAAATAAAAAGCAAACGAAAAAAAACGCCCACTTGGCATAAAAGACGGAAGAGTGAAGATTTTCAGAACACATAAGGTTACCTTCTTGTCCAATTACAAGGATATTTAAATAAGATACCAGAAAGTACCTCCATGGCACATGTAATTCATGCACACAAAAAGTCGTAGAAAGTATAGAATACAATATCATTCTTTCGTAGATAATACAATCAGAAAATAAAAACAAATGTAAATAAAAAACCAAAAACTAAAACGTTGGAAAAAAGTACATAGAATCATATCATTAGAACGTTAATTTAGCACTATAGCAATCAGTTTACAGAGTCAATCTATTAAAGAAACGTTTTAATTGTACAATGAGTGACAATCTGACATTATGTGGGAAGAGTTAAGTCAATACCTTTCCAGATCTTCAATACAATTGATAAGCTTGGTTTCACCTGAATTGGTTTTGACAAGTTTTACAATTACGGGTCCACATACTTGTCAATATGTCACTTTTCTTAAGCATTCTAGCCTTCTTTTTAATGTCCATGTTTCTTTTTGTAAGATGCTCATTTTCAAACACATTGCAGCATTTCATGCTTGCACCATGCTTCTTAAAACAACTCTGCAATTCTAGTTTATAAAAATGTACACTGACGAGTAGAGTATAAAGCTAAGGAAATATCCATACAAACATGCAGGAATGTGATGCATGCCTTTATGGTGGCTGTAGGCTGTGTCATTCCTGTGCTGGATACAAAGTAAGACATAATCCTGACTGCCCCATGCTGTGAGATATGAATAACCAACCAGGCATGTGTTACCCACTAGGTAGTACTAGGTAGTGCATGTGTGTGCGTGTATGTGTGTGTGTGTGGGGGGGGGTGGCTGTGTGTGTGTGTGGGGGGGTGGGTGGCTGTGTGTGTGTGTGTGGGGGGGGGGGGGGGGCATGTCTTTTGAGATGGGATGTGTGTGTTTGCGTGCGTGCGTGCGTACATGTGTGTGTGTGTGTGTTTGGGGTGGGATGTGTGTTTGGATGTGTGTGCATGTATCAGTGTGTGTGTGTGTGTGTGTGTGTGTGTGTGTGTGTGTGTGTGTGTGTGTGTGTGTGTGTGTGTGTGTGTGTGTGTGTGTGTGAGTGATATGGCTATTCTGAGAGCACTGTCATCTGGCTAAATTATCAGACGAAATAAAACAAACAAAAAAACCGAACAACACAGTGTATTATGTGGCTTTTGGACTGAAATTTACTGTCCGTTTCTACAAAGAGAACATTGACCAAGATCTTGAGTATCGTCAAACTGTATTTCACATGCTACATGTATCCAGCAGTTGCATGAAGCACATTTAAACCATTCTACTTCAGCAGTGTTTTGATTTTCATCTTCACGGAAGCATAAAGTGCATCTAGCTGCTTGGTGTTCAGACAATTCAGCTTCAAGTTTATCTTTATCGCTACTATCAGGTTTCTTTAGCTTTATCTTGAATTCCTTTTTTCTTTTTCTTTTTGTTGAAAAAAGTCGGCATTGTGGTTCAAATTTCTTGTTTGATGGAAAGGTAGTCTTCTTTTCAAATTCTGTAGATGAAAATTCTGAAGTGCACATCCAATACTGTAGGTGTCCTGCAGACGTTGAAGTACAGCTTGTAACGTCTCTACATTATCTGTCTTTTTCACTGATTGTATAATATCACTGGCTTTACTGAGGGCAGCAAATTTTAACCTTTCAACGTTAGAACTGTGCTTGGGTTTATCTTGGCAAAGAAGTGCTTTGAATAGACTAACATTATCTTCTTCCTCAATGTCATCATTTACTGCTTCAGTTTGCTTTGGGTCACTTTTGTGAACAGCATGTATGTGCTTGCATGTAACAGCTTTTGTCAAGAAATCTAGGCAGGTGCATGTGTACATGTGGATGCATACTTTACAATAATCACATACCAACCTGCATGTGCATGCTTCAGTCAGGACTCTTTTAACACAATAGATTTTGCCACTGACAGTTGCAGAAGGCACAAACCATTCTGCCTCAGCATCTTGACTTCTTTCTATTCCTCTGACACTATCTGCTTCTTTGTGTCCGTTTTTGATTTCCCGTGAGCGATGTGTAACTTTTCCTTTCTCTAGCTTGATTAATTCTTCAATAGATTTGTCTCTGGCAAGTTTCAGAAGGACCACTAACAGAACATCTACTCTCTTGTTCTGTTTTCGACCAAAATATATGTCCTTCACGACACGGTGGAAGGTTTCAGCAAACATGTTAGTATTTACAACTGTTCCAATTCTAAAACAAGCAGCCCAGAGGAAAATTTTGTTGTCATCAATGAAATTCTTCATTAAGTATTCTTGAAATGTTGGTGAAGTTTCTTGAAGGAATGACAGAAACTGTTAAAGAGATTTACGAAACTTTGCCTCATCCGTTTCTCCCTGGAGAGACTTTAGGTGTTTGTAGGTTCTTGCCTGGATTTCATCTGAGTGAATGTGTGCTAAGTGTTTACGCCAGCACTTACCTACATGCCATGAACAGTAAAGTCTTCTGGTGGGCTGGGGAAAGATGGCACACCATGCATGATAAAAGTTGTTTGCAAGATCACTCATGAATATGTCAGTAGTGAAGTCAGCATGCCCACAAGCCTGTTGCACTGACTGAAAGAATATTTGAAAAACTTCAGAATCCTCTCTGTTTGAGATTGCCCATGCAACAGGCACAGCCTCCTCAAATTCATCTAGCACAATAACTGTTGTGAGCAAAAAATCATATTGTGTTGTGTTGTGCGTAGAATCAATACTTATCATTTTGGAAGCATGTGTAATCATCAAGTTTCTTTGGAAATCAGTCTGAATGCACAGAAGGAAATCCTCTTCTTTTAAAACAGGGCGTGGTGTGTCCTGGGGCTTGTAGAAAATGATTGGGTTAGTTGGATCTGATTGTAGTTCATGGACCACATGCCTACACTTACGCCATCATCAGCATGTTTTTGTGTGGCTGAAATATTGTATTGTTTTTTTTTAGGTTCTGAATATCTTTCCTGGTAATCAATGTGTCCCTATTTATATCTGTCATCTTATCTCGGATGTCATCTAGCATCTTTGAAATGTAAACACCCTGTGCCAATCTACCTGCAATTAACGATCTCATGTCATCTGACATATGTAAATGGCCCAGTTTCGGGGAGTGGCCTGTGTGTTGTAGACAGTACTCTACTGAAATAGAGCCACTCAATAAACTCTTTTTGACCGCCATAAAAGCAGTACAATTACAACCAATTTTGCAAGAACCTTGTGCCTTTTTTGCCCTTTTCCTTTCATTATCCTGCACCTTTTCAGGTCGCTCACTTCCAGAGCGTTGACAATAAAAGTAAGATGTTGAATGGCTTGAATATATTTTCTTACCGTATCTTCTCACAAATTGAGAAGATGTATCTCTTTCCACCTCTTTCTTCCAAAGTACAAATTCATCTTCATTTTGAAATGTTTTGCAATGAATATCTATGTCGGCGTGGTGATGATTTTTGTGGTGATGTATCAGCTCTTGGAGAGTGAAACAATGGAAATCAGGGCATATGTGACATGAGCAGTGTGGAATATTGTGAGTTTTGTGTTTGGATAGTGCTTGGAATGTAGTCATTACTAAGTTACAGAATGGACAAACATACCGTCTTTCCTTGTAAGACTTTGGGTGTTTGTGTGATGGTGGTTGGGTGTTTGGTGCAAAGAACCGCCAACAGATCCGGTGGGCAACCCCAACCCTGGCTGTCGCAATATCGAATGACAGGGACGTCCGTCAGTTCCACTGTTAAAAGTATTCAGTGGCTACCTGACCTCTGTGATGTGGCAAAAAAGGTGGAATTATCGGCACCATTCTTACCAACATTGGCAACCAAAGCCAGATGCTGTATGTTGCTGAGATCTCTCCGTCTCATCATACCAGCCAGCTCATCAGGTGTTTGCACCAAGATGCAGAGTCCAAAGGTGGTGTTCTGCGCCTCATTGACACGGTCCGGGACCCACATGATGTGGCTGGAGCATAGCCATCCATTAGGCCCTTCCCCACGCAGCCTGGCCAACTCTTCCGGGATACTGCCTACAACAAAAAGAGGCCATACTTATATATTTCTTACATACTGATCTGAAAAAGACAGGATCGTCTTCAGCTTAACAGAAGTACAGTGGGGTTTTTTTTTTCATTCACCCACCTTAGTGGGAGAATATTGTTTTTGGTCTCGTCTTTTTTTGTTTTTGTTTTTCCGTACATACTATAAGCACCACTACCAGGTTTTACGTATATTTATTCTTCATAATTTATTCCGGTTGATTACCCACTTTCGGTCAGTTGCCGTAACATAACTTGTCACATTCAACAAATAAAATCTAATCGATTCCTGTGACGATTACGAGTAGAAAACGAAAAAACTATAAAAAGTAATTCCGCCAGGAAGGGTCACTTGGTGGGTGAATTTCAGTCCCTCGACTGTCACCCTTGTTTTCTTTTCTTTTCTTTTCTTTTTTTTCTTTTTTTTTTTTTTTTTGGGGGGAGAGTTATTATTGTTGTTTTACATCTACTGACAAGTGCAATGATTTAAATGGAGTTTTTTATGTTCAGCTGGCCTTACTATGAAGGTACTGTGCAGTGTTGAACTCGGTCCAAACAAAAGTGAAAATAACTGGAACAAAACTTTCATTTTGGTAGTGGACTAGTGTACCAGTAAGTTATTTTACTGTCAAGCTGCAATCGTTTTTCCCACAAACAATAACTAAGACACCAAAATGATAAACAGTAAACAAGTGGGGTAATGTTTGCTCCCATAAGAAAACCCAACACAGAGTAACCCTCATTCAAGACTGGCACAGCCTTTTAAACTTGAATAAAGTCAGACAAATACATAGACGAACAATCTAACAGTGGGGGAAAAAAACAAGCGCAGGTCAACAACTGAACTGTCTTCATAGTAATGACTTGGCAAAGATTTGACTTAACGAGGGGGGAGGGGAGAGGGAGGGGGGGGGGGAGAGTTTGAAGATGGAAAAACTGGGAACATGAAATTAAGAAAATATATTACAGATATGAAAACTCTTCACTAGCTGCATAAGGGAACCATAGCAATCCCTTTTGAAGGCAGATATGTTTGTATTGCCTGCTCCGATGCCTTTCGTCCGCTGGGTCAGAACTCATCAGGGAGACACGGCTGGTTGTGTCTGCGCTCCTGGCGTCAAACAGAGACACACCACAGTCCATAATACTGTGGTGTTCTCACCACCAAGGGTGCAGACAAGAATCCAATAGCACCCCCAAAGCAGCCAGTGAAGGGTAGTAAACGAAACCAAACGAAAAGTGTAGGGAGGAAAAAAGTTGCTGAAAAACTAAAGACACGCAAAATGATATAAGTTATTAGTCATTACATTTTGGGATTTTGGTTAAACATGGCACACATTTCATTATAGTGTACAGCTAGGATACAGTAAATGAGATAAAAAAAAATTAATACGCCCACTTCTTTCACTTATTTCTGATAGAAGCCTGCCAATTTAAGCACCATTATTCACTCTGAAAATAACAACCAACATCGACACACAGTGTGCATACTATAATATGGTGACATCCGTCAAGTTGTGAAGTTCCAAATTAGGTCTTGGAACTCCACCAGGTTCTCTGTATCAAGGCGCGGATCAATCCGCACCTCTCTTGGCTTCAGGTATGCGCTCTGGAACCAGTGCTGTTCCTGTCAGAACATTACATGTTGGTCTTTCCTCCTTTCAGGAGATTTAGCTGGCAAGAAAAGATATTTCAACATTATTAAAGGTGCACTGCATAACAAAAAAAAAAGTGTTTCTGAGGCCTTTGGCATGAATCCACAATGAACTAGAATGGCAAAGCCAATATGACTCACATTTGACCTTGACACTGAGTGAAGGTCATCCGGGAAGGTCATGTGGTCATGCCATAAACCACAAACTCAGTACGAAATATGTTTGTAGTGGTCATGGTGTCTGATAATATGGCAATGTCGGTGTTTTTTACGTTTTCCTCTGGCTCCTGTGACCCTGACCTTGAGTGAAGGTCACTCATCAACACATAATCTTAAAGCTTACTTCATAAATTACAATTGTGCAAAGTTGGATGTATTCAAGTTGAAACTGTCTAGGAGAAAACTCCTACTTTCACTTAAGTCTTTTAAGACTTTCTTCCCTGGCCCAGCCCTGATGTGGCCCTTTGCGGTCGGCTGGGCTATAAGCAACATTATCTTATCTTATCTTCCCTGGCCGCTGTGACCTTGACCTTTGGTGAAGGGTACATATCCAGGTATGTTTCAAAAGGTCTTGCAATAAGCTATATTCCTGTAAAGTCTATTGGACTCTAGAAGAAATAGGCTTTGAGAAAAAGCCAATTTTCACTTTTTTCACTATTTCCCAGGGTCGCTGCGACCTTGACCTTGGGTGAAGGTAGTCTAACGAAACGTGGCCTGAAATATCTCATTACAAAGTACCATTGTGGTGAGTTTTGTGACCCTCGCTTTCATAGTGTCCAAGAGTATTTTCCCTAGCCGCTGTGACCTTGACTTTCAATGAAAGGTGTACATCCTGGTATGTTTCAAAAGGTCTTGCCAAAAGCTTATAGTTTGTTTGACTTTAGGTGAAATAGGCTTTAAGATTTTGACTCTAGGTAAAATAGGCTTTGAGATTCTCACCCTTCAATTTTCTGGAGAGGGGATTGAGCAGACGACAGTTCTGTCAGTGAAAACAGTTTTTTTTACAAATGGGGAAGAAATTTAGTGTAAATACATTAATTTACAAGGTAAGATAGTGTGTCTCTGATCGATCTTGGTGTCAAACAGTGAAACACCTGTTTTGTTTCAAATCAGAATTCAGACTATGTAAAGTATACCAAAGGCACTTAGTGCCCCTTTATTAGGCTGTATTTAGCATATATATATTAACAGATAATAATACTACAGACATCTCTGATTGCATCAACCATAAACTTCACTATATTTTCCATACATGTACATATAGAGAATGAAATAATATACAGGTTCGTGTACTTAAGTAATCTTACATTCAAAGTTCAAACCAACTTATTTTCACCAAATGAATAGATCTACATGTATTTTGAAGAATCAATAGGCTGGGGGGAAAAAACCCACCTAGCACACTCCACAATGGATTATGTTATTCAATTCGGACTAGCGTTAAAATGCATACAGTCACAGTCATGTGTTGTGTCAGCGTCACTGTTAGAAATAGTGTAGACAGAAAATAAATATTCTTACACAGTGATCATGTTAGTGAACACACAGAAAAAATTGAGTGAAACACTGAAAGTGAAAGAAATACTTATATCCCAAGCAAGACAGTAGAAGTAAATTTTTAATAATAAAGAAAAGATGAGAGTCAAGAGGAGAAATGCACACAGCCCATCACCATATTTCATCACACATTAGAAGAAAAAGGCAGTTTCTTCAGCTAGGCAGCACATCCACCACCAATATACAGTAAAACCTCTCTTTTGAGAGGCCACCCTGAATTAAGACCACTGTTTCCAAGCACAAACTGACACAGGCTTCTTTGTCTTACTATTTTGGGCCTCTCTAGTTTCAGACCATTTTTTCCTGGCAAAAGGGGTGGTTGCCCAAAAGGGGTTTCACTGTAATTGTGTAAATCAAATGGATACTACAGAAAGAAATGAAATAAATACATTCAAGTATTTTTCCAGAACGCAAAAGCAGGACAGAATAAAAACCAAAAAAATCCACCAAGCACGCTCCACAATGAATTATGTTATTCAATTCGGACTAGCGTTAAAATGCATACAGTCACAGTCATGTGTTGTGTCAGCGTCACTGTTAGAAATAGTGTAGACAGAAAACTCTACAGTATATTTTGTTTATGAAATATTCTTACAGTGATCATGTTAGTGAACACACAGAAAAAAATTGAGTGAAACACTGAAAGTGAAAGAAAGATTTATGCCCCAAGCAAGACAGTAGAAGCAAAATTTGATAATAAAGAAAAGATGAGAGTCAAGAGGAGAAATGCACACAGCCCATCACCATATTTCATCACACATAAGAAAGAAAGACAGATTCTTCAGCTAGGCAGCACATCCACCACCAATATACAGTAAAACCTCTCTTTTGAGAGACCACCCTGAATTAAGACCACTTTTGAGTGTTAGTGTTTCCAAGCACAAACTGACAAAAGCTTCTTTGTCTTACAATTTTGGACCTCTCTAGTTTCAGACCATTTTTTCCTGGCAAAAGGAGTGGTTGCCCAAAAGGGGTTTCACTGTAATCATGTAAATCAAATGGATACTACAGAAAGAAATGAAATAAATACATTCAAGTATTTTTGCAGAACGCACAAGCACTGGAAGAAGAGTGCAGAACTACAGTACTGGTGGCTAGACAGGTAAAATACAGTACAAAGTGTCAGGACAGAAAAATACTAAAAATACAGTACTAGTGGCAGGGCAGGTAAAATACGGTACAAAGTGTCAGGACAGAAAAAATACAAAAAATTACAGTACTAGTGGCAGGACAAGAAAAAACTAAAGTATTGCGCAGAAAAGCTGCGAGACTGCACTTCTTGTGCAGTACATACCTAGTCAGCATTTCTGAAAGGAATGACAAACACATTTATAAATACTTCGTTTCCTCCCAGTACACATTTGATTTCCTTCAATTTTTTAAGCTTTTTTCCATCATATCTTGACAATCACAGAATCCTCTGCCTCAGACGAGCGAGTCGCTGGACTCTTTCAAGTCCAGGCTGGCCTCTCACCTGCAAACACCAAACTTCAAGTCCTCCCTACCCCCACCCCCTCTCCCCCACCTCCCACCCGACCATGCCAGTTACTGCCTCCTGTTCAAATACCGCCGCCCCCCCCCCCCTCCCCCCGCCAATTTTACTAACTCCCGCACAACAAATGCAACCTCCCTAGTGCGACATAATCATCAACATAACGATGTTGGCCGCCAAACGGTTTTTTTTTTTCTCCATCCATCCTGCTGCGCTTCTCCTCACTCCGGTGTCAGAATGGTCAATGTGATGACCGTGGACACCCAACAGGAAGAAGAAGAAGATCCGAAATCGCTCATCACTCGTTCAAAAGCAAGATGACTCGACGACAAAAGCAAGATGGCGGACCTACCGGATGTGTAGACTGCTGTGTGTAGCTTCACCCGTTCTCTTTCTCACTAACTCTAACTTGCAACTTTTTTTTTCTTACCACTGGTAGGATGATCCATGATGATGATGGTCTCCGGTTAAGATGTTTGCTTGGACAGAGATCGATCCAATGAACAACGAAGATGGTCAACTTCAAGATACAGGCTGAAAAAATACAGTAGCTATAACCATATTCAGTAGTAGAGCCTATATTTATTTGTTCATAGAAATAATGTGTCCCTGACGGACACAAATAAAGAAAATGCAAACTTATAAACGTTTTGCATTTCTTCTTCTTTGCTAGGTGCTGACGTGAACTGAAACCTGTCCACGCATGCGCATGCATGTGCTCGTAAACTGACAGGTTTTTTTTCTCTCTTGTGATTTGTCCCTGTTGATTTGTGGACTTACAATTACACATAATTCTTTTTGAAACGTATACCTTTTGTGCATTCTAACCTCTTTATGAGTGGCAGTAATGATTTATGTGATCGCCCGCCGTGTTGGGGAGCAGGAAGTAAGACAGCGAGTGATAAGCACAGTGAAACACTGTCCCAGATAGCACAGACATATGGGTACCATGTGGGCCCCATATGGAAAGGCATATGGGACCCGTCTGGGCTGCATACAGGGGCCCCATGTGGGGAATGTAAAAGGGAGTGAGCTTGGTCCCATATGGGCTAAATGTGGGGATCATGCGGGATCCACAATACAGCCTAGATAGACCCCACTTTGAACCCAGATGACTCCCATATGGGCTAAATGTGGGGACCATAAGGGATCCACAATACAGCCTAGATAGACCCCACTTTGAACCCAGATGACTCCCATATGGGCTGAATGTGGGGACCATGCAGGATCCACAATACAGCCTAGATAGACCCCACTTTGAACCCAGATGACTCCCATATGGGCTGAATGTGGGGACCATGCAGGATCCACAATACAGCCAAGATAGACCCCACTTTGAACCCAGATGACTCCCATATGGGCTGAATGTGGGGACCATGCGGGATCCACAATACAGCCTAGATAGACCCCACTTTGAACCCAGATGGCTCCCATATGGGCTAAATGTGGGGACCATGCGGGATCCACAATACAGCCTAGATAGACCCCACTTTGAACCCAGATGACTCCCATATGGGCTGAATGTGGGGACCATGCGGGATCCACAATACAGCCTAGATAGACCCCAATTTGAACCCAGATGACTCCCATATGGGCTGAATGTGGGGACCATGCGGGATCCACAATACAGCCTAGATAGACCCCACTTTGAACCCAGATGGCTCCCATATGGGCTGAATGTGGGGACCATGCGGGATCCACAATACAGCCTAGATAGACCCCACTTTGAACCCAGATGGCTCCCATATGGGCTAAATGTGGGGACCATGCTTGATCCACAATACAGCCTAGATAGACCCCACTTTGAACCCAGATGACTCCCATATGGGCTGAATGTGGGGACCATGCGGGATCCAATACAGCCTAGATAGACCCCACTTTGAACCCAGATGACTCCCATATGGGCTGAATGTGGGGACCATGCGGGATCCACAATACAGCCAAGATAGACCCCAATTTGAACCCAGATGACTCCCATATGGGCTGAATGTGGGGACCATCCGGGATCCACAATACAGCCTAGATAGACCCCACTTTGAACCCAGATGACTCCCATATGGGCTAAATGTGGGGACCATAAGGGATCCACAATACAGCCTAGATAGACCCCACTTTGAACCCAGATGACTCCCATATGGGCTAAATGTGGGGACCATGCGGGATCCACAATACAGCCTAGATAGACCCCACTTTGAACCCAGATGACTCCCATATGGGCTAAATGTGGGGACCATGCGGGATCCACAATACAGCCTAGATAGACCCCACTTTGAACCCAGATGACTCCCATATGGGCTAAATGTGGGGACCAATGCGGGATCCACAATACAGCCTAGATAGACCCCACTTTGAACCCAGATGACTCCCATATGGGCTGAATGTGGGGACCATGCGGGATCCACAATACAGCCTAGATAGACCCCACTTTGAACCCAGATGACTCCCATATGGGCTAAATGTGGGGACCATAAGGGATCCACAATACAGCCTAGATAGACCCCACTTTGAACCCAGATGACTCCCATATGGGCTGAATGTGGGGACCATGCGGGATCCACAATACAGCCAAGATAGACCCCACTTTGAACCCAGATGACTCCCATATGGGCTGAATGTGGGGACCATGCAGGATCCACAATACAGCCAAGATAGACCCCACTTTGAACCCAGATGACTCCCATATGGGCTGAATGTGGGGACCATGCGGGATCCACAATACAGCCTAGATAGACCCCACTTTGAACCCAGATGGCTCCCATATGGGCTAAATGTGGGGACCATGCGGGATCCACAATACAGCCTAGATAGACCCCACTTTGAACCCAGATGACTCCCATATGGGCTGAATGTGGGGACCATGCGGGATCCACAATACAGCCTAGATAGACCCCACTTTGAACCCAGATGACTCCCATATGGGCTGAATGTGGGGACCATGCGGGATCCACAATACAGCCAAGATAGACCCCACTTTGAACCCAGATGACTCCCATATGGGCTAAATGTGGGGATCATAAGGGATCAACAATACAGCCAGGATAGATCCCACATAAGGCCCAGATGGAACAGATGACTCCTATATGGGCTAAATGTGGGGACCATAAGGGATCCACAATACAGCTTGGATAGACCCCACTTTGAACCCTATATGGGCTAAATGTGGGGATCATAAGGGATCAACAATACAGCCAGGATAGATCCCACATAAGGCCCAGATGGAACAGATGACTCCCATATGGGCTAAATGTGGGGGCCATAAGGGATCCACAATACAGCTTGGATAGACCCCACTTAGAGCCCAGATGGAACAGATGCAATGTGGGGTGAATCTGGGCATAAAGTGGCCAGCCCACGTGCCCAGTTCAAATGGGAAAGTAACGGGGAACCATCCTGGCTCTAGTATTCTCCATCTGGGCCCCAGATGCATACGGGTTATTCAGATGGGTCCCATGTAATCCCCATATTCTGTGTTGACTGGGTTGTGTTATCGGCTGTCGTAGCTCTTTTCACACATACAAGGGTGCAAAATGAGAACATGGATTGCAATTTCTTAGAATTCTGAGGATGAAATTCCATTGCGGCAAATTAATGGAAGGACTGACAACATTGAGAAGAAGAGCGTGGATTGCCGCGATCAGGCGTACGAACATCATGTTTGAGCACAGTGGAGAAAGCGCTCGAGTCTGTTCCAAACATTTTCATGGATGTAATTAGATACCCCTCGATTCTGTATGCATCATGCATTAAGATTTTAAGTGGATGGAAGGGACACAGAGTTTAGAAATGCCCCAAATGAATGTGTGTGTGTAGAGAACGTGTATATGCCGAGTCTGGCTCAATCGCCCCTCATTAAAATTCGGGGCGCAAGCTCCAGACTCGGCATATACACGTTCTCTCAATGACCTTTGTGTAGGAGGGAGGGGGGAGGAGGGCGTGAGGAGAGGGGGGTGGCATTGAGGGGACGGGAAGAGAGAACAGGGTGGATCGCCTCTAGGTCTCACTTGAGACCCTATGGCGTCCTAGAGCCCCAAGCCAGACCCAGTGGGTCTCATATAACAGGGCCAGAGGTGAAGGGTTTTATAATATGCCTCCAATATAGTAGTGTATTTTTATACTTGGTTGCCTGCTCTGTTTGCCTTCTTTGGGGCAGTCCCCTCACCCCGGCAGGCATGAAATTCGTCCGCCTATTTTCCGCCCATTTTTTTCATCTGCGCCGCCCCCCCCCCCCCCCCCCCCCCCCAAAAAAGTGCCGCCCCCCCCCCCCAAAAAAAATCCTGAAATAAACTTTCGTTCGATGCTATTCCCATTTGGACAATTTGCAACTCTTATTCTCAAAAGAGTCAACCGGTCACTTCCGCCGCTAATCAACATCCAGTCTTTTCGCGCCTGTCGAACGTCGGACATCGGTAAATTGGCGAAGTTTGTCAAGCGCGTCGCGATTTCACGGCAAAAATAAAAGGGATGAGAAACGATTGGAGGTGGGACTGGCTAGATCAGGAAGGGGACGATGTTCGAGTAGGTGATGTGTTTTGCAAATTAGACGAAAAAGGCGCTGCATTTTGTGTTCCATGTGGAAAGATTGACTGACTGAATCAATGTTGTGATGAAGGCTGTCTCATTGTTTTGAGTGAATGAGTCAGTATGCACATATAAAAGTATATTCTTTTGAAGTATTATTTTCATTACTGAAAACATGATGAAGGCTGTCTCATTGTTTTGAGTGAATGAGTCAGTATGCACATATAAAAGTATATTCTTTTGAAGTATTATTTTCATTACTGAAAACATGGCTTATTAGCCCTTCTTAACAGCGGTGAAATAGGGTTTATTTGTAGTTTTAGGCCTTTTATTTCATAAGAAAGCTTCAGCTTCAGGGGTTGTGCCCCCTGACCCCACGGGGCGTTGCCCCTGGGACCCACTGGGGCGATTTTTCAGCCTTTTTTACTGCTGGTCAGTTTCATGCCTGCGCCCCTTTTTAGTGACCCTTCCTTGTGACTCTGGTTTGCGGGCGTTTATAGCCACGCCAGTGGCCCAAAGACATACAACCACGAAATGGGAAGAGATCACTTGAGGGCAGGGAAGAGGGCCAAATTTAGACTTTTGCAATATCATGATAAACAAGCCGCAGGCGTTAGAATTTTGCAATATCATGACAAACAAGAATGTAAAACTACCGCAGGCATATTCTCAATGTCATTTGTTTTAACAGTTACTTATATACCCAACACACAGAAAAGCTTCACAATTATATGGTGTCTGGTGCCTAGTGTAAAGTTGTTTTTTATTTGTGTAAAACAAAATTAAAATCTAAATAACAAAATGCATCTTACATTATATTTTAGTCACTACTTTTTAATGATATTTATTAGATTAAATATAAAAAAAGCTGCCTTTAATACATAAAATGAGAAGAGATCACTTGAGGGCGGGGGAGAGGGCTAAATTTATTCAATGTCACGCCACGGGCTGGACGCCTATGCGGGGCGGAGAAGAGGGTTAATTTATTCAATGTCACGCAAACGGTTGGACGCCTACCAGTAAACTGACACCCCGACTGTGTAATTCGACACGGGCTGATTAGAGTGTTGGGTAGGCCGCGGTGAAATGCAGGGTTCACACAAAGGGAAGCAACCCTTTAGAATAAGAGAAGAGGAGTTGTCTCCCCAGGGAAAAAGAATGTAACAATGAATAGTGTTTTTTTTTACGTTTCATCAAGCCACCCTTATTCAAGTCGCTATCAAGTCGTTCTAAGTTCTTAATCAAGTAACCTCTAAGTTTCTACTTAAGTCACCCCCAAGTTCTTAATCAAGTTCTTAATCAAGTCACCTCTAAGTTCTTAATCAAGTAACCTCCTAAGTTCTTACTTAAGTCATCCTAAGTACCTCTAAGTTCTTAACTTAAGTCACCCTAAGTTCTTAACTTAAGTCATCCTCTAAGTACAACCAAGTTCTTATTTAAGTCAATTTATAATTATTCATTAAGTTCTTGAAATGTATCTGAAATGGATCAAAATGAAGTCTTGTTGTTGGTGGTTCTGTCATGCTTTTTTGTTCGGTTTCTGTATTTAGTGGCTGAGATGTTTTGGACTGCTTTGGTTTTTGCTGGCGTTGTTTATATATTTTATAACCGTAATAACCGCCCCCAACAGCAATGACTCCAAAAGTGACAACAGTTTTTTTAAACCCAATATTTAATGACGACTTTGGTGTTGCAGGCAACCCTGTTGTTGTAGGGCTTGAATCAACTTGTTCTTGTCCTGGTGTTTTTATAGCTGGCATAGAAACAACTGGCTGTGGCTCTGGCACTTTTTCATTATGAGTTATATTCTGCGCTTGTAACTTTCTTTTTTTTCTTTGTTCCACTCTGCTAATTTTTTTCCTGCTGCAACACGCCCAGGATGCTTTTTACTGGTCACTTTCTCCACCTGATTCAATGTTTTCTGATTCTGATTTGATTCTGCTGATTTTCTGGCTCGGTCATTTTTAAGGGAAATAAAATCTATGTGATTGAAAGTTATTAATCCCATGATTATTGGCGACAATAATGTTCCAAATCTGTAATATAGATCACATCCTAGAGACTCTAATGACTTTGTTAAAACTGGATCCTGAGTTAAATCATACATAAAATCTATTCAGAATCAATGGGAGCAAATCTAGCTACTAGTTTAGTGTACAAACTAAGAACCGTTTGGCCAACGCTTTTTACCATTCTTGACCCCAGTTGCGCTTCATACCTATTGTGATACTTTACAATGTCTTGTGGCGACATCTGTTGAATCTGTTCCATGCTGAATTCATTTCCAAGGTACTGTTTTGTTTTTCCACATGCCGCCAAAGAATACAGCCTTTCCTTTTTGGGCATAATAGACGGCTCTGTCTCTGTATCAACTTGATCATTTGTAATCATAAGTCCGGGAATGTTTAGGAGACTCTGTCTCTGTAGGCTACCCTGCAGCTGTAGGAGATCGTCGCTGTTCATGTTTTATTATTAATTATTATTATTTATTTTTTTAAATGAGCACCGAAAAAACTGCTGCCAACCTTGTATACCATTCTGCTGTTATTGGAGGCCTAAGTGTAGGTTACACAATGCTTGGTAAACGCTTGTTAAAAATAAAACCGGCAGATCTTGGCAAGCTAGACTTTGAAGACTCGGCAAAACTGATTGCTATTATTACAGCTTCATTTGCTACGAAAGATTTTCTGGTTAAGCAAGGAATAATTCCAGAGATTATAAATATGTAAAATTGAAAAAATACATTTATAAAAATGGCTTCAGTCGTAATGATGATAGGTGGTGCAATGGTGAATGCGCTTGCTTTTGGTGGAAGTAATTTCGCATTTAATAACCTGCAGGATGACGGCGAGAGAAAAAGACATAACAAAGCTATGGAGGAACTAGCCGCAGCACAAGCCGCTTATGAAAAGCGTAGAATTGCACAGGGACATGCAGCCTACACATTTAAAGATGTTGATCAAGCAATAAAAGAATATTTCTAGTAACAGGCAACCCTGTTGGTGGTGGCAACTCTGTTGGCGGTGGCAACCCTGTTGGCGGTGGCAAACCAATCTGAATCTGAATCGGTACTTGACAAAACTCTAGAGAGCATCACGTCAAGGGGGGTTGGTGCGGACACACCGGCGCCAATGCTATGCTGTGTTGCGGATGATGCTCTTGAAGGCCTCCACAGACTGTGCCTGGACTGCGTCCTCAGGCAGGCGATTCCAGTCTCTCTTGGTTGCTTGGAAAAAGGAGTTGGTGAACTGCCTTGTGCTTGTGTGTTGATATTGGAAATTCTGTGAGTTTGACTTCAGTGCGTGTTGTTTGTGGTGTCAGGTATTCTGATGGGTCAATGGCTACCAGGCCTTTGGTGACCTTGAAGAGTAGTATTAGGCGTGCCTCTCTTCTGCGTTCCTCCAGGTCAGACCAACCGAGTTCTTTCAGCATCTTGGTGACACTACTCTCACGACGGTAGTCCTTGTTGACGAATCTAGCAGCGCGTCGTTGTACTGATTCGATAGCCGATTTATCCTTCTCAAGGTAAGGACTCCAGACGGTGGCACTATATTCTAGCACAGAACGCACCATCGAGATGTAGGCTGTCTCCTTGAGTGGCTTCGGGCAGTGACGGAGGTTGCGGCGCAGAAAGCCAAGGGTACGATTTGCTTTTGTTACCGTCTGGTTAATGTGAATGCTGAAGGTCAAATCACTGCTCATCTGGACTCCAAGGTAGGGGCTGTTGTCAACTTCCTCTAATATATGACCACTGAGTTGGTAGAAGAACTGCAATGGTGATTTTGTGCGTGCAATACGGAGGCTGTAGCACTTTTGGGCATTAAATCTCATGCCCCACTTATTTGCCCAGTCAGTTAGATTCCGAAGGTCTTGTTGCAAAGCTTGTTGGTCTTCAATGCAGCTGATGGGCCTGTACATTAGACAGTCATCAGCAAACAAGCGTGTCTGGGACTTCACTGTCGCTGGAAGGTCGTTTATAAAGCACAGGAAGAGGATCGGCCCCAGAACTGTGCCTTGCGGTACCCCTGAGAGTACAGTGACTGGGTCCGATGCAACGCCCTCGATGACAACCCTTTGTTCCCGATGGTGGAGGAACTGGTAAATGCAACTGTGGATCTTACCGTTGATGCCATATTTTGCCAGCTTCTTCATAAGGTGTTCATGAGGGACGGTATCGAATACTTTCGAAAAGTCTAATATTGCCACGTCAACTTGTTTTTTGCGATCAAAGTATTGCAGCAGGTCATGGATTGTGATTATCAGCTGAGACTCACATGAGTGGTTGCGTCGGAAGCCATGTTGCAAGGGAGATATGATTTTGTGGTGATCAAAATGATCCAGCATGTGTTTGCAAATAATATGTTCGAGAACTTTACAACACACACTGGTGAGTGAAACGGGCCTGTAGTTGGCAGCTAGGTGGCGGTCTGCTTTCTTGCAGATCGGTGCGATGTTGGCATTCAGCCAGTCTTTCGGAAGTGTGCCTGTTTGAAGTGACTGCGTGAAGATCGCCGTTAATGGGGCCCCTAGTATTTCTGCACATTCTTTGAGGATTAGATTCGGCATGCCGTCTGGGCCACTCGCTTTGTTGGTTTGGAGGTTTTTAAGCAACTTGATGACTCCGGCGGTGGTGATGGTGAGTTCGCCTATCTCAGGGTACTCGTTTCCAGTCGGTTCAGGGATGGTGGTGGTGTCCTCATGTGTGAAGACTGACCAGAACTGCTGTTTGAGTAGTCTGGCCTTCTCTGCACTCGAGCTGTGGAGCCTGCCTTCTGACCTGATTGGGGCGATGCCAGTATTGTCCTGCTTCTTAGATTTAACATATTTCCAGAAGGGCTTTGAGATTCCTTCTTCTAGGCAGGTTGTCAGCATGTTGTTAACATACCCCCAATCGAGACCCCACCAAAATTTAGTGACTTTTATCAACCATCAGAAAAACAAAAGATACAAGAAATATTATTTATTGTCTTTGGTATGGCCGCCGTGTATTTTGTTGCGCATAATATTGGCTGAATAAAAAATGAACAAAATCTATTATTCGCCCAAAGGATATTGGAAGGGAATCACGGCAATTAAAAAGCTAAGCCAAGCAGCGGGAGTCAGTGAACAAACAGCAAAGGAATGATTATCTAAACAAGCGATTTGGCAAATTTATCTACCTGCGCCTAAGCAAATACAGAGACCACACTTTGTGAATAGAACGCCAAACAACACCCATCAAATGGACCTTCTGTATTAATTTTACCCCATGATACGATTAGACGAAAAAGATTTAAGTACGCACTTACAGTCATTGACATAGCTTCAAGATACAAAGATGCGGAACCATTAACACAAAAGAGTGCTTCTGCTGTTGCTGTCGCTATACACCTAATATATCAACCAGGCCCATTAACTTATCCTCTCATGATTCAAGTCGATGATGGAAAAGAATATAAACGCCAAGTGAATCAATTATTGTGAAAACATAGCGTTACCATTAAAAGTGGCATTCCAGGAGTTCACAGATCACAGGCTTTGGTTGAAAACTTTAACAAACAGTTATATAAAAGACTTTTCTCCTACCAGTATTACAGAGAGCTGATTGACAATTCTCGCAACACAGAATGGGTTAGAAGACTGCCCTCAGTTTTGCGCGCAATGAATAATGAAGAATTTAAATTAACAGGTCTAAAACCAGTTCAAGCAATTAAGCGAAAAACAATAAATGTTGCTGAAGACAACTCCAGTTCATCCAGCAAACTATTATCATTTGGTTTGAAACTAAGGTACCTTTATTTACCGGGAGAAGCAGAAGGGGACACTCGCATCAGGGCAACAGATCCAGTTTGGAGTGTTGATCCATATGAATAAAAAGAATTGTAAAAATGAATCCGCCCGTGTATTATTTACGAGAAACTGACACAACAAAACGACCAGCCCCTCAAAGATCTTTTGTGAAGGAAGAACTGCAGATAATCCCACCAGACACAGTTCCGCTTAATTAATTTACGTAAATATATTTGAGTCTAAAATGGAAGTTCAAAAGGAATAAACCTTACACGAAACTAAAATGGAAGCACAGAATAAGCAAGAATAGTGAAGGAAGAGTCCTTGAAATTAATGCAAGAATAGTTTCATTATAATCGCATTATTAGAGAAATATTTTAAGAAGACTGACGATCTCATGCTGGAACAGCCAGTCCGACCCAGCGGACGAAAGGCCTCGGAGCAGGCAATACAAATATATCTGCCTTCAAAAGGGATTGCGATGGTTCCCTTATGCAGCTAGTGAACAGTTTTCATATCTGTAACACATTTTCTTAATTTCATGTTCCCAGTTTTCCATCTTCAACCCCCCCCCCCCCTCCCCTCCCCTCCTTAAGTCCAAATCTTTGCCAAGTCATTACTATGAAGACAGTTCAGTTATTGGCCTGCGCTTGTTTTTCCCCCACTATTAGAGTGTTCGTCTATGTATTTGTCTGACTTTATTCAAGTTTAAAAGGCTGTGCCAGTCTTGAATAAAAGTTACTCGGTGTTAGGTTTTCTTATGGGAGCAAAACATACCCCACTTGTTTACTGTTTATAATTTTTTTTTGTTAAAAAGATTAGGCACCAACTTCGATGGTTCTGTTTTTGTCATCTTTAGGCTTTCTGCTGCTTATGGATAGTCATTATGCAGGTCATGGAGTTCATGAGGATATTCTAAGTCAACTTCTAGAATAAGACCTCTTTTACGATCAGCTGTAAGAGTGTGCAGTTGTTCTACAAAATTAGGAAAGTCTCCTGCAGAGACGCCACTATACATTTTAAAGTTACGTAATGGAAGTGACTGAACCATAGCCCATCCATACAGATTATTTGCATCTAAATACATAAGATAGTTAGACTTCTTATCAGGATCATAATCATCTAGGTATTTGTTGTTTGCTTTACAGTAATGGTGCGACGCCATACTAATTCCTCCACGCAATCCGCTTTCAATCATCTGAAGCATTGGCAGGTCAGACAACAGGCCGATCTGTACTCCAGTAAATTTTAAGAAAGCGTCCAAGCTCATCCCGGGAGCAGAAACATAATGAGCAGGACCTAGACTATAGTGTTTCATGCAGATCTTTCTGTAATTTTCAAAGACGTCCGCCAACAAACATACATCTGCCATTAAGTATGAATCATGATAGTCTCCCATTGTTTTACGCTCCAACTTCTGCCACGCATCTTGAGCATGCTGATAGTCGGAGTCACTGATGTCCTTTCCTTTAAGACTAGAAAAGAACGCGCCCTTAGGAGGAAGTGTATCTTCATCAAACCTTTCCCATGCATTCATGTACTCATAAGGATATATTCCCTTTCTGACAAGAGACGGATCAAAATATTCTTCTGTTATTGGGCACATCTTTAAGACGAAGATAATGATTCTAATGATGCCTTCAAGTGTTGCATAGAGTCGTAGAAAGACAGATTATTCAGATTGAAACACATGTACTTTTCTGATGACTGTGCAATGCATTTTACCCTAAAGGCATTGGTTACTGCTTGCAATATAAGATGAGAGTCGTAACCTCGCAAGTTATGAAAGAATATAGGCAGTTTCCATGTCTTTGGTTCAAACTTTAGTTGAAGATTGCATTTACTGTGTGCTGCTCCTCTGAACTTACCACTAATGTGATCATGGTCCCTTACTGTTGGGTTCGTTGCGTCTGGTGTTAGGCAACCCTGTTGCTGTAGGAGACTGTCTCTGTAGGCTACCCTGTCTCTGTAGTTCTAAACCACAAATCAAACAATGTGTGGCTGACTCGTACTGTTCTTGGTCTTCTGGTGTCATCTTGATTTCGGATAAATTCAGATTATTAGAACAGGCATTACGCACTTGCTGCATGCGTTTTAAGAAGTATTCTGCAGCATGAGGTCCTCTTTTATAGTTCTGGCTTTGAACGGACGCCATCCACCTGACAATAATGAAAGCAAACAACAAATCTGATGATTATCATTAAGACTGTTTTTGGAAGTTTTTGGGGTTTGGCCCCTCATAAGGAACAATGAGCGACTCAAAGTCTGCGTTACAACATATGGACTTGTTTGCTGATGTTTCCAACTCTTAAAACAAACCTTACTGCCTTCTTTTGGGTGTAATTAGCTCTGTATTACAGTCAACTGGGCTGATACAATGTTTCTTAGGTTCACTCGCTGCTTGAACGGATGGAATTCTTGTTAAACATTTTCTACAGAATTCTTGTTTATGACCATGCTTTGAAGTATGCGCCAATAATCTACTCATTGTTCGTATCAATGTGTAATGCGGTAGCCCTGCCGATAAAAAACATTATGAGTAAGCCCACATGATTTTTGTCTGGTTCACCAATGGGATGGACTGTTTTTAGACTT
Organism: Conus ventricosus; assembly: GCA_018398815.1. Lineage (NCBI taxonomy): Eukaryota > Metazoa > Mollusca > Gastropoda > Neogastropoda > Conidae > Conus > Conus ventricosus. Next base: position 20,985,296 of record CM031621.1, read on the forward strand.
TTTAAATGGGCTGTAGACTTGTTTCCTCATCCCATGTGTACACGTTAACAGTTATTGGACGATTTTGTTCTTCAAACTGTTCAATTGGTCTATCCCTAACAGGAAAGGATATTCCACTGAAGTTAAGCTCTTTGATGTAAGGACAATAGTTAGACCTCTCTCTCTGCGTTTTTAGGAACGTGATGCAGCCTTGCAAGAACACACCACATAAAACATTTGCTGTCTGTATTCTTTATGTTTAGAACTGCTCTTTTTGAAACCAATGCTGGGGTAGCGGAATGTAAGAATTGCCTACAATCGCCTCATACTTAGCCTGTTTTAATCTGATCTCTAAGACTTTACCCTCTGACCAACAAGAGCCTCTCATTTTAGCTTCCTCAGAGGCTACATTAAAGTGTGTAAGCAGTTGGTCTGCCCAATTAGGACGAAGGTGCTGTATGAAGGAATAGTCTGCTGTCTGGTTGATACCATACTTCTAGATTATCATTATGTATTGTTGTATAGTCAACCAAAACAGCTAATCTTACTTTCACTGGTGGTTCTAATGTTAGTTTACTTGGCACTTTAGAAATAGCATGTACAACGCATGCCTGTACGTTTGTTGGGAAAATGACTTCTAAATCGATCTCATTTAGTGCTCTTGACAAATGACGTTCCCGAAGTATTGCAACTAACATTTCTTCAGGACTTTCATATATTCCAGCCATGTTTAGTTTCTTTTCTAACTCAAAATATTATTTAAATTTAAAAAAAAAAATTTCATCGACATCGACTCCAAAGTCGTCTCCAAAGTTGTCTTAGTCAGAATCAACTAAAGAAAAAACGCCCTTTGTGTTGTTAATGTGAGCTGTTTAGAACAGAGTTTAATGTCTCGTTTACTTTTTTTTAAACATTCCTTTTTTATCTGGTCGGTGTCTGGTTGTTGAGAAAAGTTACCCTTGCCTTTTTTTGAAGATCAAACTTTTGTCTTTTGTAGTCCTCAAAATCAGCCTGTAAACGACTAAATTCTTCATCCGTGATGTTCGAGTCACCTAGTGCTTTATTTATTATCAGTTTGAAGGAACTAATTAAGTTTAGCTGTTATTAGTTGAACCATAGCTGTGTGCTTTTGGAGTTTAGTTTTTATTTTTTTGCTGCAGAACTTACAGCTAATGTGCACAGGCCAAGAGTTAAAGACAAACCGCCTAGAGGTATAGCTACCGGTTGCACCTACGCCTGTTGCTAAGAGACCTACACTTGTTCCTGCTGATAGAGCACTAAAAGTCGATGTTCCAGTATTAACATATGTAACAGCATTAAAGACAGCAGACTACCTTCGTTTGGTTTTACTGTATTTTGAAAGGTCTTGCTCTAGTTCTTGTTGCATTTGTGTAATGTTTGTTAATCTGAAGGTTTCTATGTTGCTAACTATCTCTTCTTTAGGCAGCATCTCATCGACTCCAAAGTCGTCTCCTGGGTCGTCTCTGTTGCTGTAGGTGACCCTGTCTCTGTAGGCACTTTTGGATAAACCTGAACAGACATGCTTTTTTAAATAAAAAATAATTTAGTATTGTATCTTTTAATCTGTTATCTGAATATTCAGCTGCGCATCATATATTAAAAACAAATATACATTAACTGGTTTATCACTCTCTTTTTATTTATCAATTTGAATGGTTATTCCGTCTTTAACAGTTCTCCCACTTCCATGCAACTGATTATCCTCTGTCGACCTTAGGTCAATCCATAAACCGTATTTTGTTGTTAAATAATAATCAAGTCTAACATCATGAAGGTTGCAGATCTTTAGACACGAGGTCTACTGTTGGACTTCTATGTCTTCCGCCTCCAAAGAATTTTCTTATTTCGTCAAAATGCTGATAAGGTTTAAGCCCGCTACCGTAGACTTGGTTAAGACTACCCTCAATTGAACATTGTACTTTCATTATTTTAGGATTTAATAAACTTTTCACTTTGTCTTTTGAATGGTTCTTCATCTTCACACAGCAATAAAATACCTTTAAGTGATCTTGCTGTGGCACTAAAACTAAAATTCCATATAGTGTCTGCCCTGTTTTTGATATATTTAGAATGATGAATCACTCTTTCGTAATATATTGCTAATTTTGACTGATTTTGTTGCTCGATCAGCCGTGCTAAGTTAAGGGTTGCTAACAATGTCAAACTCTAACGAGATGTCAGAAATGCTGTACTTTGCTTCAGTGTCTGATGATCTGATAACACGTTGTATTCATTAAAAGTTAGTTCATATGACAATCTGTCTTTTAATGCTCCTTGAAAGTATGGTGCATGCACTTTTAACAACTCAAAATCTAAGGGTATGGAAAAGCGATTTTTTGTACGCGTAACTTACAGCTTCAGGCCTGTTACTATCTTTAGCATCTTGGCGCCTATCTGTGTTTCAGTGCATCATTATTTTCGATTCCTTGAAACGCAAGATCGGCCCTTCATTCGCGGTTAGCCATAAATCAGAATAGATTAAAAAATGTCTGCATTGTGTAAAGAAAATATTTTCTACACCTCAAGTTTTATAGAAATTTTCTTAACGATTGCCCGTACCAGATTCTGGACAACTATCCTGTTTGGGTCTGTTACTGATTCGAGTTCTATTTTGAAAGTAAGTCGAGCAGATCCCGGCACAATCATTTCATCTGCTCCTAGGTCTGGAAATTTGACAGTAAGAATTTGATCTGAATCAATAGTAGATAGATTATTTGGAACAGTAATATTCTGTTTATTTCCCTTCACACCAAAGGCTCTTCAGTCTTCTATGCGGGTTGAGAATTGAACCATGTGCTTGTGACATTTTTGTTATAAAACAAATAAAAAAGTGAATTATTATAAAAACATGGAAGACTTTGACTTTGAAGATTATGATGTTTTTGATCCTGGAGACGACATGAGTGAAATGACTCCTTGGTACATCCATTGCGGCATGAATTAACATTAAGTAAAGGTCGGATCATTTTAACCAACGTTTAGGTCAAGAACCTCCCGAATTTATAGACCCTAATGATTTTGAACTAAACGATAACCATTTGTTTGTTAAAAACGACCAAGGACAACTTGTTCAGCTTACATCTAAACCAGACCCATCAAAGTTTTTAGCTAAGAGTACGATTAGACAAAGACTTAGTGTAAGTGAACAAAATCGCCTTGGCATTACTAAACCAAAATTAGATAGGGAGGCACTTGCTAAACTTCAAAACACACTACAAGAACTCCCAACAGATAACCAAATACAAAACATGGAACTTAAAGATTTAGGTCAAACAGCAGATGAAATAATGCAAGCAGAAACCAGTTTTTCAGAAGAAACAGCATTAAAAACAATTGATAATTCTACATTGCCAATGCGAGAAGTAACGGCCCTTGATCATGCTTTGAGAAGCATCAGGGGTGAATTAACAAACAATTCATCAAAACTGGGTGAACTAGATGAGCATATAAAAAGAGAAAAAGAAAAACTCGTTGAGGCTGACGACTACAACATAGGACATGATGTTAAAGAAAGAATAACCCGAAGACTACATGATCTTGAACAAAGAGATCAGCAAGACCAGAAGTGTTGTCTACTAATACGAACTCAAGTGAACAGAATGAGAGAAACTATCCAAGGAATTTTATATATAAAGACACGACGCTAGCAGAACGAATAAAAACACTGTTTAGAGAGCAAGGAGTCACAATAGCAAGCGTTATAACAGCCTTGGATTTGCAATAAGTACACTGGTGTTGGCTATTACAGGCGATGGTGGTCAAGGGTCAGTGCCTCCACCACCATCTCCTCCATCGGACTAATCATGGGTAAAAAAAAAAACCCAACTTGATCATCTTGCGGTTTATTAAAAAAAAAATTAGCCAGTAAGGCCACAGACTCTTTACCCGGCATATTGGGGAGTGTCGTTAGCTGGCTTTTGTCTACTGCAAGCAAAGTAGTTGGCTTTATGGCTGAGCACTTATGGACATTAGTTGTCTTAATAGTTGGGTTACTTTTTAGTGAGATAAAGAACAAGTAATCCTAGGCCAGTTAATCCAATAACAAGTGTTGTCTTTTCATATTCATGGTCATTATTTCTTTTGTCTTCAACGGGCTTTGGACCTTGGGGATTGGATGACTTATTCTTGGAGGGTCGACAACGCGGGCAGGGCCCCCTACCCGACAGGGTCCGCTGCACGGTCGGGGACCGCTTGTTTGTTTATTGTTTGTAATATCGCTGGCTCAGAATTTATGTCGTTTTTTCCTACCTCCTGTTCATTGCCCGCCACAAGGATTTCATTATTGTAGTTTATAATTGTTCCTATCTGGAGTCTGAGGTCAGAAGGCAGCATGTATAAACCAGTGCCAACAGCAAAGTCTACTTTCGATCTTGCGTATTGTAAAACATTTTGTTACCTTTTAATACTTAAAGGCAAATCAATTGCAGAAATGATGGCGTCCTCTAAATTTGCCAAGTATTGTTTTTGTGCGTCAAAGCCAGTAGAAGGATCAATTATGTTCGATCTCGTTTGTGCTTGCGAACCTAGCAAACACCAAACATAAGTACGAATAGAGTCGTTTATTCGTTCTATTCCTGCTCTAGTTAGACCCTTAGAAGTGTCTACGATAAATGTTGTCCATGTTGTTTTATGCTCTTGCTTTATGGGCCCGAGATAAGCAGCAATGCCTGAAGAGAAGGTTCCGGGAGGAGGAGTCCAGTCATTCTTATTCCAAAGATAAAGGGTGCCTAAACCATGATTGCTGTCCAACTTTTGTCTAAAGTCTGTCTTAACATCAACATTGAATTCGTTACAGATCCTATCAAAAGCCTTCATGTCTATTCTGTTGCTGAATGGATTAAATGTTTTGTTAGTTGGTAATGGCGCTAGCAGTTCAGATAAAATACGTCTGAAGGTGTAATAGAAATGAAATCTATACACTGACCTCACCAAAGGATCGAGATGTTTTAAATGATCGGCATGCGACACTCCACATCCAGTTGATGCACAAAACACACAATGTTTACCTTGTTCTGATAAAACTGCATCGGATGGCTGAACCACATTTTTAGGATGTTTTCGTTTTAACGGGAGGATTAAGATAACTGTTCAATGGATTGCTAACCTTTACTTGAAAGGTGTCAGACTGAGTCACAGAAATGTCAAGGGCGTCGGTTGTTATATTTTTAAGATTGTAGTGTGGTCCAACAGAATATTTTGCATTAGTATATTTAAATGCACTCATTTCTAATTTGTTTAAAAAATGTTTGTAACAATAACAACCCAAGACAGTCCTTCGTTTTTAGAATATGCTATTGATAACGAATGCGGAACCCAAAGGGTCGCACTCCATGAATTTTTTTATAAAGTCGTATGGTTTAATATAAGTAAAACCAAGAAGAATAATACGATTCTAAAAGTTGATAAAGCAGGAGACAAAGTTAGCAGTTAACAATACCTGATGGTTATTACGGGTTTTGCTCACTAAAAGAAGCAATGAGTAACTTCAACATTACTCTCAAACTTAACAATGCAAATCTGAAAACAATGTTGACATTCAATCATGAAGAAGCAGCAGTACATTACCTTTTTGATGTAGAGCTAGCTTAAGTGTTAGGCTTTACTATTCGCGATCGAAGTTTTTTAGTTACACAAACAAAACTACTTATGACGGGGAAAGTCCGCTCGATCTTGCATTACATTCATTACTCTATGTTCATTTGGATGAACTGAGCACTGATGAAAACGTATATGATGGAAGGCCCTCAACTGTTTTAAGAGCTCTTCCAGCAGGGAAAGCTGCATATTGCGATTATGAAATTATACAATTCCCTAATTTACAGTTTAAAAAATTAGCTTGTGGGAAGGTCGGATCATTTAATATAAAAATCACAGACAAAACAGGGAAAGTCGTGAAATGTGATAACCTGCACATTGTTTTAGAAATAAAATAATAAACTGTACTAAAATAATGTCGCGTGGACCAGAAGAATCGGGAGTTACATTAGCGCCTGTGAGGTGTGTAACTTTAGAATTAAAAGACCTTGCAGACGCTGAGGACTTTGAACAGAACGGTGAGATAGGCGCTTTGTGTGGTTTTGAGTACACTAAAGATGGTTATTATAAACGCAAAGAGGTTAGCGACAACAAAAGGTTACCTAAACTAGAACAACTGCGCAATGTAGAAACAAATAATGCGGGTCAGTATGAATATAAAATAGTTCGAAAAACTGACAACAAATGGCACTTAGAACCATATTTAGAATGGGACATAAAATTTGAATTCGTAAGCCCATTTACATTTTTTGACCGCCAAAAAAGTTTCAGAAAAGCATTCAACTCTGGTCGTTTACATATAAGTCTTATGCCAGAGAACAGTAGTCGGAGAGAGATCGAAATAAAGTCCTTTGGGAACAAACAGTACATCCTCCATAGAAAAGAATCGGTTTTGAAGGAAGCTTCTACAAAAGTACAGTTCTTTCCACGCACGATATTAGGAGACACGTTCACAATAATATTTGAAATTTCTGTCTTAAAAGATGTGGAGAGGAATGGAGCTTTGGGTGTCAGTGACATCCTTATGGAAGGAATTTTTATTAGCTGGCAAAACTTAGACGTTGACAATCTTAAAGTTACTGTCGTCGTTCGTTACGACGGTGAGAATTTTAAGGTCATAACAACAAGCAACAAAATCAATATTAGTCTAAATAGAAGCAATCTGACAGAACTTAGTTGGATTAATCTTACACATTTAGACCTTATAGGATTTTATTGTACTGATCAAATTTTGACGGATAGTATGATAAGAACAATAACTGGATTAGATTAAATTCTGTTATAAAACTATGGAGCAGACGACTTTGGAGACGACTTTGGAGTCGATGTCAATGCCGATGTTAAACTTTATGACAAAAACCCCTCATTGTTCATTGATTTGTGGGCAGACTGGTTGTGGAAAACCAATATTTATCCTCTACCTACTACAAACAGTTTATCGTTATAATTTTGATTATATAGTAATTTTCTGCCCAACTTTAAAATTGGAACAAAGCATATCGCGATAGAAGGTCTATATGGACGGATGATGACATATATTTAGTTGATCCCAGCAATAAACTGAGTGAGTGTTTAGAACACTTTTATAGACTGTTTGAGGGAACGCAGACACTATTTATTATTAGATGACTGTTCGGCAGAAAGAAACATAGTTAAAAAGAGAAAAACTTTGTCAAAACTGGCTTTCAGAGGAAGACATGCTGGGATAAGGGTGTGGATTTCATGTCAGAAATATAACTCAGTTTTAAAAGACTTTAGAGAACAGTTAAAGACCGTATTTTGTTTCATATGAAAGACAGAGACGCATTTGATGAATGTATGCGCGAAAATGATGTTATTGAAAATGGGCGTGAAAAACAAAGGATTAAAAAAAACTGAAGGCAAAGAAGTTTTGTAAATTAGTGATGAAAACAGATAACCCGACACAATATATATGTTTGTAGATGGCTTTGAAACGTTCCTGCCCTCACGCCCCCCTCTCCCTCCCTCCTACACAAAGGTCATTGAGAGAACGTGTATATGCCGAGTCTGGAGCGAGCGCCCCGAATTTTAATGTGGGGCGATTGAGCCAGACTCGGCATATACACGTTCTCTTGTGTTCAAGTCCAACTTCCTTACTATGGGAGACTCTTATTCACTGATTCGGCTTGTCAGTATGGTTCTTCCTTTAGCCAACATTGTTATTAGTATAACAAACATAGGGAGATCAGATCTGAATGACTGACATGAGAATCCCCATATACTGTCGGTGAAAGTGGTACAGGAAAGTAATGAGGCAGGAAAACTTTTGAAACTGATCATTTCACATATTAAAAAAATTCAGTGTGAGTATTTCTGAAAGTAAATCTTTGAAAAGAGACAGAACTGACTCCAAAATTTCCAGATTTAACATAGTAATAATTAGTCAGCTGATCTGGAATCTTGTGCAGTTCAAATAACACACACACACACACGCACGCACGTGCGCGCACGCACGCACACGCACGCACGCACGCACGCACCACCACAACACACACACACACACACACACACACACACACACACACACACTCCTCTTGGAACACAAACTGACACACAACTATGCAAAACAACTCAGAAAATGTACAGAAGCTACTTTTGTTCAAAATATTTCCCCCTGCTTGTTCATCTCCATTTTGGATTAAAGTACATGAAAAGTGAAAGGAATCAATAGCATGCACCATATGCACACAAGAGCTACATTGAAGGACATTTGTAGAATCATAGTTGAATAAAGCAATTATCAAGTATTTTCCTAAACAATCTGAACATCAATTCACAACACAGACAGTTTGCTAAAAAAATTAGATTTAGAAAGAGAGTGGGTTAGTTACCCAAGGACATGGACAAAGAAAGTACTGGACAGACACAATGCATTTCAACCTCTGGGTCTTCTTCAGAGAAAGAAAAAAAGTTTGCAATAACAAGACATGTGATAGGTATTTGGCAGATGGCCATAGCACAACTTCTCAGATTGTGTTTTTTCCAGTTAATCATTCAGTTTCTATCTGTTCCTTTGGGGGCAACAGATGAAGCAGAGGACGGTAAATAGAACTATTATTTAAGATGATCTTTTCCATGTATATCAGATTTATCTTCAGCTTTATCTGTTGCCTTTGGGGCACAAAGATGAAGCAAAAGACTGTTAAAATAGAAATATTTCAAAATGACTTTCTCCTATATCTTCCATTGTACCTGTTGCCTTTGAGGGCACAAAGATGAAGCAAAAGACCGGTTGAAATAGAAATATTTCAAAATGACTTTGTCTTCATGTATCTTCAGTTTGTATATGTCCATGTTTGAGGAACAAAGATAAAGTATTAAAACAGAAGACTGTTAAATAGAAATATTTCAAAATGACCTTTGTCTTCATGTATATCTTCAGTTTGTGTATGTCCAGTTTGAGGAAACAGATAAAAGTATTAAAACAGAAGACTTAAAATAGAAATATTTCAAGATGACTTTTTCTCCATGTATATCTTCAACTTGTATCTGTTCCCTATGAGGGCACAAAGATGAAGCAGAAGACTGTTAAAATTGAAATGTTTTAAGATGACATTTTCCTCCCTGTCATTGGCATACATTAGAGATCATATTTGGGTACAAAAACTGTGTTAGTGGGTTTACCATGATAAATTGTCTGTCTTCCTCCAGTATTATTTTACTAGTGGAGAGTTTGTAAAACAAACAAAAAATAGAAAAAAAACACTTTTCATTTATGATCTGTGTGGCATTGTATTCCTCTGAGTTTCAAAATAAATAGATTCTGAAGTTCAGTTATTGTGTGCATTATTATTTTCCTATGTTTGTGTGATGTGATTCAAGAGCACTTGTTTTCCAGCAGTGCACACATGCTGATTTATGTACACATGCATGAGCAGTACAATTAAAAAATCCCCACAATAACAATGACTGATTTAAAAGAGGAAAAATATACTGCAAAGGTAACACAGCTGTACTGTATGCAACCATAACACATGATTTTGCTGTTGCACACTTCAAACAAAATGATCACTGGAAAGTTGAAAAAAAAAAAAAAAAGATTGTGATATAAGAACATTTTTTTTCCCGGCAGTGTAACTCATATGTATCTGAGTTGTAGGCATGAACAGTGAAGTTGAAAAAGCATCACCATTATTAACAAAGGCTGGTTTACAAGGTAAAAAAATTCCTGAAAAAAATAAAAGAGATATAAATGACAATACGTGATTTTGCTGTTACACGCATCAATAGAGACAATGAATTTTCACACACAGCATTCTGAAAACACAGGGAAAATGCATCAACCATTACACTTGAATGCATATACCAATACTACTATTAATGCACATTGTATTATGATGAACATTCTTTGCAGTACAAAAAAGGCAAATTTCAAGTGACAAGATGACTGCAAATGAAAAACTAGTAGCTCATATCTATGATCATTGTGAGTGTTAAATGTGTATCACACTTAGACTCCAACATTTAGATTTAACTCTGTTTTAGAATTCATTTCCTTTTTTTTTTTTTTTTTGTCTGTGTTAGTGGTTTGTGGCCTTTAAGGTAGTGCGCCTGCGAGGAAGCGAAAAGTCCCCAGTTAGAACCTTGTATGGGCAGGAAATTTTTCTCCCGAACATTTGACCATTTTGGTGTGGTCTGTGTGCTAGTCTTTCGGATAAAATCATAAACCGAGGTTCCATGTGTGACATGCATTCTGCAAACGTAAAAGAATCAACGGCAACAAGAGCCTGAGAGAGTTGTCCCCAGCAATATTCTGTAGATAAATCACTTTAAGTAGGCAAAAAATTAAACACACAGGCACCATCCCCAAAGATGGAGTATGGCTGCCTTAATGGTGGGGTAACAAAATGGTCGTACACTCAAAACTCCACTCCCTTTGTTGGGTAGGTGGGATTGATGCTTACCTATCTATACAGGGAATGTTCGCAGGAGTATCATCCTGCAAATGCATAGGAAGAGGAAGAAGTTTCTCAGTCCGGAAGAGAAATTGTACTGTAACGGCTGAATGTTGATGCAAGTTTAATAAGAAAATATAAATCTTCATGATCTAGATTTATCTTTTTAAACTCTTTAACAAAGGTGCAAGACATTGTTAGTTATCAGCTTGATCTACATAATGAAAAAAAAAAAGAAATAATGCAAGACCATCAGACATGCACATGAAAATGAGAACACACACACACAAACGCAGAATATGCTGGAAAAAAATCAAAGCTTAAACAAATTTGTTTATGAACTCTATCTCCTTTGCCTTTGATAATGAAATAAACAATGTATGAGCACACTCGCAGCCCTACATCTACACAGCATAACCTAGTGGGGGGGGGGGGGACAAAGATGTGTGATGCACTGATTTGGTGCATACTCAGTGGATGTTTGTGGGCTAGACCTTCACTGTCACCAAATCCATGTTGACCAGTGTTACTACATTTAATTCATGCATCCCCTAATCAAACATTTCACTCGAATGCTGCTTCAAACAAATAACTGATAACCTGAATGACTGACTCGTGATTTTTTCCCCTCATGTTTCTTTGCTGCTGTAACAACACACACACACCACCGCACACACACACACACACACACACACACACACACCACACACACACACACACACACACACACACACACACACACAGATGAAGCTGCAGCTGCTCCCCACCACCAGCCCCAACCTGCCACATCCACCCTAATCTCCCACCACACCTTTACCTCCTCACTCCCCCGCCACCGTCATTGCTGCAAGTGAGCGGTCTTTAAAGTCACAGACAACGGTGAACATGAAAGACGTAGACTGGGTGGACACCCGTTTTCCTCCTCCCACCCCCACTTCCCTCTTTTCCTGCCCGTCCACCTCTCATCTCCCACCCTCCCCCGCCACCCTCTTTAAAGAGGCGTTAGGCGTCTCTGAACCACTGTCATTGGAAGGTCCTTCATTTTGTGATTTGATAAACGAGGAACAGGTGCCAGCGCATGCGTGCACACACACACACACACACCAACACACACCACACACACACACACACCACACACACACACACACACACACACACACACAGCTTCTATGATACCACAGAAATTTGAGAATATCACATACAATGATAATTGAAACCATTATTGCCAATTAAACTCTGGTTGTCTTGTACAATAAGTTAGTGAAAAGTTTCCACACAATAAAAATAGTTTGTTCATACATCTTCAAATAACTTTTCAGCATGGTTGAAGAACTGAGGGCAGTGTCTACCATCACCTTGCCAACTGCCTAACTGCAGCCTCATTGACTCTAATAGTACGGGTTTTCTTGAAGCTTTGGTCTCATTAAGGTTGGTGATTTTAATTCCCTTGCACTGTTGTGTTGTACTATCCAACTGCTGATGCACATACCTGCACTGTGTGTGGTAGTTTGAGCGTGAAAACATTTTTTTTTATTTATCTTTTGTTTTTCAATAAGGCAGAATCAAAATAATATCAAAGACACTGTAATTCTTGTGGCAGTGCTTTGTTTGGATTCCTGCTTGGTTTGTTTCATTGCGTAAGCATTATTGTTAGTACAACGTGGATTTTGAAAAAAAAAAGAAGAAAAGGCTATTGGTAAACACTTTTTATGGAAATGTTTGAGATAAAATGGAGACGAGAACTCTACTGAAACTATAATGGTGATTTCTTTTCATATGACAGTGTTTGCATGCATGTCACCATGTCTTAGAGTTTCATAAACAGTAGATACATGGCTGCCACATTTACTGTTCTACAGATCATTTTGGACACAAAAAGCTAAGAACTATGCAAGATACACTTGCATATGAATATGAGGTTACCACACATTCTGCAGCCCCAGAAGACCGAGTTTTGTAACTGCAAAATCCTAGTATAACAAAACAAAACTCGATTTCGGCCGTTCCATTTGCTAACAATAGACACTTTTCATGTACCAACAAAGTCCAGTACATCAAAATACAATGTTATTGTAAATACATTCTGAGGAAATGCTTTCCACAAAACGTTTGCCAAAACCCGGTATCTTTGAAATACTGGTTTCTGGTTGTCCCCGTTCATGGCGCTTCAGGCTTGTAAAAACCAAGCATCATTAGTTAGTCACTTTGTTCTTGTTATCTCAACTGGTGGAAAGTCTTTCAGAACGGTTTTGGCAAAACCTGGTGTCTTTGAGACACTGGCCTCTGGTTGTCCTTGAACAATTTGAAAATTTAGAGACTTGATTCTGGCAGTCAACCCTTGATATTAAATTGTTATAATACGATCTTTCGCGCGCGCGCGCGCGCGCGCGCGCGCGTGTGTGTGTGTGTGTGTGTTGTGTGTGTGGTGTGTGTGTGTGTGTGTGTGTGTGTGTGTGTGGTGTGTGTGTGTGTGTGAACAAGAACAAGAACATATTTTATTGCCATATGAAAACCAGAGGTTTTGAGGGGCACAGATGATCAAGTTCAGACATTCAACTAAACTAAACTAATCCCAGCGTTGTCACATCTTGCAACATAACATCATTAGTAGCAGAAAGAAAAGCACAGTGTGTTACAGAGTCTGATTAAATTTTCTGTCTCCGAAGAGAAAAACACAACAGGATATATTGGGCAAGTACAGGTTGGAAGCAGTCCAATAACATGAGCTCCGAGGGTTTTGTCATGTTAGTCTGTGGTGGAAAATCAGTTTTTGTGATCCTTGCCATCAGGTCATAACGTTGTTGGTCAAATAATTTGCAGTCATCGAGAAAATGTAGTTCGTCCTCAACGACGTGGCATGTCGTGCATAATCTGTTTTCTCTGTCAGTGTTGGTATAACGGCCCCTCTCAATTTGGAGGTCATGGGCACTTATTCGTAATCTAGTTAGTGTGTGTGTTTGTTCGTGTCTTATCATCTTAAATGATATTAGACCTATTCTAAGTATGTATTTGTGTGTGTGTGTGTGTGTGTGTGTGTGTGTGTTGTGTGTGTGTGTGTGTGTGTGTGTGTGTGTGTGTGTGTGTGTGTGTGTGTGTGTGTGTGTGTGTGTATGAGAGAGAGAGGGGAGGAAACGAAAGTATGAACATTTGTTAACAGCGTAATGATAAATATCAAACATAACACAAAAATTCTAACTGTCGACAATAAAGAAAATTCATTTAGCACTAATTTACAGTGCAATCATTTTTGTGTGTGTGGAATGCTATGCCTACTATGACTGTTTATAGAGAAAAAAAATTAAGGGATTTCCAGCTTAGGATTACACAGTAATTTTTGCATTTTTTTCCTGAAAAGTTATATGAAGTGAATGAATTTAGGAGAAAACCTCGTATATTTCAACAATAGAAGAAAGTGTGATCAATTATTTATTGTGGTATATTCACCACACAGGCAGTTCATATACATTTGGAGAATTTCGTTTTGAGAGCATGAATTGTTAGGCGAACCCCTCCCCCCCCCCCCCTCTCACCCCCAATCCCACTCCCATCTCCAACCCCCAACCCCCCCTCCCCCCCCCTCCCAAAAAAAAAGGAAAGAAAGAAAAAACAAACAAACAAACAAAAATCATTACAAGCCTGAAATAATGTGATCTTGAATTCGACGACTTGCTTGATATACTGCGTGATGGAAATATTTCCTTTGCGGATAGAGTTGTCTTATCTAGACTTGCATGAACTTTTGTAATGCTGTTGTTTCTAGGAGCCCGTGATTTTCGTCAACTGAGAGAGGGGGTTTCAAACGTGGAGCTTTCTTTCAGTCCTTCATCACTCTTTAGCCATTCTGTCTGTCAGCCGATGGTCCTGAAGTCTTGGACAGTGCCTGTAACTATTTGGAAATGCAAACCAATTATTCAGCGAACAAGGTCAAGTCGAGTATTTCTATTGAAGGTGTCAAGGGTATATATAGCTCATTTTGAATCTATACCAAAACGACTATTCTGAATACAATCATTTGAACGTTTACATGAAATTCTAATACACAGCATGATGGCTGTCATTCCATCTGTAAAGAAACTTTTTCTTCACTGCCTAGGAAAAGATTTTTGATTTATGTGTAGGTATGACACATACTGTACCAACGTTACTTTTAAGCTCTGTGTCATCCGTTAAAGTTTGAAGACAATTTCGATATTTTTCGTAAATAAGTGTTTTCGTAATCGATTTCACGAGAGAAGCATTTTTGTCCTTTTTTTTTTAATTCCAATGTAGTTTATGTGAAATAATTGTTTCAATGTTTTTCTTGATGGAACGGCGTATACCATGATCTTATTGGCTTATCTTTTGTGTTTCTTCCTTACATTTGGATTAGATGAAAAGTCGGTGCCACTGTCATTTGAAATTAAATGTTATTTGCCCTATTTGGAAAATCACATTCAGATTGAACTTCTGATTCTTCACCAGTGTAACTGTCAGCGGTACTTGTTTGCAACGCAAATTTTGAAATGGCAAGCTCTCTGTATTCTTCACATTTAAGTGGAAAAACTCCAGCGCACTATGATTTTCCTAATTTGACTCATGGCGCAAAACACTGAAAGCCAGTTTAAAGGCTTAACAGTCGCTACTATGTAATTTTTGTAGTCAATATTTTGAGGCACCAAGACATATTTGGAAGCCCTATGAAAGTATGGACCTTGTGACAGCTGGAGACAGGTGAACGAAGTTTTCTGTTTCCACCCTTCTGTTTCCACCCTAAGTCAATCTGCTAATGGTCTTTAACAGATATAAACTTTGATGAACGAAGTTTTCTGTTTCCACCTTAAGTCAATCTGCTTATTGTCTTTAACAGATATGAACCTTTATTTGCCTGTGTTAATATATCATCAAGCAAAAGATTCCATGTCAGTTCGGACGTACTGACAGCTTTGAAGAATTTAACACTTTATTTATGTTCTAATGGCTCAACACGTAGTTTTAAAGTCGGCAATTTTGTCGGGTATGTTCTGTTTTTCAGGGAATATAGCCCATTCTCGAACGTATATATGCCAAGATGCTCAGAACAAGTGTACACCCATCCATTTGCTTATGTCATCACCATGTTGAACCAGAGTTGCATTGTTTGACACAGACTTTGGCAGGTCATGTGTTATGGACTGTAAAGGATTGGTGCAAACTCTTAACCTTGTTCAGTTCCCATATCAAACTTCTTGGAAGTAGAATATGTCGCTCCTATTCTATCCACCATTACCCTGATAAGAAAATTATGTCACTGTACATATTCGCAAATAAGCCGATGTTTTACAGCTTGTACATTAGTAGACTTCGCCAGACCTGATCATAGGCTTTTTCCTAACATCAAAAAAGATTGCTGATACGTGTTTTTTTTTTTTTTTTCGTGCAAAGTGTTGATTCATTGGAGAAAGTGATCTTATATGAGAAGATAATTTAACTGAAGGTTTGCTGCTGGATCTTCCTTTCATTAAACTAGTTTGATTTATTGCTATAATTTTATTTACAGCAATGTTACATTCTTTATTCGAAGAGTTTGTCTTATTTGAGGTGAGCGCTCTTGGACGGTGGCTCCCTTTCTCACTTTTCACATTTCACCTTAAGAACTGGAATAATAATAGAATCTTTACATGACTGTCGAATGATACCATTTGATTTGGAAAAATATGTAGCCAAACAATAGTAACTTTGTTCATACCAACCAAGCATTCTTTTCTTGTTGTTGTTGTTGTTTTCAGCTTATAGCATATATTGCATTGTATGACAGTTTATATGAAGGTCTTTTTGTGGTGCCGGTTCTGCATACTGCGATTTTGATTCCGCATTTTCTTGTTTTCTTTACAGTATGGTGACAATCGTATCGTGTGTTTTTTTCTTTAAGTTTCTCTGTATCTGATAAAAATGTGTTATTGTCAGCAATTTGTATTGAATAATTGGGGAGTCTGATTCCATGTATCCATATTCTTTTCCAAACTTTTCTGTTGATGTTTATGTCCTAACTTCTTTAGTGCCAAACGAATGCCAGTATTCTCAGTGTTGTACAGTGAACAACAGGGGATGTTTCCTTGTTTGTTCTGTGCTGTCATGTCTGCCAGGCGATTCGGTGTCGTAAGCAGCATTCCTTTGGAGTTATATTTTCTTGTGGGAGCAAGAGTTACTCTACCTGTTTGTGGTTTATGTTTTACTTTTCCCTGCCTCATTTCATATTTACTTTTATGATTCTATGATTTTTTTTTCAGTCTTCATTTCAGCATTATTCCCTGTTGTCTTATCTTTTATGGGGAGTTTATATTCTTCTTTTGATTAATTACAATCTATTCATATGCAGTATTCCATCAAAGGTTGTAAGAATGAACAGCAGATTGAACAGCTTTCCATCTGGGTAGAGGTGAGTTGGCTGTGAACAGAACTGCTGTCTAATCTTTAAGGAGACTTGTGAAGCAATATTTTAGACTTTGTTCCAGTCTCTTTTTGGTAATCCTAAATGGGTATGGTATGTTGCACATCATCATTATTCTGAATATGTTCTTTTGACGGAGTTATAACAATAAGGAGACGATCACTACTTCGGGTATGTTTATAAGTTTTCCATGAGCGAGATGGCACTAATTCCGGTGAAATCAGGAAAAAGGTCTTCGGCTGCTTCTCATTGTGTCAGATTGTCTGGAATTCTTGTGACACTGCCGTCATTTAAAAAGGCTAAATGGGATCTTCACAATGTTTTCAGCTTGGCTATTATTAGTTGTTATTGTACTTTCACTTTGCCCAAAGGATGACTGGGTGTTGACATCACCCCCACCCTCCTTCCCAATTAACCATTTACCACTCTGTTGGCCTTTGATTGTATGCAGCCCTTCAGTGTTTCGTTTCTTTTCAAGCTTCGGGTAAACATGTTGACATGAAATTTAGTATAACAAAACTTACTGAATTTGATGGTTGATGAGCGTGAGTGAAGGCCTGTGAACAAGCTCAACATTCTGTGTGTGTGTGTGTGTGTGTGTGTGTGTGTGTTGTGTGTGTGTGTGTGTGTGTGTGTGTGTGTGTGTGTGTGTGTGTGTGTGTATGTGTGTGTGTGTTACAGACATCAGAACAGCTTAAATTACCAGAGTATAATGGCGACAGGTGGCATAAAAAAGGAGACTCGTGGCGGTTTAAATAGAAAGAAGAAACGTCGTGTAGAGATGTGCCAGATCCACGATAAGGAATTAGAGTTATTTTGCGTGAAGTGTGACCAGTCCCTCTGCATCACGTGTAGTCTAGAAAACCACAAACAGCATAAAATAGAGAAATTGACTTCAGCAGTTGCCGCTAAAAAGGAAAAGCTGCAAGAAGATCAACAACGTCTGCAGGATGCCGTGTCTGACGTGAAGAAACAAGTCAAGTTACTGCAGGAGGAGAAACAATCTCTTCGCGAAAAGAAAACAGCAGTGGAAAAGAGTATTCGAAAGAGACGTGACATCATTTTGGCGGCTACTGACAAAAAGATGAAAGATGAGCTGGAGTCCTTGAAGTCAAAACACAAAGCCATGGACGAGGGCGTTGAAAGTGCCATTGGACAAAGAAAACAATGCAAGAAAGACCTCTCCGACCTCCTCCAGAAAGTGAATAACGCCATCACCACTGATTCAGCTGGTGACGTCATTGCTGTCGCTCAAGACATGAAAACTGGAAGTGGCACACCAAAAATGGTAGAAGATTTGAGGAAACCGAAAGAAAGAGTTCTCCAAAGACCCGTTCTTCTCTTTAACGTCAACACTGACGACGCCATGAACACAATACATGACTACATGGGCAGCGTGCGAAGTATGGAGATGAAGGAGACGAAGCCTGAAATGAAGGTGACAGAACGCTTTAAGTGTGCACAGGATCCTGACGTTGAGGTCTTTTCAATTTGTCATCTTGATTCAGATCCACCTAAGGTGATTGTGTCCTTTGAGCGATGCGGAATGAAATCGGAGGCGCCATGGAAAGCGTTTACGGAGACAGGAGATTGTAGCTACACTAGTTCCGGTGATAGTGTTGGCAAGATATCTTTCAAAAGGCATGAGCAAAAAGATTTACTTTTTGAAGAACGACAACCAGAAGGCAAGTTTATAACTTACTGCAAATCAACTCCTGAACACTTCAGATTGCTCAAACACCTCCCACGCCAGGCAAGCATCGAAAAAGTGATAGTGACAGGCAGAGACGCCTGCTCTAAACTCCGCACCAATGTAACAGAAGCGTTCTCAATCCAGGTGGACCCTCAACGTGCTTTCGACGTTGACAACTCGACAAACAACTTCGTTGTAGTGGAAGAAGGGAAGAAGCCCCGATTCCAGCGCAGTGTCCGTTTGTACAACGAGTCAGGGAGAGCACTCAGCACGTACAACCCGAACATACCTTACCAACCCACAGATGTCTGCTTCTATACGCTGGGAGGGCAGGAAGTTCTGCTGATCACGGATGAGTTCAACGACGCCATCCATGTGGTGACAATCAACAGAGGGAAAATGCAGTTTAAGCGTTATCTGTGTGGGGGGTGTCCCTCCCTCATCCAGCCCACAGCCATCACCACTGACATCAACGGGGTCGTCTGTGGGTGGCCTGCAGGGGAGGGGCCATCCTCACCTTAGAACCCATCGATTGAGTGTGTGTGTGTGTGTGTGTGGTGCGTGCGTGCGTGCGTGCATGCGTGCGTGCGTGTGCGTGCGCGCGCGCGCGTGTGTGTGTGTGTGTGTGTGTATGTGAGAGAGAGAGTGTGTGTGTGTGTTCGTGTGCGTAAGTGTGTTTGTATGTGTGTGTATGTATGTTTGTGTGTGTGTGCGTGAGAGAGAGAGAGAGCGAGTGTGTGTGTGTGTGTGTGTGTGTGTGTGTGTGTGTGTGTGTGTGTGTGTGTGTGTGTGTGTGTGTGTGTGTGTGTGTGTGTGTGAGAGAGAAGGAGGAGGGGGGGGGAGAGAGAAAGAGAGAAATACGTGCGCACGCGTATGCGCGCGCCTACGTGTGTGTGGTGTGTGTGTGTGTGTGTGTGTGTGTGGTGTGTGTGTGTGTGTGTGTGTGTGTGTGTGTGTGTGTGTGTGTGTGTGTGTGTGTAAAAGAGAGAGAACATGCAATTGTGCATATTGATGAGTTTGTGTGTGTGTGTGTGTTTGTGTGCCTGTCTGTCTGAGCATGCGCTCGTGCATGTCATGTGTGTGTGCGTGCGCGCTTTCGTGCGTGCGTACGTGCGCCCCTGCATGTTCAGCGCGCTCGCTTTATGTATGTGTGTGTGTGTGTGTTTGTGTGTGTGTGAGCATACCAGCATGTTGCTGACTGAACTTCATGCTATCGGTGTCCCTCAAGAAGACGGCCACCGTTTCTCATTCGGTTTGCAGGCGCTGTCAGTAAACGCTTCATATTCCCGTTCTCACTGCACCCATCTTTCTATCTTTGTCAACCGTTGTCAGCGAATCGATCATTTTCTTATTCTCACTTTAGCCATCTTCCTACCTTTGTCAATGTTGTCAACAAATAGCTCGTTTTCTTATTCTAACTTTAGCCATCTTTTTATCTTTGTCAACCGTCGTCAGCAATCAAATAGCTTATTTCTTATCCTAACTTTAGCCATCTTTTTGTCATTGTCAACCGTCGGCAGCAAACAAATAGCTCATTTTCTTACTCTAACTTTAGCCATCTTTCTGTCATTGTCAACCGTCGGCAGCAAACAAATAGCTTATTTCTTATCCTAACTTTAGCCATCTTTTTGTCATTGTCAACCGTCGGCAGCAAACAAATAGCTCATTTTCTTACTCTAACTTTAGCCATCTTTCTGTCTTTGTCAACCGTCGTCAGCAAATGGAGCATATTCTCATTCCGTTTTACCCATCATTCTAGGTTTGTCAGTCATCATCAGCAAATGGTATCATATTCTCATTCTCGACTTGCTCATCCTGCTGGGATTGTCAAGCGTTGTCGGCAAATGGTTCATATTCTCATTCCGCTTTACCAATCATTCTAGGATTGTCAGGCATCGTCAGCAAATCACTCTTATGCTCGTTCTCAGTTTTTTCGTACTTCGAGGTTTGCCACAATCGTCAACAAATGGCTCATTCTTATTCCCACTTTATTCACGATTCCAGGTCTGTCGCGCGTTGTCAACAATGGGCTCATATTCTCATTTTTTTCACTTTATTCACACTTTCAGCAATGTCACGCGTTGTAATAAAAAAAAAGAAAAAAAGGCTCCTATTTTCATTTTCGCTTCATTCACTTCATGTATGTCACGTGTTGTCAACAAATGGCTCATATTTTCATTCTCATTTTATTCACTCTTCTAGGTATGTGACGCGTCGTCAACAAGTGGCTTATATTTCATTCTCACTTTATTCACTCGTCGTCAACAAATGGCTCGTGTTCTCAGTCTCGCTTTATTCCATTTTCAAGGTATATCACACATTGTCAAAATATGGCTCATGTGCTTATGTTTGCTTATTGTCAAAATATGGCTCATGTGCTTATGTTTGCTTTATTCATACTTCTCTTATCGTCTGGCGTCGCGATCAGATGACTTATATGCAATATTACCGACATGACTCACACTACTCGTGAACTGTTGATTGGCCACATGTTTCACATTGCGCATGTACCTCTTATAACCCATGTGACACACACTGCATATGAACTACTGATATCCTACTTGACAGCTACTACATACTACATATGATTTGGTGAATTTGTAGTCAGTGCATGTGAATGACTGGTAATCCACATGGCGCATACTATATAATTTTTATCTCTTCATTATCTTCATGTTCCACTCTGCATGTGAACTTCAGATACTCCACATGTATGGTGTTTGTCTATATATCGTCATCAACCACCATCACCACCACTGGATGTAGTATATGCAGAATCAGAAGAAGCAGTAGCTGAAACTATGATGGATGATACTACAACAACTTCAGGTGATATTACTGCCTCAGCTGCTTGCGATGATACTACCACAACCTCTCGTGTCACTTCGAGCAGTAACAACAATGATCCTGCGAAGACTACTATCAGAACGCAAGGAAGAGAGACTGCAGCAACTACTATTGATGGCAGAGGGACTACTGTCTTGACTACTTACTCTGGTTTGGCTCATTTACGGCCTAGTATGGACAAAACGTTGGTCACCACATTGGACTTGACTGGCGATGGTCCCATTGCTCTTTCAGAGATCACTCGCTTGTTCTTGAAAGGACTCGACGCTGCCCTGAAGAAGACGATGTTCGACAACCAGATCATTGCCGAGCAAGAGTGTGACGTGCCAGTCTATGTCGGTGCCGGACTCTGACTGCAGTGGTGTGAAAGAAGAAAGGTGTCATGTCTTGACATCGCCAATACAAACTGTTGACATTACGAAAATAGTGCTTACAGTGGTGTGAATGGTGACAGGTGTCATGTCTTGACACTTTCCAGTTGTTGACACCACAGAACTAGTGATTACTGGGGTGTGGAAACCCCACTAACCATTAATGTGCTTCTAACAGGTTTCGACTCGCGACTTCCCAGAGGCAGCATCGTGGTGATTCATTGTTATGCTCCATGTCAACGTGATTGCTGTTTCCAGGTAATGATGGCAATATATCTAAGACACCAGCCGCCGTGGCGAAGTGGTTAGCGTCTCGGACTCCCGGCTGGGAGGTCGTGGGTTCGAATCCCATCAGAGTCATGTGGGTTTTTCTGCCCCGACCGACGCCTACCCAGAGTTGAGTTTGCTGCGGACTCAGTTGGGAAGACTGGGACCACACAGTCGAGTTTTATCCACTTCATGGATGCGTTTTAGAGAGTGTTGCTCAAATTTCCTGACCAACACCGCAGTTGCCTGTATCTCTCTGGCATGGTTGACGCCGGGATATATTATGAAAGGAAGCGTAGAGCATAGCCCTGTCATGTAGTCTCAGACATAAATGGAAATCCGTAGCATCATCTGAATCATCTTCATTCTCATCGATCAGCATTAAAAAGTCTCAAATTCTGTGGCCCTTCATGCCCTGCTCTCATGGTGACCTCAATTTCGATGTCCTCTCCACGTCTGTGGTTTGGTTCCGTCGGGTCACCGGTATCGGCGAGTCCATGGGGGCTGTTGTTGGACGGACGTGGTTGCGCCCTCCGGAGGGAGAGCTCACTCACGCCGGCTCCGCGACTAAGCAATTATTGTCGTCAGTAGGGGGGCTTAGTAGGTGGTGTCCTGCGTATGTTAGATCAGAACAGGCGCCACTGAAAACCACCGAAGTGACTCGGCAGCAGTGCAGTGTCTCCTCCGGTGGGTTGCCTCTTGACGACTTGACATTGACTGCTCCATGTGGATTGCCGGTGCCGAGGCTGCGGCGGGGCCGACCGGGCTGTTGCTGTGGACGGGGTGTCGGAATGAGCGGCGTGGGTGCACTGCCTCTGAGCTGGAGCAGAGGTTGCGACAGCAAAAAAGCAACAAATATATATATATATACAACAAACTAATAAATTCCAAGGATAAGTACCGCGCACCGTTCCAGCAACTTACATAGCAGCTTGGTGTTGCAATGACTGCAAGAAATATTGAATTATAAACAAAGCTTGCTCTTATGTCTTAGATTGAAGAAATAGGGGAGATAAGCATTCATATCTGCAGTGGTAGATGATTCTGCCTAACTAACAGTATGTGCTTGAGTGGGTGAATGGGGAAAAATAAATGCTTCTCACAATGAACATTCAGCAAGCTTATAGTCTCCAAGGGAGAGACACCCTCCAATAGGGAGGGAAACTCACTAACATATAACTCCTGGTCATATACCGATATTTCGAAACTTGGTGGTTTCTCCTCAGTGACCGCGGAAAGTGGTAATTTGACTCCTCTGCCTTTTCAGTTTTAAGAAGAATGCAATCCCAGAAAAGGCTGGTGTGCAATACTTTTCACAAGAAAATGTAGCTTGTTTTGCTCTTTCATGATTTTCTTTTGCTTCTTAAGTGGCTCCTTTGGTTGTTTTTTTGAAAACTCAACAAACATACTACGGTATTGCACACCAGCCTTTTCTGGGATTGCATTCTTCTTAAAACTGAAAGGCAGAGGAGTCAAATTACCACTTTCCGCGGTCAGTGAGGAGAAACCACCAAGTTTCGAAATATCGGTATATGACCAGGAGTTATATGTTAGTGAGTTTCCCTCCCTATTGGAGGGTGTCTCCCCCTTGGAGACTATAAGCTTGCTGAAGGTTCATTGTGAGAAGCATTTTTTTTCCTCATTCACCCACTCAAGCACATACTGTTAGTTAGGCAGAATCATCTACCACTGCAGATATGAATGCTTATCTCCCCCTATTTCTTCAATCTAAGACATAAGAGCAAGCTTTGTTTATAATTCAATATATATATATATATAAAAGTCAAAAACGTGATTTCGCTGTAATGGTAGCAATATTGCACATTTTAAAATGCATTTTTGTAACGCTTAGAACGGTTTTGAAATGTGTTTTCAGATTGTTGGTGTTGATGATTTACATTGCGTATTCATGCTGTGGGGATCATTTTCTGCGCAGAGGGGAGGGAGTGTACATATTTCACACGTTTCTTGAATGTTTAGCAATGTTTTTGTTTCATCAGCTTTGTCGCGTTAACGCTTACGTCATTGTCTTCCTATTCAATTGATTATAAACATAGTATCCGTTTGTTGTAGCTATCAAGAACAGATTGTTTGTTTTTCTACCGGTTACCTATCTGTTCTACTGATTTTGTCTGTTCTGACCAGGAACAGATTGTTTGTATGGTCAGTGCATCCCGAACAGATTGTCTGTGTGTTCTGCACTTCAAGAACAAATTATTTTCTGCTTATCAGGAACAGATTATTTGTCTGTTCTACTCACGTGGAATGCAGATGGATAAGAAACGATTCCAAATCCGTCCAAACCTGAAAGAGTTTTTAGCCATCTTCCCAACGCAGCCATTAAAAAAAAAGTGTTTTGTGCCGTTTGCATACAGGCCATTCCTTTTACATCCATTCTTATCTTTTTATCTTTTAAAAGGTGTCGTGTACCACTCATAGTGAAACACATTCTTTCAGAGTGTTGGGACTTGCATGATGTGAGACATAAACATTTTATAGCATATTCCATAAAAACTTTGTTCAGAGATGTCCCTCCCGGTGTGATCATTGACTTTCTGAAAGAGAAAATTTTTCATCTGATCTAAGATTTTACAGAAGAAAGATTTTTAACAACATTCCCGGTGTGTTTTAGGGGTATTGTGTTCCCGGTGTGTTTTAGGGGTATTTTAGGGTTTTAGGGGTATTCCCGGTGTGTTTTAGGGTATTGTGTGATTGTGTGAATGAGGTTTTTCTTAATTACTTGTGAGTTGACTTCAACGCGGTGACAGCCTTAATATGGCCCATTGCCTTCGGCTGGCTATAAGCAACATTACCATTACCATTACTCACAAGGGATACATTTTCTGTCTGTTCTGCTGACCAGGAACTGATGCCCTCTCTATTCTACTGATTATTAACAGACTACGCTCTTTCTGTTCCATTGATTGTTAACAGGCTATGCTCTTTCTGTTCCACTGATTATTAAAGGCTATGCTCTTCCTGTTCCACTGATTAACAGGCTAAGCTCTTTCTGTTCCACTGATTATCAACAGGCTATGCCCTTCCTGTTCGATAATTGATTATTGACAGGCTATGTTCTTTCTGTTCCATTTATCATTAACAGGCTATGCTCTTTATGTTCTGTCTGTTCCATTGATTATTAACAGATTATGCTTTTTTTGTTCTACTGATTATTAACACGCTTTGCTCCTTCTTTTCCACTGATTATTATCAGACTATGCTCTTTCTGTTCCATTGATTATTATAGCTATGCTCTTTCTGTTTTGTTGATTATTAACAGGCTACCCTCTTTCTGTTCCATTGATTAATGATAAACTATGCTCTTCATGTTTCATTGATTGTAAACAGATTACGCTCTTTCTGTTCTACTGATGATCAAGAGGCTACGCTCTTTTGTCCCATTGATTTAACAGACTACGCTTTTTCTGTTCCTTAGCTGTTGTCGTTGTTGTTGTTTTACCAGACTGCGCTCTTACTCTTCCATTGTTTGCTAACAGTCCATCTGCATTCTGTCACTGAGTGATGACCACCTGGGCATTTGGCCTGGAGGCAGGGATGGGGGTGGTGGTGGTGGTGGTGGTTGGTGTGAGGGCCCAGGTTCCATGTCTGGACGTCTCCTGCATTGGCAGACAGACACAGAACGGCAGCCGACAACAAAGTAATGGTCATGGAAGTTATGGATTGGAAGGGGGAGGGGTAAACGGAGGGGAGGCGTTGAGACGGGTGGGGGGGGGAGGTCCAAAAGAACTCATTCTTGGTCAGTGGAAACGTTGATAAGCAGAGGGCTATGAAAAGGGGAAAGGAGAGAGAGAGGGAGAGAAGGGGGAGGGCAGGGAAGCTGGCAACAGACTGTATTTCATTTAGCAAAGAACTGATGGGGGTAAGGGGAAAGTAGGGTGAGGGAGAACTTGTTTTCATTTCATAAAACGTTAATGAGGCGGAGGGTTGGGGTGAGGGTGGGGGAGGGCAAAGGTGAAGCTGACTGTGCAGAGGGTAAGGTAGGGAGGATATGACACTGACCCGCAGATGGTGCGGCATAAGGTTTGATGTGTTTGGTTGCCAGGTGATGACACTTGGTATCTGTTGGGTGTGAGGAAGAGAGAGGGTGGGGGAGTTCTTAATGCGACCGAGGACTGGGATGGAGGTGAGGGTGGTGGAGGGAGTAAAGGAGCGAGAGTGGAATGAAACCCTCTGTACCCTCTGTACTCTGTGGATTGCTGGTGCCGAGGCTGCGGCGGGGCCGACCTGGGCTGTTGCTGTGGACGGGGTGTCGTAATGAGCGGCGTGGGTGCACTGCCTCTGAGCTGGAGCAGAGGTTGCGACAGCCCCCCCCCCCCCCCCCCCAAAAAAAAAATATGTATATATCTAAGACAAAAGCGTGATTTCGCTGTAATGGTAGCAATATTGCACATTTTAAAATGCATTTTTGTAACGCTTAGAACGGTTTTGAAATGTGTTTTCAGATTGTTGGCGTTGATGATTTACATTGCGTATTCATGCTGTGGGGATCATTTTCTGCGCAGAGGGGAGGGAGTGTACATATTTCACACGTTTCTTGAATGTTTAGCAATGTTTTTTTTCATCAGCTTTGTCGCGTTAACGCTTACGTCATTGTCTTCCTATTCAATTGATTATAAACATAGTATCCGTTTGTTGTAGCTATCAAGAACAGATTGTTTGTTTTTTCTACCGGTTACCTATCTGTTCTACTGATTTTGTCTGTTCTGACCAGGAACAGATTGTTTGTATGGTCAGTGCATCCCGAACAGATTGTCTGTGTGTTCTGCACTTCAAGAACAAATTATTTTCTGCTTATCAGGAACAGATTATTTGTCTGTTCTACTCACGTGGAATGCAGATGGATAAGAAACGATTCCAAATCCGTCCAAACCTGAAAGAGTTTTTAGCCATCTTCCCAACGCAGCCATTAAAAAAAAAGTGTTTTGTGCCGTTTGCATACAGGCCATTCCTTTTACATCCATTCTTATCTTTTTATCTTTTAAAAGGTGTCGTGTACCACTCATAGTGAAACACATTCTTTCAGAGTGTTGGGACTTGCATGATGTGAGACATAAACATTTTATAGCATATTCCATAAAAACTTTGTTCAGAGATGTCCCTCCCGGTGTGATCATTGACTTTCTGAAAGAGAAAATTTTTCATCTGATCTAAGATTTTACAGAAGAAAGATTTTTAACAACATTCCCGGTGTGTTTTAGGGGTATTGTGTTCCCGGTGTGTTTTAGGGGTATTTTAGGGTTTTAGGGGTATTCCCGGTGTGTTTTAGGGTATTGTGTGATTGTGTGAATGAGGTTTTTCTTAATTACTTGTGAGTTGACTTCAACGCGGTGACAGCCTTAATATGGCCCATTGCCTTCGGCTGGCTATAAGCAACATTACCATTACCATTACTCACAAGGGATACATTTTCTGTCTGTTCTGCTGACCAGGAACTGATGCCCTCTCTATTCTACTGATTATTAACAGACTACGCTCTTTCTGTTCCATTGATTATTAACAGGCTATGCTCTTTCTGTTCGACTGATTATTAACAGGCTATGCTCTTTCTGTTCCACTGATTATTAACAGGCTATGCTCTTCCTGTTCCACTGATTATTAACAGGCTATCTGTTCCACTGATTATTAACAGGCTATGCTCTTCCTGTTCCACTGATTAACAGGCTAAGCTCTTCCTGTTCCACTGATTATCAACAGGCTATACCCTTCCTGTTCGATAATTGATTATTGACAGGCTATGTTCTTTCTGTTCCATTTATCATTAACAGGCTATGTTCTTTATGTTCTGTCTGTTCCATTGATTATTAACAGATTATGCTTTTTTTGTTCTACTGATTATTAACACGCTTTGCTCCTTCTGTTCCACTGATTATTATCAGACTATGCTCTTTCTGTTCCATTGATTATTATGGCTATGCTCTTTCTGTTTTATTGATTATTAACAGGCTACCCTCTTTCTGTTCCATTGATTAATGATAAACTATACGCTTCATGTTTCATTGATTGTAAACACATTACGCTCTTTCTGTTCTACTGATGATCAAGAGGCTACGCTCTTTTTGTCCCATTGATTATTAACAGACTACGCTTTTTCTGTTCCTTAGTTGTTGTCGTTGTTGTTGTTTTACCAGACTGCGCTCTTACTCTTCCACTGTTTGCTAACAGTCCATCTGCATTCTGTCACTGAGTGATGACCACCTGGGCATTTGGCCTGGAGGCAGGGATGGGGGTGGTGGTGGTGGTGGTGGGTTGGTGTGAGGGCCCAGGTTCCCGTGTCTGGACGTCTCCTGCATTGGCAGACAGACACAGAACGGCAGCCGACAACAAAGTAATTGTTTACAAATTATCACTTGCTCAAAGGGTATTATGATCATTCTGCTGAACTGTTTAACTTTGAATTACTGTGTACAAACAATATGTTACACGTTAAATGCTGAGTTGTTCAGCCTCATTTACTTCATCCATAACCTAATTTAGTAATTGTGTTAATGTTATGTGCAAATGTGTCAGCTGAAGTATTACATGTACATGACCCCCCCCCCCCCCCATCTCTCTCTCTTTCCTTCTCTCTCTGTCTCTGTCTGTCTGTCTGTCTGTCTCTCTCTCTCTCTCTCTCTCTCTCTCTCTCTCTCTCTCTCTCTCTTTTCTCTTTTTCTCTCTCTCTCTCTTCTTGTTTGACTCATCCTTCTTTCCCCTGAGATATATGTATGAATACAGGTGCATGATTATGAATGCAGGTTGCAATCGATATATTCATTGTCATTCAAAGGTTATTTGATCTATTTCACTGTTCGAACTATTTCAGGAGGATCTAAATGTAATTGCTTTTTCTCTCTTCCACTGTCTCCCCCTCCCCGTTCTCTCTCTCTCTCTCTCTCTCTCTCTCTCTCTCTCTCTCTCTCTCTCTCTCTGTCTCTCTCTCTCTCTCTCTCTCTCTCTCTCTCTCTGTCTCCATTCCCATGCAGTAAAATACGATTTAATCCACCCAAATCAATCAGGGTTCAGAGAAAACCATTCATGCCACACAGTGCTAACTAGACTAATAGATAGATGGCTATTAAACATGAACTACAAACAATTTTCAGGAATTCTCTTCGTAGATTTCGCAAAAGCCTTCGACGTTATAAATCATGAACTTTTACTCAGAAAACTAACTTTGTATAAGCTATCATACAAAACACTGAAACTGATTTCATCTTTTCTGTCCAACCGACAACAAATTGTGTCCGTAAATACATACAAATCTAATTTTCTTCCCAACAAATTTGGAGTCCCACAAGGGTCAGTATTAGGTCCTCTGTTGTTTTCATTTTACATCAATGATCTGCCATTGTACTTGAAAATAAACAGCGAAATGTTCGCTGATGATACAACTTTAGACACAAGTAATTCTGATGCCCAACAGGTTTGCAGTGACATCCAAGAAAACATCAATCTTTTGGTTAAATGGACACAATTTAATCACATGGCTATCCATCCTCAAAAAACTAAATTCATGATGATAACTACTAGACAGAAGCGTCAAATTCTAAGCCAGAATCTACCAGTACTTGTATTTCTAATGAAACCATCGAAGAAGTATCCAGTCACAAAGTCTTAGGAATAACAATAGATAATAATCTAACTTGGTCAAAACACTTAGAGTCTTTATCTAAAAACGTTGCAAGAAAACTACATCTTCTAAAAGGATTAAGAACTTCTTAAATTTGCATGCAAGAAAACTATTTTTTCACTCTTATATTCAGCCTATTATCGACTATGCCTCAACACTTTGGGACTCAGCGAGCAAGAATTCACTCAAACCACTAATTAGCCTTCACAAAAGAGCTGTCAAAGTAACATTAGGTCATCCATCTTCACTGGTAGATTCAGACTATAAGCAATCAGGCATTCTCCCATTTAAAGCCAAGCTTCTATACAATAAAGGACTCTTTATGCATAAGGTACTCCATGGAAATGCTCCACTTTCTCTAACAAATATGTTCACTTTTAACGACTATCGACATTCACATAAAATAAACCTCCCGTTTGCCATGATTAATCTATACAAGTCTAGTCTGGCGTATTCCGGGGGTTGGCTATGGAACCATATTCCTGAAGAACTTAAAAATCAATCAAACTTTAAAAAGTTCAAGTCTGATTTTCACAAATATCTTATGAATGTCTCAGATTTGACTGCACTATACCCGAAAATGTATTGATAATTCTCAATTCAGATTCAATTTAACAAACATGTGATGTTCGAAGTTGACTTAATTCTACGCAAATTGCAGTGATCATCCTGTGCCATTAATGTGTCTTTTCAAAGTTTTTCGTAGGTGATTATCTATATCTGCTTCATTGTCTTTATTTCTCTTCCTTTATCTCTGCCTTTCTTTCGCCAGTCGGTCGGTCGGTCTCTCTCTCTCTCTCTCTCTCTCTCTCTTCTCTCTCTCTCTCTCTCTCTCTCCTCTCTCTCTCTCTCTCTCTCTCTCCTTCCACACACTCCCCCCTATTGCCCTGATCATCTTTTCTCGTTGTTGTTGTTGTTGTTGGTGGTGGTGGTGGTGGGTGGTGGTGGTGGTATTCACTGGTTTCTTTTTCTTCTATCTTCTTTTTTGTCAAAGGTTCCCATGCAAGGAATTGTTGCATTTTTTTTCTGATTTGCTTTTTACTATATATCGATTTTTCCCCCCAGAGGGCTGGATGTAAAAAAAGTATTCATGCTTAATCCACTACCCTCTTAAAATAAAATTCGTTCGTTCGTTCGTTCGTTCTCTCTCTCTCTCTCTGTTTCTCTCTTCTCTCTCTCTCTCTCTCTCTCTCTCTCTCTCTCTCTTCTCTCTCTCTCTCTCTCTCTCTCTCTCTCTCTCTCTCTCTTGAAATAGTTGTGTAAACACACATTCAAGATTATGCATACAATTTGTACTTAATTTATCTGGAAGATTTTTTATCTGTACCACCTAACCTCTAAGTATTCAGAGGTTGCATGATTGA
Organism: Conus ventricosus; assembly: GCA_018398815.1. Lineage (NCBI taxonomy): Eukaryota > Metazoa > Mollusca > Gastropoda > Neogastropoda > Conidae > Conus > Conus ventricosus. The sequence continues at coordinate 21,016,325 of CM031621.1, forward strand.
TTTGTGACATGTTTGGGTTTTTTGTTTTTGCTACACGAGTGGCCTTATGCAAATGTACATATATACAAATTGTCACTTTTTCAAATGGAATTATGATCATTCTGCTGAACTGTTTAATCTTGATTTTCTTATGTACAAATAATATGTCACATATTAAGTGCGGAGTTGTCCAGTCTCCTTTAAATCATCATGACCTAATTCAGTAATTGTGTAAATGTTATGTTCAAATGTTTTAGCTGAAGCATTATATGAACATATCCCCCCCTCTCTCCCCCCCTCTCTCTCTCTCTCTTTTTTGGGGATCTCCCTCTCTGTCTCTCTTCCTCTCTTCTCTTTCTTTCTCTACCTCCCTCTCCTCTGCCCTCACCCCCCCCCCCCCCCCCCACCCCACCTCTCTCTCTCTCTTTCTCTTTTTCTCTCTCCTTTTTCCTCCAATTCAAGTTATATACAAAGAAAAATGTTAGTTAAAAGTTGCACATGTAATTCTCAATTATTGCCGAAGTCATTGTAATATTGAGGTTGTATACAGTGTGTAGCTATTGACGTTGGTTAAAACTTGGCTGCTCCCCCCCCCACCCCTACCCACCCCCCCCCCCCCCCCCCCCCCCCCCCCCCCCCGCCATCTCCTTTTGATTTTGTTGAAAGATGTTCTGATTAAGCACAGGGCATGTGCGTGGGCGGTGTGCGCGTGCGTGCGCGCGCGCGCGCACTTTGCCATGCAGGCGCGCGCGCGCACACATGCACACACACACGCGCGCGCACGCACGCGCTTACACACACGCACACGCAGGATCTTTCCTATGAGATCACACTGTACCAATGTAAACTATTTGTATGATAAAGTATTTTTGTTGAACTGGGAGTTCTGTTTTGGTTTGCTTAGTTTTTATTCTTTCCCCAAGGTACTGAAGTTGATTCTGGTTTGTGTGTTTTGCTGGCGTTTTCCCTCTGCACATGTTTTTTGGAGGAACAAGAAAAAAGATGAACTTTATAAATATAGTTGATTTACAAACGTACGTCCCCCCTCCCTTTGCCCCCCACCCTTTACGCACGCGTGCGCGCACACGCACGCGCGCGCACACACACACACGCACACGCACACACACACACCACGCACACAAGCACACGCACACAGGCACACGCGCACACATGTTAAAGCAAAACATATGGGCAAGAATGCTGCTTTGGGAAAAGCCGGTCATGTATCTGATCTGGGATGTTGTGTGCTTGTTAAATATTTATGTTACACAGAATGATTTTTTTATGCATGCCTAACTTTTTATTATTACTTTCTATGATTTTTTTCTAGTATGAAAGGCGAAGGTGAAAAATGTCTGCTTTGACAAAAAGCACACAGTTTTTATTCATTTTGTGCTTGTTTTGATGGAAAACTGTTTGCAAATGAATGTCCAGGGAAGAAAAGATGATAAGGTGTGGAATGTTACTTTTCATTATTGTTATGGTGTCTGTAGTCTTTAACCGCTGATATGTCACTTTAAAAACCGCTGATATGTCACTTTAAAAAAACACACGAAGCAATGGAAAGGAGCATTAGACAAAAGAGAATAAGCAAAATAGTAATGGGTAGTATCAAAATATCTTCTCTTAACTGCCAAGGTCTTGGAAACTTTGGAAAAAGGAGAGATGTGTTTCAACATTTACGACAAAAAGAGTATTCTATATATTTCATACAAGATACACATTTTACAAAAAAAACTTAGAACGCCAGATACGAGCTGAATGGGTTTTGAATGTGTATTTTCTTCAAATAACGATAGGTCAAGAGGAGTGGGAATTTATTTAACAATAACTTTGACTTTAAAATAGAAAAAACAGTTAAGGACACGAAAGGAAATTTATATTATTTTAGTTATAAATACGTTTGGAAACAAATAACATTAGTTAATATTTATGGGCCAAACAGGGATGACCCAGCGTTTTTTCAGAGCATCAAAATCAAATTGAGGAAGCGGGTAGCCCAAATATTGTTATTGCTGGTGACTGGAATTTAGTACTCAATCCAGCCTTAGATTATGATAATTATAAAAATATTAACAATGTTATAGCTAGGAGAAGTAATTGAAATTATATCTGAGTTAGAATTAATAGATGTTTGGAGAGAATTTAAACCCCAGAGGCCCTCAGATACACATGCGAAGGCCAAATCCACGTTAAACAAAGCCGCCTTGACTATTTCTTAGTTTCGGAGACATTCATTACTTCAGTGAGTAACGCTGATATTCATTTTGGTTACCGCAGGGGACCATTCGCTCATTACAATGGAAGTTACCTTTAAAGTTGAGGAAAAAAATCAAAAAAATCTTTGGAAATGCAACTCGTCATGTTAAAAGATTACACATATGTTCAATCAATAAATATAACGTAATAGGAGAAGTTAAGTGCCAGTATGCAGCTCTTCCGTATATGAGAGAAAATTTAAAACAAATACCTAACGATCAGATTCAATTTGTAGTGTTAGATCAGCTATCCTTGGACACCTTACTAATGGAAATCAGGGCTAAAACAATTTCGTACAGCATACACAAAAACAAAGACCTTAAAAAGACCAAACAAACTTTAGAACAAGAAATACAAACCCTTGAGAGCAATTCTCATCCAAACCAAGCTGAAAGAATAACTCTAAAGGAGAAGAAGGCTCCAGCTGGTAGAGATCAGAAAAACAAAATGGAAGGGATCAAAGGTTAGGTGGGCACTACAAGGGAGAAAATAAATAAATATTTTTGAAATCTTGAAAAAAGACATTTTATTAGCAAACAGATGTTAAAACTAACGACAATAGATGGCCGTGTATTGAGGGAAACAACCGATTTGTTAGACGAGACCAAATCCTTTTTCATGATCTGTATAAAGAACGGAAATTGCGGGATACCGATATAGGCAAGTTTACAAAAACATTACCAAAATTAAGCAAAATCGAATCTGATAACTGGAGAGTCTCATAACAAAAGAAGAAGCAACAGAAGCATTGAAAAATATGCAAAATGACAAAAGCCCGGGCACGGATGGATTTACAGTTAATTTCTTTAAATTTTTTTGGAAACAGCTGGGAGATTTTGTAATCCGTTCTCTAAATGAAGGCTTTTATAAAGGAGAAATGTCAGTAACTAAAAGAGAAGGTATAATAATATGTTTACCCAAGGGAGACAAACCCAAGGAATATATACAAAACTGGAGACCAATCTCACTGTTAAATGTTACTTATAAAATAGGATCAACCTGCATAGCTAATAGAATTAAAACAGTCCTACCTAAACTAATTCACGAAGATCAGACAGGGTTCATATCAGGAAGGTATATTGGGGATAATTTAAGACTATTGTACGACACGATGCATTACTTAGAAAACAAAAATCTGCCTGGGTTACTGGTCTCAGTCGACTTTGAGAAGGCTTTCGACTCCATAAACTGGGTCTATTTGGAAAACGTTATCAGTTACTGTGGCTTTGGAAAGGATGTGAGTAAATGGATATGCACTTTTTTACAAAAAATATTAAAGCTCATGTAATCGTTAACGGAAAGTTATCTCAGAGTTTTCCCATTAGGAGAGGATGTCGCCAAGGTGATCCTATATCCCCATATCTCTTTGTGTTATGTGTTGAATTACTAGCGAGCAAAATAAGAGAAGACGACGAAATTAAGGAATAAAAATATCTGACACAGAATTTAAAATGAGCCAGTTTGCAGACGACACGTCATTTACATTAAAGGGGATAAAAAGTCAAATGAAAAACTGTTCAACTCAATAGAAGATTTTGATGGAATTCAGGTCTTAAATTAAATTTGAAAAAAACCTGCAACGTAAAGGCTAGGCAAAAGAAGGCTCACAAACTGTACATTTGGCTGAAAAGCATATGATATGGAACCCTATAAAATTCAAACTGCTGGGGAATTTGGTTGACAACTAATTTATCAAAACTAACAGAAATAAATATGTCAGATAAGTTTACAGAAGTTCAAAACTTGTTGAAAATTTGGTCAAAACGTATGTGTATTCCTCTTGGTAAGTTTGCAGTATTAAAATCTCTTTTTATCTAAACTTGTATACCTGTGGATGTTACTCCCAAACCCCCCTGACAATGACATAAAACATCTGCAAAAGATGTGTTTTGAATTTGTATGGGACAAAAAAAATGACAAAATTAAACGAAAGTATGCAGTTCATAAATTGAAAACGGAGATATAGGTTTTTCCAGACATTCACGCCTTTATGCAAGCTTTAAAACTGTCATGGATTAGAAAATTAATTACTAAGAACTCAAAGTGGAAGACAGTTTTAGTAACGCTCTGTCCAGAAGTAAACAATCTAAATCATTTTGGGATAAAGAAGTATTTACAGAGTAGGTGTAACCTGTTTTGGAAGGATGTGTTTAAATCTTATGACACTTTGAACATACAAACAGATTTAGAGAGTACTGAGGAGATTGCAGCAGAACCTATCTTTTATAAACGATAAATTCAAAATTGATAAAACTCATTTTATTTTAAGTTATGGTTTTACAAAGATATAATTCATGTGGGAAAAAGATGGATGAAAATGACACTTTTTTAAGTTACAAAAGTTTTTCAACAAAGTTAGGAGCGCAGGTGAATTACCTCCATTATTTAGGCTGTGTCCAGGGTATAAGAGAATACGCTAGGAAAAGAAACATAACATTTGAAAACAGTGTCAAGAATGATAAAAGCAAAGTTTTGAAAATTATAACAAGTGTTGTCAAAGGATCAAAAATTTACTACAATTTGCTCCTGATAAAGTAGATGTACTCAATATTGAGTCTTCTGCAAAATGGGAAATAAAGATACAAACACGGTAGACTGGGAAACTGTATTAAACATGTCCGAAAAATCAAAGAAACAAAATTTAGATGGTTTCAACTGAAACTCTGCCACAGGTTTTGGTATCAAATATACTTCTAAAAAGAATGGTCTCTCAGACAGCGATAAATGCAGATTTTGTAAAAATGAAAGAGACACAATCCATCATTATTTGTGGGATTGTCAAATAGCACAAGAATTCTGGAAGGAATTGGAAAGATATTTGAAACAGAAATGTGAACATTGTTTCAGATTGTCACTGAATGTCGAGCTGATCTTGTTCGGAACCGACGAAAAAACAAAAACAGACCTAATTTTTTTATCTTATTTTACTATGGGCAAAGTTTTCGTCTATAAAAGTAGAATTACTAACGCAATACCAAGACTGTCTGAATTTACATGCGAACTTAGATGTCAATAGAAAAGCATGCACATATAATGGAAATGCGCTATCATGATTTTATTAAAAACTGGGTTTCCATATAGCACACTGTGCGCAGATTAGACCATACAGTTCGTCGCAGTAAAAATTAGCCGCAAATACTACTAATATTTTCATTCTTATTAGAGTGTTTTTATGTCACAGTAGCTAAACAAAAATTGCACACATTATTATACAAAAGCATTCTAATGCTCTAGCAGTTGAGCGTGGATCAAATATGTTTGGATTTGCAAAAGCGGTATGTGACCTTTTTCCTTTTCTCTTTATTCCTCATTTTTTAGCCCCCCCCCCCCCCCCCCCCCCCCCCCCCCCCACTATTTCCAACCGCTCCTCCCTTTCCGTCAAATCCTCTCCAGCCAGAGACAACTTATTGTTTTATGTCAAGAGTTGATTTTATTATTTTCATTTATCATTTATTTCTAAATTTTTTGTTTGTTGTTTGTTGCTCTTTTTCTACTCAGCATCAAATACCCCTGCAGTTTCATGGAATTTCCTTTTGTGATTCTCTGTAATGAATGACTGCTAATCAAATAGATCTGGACAATGTTGTCATGGGAATACTAAAGAATGATAGTGTATATCTTTACTTTATTGGCGAATGTGATTCATTGAATGTTGTATTACATTGTTTATGTAAAAGGTTTCAAAAAGGAAAAAAGAACCTTCGTTGCAAGGGGGAAAAAAAGTAATGGTCCTGTAAGTTATGGATTGGAAGGGGGAGGGGTAAGCGGAGGGGAGGCGTTGAGACGGGTGGGGGGGGGGGGGGTCCAAAAGAACTCATTCTTGGTCAGTGGAAACGTTGATAAGCAGAGGGCTATGAAAAGGGGAAAGGAGAGAGAGAGGGAGAGAAGGGGGGGAGGAGGGGGGAGGGGAAGTTGGCAACAGACTGTATTTCATTTAGCAAAGAACTGATGGGGGTAAGGGGAAAGTAGGGTGAGGGAGAACTTGTTTTCATTTCATAAAACGTTAATGAGGCGGAGGGTTGAGGGGGGGGGGGGGCAAAGGTGAAGCCGACTGTGCAGAGGGTAAGGTAGGGGGATATGACGCTGACCCGCAGATGGTGCCGCATGTGTTTTGTTGCCAGGTGATGACACTTGGTATCTGTTGGGTGTGAGGAAGAGAGAGAGCGGGGGGTGGGGGGGGGGGGTTCTTAATGCGACCGGAGGACTGGGATGGAGGCGAGGGTGGTGGAGGGAGTAAAGGAGCGAGAGTGGAATGGAACCCTCTGTACCCCTCCCCCCTCCTCCATCAATCCATCCCCCGCCAACTATCCCCCTTGTATGGATGGTTTGATGCACTAGTAGATTTTACATACATGTCACACTTAGCCTGGATTTGTTGATGTTTTTGTGGGTCTTGCATACATTCACAGTTATATATCAATGTACATCAGTTTCTGAATGTCTAGTCTGAAAAGTTGGTCTTGCATACGTGTTACACTTATAAATTGCTTTATATCAGTGTCTGGATTTCTCTATGCTGCAGTGGGTCTTGCAAACATGTTATTAGTTTCAAAGTGAGGTGACTGCAGGGGGAAATAGAAACAAATTTTCTAAAGTAATTTAAAGCAAATCCACCAGTTTACATAGACAACAAATTACAAGACAAAACACGACGTGTTTCGGCGTCATAGGTCTTCTTCAGACAGGATGAACACCATTCAGGGCAATAAAGATAGGTGAATGCCCTTTCCTCGTTTTCATCGTTCTGAATGTAGACCTAACAGGTTGAAACGCGTCGTGTTTTGTCTTGTGATTTGTTAGACCATGTTAACCAGCGGACTGACTTTAACTACTTTGAAAATATGTTATCATTATATATTGCTTAACAACAGTGTCTGGATTTGTTGATGCTATAGCAAAACTTGCAAACATGTTACAGTTATACTTTACTTGATGTCATTGGCTAAATTTCTTTATACTGTAGTAGGCCTTACATACATGATACACATATAGTACTTAATCTGGGTTTCTTGACGCTATGTTGAGTCTTCCATACGTGTTACAATTATGTATTCCTTGATATCAGTGTCTGAATAGCTTGATGCTCTAGGTGGTCTTACATTCACGCTACAGTTATATACTGATTTGTATCAGCTAGATTTCTTGATGCTCACAACAGATTTTAGATTATATATCGCTTTCTGTATTAGTCAGTATGCACTATGTAAAACTGGAAGTAATAAAGGTCGCTTCACGTGTGCTTTATTTGAATTGTTTCATCAGAGAGAGAGAGAGTGTGTGTGTGTGTGTGTGTGTGTGTGTGTGTGTGTGTGTGTGTGTGTGTGTGTGTGTGTTGTGTGTGTGTGTGTTATGCGCGCGGGCGCGGGCGCGCGCGCGGGCGCATGTGTGTATGTATGTGTATGTGTGTGTGTGTGTAAGGAGGAGGATTGAGACAGAGGATGGGATTGATGTGTGCGCGTGCGCGCGCGTGTGTGTGTGTATGTGTGTGTGTGTGTGTGTGTGACTGAGACTTTGTTACAAGACAGTCTATAGACACAAAATGGTGATAATGTCAACATGTGCGAGTGTGTGGGTGTGTGTATTTTTGTGTGCGTGTGTGTGTGTGGGCGCGCGCGGGAGCGTGTGTGGTGTGCGTGTGCGTGTATCCGCGCTCGCGTCTCTCTCTCTCTCTCTCTCTCTCTCTCTCTCTCTCTCTCTCTCTCTCTCTCTCTCTCTCTCTCTCTCTCTCTCTCTCTAAACCCGCGCATCTCTCTCTCTCTGACTCTCTCTCTCTCTCTCTCTCTCTCTCTCTCTCTCTCTCTCTCTCTCTCTCTCTCTCTCTCTCTCAACCCGCGCATCTCTCTCTGTCTCTGTCTCTCTCTCTGTGAGCCCGCGCATCCCCCCCCTCTCTCTCTCTCTCTCTCCTCTCTCTCTCTCTCTCTCTCTCTCTCTCTCTCTCTGTGCAAACAAAGTGACCGATATTAATGTGTTTATAAATGGCTATAACCATTTCCATTTCTTTGGTATTACTGAAACACGCCTGGGGTCTCATATCAGTGACGGGAATACAGCAATCCCAAATTATTCTGTCATTAGGAAAGATCCATCGGTCCCTGGAAAAACTGGAATAGCAGTTTATATCCATTGTTCCATCCAATATCTTTTTCGGAGACGTTCGGACTTAGAATTAGACAAAGTGGAGTGCGTATGGACAGACATAAAACACAAGAAAACAACTCCATTACCCATGTGTACTTTATACCGCAATCCTGCATCCACTTTTGAGTGGTATGACAATTTCCTGTGTACGATTGACCAGATAGGTATAAAAAAAAAAATAAAAAAACGACATTCTTTTACTTTGGGACTTTAACACAATATGCTTAAACAACACCAAGCCTGGAACTCCACCATAACGTTGCTAGGATTAACACAGTTCGTGTCGACTCCAACTGGGCTGACGGCAACGTCTACCACCATTGTTGATCATATTTACTCAAATAACCCGAACGCAGTTGAAGATGTTAATGTTGTAAAACTGACAATCAGTGATCATTATGCCACTTATTGTATATGGAAATCTAAATTACCTCAATTTAAAAAAAAACAAACAGGGACACTCATGCATACTGTATAGATCCTACAAACACTTTAATGAGATTGCCTTTCTCATGGATTTCACCATAGCCTCTTTCCATTCCGTATATCACAAAAGTGATCCTAACACTGCCTTCCAGACTTGGCACGATAGTTTTCTCCAGGTTCTAGACAAACATGCACCCATACGACAAAAGAGACTGAGGCACTCTACCATCTTGGTATGCAAAAGAGATCGATGACGCAAGAAAGCAAAAAGACAATTTCAAACAAGAGAAACGTTTTAAAGAATTCAGAGCTCAGTGTAATCATCTTAAACATTTGATAGAAAATCTATAAAAAAAAATCATTTTTTGATAGGCTTATTGAAAGCAACAGAGATACTTCTACCCTATGGCGAGCCATCAACACTGTACTAGTGGTTCCAACAAAAGTTGCTCCATTATACCTCAAACTTTCACAGCAATTTCAGCGATCATTTTCTCTCAGCTGTCAATGCAACGGTCCCCTCGCAAGACAACCTAGGTAGAACACACTGTTCAGGGACGCTTTTAACGTTTTGTAAACACAAGACAAATGGAATACCGCCTTCCATTATGCCTTCAATAGGTGTACATGAAGTTGGAAAACTGATAATCTCAATGAAAAACAAAAACATTCAGGGCCAGACGAAATCAATTCGAGTATATTAAAATTATCTCTGCCCTACATTGCAGAAAGCTTAACCTATAATATGTATAATTTGTGCACACAGAAACATGCCTTTCCAGTGGCATGAAAGAGATCAAAGATAGTACCTGTTCCCAAAACAAAAGAAATCTGGAAATTAACAGCTATAGACCCATATCCATTTTATCAATATTATCTAAACCTATAGAAAAGCATGTACACAAAAATGTCACGAGTTATTTGGAGAAACATAATCTCAGTCACCCTTTGCAGTCTGGCTTTCGACCCAGACATGCCTGTCATACAGCTTTAACACATTTGTTGGACACATGGTTGTCTGCAATGAACAGTTCTCAACAAACTGGTGTAATATTCCTAGACCTTAAAAAAGCTTTTGATCTGGTTAACCGTGATATTTTGATAGAAAAGATTAATATGTATACTAAAAATTCACAAACAACGGCCTTCTTTGAATCTTATCTTGGATACAGATATCAACGTATCTTACTCAATGGATCCTATTCTGCCGAAAAATTAGTCAAGAAAGGGGTATCACAAGGTTCTATTTTAGGCCCGCTCCTCTTTTGTCTGTTTATTAATTACTTACCATTATACATCTCAAATAACAATGTATCATGTGAGTTGTTTGCTGATGATGGTAATCTTTGTACAGCTGACAAATATATTAATTATATTAATGATCGCTTACAACAAAGTCTCATGGAAGTAGAAAACTGGTGTGAAGATGATGGAATGCGCTTAAACCCTACCAAAACAGAGTGCACGAATTTATCCACTCAACAAAAACATCAGCTAGGTTTGTTTCCACTTAGTCTATCCATTGAAGACCGTCAAATCACTCAGGTCAGGACAACAAAGATCGCTAGGATTAGTTGTAGACGACTAGCTACAGTGGGGTTGTCATATTAACTACACATGCAAAATTATCTCGAAAAACTTAATTCATTTTAAAGAAACGAAAGGACTTCACTGATACTAGTTCCTGTAAAATATTCCACAATGCCTACATAAGATCTCATACTGATTATACTTCCACTGTAGGGGATGACTGTACTGGTGTATATCTGAAAAGATTAGGCTCCCTGTACCAGAGAGCAGCCAAGCTTATTTTGCCTGATCCGCACCTATCAACAGAACAAAAGATGAAACAGTTACAAATCCTTCCTCTTTTGAAACATTTCCACTTTAATAAAGGTACGCTGATGGGGTTTTGAACTATAAACTCCCATCATATCTGTCTAAACTGTTCACAAAATCAGTCCTGTAGAATTTGAGGTCGAAGCAGAGGTTATTGTTACCAAGACCTAGAATTGATATCTTTATAGCAAGATTTTCATTCTCAGGAGCATATCTGTGGAACTCACTCCCTATGAATGTTGTAACAATGGCTACACTCTCCTCTTTCAAGGAGAATCTTTTCAGATACTGAGAACTGACACAAGTTAAGTACAATTTCACTCGTCAACTTTACTTGCTTACACATGGGTAGGCATATAATTGTCTGTTCTATAGCTGAGTTTAAGTTTAAATACAATAGGCATGTCAATGTTACTCTGAATGCTTACTCTTTTACACATCCACTTCACTTGCGTACACCCAGTGCAGCAGCCAAAGTGGTAATCATAGACATGTTCTCACTGTTTAATCATTAAGGGACGAAACGTTCTGAATGAACTGAATGTAATCGAATTGAAGTCCAATTGGTATAATTTTGACTTATCTAAGTCAGAGAATATAGCTGATCTCCCTCTTGTGGCTGGTGACTGATCCTGCTGTGTAGACCTGTTGCTGTATGGCTGGGCTGTGGTGTGTCTTTCACAACCTGTCTGGCACAGTGTTTGTTGTGTAGCCCCGGTTTAAGGTGTAGCCAAGGTGTATGACGTATTCCTGGTTTCTGGTGTAGCCATGGTCCCAGGTCTGCGATAAAGAGAACCTGGTCTGTAGTTAAGTAGTTGAGTGGCTGGCTTGTCAAGTTCACACACTGGCCCCTCTCTTTCAGAAGAGGTGTGATAACTCAGCCAGCAAATGTTTGCTCTATTGTAGAGTTTCTACTATAACTATCAATCTCCACTTTTGTTTAAAGGCTGGGTTAAGCTTACAAAAGGATAGGAGACAATAATACAATGCTAACAGTTTCAGTCGAATAACTCTTCAATGTTTCTCATGAATTAATTAGTACATTTAACGAGACTTACCTGTAAGTTGAGGTTAAATTGGAATTATCTACAGTCTAGGGATGGGAATGAGCAATTACGTGAGATGTGATGCACGTACATCTTGACAGTATTTAGACACGAATGACCTCTAAAATAAATTCAACAGACAATACCTGGGAGAGTAAGCGAGAATCATCCAGAGCCCAGATGGGAAGGCATGTCATTGCTCACTCCCATCCCTAGACTCTAGATAATTCCAATTTAACCTCAACTTACCGGTAAGTCTCGTTAAATTTACTAATTATCAATCGTCTAGCGATTGGTCATTTACAATGATGTGAGACTTCAGAGTTAGAGGTCATGAGTACTAAATCAATCATAAAAGCAATCTAAACAAGTCGATGGATTTTGTTTGTCTACATTTAATTACACAAGAACAGTAAGTTTCTGGTGATCCAAAAATAATTTGTAATTTGGCATGCAATCACTTTCAATCAGTCAATGGGCCAAACTGTACCATGAATTATCAGTCAGTCACTGGGTCAAAACTGGACCCTGCGACATTCCTACTTCTTATTTACAAAACTGTCTAGAACTGATTGTCCCAAAGATTTCTGAAGCACAGGTTTGCAGTAGAACTTGGTAAAAGTGGTCTGTCTAGACCACCCAGCTGCTCTCATTAATAGGCACATCTCTGCTGAATGCTGCTGAAGTGCTAACTGCTCTGGCGCTGTGAGCTGAAAAACGGCTGATATCCACCCCAGCCAACTTCAAAACAGTTTTAATCCACCTGGATATAGTGTCTCTTGAGACTTCAATGTGGGGTTTGACAAATGAAATGAAGAGTTGTTTCCCTTTCCTCAGAGTCTTTGCCACTCTTAAATACTGTCTAAGGTGGGTAACAACACACAATTTTTTGTTTACAAAAGATTCTAGTTCTAATGGTTGCACATGTGACCCTGGTTTAGTTTGCTTCAGCACAGCACTAAACACTAAGACACACTTGTCATCTTTAAATCTTACATCATCACATTTTAAAGTGTGGATTGTTTGACCCCTCTGACCAGACAGCAGAGCTAACAACATAACCAGTCTTAGGGTCAACTGCTTAAGAGTCATCTTTCCTATGTCTAGTCAGCCAGTTAAGTATTGTAGTACACTAGCCACATCCCATGTATCATGATATTTGGAAATGGAGGGTCTTTCTTCAAACACCCCTTTCACCAGACGACACACTAATGGGTGACTGCCTACTGTCTCAGTGCCTGGCCTGTGCAAATAAGCTGAAATTGCACTTCGGGCTGAATTTACTGTACTGTGGCTAGCCCCAGAAGCATACATGTCTGCCAGAAAATGTATTACATGGACATAAGTTGGTGTTTTTATTCCCTTGCTATCTACAACAGTTTTCCACCTTCTGATGTATGAGTCATACGCTTTCTGGGTAGAGTTTCTCCAAGAGCTCATAACCAATCCAGTGGCCCCACTGCTTAGACCAGAGCTGGTTAAAGAACACCTGGGATCCTGCAAACTAGAAGGTGAAGTCTCTTCTGCTGAATCAGGTGATGGACTGTGTCTGGGTGGCTGGGGAGATGCAACAGGTTCTCTCTGCAGGTCAGATGCACTGGCTCTGCTGTCAACAGTCGTAACAATGTTGGATACCACGGCTGAGTTGGCCAATCTAGTACCACCAGCATACCTGAACTCTGATCCCTCTGTACCTTCTGGAGGAATCGGGTGACAACACTGAAAGGAGGAAAAGCATAGAAATTTATGTCTCTCCAAGTTACACTGAAAGCATCAATAACTTCTGCATCTGGATCTGGCCTGAAAGAGATGAATCTTTTCATTTGCGCATTCAGCCTAGAGGCAAACAAATCTATTCCAGGTGCTGCATTCAGCTGTCTAGGAGCAGCTTGCAGAAGATCATTGTTCAGTTTCATTCAGTGTCCAGATTTACCTTTCTGGATTCTGCATCAGCCACCACATTTTCCACGCCTGGTATGTGGGCTGCACTGACAAAGACATTATGTTCAATGCACCAAGACCAGATCTGAAATGTTAAATTGATACAGGAGTCAGAGTGAGATGTACCCATGTGGTTTAAGCATGCTATGGCTATAGTATTGTCCAGCATGAGCCTTACATGTCTCCCTTGAAGCTGCATCTGAAAAATTTCAAGGCAAAAAATGCAGCTTTTAATTCCAAGTAATTTATATGAAAGTTCCTTTCGGCTGGTGACCACACTCCTCCTGAAGAGACTCCTGCACACATGCAGCCCCAGCCATAAAGGTTTGCAACAGAATGGATCACAATATCTGGATCTCTGCAAACACATCATTGAAAGCATCAGAAATATTGTTAATCCACCATGTCAGCTGCTTTTTCCCTGCTTTAGATATCTCCATCACCTGGTCAAAATGTCCTTTGCTTTTCTTCAGGGCTCTACACTTTTCTTTTTCCAACTGCCTGTAATGCAGGGGCCCAAATTTAACAGCAGGAAAGCTGGCCACCATTAACCCAATGACTTTTGCCAAATCTCGTAGATATCTCAGCTGCCTTTAGCAGGTTCTTACAGCTTAGAAGCATTTTCTCTTTCCTTTCTGAGGTCAAAGTGACAGTCATTGAGACTGAGTCAATGATCACTCCTAAATACTGAACCACAGTAGTTGGTTGAAAAACTGACTTTGTGGGATGTACAATGAATCCTAGCTTATGTAATGTGTCCAGTGTGTCCATGACATTTTCCTGGCACTGTCTCTTTGAAATGCCCATAAGCAAGGAGTCATCCAAGAAAGCTGTTGAGATATGTCCTTTCAATCTCAAGGTACCAAAAACTGGCTTCATTATTTTTGTGAACAAACATGGTGCCAGTGCCAACCCATTTGGGAGCGCAATGTATTCAAAGATTTTTCCTTTCCATTCAAATCTCAGTTGCTTTCTGTGTTCCTTGCAAATGGGTACAGAGTAGTAAGCATCTTTCAAGTCTGATGATGCCATATAGCAGTTTTTGTTAGCCAAAGCCAAGGCTGTAGCCAAAGTGTCCATCTTAAAATGGTGATATGGTATTTCTTCATTTAGACTTTTAAGTTCAGGATCATTCTCTGTGATCCATCTTTTTTCTGCTTAGTGGAGATTGGTGACAACACTTCTCCATGAGTGTGCTCACACTCTGTTATAACTTTCTTCCTAAGCAATTTGTCAATTTCTTCATCAATAACAGCTGTTTCTGCAGCATTCATTCTGAATGAATATGAGGGTGGACATGACAAAGTAGGTAAATCTTCCAGACTACAGTCAGTCTCAATTTCAGCACCAGTCACTGATTTTAGAATGTTGGTGTCTGATGTCAGCTTAACCCAGTTTTCTGTAAATTTAGCCAATCTTCCTGCTTCAAACTCTTCTGCTTCCAGTGTCAGCAACTGAACAATGCTATCTAACTGTGCATCAAAATCACTTACTTCAGTTACTGAGACTGAGAGAAGCTGTTCCTCTGGTTGCGCCCTTTGGGGGAAGCCGTTGTAGCGCTGCCCTTGTGTCTGTGGTTTTGGGTACTGATAGCCCCCGTGCTTGTTCGAGATGGCCCCTAAAAAATACCCTTTCCAGTTGCCCCCATTTCCATCATTCTGGAAGCGATTAATTTGGGGTTGTTTCCTTTTTTCCCAGCAGACAAGGCCTTGTAGCCTATCTTCTCCATTTCGTTTATATCTTTGAGTGTGGATGCAAGATTGTCACCAAACAAATGTTCCTTAACGTCAATCGTTTCATCGCACAAGCGCCAGTTGACCGGTGGACACATCGCTTGATGGCGGAACATAGATAGCTCGTGTGTGGCGTGTCCTAGCAACGCAATTGCATCTGTGCAGTTCCGTATTACTTCTGCACTTTGTCGTGAAGCCTCGTTCTGGTCTGCCATGTGAGCAATTGCGGTTGTTGCCTTGATAATGGCGCACTGTGCGTGTGCAATCTTCAGATCCAATTTGCGTTGATCTGTTGAAAGTTTGGAACATACCTCCTTGTTTACCAATGGCACAACTAATTTTGCACAATTTGCCGGTCAATTGTGAGCCTCAAATTTGTCCTTCTGGACCTTTTTCGCTCAACTTTCAGCTAAAACGCCCATTCACTATTGTTGCCAAACCATCACTGACCTTTGAACCTAGCATTTCTTTTCCACTGAGCTCTTATTCAGTTTCATCGAACAACTGAGCATTGTCTTTCTTAGTGGTGCTAGAGGTGGAACTACATGCATTTCCCTCAACCAGTGCCTTTTCATACTGCTGTAGGTCTAACACTTCTTGATCCTCTTGTAGAACAAGAACATTGCATTCGTCAAATTCCATGTCAGAGTCATTTCCGCTCATGTCTCCCGTATCGAGCTTACATTTTAAGGAAGTTCACAAAAGAGTTTCAAGTTCATTGAACCTCTTTTCCCATTTTGCATCCAAACTTTGAGTTACATCTTGAAGCCTGTCCTCTAATTTTTCCTCCAGTTTGGAATCTCTCAAGTCCTTACCTTCAATGGCAGGTCTTTCACCTTGATCATGTGAGGCCATGGTGCCAGACTTGGTACCAATCCCAGGCTGAAAGCCGGCAATTACTATTTTGTTGATCTGATCAGCAACACGAAATCTGGCTGGTAAAAAGTCACTGAAAGGACCCAGCCTTGCTATCTTAAACCAATAAAGTTTAAAAAGAATAAAAAGGAATGGACTGACCTTGTGAAATGGTGATTTTTCTTTTGGCGAAAAAAGCATGTCTTGTCTCTGGCATGATACAAGCATCACTGGCAAGATGCGCACACATCACATCTCACATCATTGTGAATGACATACACTATAAATCATTCCAATAATCACCAGTATTTATAAATCAACTTGGCAGCTTTCTCGACATACTTGTCAACATCCAGAAAGACTCACGATCCCTCCATACTACAGTACATTATAAACCAACAGATTCTCATTCGTACCTTCTCTTCTCATCCAGCCACCCACCTGCATCGAAAGACAGCATCCCTTTTTCCCAGTTCCTGAGGCTGCGCAGACTCTGTAGCTCAGACAGGGCTTTTGTGAAAGAGGCAACAACCATGGCTACTTTTTTCACTGCCAGAGGCTACCCTTTAGCCTTGATACAATCATCCCTGGAACGAGCCAAGTCAATTCCGAGATGCCAAGCTCTCAAAAGCAAAGAAGTGGTTACTGCAGAGACGGACCGATGCATACTGACTTTGACCTATCACCCACACAACATTCCCGTGAAAAACATTCTGTGTCACAACTTCTCGATCCTTAGGAACGATCCAACACTGAAAGATACATTCGACCAACCTCCACTTGTGGCTTTCAAGAGGGACAAAAGCCTTGGTGACCATCTTGTGCATGCTGCCTTCCATTCTACGTACCCTTCTGCTCAAACTGGCAATTTCCCTTGCAAGAAACCTAAATGTAAAACCTGTACTTTTATTAACCCTGCAACAACTATCCAAGGCCCATCAGATCATAAGTTTCAGGTGAAATCCTTTCACATGCCAAACTCAAAATGTTGTCTATGTCCTGACCTGTACCTTGTGTGCCATGATGTATGTAGGAGAAACATACAGATCACTCAATGATCGCTTCAAAGAACACAGGGACAACATTCTGACAGGAAAAGAAACACCAGTGGCAAACCACTTTACTTCTGAACACCATAACCTGTCGCACATCAGAGTGGCAGCGCTTTGGCGCAATGGACAAAAAGAGGCCCAGTACCGCAAATTCATGGGAAGCCAGCTAATACAACGCCTTGCCACTTTGAGTCCTTACGGACTCAATGTCAGGGAATAAACTTGTTTCTCTCAAGCTGCAACCCCCCCCCCCTTCCCCCCCTCCTGCTCCCCCCCCCCCCCCCATGTTCTATACCATGTTTTCCTTACCACCACCCCCTCCCCTTTCTCTGAAAACCACCACCCAGATGATCCTCTCCCTCCCACCTCCCCCCCCCCCTTTGCCCCACCCCTTTTGTTGACCATATAAATACAGTTCACCTTTTCCCCACCCCCTCCCCTACCTTTTTGGCTGAACTGTGGTCACAAGAAACCTGCCAGCTTCCCCTACAACCTCAACACTTCACTTCGTGACCAAGTGCTTACAGCACGAAACGTTGAAGACTTCTCCAAAAGGTACCTTTTTTCTTTACCTTTATATTTTCAAGTTATACGGAAAAGGTACAGCAGTCAACATTTCTTCATATTGAGTTTCAAAACAGTTTGAAGTGTGGAAACATTTGGGTAGACTGGAAAAAACTAATCTTCCATGACCAGAAAACTAACAGAGATGAAAAGAAAAGTACCCCTGTGGTACGTGTCGAAGATTTGCCAACATTCCTGAAAAAAACTATTAGACCACTATAAAGAAAAGAAGTTGTTGACATGGCATCATAACACTATCCCTGAAAATGAAATATGGGTGAAAGTTGGAGATGATCATGGGGGTGGCAGTTTCAAACTGGTCATGTCTGTCGCAAATCTTGAACACCCCAATGCCAAGGAAAACTGTTTCCTGGTACATGGTCTGCATAGTAGAGGCAAAAGACAGCAGTGAAAACATCAGAATTGTTTTGAATCCTTACAAACAGCAGATCAGTTGGCTTGCACAAACAACAT
>CM031621.1:21039630-21079630 GCA_018398815.1 Conus ventricosus
GATCGGGTGGACTTGTCAAGTGACTCATCACATCCCACATGTCTTTCTTCTGTAAATCAAAACGTGATTTCTTCATGCCGATACCACCGAGGCTGACCGCTTGGACAACAAACCTATTTGCGATTAAATGTTTTCATCAAACTCTTCTCTCTCTGCTGCTGCAAAATTTATCTTCAGAGGACACAGATGACATGGCGGCTCATTGTCACACATACACACAGGCACTGATAGTTGTCAATGAAGAAAACATCGACACGAACAAACCATGAGCAGTACAATGGTACGAGTTAGAAGTGTGCAACATGGAAATCTTGTCTTGAAATAAGAACTGGGGGAAGAAGACTGTGCTCATAAAAACGTCTTTCCGAATCTTGACAACTGACAGCCCCAATATGGTTTTTTAAGGTCGTTTGAGGTCGGCTGGGCTATAAGCAACATGAAGTAAATCACAACAGCTATGTCAGTATACTAAAAACACTGGGAACGAGATTTTGTTAAGTTAATTTTTTTAAAAGGTCAAAAAAAGAAATGAAGAATCAAATGATTAAAGAGGCATGAGCCAGCCTGGACAGTTGTGATAATGATCCAAATGGAAATCCTTGCCATGATGTGGCGCGACTGAACATGGTGTCTGGACTCCATTTCCAGTATTATGGGGAAAGTTTGCAGAAACTTTCATGCTTATGGAGATGCATTGTGGAAAAATTTCAGTCATTACTAAATTCGTGATCTGGAGTCCGGGACATGATGATCATGTGCTGTATTTAGTCTTTTGTCATTTCGCAAAGTTCGTTTTCATAATTGTATGGTCTCTTTCCCACCCGTCCTCTGTGTATGCCTTTAAAAGTGTAACTACAGTAAACCATTTCGTATTTGTTTTCGTATTCTCTCCCTGTCTGCTTGGCACCATAACAATATAAGCGTACCAGTAGAAATCTGGCAATTGGATCCAGCAGAAGTATTTACGTGCTGTAATATTCCTGGGAGTATTTGTGTATGTGAGCATGCATCGTTAGATCTCGATTTCCATAACTCTGTGTGTGTGTGTGTGTGTGTGTGTGTGTGTGTGTGTGTGTGTGTGTGTGTGTGTGTGTGTGTGTGTTCCTTGGGGGGGGGGGGGGGCTCGACCTTGTGTTTAGAGGCTTGCATGGCCCAGTGATCCCTTAAGCTAACGACTGGGGGCATAAATACTTTGATGGAACACTTCTAGGCCTATAAAGCCAAGTTGCTAACTGGCCAAGAGACAACATGGTAGGAGCTGATACCACTGATGAGAGTCTCACACAGCAGACAGGCTAAGGGTGAGGGTCCCAATAAACCATGACACGCCTTTTATCTTTTCTGTCTTCTGCCTTTCCCACCAAGTCCTTTCTGTCTGTTGTCCCCATTCATGTCTTCTCCTCCACATCCTTGTTTTCTCTGTGGTCGTCCATAGATGTGTCACGTCTGCTGTGCAGTGCGACCTGCGAAGGAGGGGAATGCGATCCTAGCGACTAAGAGCAGCAGCTATCAACACATCTCTTTGGCTTGAACCTCTCCTAGACAGGATGTACCCACTGACCTGTGTGCATGCGTGTTATCTGGCTGCCTCTGCGAGGGTTCTTGGTCAAAACAGGCAGCTCCCCGGGTGGCCAAGGTAAACCCCATAGTGCCCAGTCCCCGCAAATTGGTCATGACTAAGTGAGGAGAGGGGAGGTGGAATAGAGATGGTGTATTTGTTAGTCGTATATCAATCCCAAAGCTTGCAAGGGGTAAAAACAACACATTCTTGACACTGGCTCCTAGGCTGGATTCCATTGAGGGGAAGCAATGGTGGGATAAAACATACAAAAAGCAAACATGACTTCTTTAAACAAGATCTAGTTACAAAGTGAGGCGACTGCAGGCGGAAATCTGAACACAATTGAAATGTTGGTGATAATGCACCACCGAGGAACACAGACAAACGAACTATGAGACAAAACAACAACGTGTCTGAACCTCTTAGGTAGGCGTTGATAGGATTCAGCACCTATCTTGCGTCGAACTGAACGAAGATAAGTGATTGCCCGTTCGTTTTGGTTGTCCTGAATGATTTGAATCTTGCCTGAAGAAGACCTAAGAGGTGTTTTGTCTTGAAATTCGTTTGTCAACGTTTTTTCGGCGGTGTATTATCAATAACATTTCAAATTTCTTTAATTTTCCACGGGTCTCTGCCTGCAGGCCGATAGGGTGGTGACATATCACGATCAGCAGGCACACGGACGACAGACAAACACGCTTAATGATGTTTTGCGATCCACTATAATTGTCTAGAAAATGGGCAGAGAAAACCGCCAAGCCGAGCGTCCGTCTCGTCGCGCATGCGTATCTTTCAACCGAATTCTATCACATCTCCCCCCTTTTAATGGACAAACAGGTGCACCGAGTTGCACAGAAACTTATGAATTTAGAGTCTGTTTGGGATAACCGAGGGAGAGATGAGTCTTTGACAAATTTCAACACAATTCGAAAACCCAGCCGGTACGGTAGACCACAGGGTGAAGAGGATGGTGTCAGTCCCTGTATCGTGCTGGAATGACAACAGCTCGTCCACAGCGAGTTGTCTGAACGGAAACAGGTGATGCTGTAGATGGACCGGTCTGGATGGGCTGCTGTAGAAGGCAGGGCGCTGGTGTCCCGGGAGGGTTTGGCTGGTGGCATTGGATACCAGCCTGAGGTGTTCCTGGTGACTGGGGATCAGCCAAAGGATATACTTTTGGCTGAGGGTCAGGACAGGGGACCCTGGGTTCAGTTGGGAGTTGTGGGCAGGCGGCACTCTGAGCAAAGGCACCCTGAGGGATGGAATGGGATAGGCGGAGGTGTCTGCAGTTCCGTCTATACTGCATACCTTGGGAGTTCTCCACCAGGTAAGATCTGGGCGCGATCTGGTCGAGGACTCTGGCAGGTTTGGACCATTGGGGATCATGATCCAGTTTCTGCAGGACATAGTCTCCTGGAGGAGCTCAGGAAGGGATCGAACTCCATGATGCCTATCGTAGTATTTCTTGTTGTTCTCTTTGGCTTTAGCATCCCTTTGAGCTATGGTCTCTCTGTCATATTCCTGCGGTTTCAAGTTGACAGGAAGTGTTGGAACTGTAGTCCTCAATCTTCTTCCCATGGCGAGTTCGGCTGGACTCACTCCTGTAGACGCCGTGGGAGTTGCTCTGTATGCGAGAAGAGCAAGAAAAGGGTCTTTCTGTTGCAAGATTCGCTTGGCGATCTGCACTCCTCTCTCTGCTTCTCCGTTGCTCTGCGGGAAGTAAGGACTACTGTAGCATGCGTGAAATGCCAAGTGTCAGAGAAGGTCTTGAATTCCGATGAGGAAAACTGTCGTCCGTTGTCTGTGACTACAACATTCGGGATCCCATGATGGGCAAAATGTTCTTCAGTTTTCCGATCACACAGGCGGATGTCATGGTTGGCAGGTGAGCAATTTCCAAATATCTGGAGAAGTAGTCGATGACGACGAGGTATTGAGAACCTTTGACTTCACACAGGTCGGCACCAATCATTTGAAAAGGCCTTCAGGTAGAGGTGTAGGTCTGAGAGGCTCTGATCTCTGCGATAGCTTCTTTTCATCACAGAGGGCACAAGAGCGTACCTTTTGGGCAATTTCTTTGGAGATTCTGGGCCACCAAACAGCATTGTTGGCGCGCTCGCGACACTTGGTGATGCCTTGGGTCCGGCATGGATGGCTTCCAAGATTTCCTCTTGCATAGAGACTGGGATGACAATGCGATTTCCTTTGATGAGTAGCCCTTCATGAACACTGAGCTCGTTTCGGACTGCATAGAGCTCCTGGAGTTCAAGGTTGACATCACTCTTGTAGACGGGCCATCCTTTTGCTGTGTACTCGAGTGCTGCTCTGAGGGTGGTGTCACTCTTTGTTTCTTCTGCAATTCTTCGGAGCTGCTTGTCTGACACTGGCCAGGTTGACCGGACAAGGTCGATATGAGTCACAACGTCATCCAACAACTGGCGTTCTTGTGGGCTTTCCGGCTCTGTCTGGGGGCTTCTTGACAGTGTGTCGGCGATGATGAGGTTCTTGCCAGGAGTGAAAACAGCTATCGGGTTGAACCGCATCATGCGCATAAGGAGCCGCTGGCAGCGAAGGGCGTGTCCTGAAGATCCTTGGTGTTGATAAGTGGTATGAGGGGCTTGTGAACTGTCTCCAGTTTGAAGTCTCTCTAGTCCCACAAGGTATCTGGAGAATTTTTCGCAGGACCACACTGCTGCTAGGCATTCCTTTTCTATCTGAGCATAGGCGCGCTCAGCAGGTGTGAGGGTGCGTGAACAGTACGCAACAGGTTTCTTGACCCCATTATGTTCTTGGAGAAGGACGCCACCAAGTCCATAGCTGCTGGCATCACTGCTCACTGTTGTGGGTTTGGCAAGGTCAAAGAAGGCTAGAGTCGGAGCCGTTGACAACATGGTTTTGACGGCACTAAGACTCGCTTGCTGAGGCTTTCCCCACATCCACTCCTTGTCCTTTTCCAGTAGCTCTGTCATGGACGCAGGGTGCTGGACAGATGTGGAATGAAGCGTCCAAGAAAGCTGACCATTCCCAGGATCCTTTTCAGGTCAGTGATGTTCTGTGGCTCTGGCATGTTGATCATTGCTTCGACTTTTTCGTTGCTTGGACAAATACCTTCTCCGCTGATACAATGACCCAGGAAATCAATGCTGCTTTTCCAGAATTCTGACTTCTCCTGGTTGAGTTTGAGACCGACCTCTGCGAGTCTCTGCATAACTGCCTCAAGGTGTCTCTCATGCTCTTGTGCGTTCTGGCTGTGGATCAAAATGTCATCAAAGTAGCAGATGACATTGCTGACTCTGTGGAGAATCTCTTCCATCTTCCTTTGAAAGATCTCTGGGGCTGAGCTAATGCCAAATGGTAGTCTTTTGTAGTAGAATCTTCCAAAGGGTGTCATAAAAGTTGTCAACTTTGCTGTCTTTAAGTCCAGAGGAATCTGCCAAAATCCTGACGTGGCATCTAGTTTTGTAAACACTGTTGACCCCTTCAGCTTGTGAAGAACGTCATCGATCGTTGGTATCATATACCTTTCTCTCTTCACCGCTAAATTCAGCTTCTTGAAGTCCGTGCAGATCCTGACTGCTCCAGATTTTTTCATAACAGCAACCATTGGTGCGCACCAATCTGTCGGTTCGGTAATGGCCTCGATGACATTGGCTGCTGACATTCTCTCTAGTTGTGCTTTCACCTTCTCATACAGTGGAATTGGTATCCTCCTTGCCGTCGAGATGCTGTAGGGTTGAGCATCGTCTTTGAGTTGAATTTTCACAGGAGTGCAGTTGACAGGCTTATCATCAAGCTCCCCGAAGACATGAGAGGAAAGCTCGTCAATGCGCTGGATAAGGAGAAGTTGGCACGCTGCTGTTCGTCCCAAAAGATTGTCAGTAGTGGTTGAGTCAACAACGAAAAACTGCAAACAGTGAGGTCCATTTTCCGTTTTGACAGTTGCAGTGAACTGTCCTCTGCAGGTAAGGGACCAGATGGGCTACAGAGTGCTACCTTTGTTTGCTGTAAGGGAGGAGGGCAGGGGAATTGGTCGTATTGGGATGAAGAGATGATAGACACATCAGCTCCTGTGTCTATCTTGAAGCGGACTGGGGTGTTGCAGATGTCCAAATACGTGAACCATGGTGGCTCACTGGCTGGAGTGGAGATGGAGCCCAGGTAGTATGTCTCCACCTCGTTAACCTCTGGCCGCCGGTTCTGTCTGCAGACATTGATAAAATGTCCGTATTTCCCGCACTTGCGACAAATTTTGCCGCGAGCAGGACACTCGTTTCTGCTGTAGTGTGGTTCCAGACCACAGTTGCCGCACGTTCCACCTCCTCGATGATGGTCCGTACCGTCCCGCTGTCCTCTGGCGTGTTGACCTCTAATGTATTGACCTCCGTCCCGCTGTCCTCTGGCGTGTTGACCTCTAATGTATTGACCTCTGGCGTGTTGACCTCTGGGTTGATGGCCTCTGGCGTGTTGACCTCTGTTACCCCTCTGCAGTGAGTTGAAGTGGGAGAAAGAATGCCTTCCGTGGCCACCACCATGGTGCAGTCCCCGTTGTGCACCTCGAAAACTATGGGAGTGCACTGCATCAAGGCTGGCGCTCATGTCACGTTGTTCCCTCATCTGCTGCTTGACAAGTTCGTGCTGCCTTGCTATCTGGATAGCATCTTTGAGAGTCAGGTTTGGTTGAACCTGTAGTTTCTCTGAGAGGTCCCTGTCACAGAGACCTACCACCAGTCGATCCCTAATGGCGGTGTCCTTGCAACCGAAGTCTGCACTCTCAGCCAGTTCATACAGTGCACGAATGTAGGTCTCTACGTTTTCACCCTGTGCCTGGTTGCGCAGGTTAAATTTTTGCGCGCTCATGAATAATGTTTTTCTTTGGAGTGAAATGTGCATCAAACATCTTAATGACATCATCAAAATTTGTATCTGGTGGATCTGCATCTGCCTGGTGACCAGTGGTGATGGTGAAAGTGGAATATATCCTTTCAGCATCAGGCCCCATGCTGTAAATCAGACTAGACACTTAAACTTCAAAGTCCTTCTTAGAGAGTTCACTACAAGTTCGATAGCGAAGAAATCTTTGACGCCATGAGGGCCACTGTTCTGGTTGTGAGAAGTCAAAGGCATCTGGTGGTTTAAATGCCATGACTCGTAAGAACCCGACCAAATATTAAAACTAATTTGCTCAGAAAAGAAATGCTAAAATTCACAAGTCCCAAATTTTCCGACGAAAACAACAACAAAAACGTAATATGAAACACACCTGAGCGTCAATCATTAAATTTTGAGGGAATTCACACTTATCTGACCAATTCTGCACGCTGTCCGTTGACTTCGTACTCGTAGGTTCGGTCGTTGAAACGGCACAGAGAGTCGTTTCGAGAAAAAAAAAAGGTAAAACGTCACTGAGAGGCACTGTCACTTATGGGAGACGTGGCACTTGAGGACCGCTGCCACCATATCACCATCAGCAGGCACACGGACGACAGACAAACACGCTTAATGATGTTTTGCGATCCACTATAATTTGTCTAGAAAATGGGCAGAGAAAACCGCCAAGCCGAGCGTCCGTCTCGTCGCGCATGCGTATCTTTCAACCGAATTCTATCACAGGAATGGGGATCCAATTCATTTTCTGTGCTGCATGTACCATGTGAGGATGTGAACATGATTTGAAATGTCTAACCGCGGCCCGATTATTATGGATTGTACATTATAACAGTGAAATACTCAAGGTCTTAGCTTACATTTTGAGAAGTACAGCGCTTCTGTCAACATCTATAGCTTGTAGTAATTGCTCTCCAAGGGACATAAATTCACTGTGAAACTCTTTCATTCTTTCCGGCTTCGATGTTCTTTCAAAACCAACACAATTGTCTGCCCTAGAATAAAGGGAGGAGTGTCGTTACTCATCCATAAATGTGTTGTGTTTAGTCCTGTTAATAAAAGTACTTTTCTCCAAACCTTGGCCTCAGCTAGAATTACGCCGCATAAAACGGTTTACTATGTATTCCTTATATTTACCTCGAGAGAACAGGGAAACCTTCATTCTAACTCACTTGCTTCACCACCGAGTTTTTGGGCAAAAGTGGCCTAAAAGCCGCCTTTTCCTGTGGCGGAAGAGAGAGAGAGAGAATCACCGGCAGACAGACAGAGAAGAGAGAGACGGAGAGAGAGACAGACAGACAGACAGAGAGGCGGGCAGACACATGCACAGCATCTTACCAATTCTACCCCACTTTCACCCTCAACCAGTTTTCGGGCGAAAGTGGCCTAAAAGCCGCCTTTTTCTGTTCTCTGACAAGTAACCAAAAAATAACGATTATCTACAAACAAACATACTGTGTAGGGTTATCCGTTTTCAATACTAATTTACTAAACTTTTCAGATTTCAGTTTTTGCTTAATCCTGTGTTTTTCCTGATCGTTTTCAATAACATCATTTTCACGCAAACATTCTTCAAATGAGTCTCTGTCTTTCATGTGAAATAACACTACAGTCTTTAACTGTTCTCTAAAGTCTTTTTAAAACTGAGTTATATTTCTGGCATAAAATCCACACACTTATCCGAGCATGTCTTCCGCTGAAAGCTAGTTTTGACAAAGTGTTTCTCTTTTTAACTATGTCTCTTTCTGCCGAACAGTCATCTATAATAAATAGTGTCTGCGTTCCTTCAAACAGTCTATAAAACTGTTCTAAACACTCACTCAGTTTATTGCTGGGATCAACTAAATATATGTCATCATCCGTCCATATAAACCTTCTATCATGATATGCTTTGTTCCATTTAAGTGTTGGACAGAAAACCACAATATGATTAAAATTATAGCGATAAACTGTTTGTAATAGGTCTAGGACAAATATTGTTTTTCCACAACCAGTCTGCCCACAAATCAATGAGCAATGAGGAGTTTTTGTCATAAAGTTTAACTGCTCCATAGTTTTATAGCAGAATTTAATCTAATCCAGTTATTATTTTTATCATACTCTCTGTCAAAACTTGTTCAGTATAATAAAACCCTACGAGGCCTAAATGTGTAAGATTAATCCAATTCAGTTCTGTAAGATTGTTTCTATTTAAGTCAACATTGATTTTGTTGCTTGTTGTTATGATCTTAATATCCTCGCCATTGTGAAGAACGACGACAACAACGTTAAGACGTTTAACGTCTAAGTTTTGCCAGCTAATATTAATTCCTTTTATAAGGTCATCACTAACGCCCACAACCCCATCCCTCTCCACATCTTTAAAGACAGAAATTTCAAATATCATTGTGAACGTGTCTCCTAATTTTCTGCTTGGAAAGAACTGTAATTTTGTAGAAGCTTTTTTTACAACTGTTTCTTTTCTGTGGAGGATGTACTGCTTTTTCCCATACGGCGTTATTTCAATTTCTTTCCGACTATTGTCGTCCGGCATAAGACTTACATGTAAAGGGCCAGAGTTGAATGCTTTTCTGAAACTTTTTTGACGGCTAAAATATGTAAATGGACTTATGAATTCAAATTTTATGTCCCATTCTAAATATGGTTCTAAATGCCATTTGAGGTCAGGTTTTCGAACTATTTTATATTCATACTGGCCAACATTATTTGCCTCTAGATTGCGCAGTTGTTCTAGTTTAGGAAACTTTTTGCTGTCGCCAACCTCTTTGCGTTTATAATCACCATCTTTAGTGTACTCAAAACCATACAAAGCGCCTATCTCACCGTTCTGTTCAAAGTCCGCGACGTCTGCAAGGTCTTTTAATTCTAAAGTTATACACCTCACAGGCGCTAATGTAACTCCTGGTTCTTCTGGCCCACGCGACATTATTTTTTAGTAACGTATTATTTATTTCCAAAACAATGTGCAGGTTATCACATTTTACAACTTTCCCTGCTTTGTCTTTGATTTTTATATTAAATGATCCGACCCTCCCACAAACTAATCCTTAAACTGTAAATTAGGGAATTGTATAATTCATAATCGCAATATGCAGCTTTCCCTGACGGAAGAGCTCTTAAAACAGTTGAGGGCCTTCCGTCATATAAGTTTTCATCAGTGCTCAGCTCATCCAAATGAACATAGAGTAATGAAGTAATGCAAGATCGAGCGACTATTCCCCCTCATAAGTAGTTTGGTTGGTGTAACTCTAAATATATAATTGTTAGCTGTAAAGCCTAACATTTCAGCTAGCTCTTTATCAAAATAGTAACCTCCTTCTTCTTCAGGCTTGAATGTTAACATTGTTTTTAGATTTGCATTGTTAAGTTTGAGAGTAAGTCAAAGTTACTCATTGCTTCTTTAGTGAGCAAAACCCGTAATAACCATCAGGTATTGTTAACTGGCTAACTTGGGCCCCTGTTTTGTCAACTTTTAGAACCTTATATATTCTTCCTGGTTTCACTTATATTAAACCATACGACTTTGTAAAATATTTCATGAAGCGCAACCATTTTGGCCCCGCAATTGTTATCAAAAGCATGTTCTAAAAACGAAGGACGGTCTGTGTTGTTATTGTTACAAACATTTTTTTAAACGAAATAAAAATGAGTGCATTCAAATATACTGGCGCAAAATATCTGTTGGGCCGCACTACAATCTTAAAAATATAGCAACTGATACTCTTGACATTGCTGTGACCCAGACTTGCCTCTTTTCATAAAAAGTGAGTACTCCATTAAAGACTATCTTAACCCCCCTATTGAAAACGACCACATCAAGAAAGCGTGGTTTAGTCATCCGATGCAGTTTTATCAGAACCAGTTAAACTTGCTGTGTTTTGCGCATCAACTGGGTGTGGAGTGGCTATGCTGATCATTTAAAATCACCATAGATCCTTTGGTGAGGTCAGTGTACAGATTTCATTTCTATTACACCTTCAGACGTATTTGACTGAACTGCAAGCGCCATTGCCAAATGACAAACCGTTTAATCCACATCAGCAACATAATAGACATGAAGGCTTTGAAAGGATCTGTAACGAATTCAATATTAACATCAAGACAGGCTTTAGACAAAATTGGATCATAATCATGGCCTAGGCGACCTTTATTTCGGGCAACGCACAGAAAGTATAACTATGACTGGCATCCTCCTTTCAAATCTTTCTTTTTTGGCACAACTGTTGAGCCCGGTCCCTACAGCAAGAGCAAAAAACAGCATGGACAACATTTATCTTAGACACTTCTAAGGGCCTAACTAGGGCGGGAATAGAACGAATAAACGACTCTATTCGTACTTACGTTTGGTGTTTGCTAGGGCGCAAGCACAGGCAAGATCGAGCATAACTGATCCTTCTACTGGCTTTGACGCCCAAAAACAATACTTAGCAAATTTAGAGGACGCCATTAATTCTACAGTTGATTTACCTTCAAGTATTCAAAGGTACCAACATGTTTTACAATACGCAAGATCGAAAGTAGACTTTGCTGTTGGCACTGTTATACATGCTGCCTTCTGACCCAGACTCCAGATAGGTACAATAATAAACTATAATAATGAAATTCTTATAGCAGGCAATGAACAGAAGGTTGGGAAAAACGACATAAATTCTGAGCCAGTAATATTACAAACAATAAAAAACACCCAAGATTAAGTCATCCAATCCCCGAAGTCCAAACCCCAAAAGTCATTGAAGACTCAGCAAAGCTCGCGGGCTCTGTTCGCGATGACCATGAATATGAAAAGACAGCGCTTGTTCTTGGATTAACTGGCCTAGGATTACTTGGTCTTTATCTTACTAAATATTAACCCAACATTAAGAGAACTAATTTCCATAATGCTCGGCCATAAAGCCAACTACTTTGCTTGCAGTAGACAAAAGCCAGCTGACAAACTCCCCAATTTTCCTGGTAAACGTCCACGGCTTTACCAGCTAATTTTTTTAATAAACTTGCAAGATGATCAAGCTGTTTTTTTTAAACCCATGATTTATCAGGCGGAGGCGATGGCGGCGGAGGCACTAAACTTTGCTCTCCACCACCGCCTGAAAATAGCCATCACCATTGTACTTATTGCAAATCCTAAGGCTGTTATAACGCTTGCCAATGTGACTCCCTGCTCTCTAAACAATGTTCTTATTCGTTTCTGCTAGCGTTGTGTCTTCATAAAAAAATTTTTCCCGGGATAGTTTCTCTTATTCTATTCACTTGAGTTCGTAATTGGTCCCGGTTAGAGTTAGCACTTCTAGTCTTGCCGATCTTTCTTGTTCAAGATTTTTTAGTCTTTGGCTATTCTTTCTTAATATCAGGCCCTAAGTGGCGTCATCAGCCTCAACGAGTTTTTCTTTTTCCTTTTTATATGCCCATCTATTCACCTAGTTTTGCTAAATTGTTTGTTAATTCGCCTCTGATGTTCTTAAAGTACGATCAAGGGCTAATAATTCTCGCATAGGCAATGGGGAATCATTAATTGTTTTTAACGCTGTTTCTTCTGAAAAACTGGTTTCTGCTTCTATTGTATTTATTAATTCGCCTGCTGATTGATTTAATTCTTTAAGTTCCATGTTTGCATTTGTTATCTGTCGGAGTTCTTGTAGTGTGTTTTGAAGTTTAGCAACTGCATCCCTATCTAATTTGGTCTAGCAATGCCAAGGCGATTTTGATCTTTCACACTGAGTCTATTTCTAATTAAAACCCACGGCTAAAAACTTTGAGGGGTCGGGTTTAGTTGTAAGCCGAACAAGTTGCCCTTGATCGTTTTTTTACAGACAATACCATCTTTTAATTAAAAATCTTTTGGGTCTATAAATTCGGGGGGTTTTCTTGACCTAAATTTTTGTAAATGCTCCGACCGTACTTTCTGTTAATTCACGCTGCATTAGAGCGTTGAGCGATGCTGTGTCAAAGGGATCATTTCACTCATGTCGTCTCCAAATCAAAAACATCATAATCTTTTTCATCTTCAATCCCTCCCATGGTTTTAAATAATTAATTAATTATTTTTTTATTTTGTTTATAAAAAAAAAGTCACAAGCACATGGCTTGATTCTTGCCCCGCATAGAAGACTGAAAGAACCCTTTGGCGTGAAGGGAAACTAAGCGGACATTACTTTTCCAAATAATCCATCTACTATTGATGCAGATCAAATTCTTACTGTCAAATTTCCAGACCTAGGAGCAAATGACGTGATTGTGCCAGCTCTGCGCGTCTTACTTTAAAAATAGCGCTCGATTCAACAACAACCCAAACAGGACAGTTGTACAGAATCTGGGCGGGCAATCGTTAAGAAAATTTCTATAAAACTTGAGGGCAAGAAATATTTTCTTTACACAATGCAGACATATTTTTAACCTATTCTGATCTATGGCTAACCGGACTGAAAGGGCTGACTTTGCGTTTCAAGGAATAGAAAATGAAGAAGCACTAAAAACAATAGAATGGGTGCCGCAGATACTAAAGACGGCAAAAAGTTTTGTGGCTGAAAATTTTTTGCTTTGGAAATCGCTTTCCATTCCCTTAGATTTTGATTTGGGTTAAAAGCGCATGCACCATACTTTCAAGGAGCATTAAAAGACAGATTGTCATATGAACTAACTTTTAATGAATACAAAACGGGTTATCAAATCATCAGACACCGAAGCAAAGTACAGCATTTCTGACATCTCGTTAGAGTTTTGACGTTGTTAGCAACTCTATTTAGCAAGGCTAAATTGAGCGCCAATATCAGTCAAGATTAGCAATATTTTACGAAAGAGTGATTCATCATACAACATATCCCAGAAGCAGGGCAGACACTATATGGAATTTTAGTTTTAGCGTCGCAGCAAGATCGCTTAAAGGTATTTTTTTGCTGTGTGAAGATGAAAAACCCATTCAAAAGGGGAAGTGAAAAGTTTTTTAATCCAAAAATAACGAAAGTACAATGTTCGATTGAGGGCGTCCAAACCAAATCTATGCTAGGGGGCTTAAACCTTATCACATTTTGATGAAATAAGAAAACTGTTTGGAGGTGGGAGGTGAGAAATCCAACAGTTGACCTTGTGTCTAAAGATCTAAAACCTTCACAGTGTAAGATTTGATGATTATTTAACAACAAAATACGGTTTATGGATTGACCTAAGGTCAACGGAGGATAATCATTACATGGAAGGGGGAGAACTGTGAGAGACGTAATAAACATTCAAATTGATAAAGAAGAAGAGGCCGTAAACCGCTTAATGTACTTTTGTTTTTAATATATGATGCGCAGCTGAATATTGAAAATAACAATTAAAAGATATACAATACTAAATTATTTTTATTTATAAAAGCATGTCTGTTAAGCATTATCCAAATGGCCTACAGCGCCGCCAAAAGAAGAGATAGCAGCAATTCTGCTGTTATAAAAAACCCTGAAGTAAAAGCCTTCAGATTAAAAAACATTACAAAAATGCAACAAAAACTAGAGCAGGACCTTCAAAATACAGCAAAACCAAACGAAGGTATTCTGCTGCCTTTAATGCTGTTACATATGTTTAATACTGGAGCATCGGCTATAAGCGCCCTATCAGCAGAACGAGTGTTTTGGGCTCTTAGCACGGCATTGGCGCACCCGCAGCTTTACCCCCTAGGAGGTTTGTCTTTAGCTCTCGGCCTGTGTTCATTAGCTGTAAGTGCGGCTGGCAAAAAAATTAAAAACTAAACTCCAAAAGCACACAGCTATGGGTTTAACTAATAACGGCTAAACTTAGTTCGTTTAAACTGACAATAAATAAAGCGCTTGTTTTACTCAAACATCACGGGTGAAGAATTTAATCGTTTACCAGGCCGATTTGATGACTACAAAAGACAAAAGTTTGATCTTCAAAGAAAGGCGAGGGCAAGTTTTTCCCAACAGCCAGACGCCGACAGATAAAAAAGGAATGCTTAAAAAAAGTAAACGAGACATTAAACTCTGTTTAAACAGCTCGCAGTAACAACACCGAAGGGTGTTTATACTTTAGTTTATGAGTCCAAGCGCAAAAAGACCGTTGATATTGATTCTGATTAAGAATTTTTTTTAATTTAAATAAATATTTTGAGTTAGAAAAGAAACTCAACATGGCTAAGATATATGAAGGGCAAGACGAAAATTTTTTTAAGGGAATGCTTGAGAGAGAGCGTTTATCAAGAGCACTGAATGATATTGATTTAGAAGTCATTGATCCAACAAACGACAGGCAAAACGTGTTCATGCTATTTCTCAAGTTCCAGGCAAACTAATAATAGACCCGCCATTTTAAAATAAGTTAGCTGTTTTAATCGACAATGTAACAATAAATGAAGAAAATCTAGAAGTCTGGGTCTCGACTAAACAAAGACTATTCTTTCTCGTAATGACTTAACACCTGGGTTTGGGGAGACGAACTGCTTGCACAGTTGACGCTGCCGCTGAAGAAGCCAAAATGAAGGCTCTGGTTGGTCAGAGGGCGAAGTCCTAGAGATTAGATTAAAACAGGCAAGTAGCGCCGATTTTAGGCAGGCTTACATTCCACTACCTCCAGCATTAGTTGCAAAAAAGCAGTTTTAAACATAAGGAATACAGACAACAAATGTTTTTTGTGGTGTTTCTCGCAAGGCTGCATCACGCCCGCCAAAAACGCAGAGAGAGTGTCTAACTATCACCCGCACATCATGATCTTAAACTTTAGTGGGTTCCTTTCCTGTTAGCGAGACCAAAATTTATCAGTTTGAAGAACAAAACAAACCAATAACGTTAATGTTTTTTCACATGGGATGGGGGAAACAAATCTACAACCGATTAAAGTGTCCAAGAACAGTCCAACGATTGGCGAACCAGACAAAAATCATGTTGACTTACTACTGATGTTTCACCACGGGGCTACCGCATTACACATTTATCCGAACAAAGAGTAGACTAATTGCAGCATACTTCAAAAGATCATGGCAAACAAGAAATTTTGTAAAAATGTTTAACAAGAATGCCATCTGTTCAAGCCGCGAGCGAACATAAGAAACATTGTAAAAGTTCTGTAGACTGTAATACAGAACAATTAACGCCCCCACCCGGATCTAAGTTAGTTTTAAGAACTGGAAACGCTGCAAAATTCACCATATGTTGTTTACGCAGACTTTGAATCACTCATTGTTCCTTATAAGGGCCAGCGCCACAAAACTTTGAAAAACAGTCTTAAATATAATCATCAAATTTGTTCATTTGCTTTCATCGTTTTTCAGGTCGATGGCGTTCATTCAAAGCCAAAATTATATAGAGGGCCAAATGCCGCAGAATAAACTCTTAGAACGCATGCAGCAAGTGCGCAATGACTGTTCTAATAATCTAAACTTATCTGAAATCATAAAAGACACCTGAAGACCAACAACAGTATGACTCAGCCACACATTGTTGGATTTGCGGTTTAGGTCTCTCATCAGACGCAGAGAATCCACAGTAAGAGACCATGACCCCATTAGCGGAAAGTTCAAGGAGCGGCGCATAACAAATGCAATCTTCAACTAAAGTTTGATCCAAGACATGGAAGCTGCCCATCTTCTTTCACAACTTGCGAGGGTTTTCGACTCTCATCTTATAAAGAAAGCAGTGGACGATGCCCTTTAGGGTGTCATGCATTGCACAGTCATCAGAAAAGTACATGTCTTTAATCTAAATAACATGTCTTTCTACGACTCTATGCAGCACATGATGGGCTCATTAGAGGCACTGGCTATGTCCTTAAAGTCCTGCCCAATAACGGAAGAATATTTTGACTCAACTCTTGTTAGAAAGGGTGTTTACCCTTATGAATACATGAACAGTTGGGAAAGGTTTGACGAAGATACACTTCCACCTAAAGGCGCGTTCTTTTCTAGTCTTAGAGGAAAGGACATCAGTGATTCTGATTACCAGCATGCTCAAGATGCTTGGCAAAAGTTAGATTGTAAAACGATGGGAGACTATCATGACTCCTATTTAATGGCAGATGTATGTTTGTTGGCGGACGTCTTTGAAAATTATAGAAAGACCTGTATGAAACATTACAGCCTGGATCCCGCGCATTACATTTCTGCGCCTGGGATGAGTTGGGACGCTTTCTTAAAGTTTACTGGAGTACAGATTGATTTATTGTCTGACCTACCAATGATTCAGATGATTGAAAACGGATTGCGTGGAGGAATTAGTATGGCGTCACATCATTACTGTAAAGCAAACAACAAATACTTGGACGATTATGATCCAAGTAAAAGGTCTAACTATCTCATGTATTTAGATGCAAACAATCTGTATGGTTGGGCAATGGCGCAATCACTTCCGTTACGCAACTTTAAAATGTACGCAGGCGGCGATCCGAAAAATATTCAAAAGGCATTAAAGTGGTTGAACAGTTTAACGCCTGATCAGCAGCGCGGCTTCATTCTAGAAGTTGACTTAGAATATCCTCATGAACTCCATGACCTACATAATGACTATCCATTAGCAGCAGAAAGTCTAAAGATGGATCCAAGAGAGCCGCCTAAACTTGTGCCTAATCTTCGAGGCAAAAAAAATTATGTCTGTCATTACAGACTTCTGCAATTTTATTTAAGACATGGTTTGAAGTTAACAGCTGTTCATCGCATAATTGCTTTTGATCAAGAACAGTTCATGAAACCATACATCATGAAGAACACTGATCTCAGAACTAAATCCACAGATGCTTCAGAAAAAGACTTTTTCAAGCTGATGAACAACAGCTGTTTCGGAAAGACTATGGAGAATCCGCACAAGCGCAAAGATGTCAGATTGGTCACCAGAGAGAATGAAGCAATTAAGCTGACTTCAAAACCTAATTATCAGGACTTCAGAAGATTTCATGATCAGCTTTTTGGCATAATGATGAAAAAAAAGAAAGTCAAATTAGACAAACCTGTATTTATTGGGTTTACTGTTTTAGAATTATCAAAGCTTTTGATGTTAGAGTTTCTTTATGACTACTTTAAGCCCTCGTATCCTGAGTCCAGAGTACTTTACACAGATACAGACAGTTTTGTTATAGATATTCCTACTGACGACATCTATAAAGACATGGAAACCGAAGTGGCTAAAGGACATGCGGGATGGTATGATACATCTGATTACCCTAAAGATTCGCCTTTGCATTCAATTACTAACAAGAAGGTTTTAGGAAAGATGAAGGATGAATTATCTGGAAAGGTAATCAAGGAGTATGTGGGGTTAAGGTCAAAAATGTACAGTATTTCGAGCCAGGAGAAAATCATTAAGAAAGCAAAGGGAATATCTCGCAGCGTTGTGCAGTCAAACATATCACATGACAACTACAAAGAAGCATTGTTTGGCAATAAGACTTTTCATCATGACAACGTAAAACTGCGATCTAATCTACATGAGATCAACACAACAGTTGTAACAAAGAAGTCATTAGATAGAACAAACACAAAACGGGTGTTTGTTAATCCAGAGTTTTCATATGCAATCGGGCACTGGAGGACCGCATAAACAGGGGGGTTTATATTTTTCATCAACTTTTATTATAAGATCAATCATAGCTTCATCCAATTCATTTAAATCTTTTCTCATGTTTGCTTGACGCGTTCGAATTTTTTTTATTATTTCAAGATATTCTTTTTCCCAATTTGGGGGTTTGAGTTGTAGGCGATCTGGATGATTTAGCATGCATTGATTAATCCCCGAAAATGTTTCCTTAATAGCATTACACGCATGAAATGATTCCCGTATCATTTTCAAGGTCTCTTCCTTTGCCATTCTTGTTTCATTCTGCGCTTCCTTCTGAGCTTCCATTTTAAACTCAAATATATTTACGTAAATTAATTAAAGCGGAACTGTGCCCGGTGGGATTATCTGCAGTTCTTCTTTCACAAAAGATCTTTGAGGAGCTGGTTGTTTTGTTGTGCCAGTTTCTCGTAAATAATACACGGGCGGATTCATTTTTACAATTCTTTTTATTTCATATGGATCAACACTCCAAACTGGATCTGTTGCCCTGATGCGAGTGTCCCCTTCTGCTTCCCCCGGTAAATAAAGGTACCTTACTTTCAATCCAAATGGTAATAGTTTGCCGGATGAAGACTCTCCTTCAGCAACATTTATTGTTTTCTCTTTGATTGCTTGTACTGGTTTTAGGCCTTTAAATTCTTCATTATTCATTGCGCGCAAAACTGAGGGCAGTCTTCTAACCCATTCTGTGTTGCGAGAATTGTCAATAAGCTCTCTGTGATACTGGTAGGAAAAAAGTCTTTCGGCTAACTGTTTGTTAAAGTTTTCAACTAAAGCCTGTGATCTGTGAACTCCTGGAATGCCTCTTTTAATGGTAACTCTATGTTTTAAACAATAATTGATTCACTTGGCCTTTAAATTCTTTTCCATCATCGACTTGAATCATGCGAGGATAAGTTAGTGGCCCTCGTTGGTATATCAGTTGTATAGCGACAGCAACAGCAGAAGCACTCTTTTGTGTTAATGGCTCCGCATCTTTGTATCTTGAAGCCATGTCAATGACTGTGAGTGCGTACTTAAATCTTTTTCGTCTAATCCTATCAGAGGGTAAATATAGAAGATCCATTTGATGGGTGTCGTTTGGAGTTGTGTTCACAAAGTGTGGTCTCTGTATTCGTCTAGGGGCAGGTAAATAAATTTGCCAGATTGCTTGTTTAGATAACCATTCTTTTGCTGTTTGTTCACTGACTCCCGCTGCTTGGCTTAGCTTTTGTATTGCTGTGATGCCCTTCCAATATCCTTTGGGCGAATAATAGATTTTGTTCATTTTTTACTCAGCCAATATTATGTGCAACAAAATACACGACGGTCATACCAACGACAATAAACGCGATTTCTTGCATCTTTTGTTTTTCTGATGGTTGATAAAAGTCACTGAATTTTGGTGGGGGCAATGTCTGGACCGGTTTGCCTGTTACTAGATAATATTGTTTTATTGCTTGATCAACATCTTTAAATGTGTAAGCTGCATGCCCCTGTTCTTTCAATGTGTCATTAATAAAATCTAACTGCTCAAGTCTCTGCTTTTCATAGGCGTCTTGTGCAGCTGCTAGTTCCTCCATAGCTTTGTTATGTCTTTTTCTCTCGCCGTCATCCCGTAGTTTACTAAATGCGAAATTACTTCCGCTAAAAGCAAGCGCATTCACCACAGCGCCGCCTATCATTATTGCGAGTGAAGCCATTTTTTATAAATGTATTTTTTTTATTTACATATTTATACTGTCTGGAATTATTCCTTGCTTGACTAGAAAATCCTTCGTGGCAACCGAAGCTGCAATGATAGCAATCAGCTTTGCTGAGTCTTCAAAGTCTAGTTTGCCAAGATCTGCCGGTTTTATTTTTAACAGGCTTTTACCAAGCATTGAGTATCCTACACTTAGTCCTCCAATAACAGCAGAATGGTATACAAGGTTAGCAACAGTTTTTTCGGTGCTCATTTTTATAAAATAAAATAATTATAATTTAATAAAAACATGAACAGCGATGATCTACTACAGCTACAAGGCAGCCTAAACCTTCCTGAACTTATGAATGATCAAGTTGATGACCAAGCTATTATGCCCAAAAGGAGAGGTTGTATTCTTTGGCAGCATGTGGAAAAAACAAAACAGTTCCTCGGAACTGAATTCAGCATTGAACAGATTCAACAGATGTCGCCGCAAGACATTTTAAAGTATCATAACAGGTATGAAGCGCAGCTGGGGTCTAGAATGGTAAAAAGTGTGGGGCAAACGGTTCTTAGTTTGTACACTAAACTAGTCAGTAGATTTGCTCCCATTGATTCTGAACAAGATCTTACGTATGATTTAACGCAAGATCCAGTTTTAACAAAGTCATTAGAGTCTCTAGGGTGTGATTTATACTATAGATTTGGAAAAATTGTTATCGCCATTAATCATGGGATTAATAACTTTTAATCATATAGATTTTGTTTCCCTTCAAAATGAACGATCTGGAAAATCAGCAGAACCAGAAAACACTGAATCAGGTGGAGAAAGTAACCAAGCCAAAAAATCAGCAGAAAACGCTGAATCAGGCGGAGACCATTAAAAATCCTGGGCGTGTTGAAGCAGGAAGAAAATTAGCAGAGTGGAACAGACAAAAAAAATTAATGTTACAGAATATGACTCATCATGAAAACATAACACCTCCAACGCCAGAACAAGTTGATTCAATGCCAGCTATAAAAACTCCATGTGATACAAGGGCCCCAAAGTCTTCATGGAATATTGAACTTAAAACTGTTGTCATTTTTGGTGCTCTTGCTGCTGCTGGGGGCGGTTATTACGGTTATAAAATATATAAACAACGCTGGCAAAAACAAGAGCCCAAACAATCTCCACCGCTAAATACAGAAGCCGAACACAACTGCACGCCAAAACCGCCATAACAAAGCATCATTTTGATCCATTTATAATGGAATAATATTTTAAGAACTTAATTTTAATTTTTTATAAAAATAGATCATGGCGTATTATAGAATGATGGTGTCAATAAATAAAGACCTGGAGTCTATAAAAGACATTTCCATAGGCCAGAATTGTAATCAATGCGGTTGCTTCGGATGTAAGACCTTCCTTAAGATCTATGCTGACCGATCTCGCGCAGAAAACGCTGAGCAAGACATCCTCAACGATGACGCGTTTTTTGAGGCGTGTGTGTACTATATTAGACATCTACTATTTAAGATAAAAACATAGCTTGTATTTTTTTGATAATTATAAGATAACTTAATAAGAACTTAGTTGTACTTAAAGGATGACTTAGTTATGATCTTGAGGTGACTTAATCAAGAACTTAATCAAGAACTTATTAAGAACTTGAAGTAACTTGGGGTGACTTGGGGATGACTTAAGGACAACTTGAGAATGACTTAAGTAAGAACTTGAGGATGACTTAGAAGTGGCTTGGGGCAACTTCAGTTAAGAACTTGTGGATGACTTGAGTGTGCATGCGTGGGGTGGGGGGGACGTGCGTGCGTGGGGCGGGGGTGGGGGGACGTGCGTGCGTGGGGTGGGGGTGGGGGGACGTGCGTGCGTGGGGTGGGGGTGGGGGGACGTGCGTGCGTGGGGTGGGGGTGGGGGGACGTGCGTGCGTGTGTGTGCGTGCACCTTTGATTATTTATAAGAAACGAATGTTCAGAATATAATATAGTTATCAGTAAAACAACAAAACAACAACAATAACAGCACACACGCACAAACATTTAAACAATAAGGAAGTGCTTGCATAGGGAAATGGAAAGGGTTTTATGGTTGGCGCTTAAGCGCCGTAAATTCAAGACGGCTGCCGGTCTCTCTGTCAACTGAAGATTATTCAAAGCAGCCACCAAGTGCATTTATCAAAAGCTTGATTTAATAACAAGACAGTTGAATAAAGTACATTCTGTGGCCGCCCGAAGGCAGCCAAAAAAAGTTGAAGCAGGACGTTGAAGCGAAGCAGTGAAGCCAGTAATCACAGCATATATACAAAGTCATGAAGTGCTTGCTAGAAATTCGAGGCAGTCAACTCTAAACAAACCCGACCGCTCCTGCAGGAGCGGTATCTAAAAATAGATCTTACGTCAGCAGTAGGCCTGCTGTGGTCTTACAGTCGCGCACACTGTTGCTAAAGCAGCCAACTCTAAACAAACCCGACCGCTCCTGCAGGAGCGGTATCTAAAAATAGATCTTACGTCAGTGAAGAAACGGCTTGCTACTGCAACCTTGGCCGCTCTAGGGTGGAGCGTTAGTTCTCTGATCGCTTGCCCTAGTTTGCTGTGCCCCTCTTTTCTCAACCAGGCTTGCAACTGGGTTACAGCAGTAATTGCTGTAGCCAAGCTTTTATGGCAGCTCTAATCGCCAGTAGTAGTACATCCGGCATTGTATATTTAAAGCATTTATATAAAGATAGTGCTAGCCACACACTACTCCTCTCCATACTGGTAGATGTACTAAGGTCTGCCTAACCCTATCTAGTTTGTTTGCCAGAACATTCGAAAATCGCCATTCAGTTGCATAAGGGCACCCTTGAAGGCAGATGAACTGGTTAGAATTAGAAAAGTAGAAAAGTATACACATCTTAATACACAGATCAGCTTGCCACATAAACACTGAATCTGTAGTTAACAATCAATCAAGTCTAATACAAACTGAGAACATTTTTGGGAGGAACAGCAAAAATGTTTCAAATACGAATCAGCCGTGTTTACCTCCGCCTTAAGAAATGAACGCCATGTTTTTTAAACATGGCTTTAGCTGTCCCAAGCCAGCTCCCAACAATCAACGCGTGATGGTTTGTTTTGCTTCAGCCAACTTTCAACAATGCGGCGCCATTTATTAGATAAGGAACCATCTCATCAATAGTCAAACACGTATTAAAACTAGCTACATCTTGTTTCATTTCCTTGAACCAACAAACCTTTAAGATAGTCTCTCCGGTTTCACAACATGCTTCGCCTACCTTCAAGACAACTACCAGTTAAGCGCAATGAAGAACAGAGAAAGAGGCGGCTCTCGCTGTATAGTGAGGAACGTGTTAGCACACGCCCGCTGTGCGGGCAGACATGTGAATAGTTGGCTTGCCTTCACTGACTGACTCAACTAATTCTTTCAACAAATACTCTAACATGCAGTTAAAGTAAAACTTATGGCCTCGAATAACAAACCTGTTCTTCAGTAACGTTTTAGCCATTTTAAAATAACACAATTAAAACACAGTGGTCACACCAGAGCGCAAACAAAACACAGCCTTCTTGTTCAATAGTCCAAGCAACAATGGCGGCCCCAGTCGTGTCACGCGACAGCCTCGATTCGGTGTGTCGACGTGGCAATCATTTTCTGATGCAATGGGTTGCAACCCACGAGTGTGCTTTGTTTACACAGCGCGGGCTAGGACAAACTGCCGCGAGCCGTAAATTAAGTGATCAGGTTTCAGCCCCGTGTACAAAGTTTGTAGGTGGAAATTAGTCAGAAGAAGTGTGCGGATTTTATGTCATTTAATTGAGAGAGAGAAAGAGAGTGTGTGTGTGTGTGTGTGTGTGTGTGTGTGTGTGTGTGTCTGTCTGTCTGCCCGCCTCTCTGTCTGTCTGTCTGTCTCTCTCTCTGTCTCTCTCTTCTCTGTCTGTCTGCCGGTGATTCTCTCTCTCTCTTCCGCCACAGGAAAAGGCGGCTTTTAGGCCACTTTCGCCCAAAAACTCGGTGGTGAAGCAAGTGAGTTAGAATGAAGGTTTCCCTGTTCCCTCTCTCGATTTGTTTCTGTCAGTCGACAAGAGCTGGCCAGCCTGGCTGAGGACTGTCCTTGAATGTTTTGCTGTTGGGCGATTTTAATGGTTACGGTCCTCTTTGGGTTAGCGTGAATACTTCGCCCAGAGGCCTCCTTCTGGAAAATATTCTCTCAGAGTTGGATCTGTGCTGTCAGAATAATGGGTCTCCAAAATGCCTACTATTTTCTTTCTTTTTTTCTTTTTTTTTTTTTTTTGTTTTGTTTTGTTGTTGGTACACTTTCGTGTATAGATTTGTGGTCCCTCACTGTTTGTAGACTATGAGTGGTCCTCACAACGATCTGCGTGGAAGTGACCGTTTCAGATTGTTTGAAAGTCCAAAACTACAGGAAGAAGTACATCGTATAAACACCTCATTTTCAAAACGCTAAATGGGGGTGTTTTTTTAAGGAAGTTCTGTGAAGTCCGGATCTTGTAGAAGCCTTGAAAGATAATCATACAAAATGTGCCAAAGCCACTATTCGGACATCATCTAAGAAGCTTTGAATGCTTAAAACACTCTGATTTTACCAATAAAATACACACACATAAGCACAGCATTTGAGCCCATCAAGATCTGCGAGCCAAATAAAGATGTGTTCATAGACCAAGCAAAAGTCAGTTTTGGAGAAATTTCTTATTCAAGCTGAAAGTACGAACGCAGAATATAAAACATACGGAAATAGTTAAGAAAAACACAAACACCTCGTTGCATCACCTCAAACGTCAATCTGTTGGCCTTAATTATTGAACGAAACTCTTCCTCCTGTAATAAATTTGTTGCTTTTTGAGAAACAAGCGAAACAAAGCACTATAAGACAAATTCCGCTTAACTTTTACC
The DNA here is from genome assembly GCA_018398815.1 of Conus ventricosus. Lineage (NCBI taxonomy): Eukaryota > Metazoa > Mollusca > Gastropoda > Neogastropoda > Conidae > Conus > Conus ventricosus. The sequence goes on from CM031621.1 coordinate 21,064,188, forward strand.
CTGCCAAAGCTGAAGACTAGAATGTGGCCTTTTCAGTTAAACTGAAATCAGCTCTGCAAACCTGTAGTGATTCAGCTTCTAGCCCATTACCAACCTCTGAATTATTTCCCATAAAGCTGTCTCCAGACTCAAAATGTGAAATCATGTTTGGACATAAGGTACTTTCTGGCTTTCTGGCAGAAAGCCCTCATCAATCCAATTCCCAAACCCGGAAAATACTGGACCAACCCTTCTATTTATTGACCAGTAGCTCTGACCGGTTGCCTTTTTAAATTAATGAAAAAGATGGCCACTCTCGCCTGATGTGGATACTGGAAACTGATAGACTTTCGGCTGAAGAATCATACGGTTTACACAAATACCATTCTACAGATGACCGTTAGTCCAGCTTAAAACAACTATTCGCACACCTTCATCAACAAAAATGTTGTCGTTGCGTTTTGTTTGTTTAACATGAAAAGACCTACGACACTACATGAAGATCTGATATTTTCATAGCTTCATAACCTAGGTTTTTGAAGCCATCTCATCCTTTTTATCAAAATCCCAGCAAATCGGCAGTTTTAAGACCATGCTGGCACCACGCTGTCTGCTATGCACGAGCAGGTGTAAGGAGTAGTACTCCAGTACAGCATCATTTCTCCTACTGTCTTCAGCATTAAAGTCAATGACATGGTCCGCGCTGTAAACCAAGGTTCTGATTCCTCTGTTTGTTGACGACTTTGCACTCGACGAAGTCGGAGCCACCTATGCTGGCTAACAGCGTCAACTCCAACTCTGCATGGGTAAGATCCAACAGTGGGCTGAAGAAAATGATTTTGCATTTAAACAACCAAAACCGAATGTATCTAATCCCACAACTTCACAACTTTCGACCATACTTTGCTGACACTGGAATTCGACTGGATAAATCCACCATTCCAGCTATAAGGCAAGTCAAATTTCTGGCTGTTATTTTGATAGAAAAACTAAAGTAAACATTTCAAGTCGCACCCAGCATTGAAAACTTCTTTTTTTTAAATGGTAATAATAACAATAGCAATAATGATGATTACAATATTACTTCTACCACTGCTGCTACTCGATAACGATAATATTAATATTAGTAATAATGATAGTAGAACAGGTATAATAACAGTGGTGATAATAATAATGATTATACTAACAACGACAAAAACAATGATAATGACAACCACCACCACAACAATAATAATAATGATAGTGATAATAATAATGATGATAATAACATTAAAGATGATAATAATAATGATAAAAATGATAATAGCAATGATAATAATGAAATAGTAATAGCAACAATAATGATATTGATTACAACAACAACAACAACAATAATAATAATAACCATCATCATCATCATCATCATCATGATAATAACAATAATAGGAATTATGAATACCACCACTTCTATTCATGATAATGATAGGATTAGTACCAACATGACAACACTAATGGTAAGAGTCATTCTAATCACTTTTGAAACTTGTCAACCTAGTTGAGTCAGCTCTCTACCGCCGACCAGGACTCAAACCCGGATCTCCTGGACGGAAGATTGAAAGCATGGCCATCTGTTCGGTGATGATCGCCGGTTGACACCCGTCCATCCGCCCGTGACCCCGTGTTTCCTAACACTCTCTTACCGCTGACTCCGTTCTCCAAATGTGACGGAGCGACTACAGTGAAGGACATGTTATGGGACCTTAGGGGCTCCAAAAGTCGTTATATGACACCCCCCACCCCCACCCCCACCTTTTTTTTTAATGAAAAGTCACGTCTTGTTTGTAAGCTCAGTAAACCCATTACTTTGACATCAACACACATCTTGCACCGAAGTTGACGAGATAAGCAATCGCTCGTTCTTCATTTTTGTTATCCTGAATGTTGTTTTTTCTCTCGCCTGAAGAAGACCTCAAGAGGTGGAAACGCGTCGTGTTTTGTCTCGTGATTCGTTTGTTCCTGTTTTGGCGGATGTGTTACTTAAACTTTTTAAGATTTGACATCAAAGTCATTATTAAGGTGGTGGCTTTGCTTTCCTTGTTGTCTGGATTTTTCGGCCTTATGTTGATATATGCTGACATAATGACCACGAAAACGAGTGGTTACAACTCATCAAAAAAAAAAAAAAAAAAATCCTGAGCATGCGCACTTGTATCATTAGTATCGTTGCGTAGATCTGTGGCAGATTCACAGACACAGCATTCATGAAGAGCAAATGCTGATGAGCTTGATGCCGGAAATAGCTGCGATAATTGATTACCTGTTTTGGTAACTTACAACTCACTGGGGGTAAAAGATGGTCTTTGTTTTGTTTTGATTTTGTTTTTCAAACATTTTTATTAACTTTGTACAATAGTTTACATAGTGAAGACAAAAACAAAAGAAAAGGGTGAAACAACAACAACAACAACATTACAAGTATCTTCCCACCCACCCCCTTCCCCGAACAAGCACCAACCCACCCCCTCCCTCCTCATCCACTCCCCCCTCCCCCTTCCCCCCTCACCTCATCAAGCTGTTGACAACATGTTGATCAGATATTACTTACACATGTATCTTTTTTTAACATGGTTACAATGTGATATACAATAAAGTATTCAATAAAGTGTGCATATTCCAATTATATCAAAGTATATGCATGTCCGAGGGCACAGAGCATAGGTTGACAGACTGATAAATACATACATACATACACTTATACAATAGGGAAGGAAATACAGACAAAAATGTTGTCGGACAGAAGGGATTGGACGTTAAGGAGCTGAGAGAATGCAGATATTGTGAACTGTTTTCCAACAGTTATGATAATGAGTCTCATTGATAGTTCTAATAACAAATTACATTGACAAAAAAGAAAGGTTTACCACCATACAAACAGTGTCATGTGTCATGAAAGAAAACGGTACCAGCAATTATCCCCTATTTACAAGGAGGTTGATAAAACCATTAAACAGAGGACGCAAGTGGTTCATATGTCAGCCATTCAGTGTGGAAATCTTTACAGTTCATGTTTATGTACGCGTTATGTTTTCCAATCTTGTATCGAAATTCTAATGTTTTCAGAAAACCTGTTACATGAGAAAGGCTGCTTTTTAGTTTGCATGTGTACATACATTGTTTTGACAAAAGAATGATGAAGTAGAAAATACAATCAATAGTGATCGTTGCATCAAATCCTAAGAGAACTAGTGCTTCAGTTAGATGTATATTCTGGACATTGTACATTTCTCTGTTATTAGTTCAGTAAAAGTGTCCCAGAAACGCTGAGCATAAGTACACTTCCAAAACATATGGTCAATACTATCCTTTAACAGCCCACAGAAGCTGTACCTGTCATTATTGACGTCTCCAATTTCTTTTAAAATGATATTCATTTCTGAACATCTGTGTACCAGTTTGAGTTGAAACCCTTTGAGCTTTATGTCCGCTATTCTATGAGCATGTCGGAAACATGATTCCCAGTCATGAGTCTGAGACAGTCTAAAATCCCATTTTTCGCAACATGGAGCTCTTAAAATATCATCAATCAAATATCATAGCACATCTTTGAAGCTTTATACGTGACGAACAATTTTTCATAGCAGAGAGGAGGACTGATATATTTATTGTTGTTGATATCTATTCCAGTTGTCTTTATATAATCGAGTATTGCGAACTTATACCTGGCGAAAGTGAGAAAATTAATATCGACATCGTATTTTTCCTTAAAACTTCTGCGTGAAAGAAACTGTCCATCGTAATCAAAGAAATGTGCTAGATAGTAAACATTTTTGTTTTCAAGTTTTCTGGAAACAATGTTTTTTTCCCCAACTTGAACATGTCTATTGTAGCATACTGGTTCGGCTTATAGTTCAGCAGAATTTTGGGCACACATTTGTAATAGAAAAGTTTATATGCTTCAAAAACATCTGGCCAGAATCAGTTGCATTTTGTAAATTTTGAAGCAATCTCTGGACCATGTTTATTGATCAAGGACCATTGAGGGATGTTACTGAGTAGAATCTTTTTCCACTTGTGCTATGATCTTTCACTTATACGAATCCAAGACACTTTCAAGGATGTGACAAAAATCTTTAACTCGGGAAGACCGATACCTCCATTTTTTTTTCTTTTACACTTTTATGCGCACTTTTTCGACTGATTTTGTCTGCTCTTTTATTCCACACAAATTTATAACAGATTTGTTGGCATGACTGGAAAAAAAAATGTGGTGGATTTGGCAAAAGCAGCCAGAGATGGATTAGTTTTGAGAGCATCACAGATTTTAATATAGCGATTCTACCAAGGGGGGTTCTCTGGGGTTTTATCCATATCTTAAACAAGTATTTGACGTCAGCAAGCTTTTCTGCATACTTCCTTCTTACACATTTTTTTTCAAATTGTTGGTGAACCAGACTCCTAACATTTGAAATTTTGAAGGGTTCCGCTCAACTTCTAAATGTTCCATATAATGAACTTCACTGTTTTTCATACTTCCCGGCCAAATTGCACTTGTTTTACTCAAATTCACATGAATACCTAACATATCATCAAATTTAAAAAGAGCTTCAATACAGGTTTCAGAAGATTTTCTATCACCCGCGAGCAAACATTCTGTATCATCCGCACACTGTGAAAGCTTATATTCAGTATCATTTATCTTAATTCCCTTAATGTTCTGATTTTCTCTCACCATGATGGCTAATATCTCAGCACAAATTGCAAACAAATATGGGGAAATTGAGTCTCATTGTCGACAACCTTGCTTGATTTCAAACCAGTTTGAAACTTGGCCGTTTACATCAGCAGAAGACTTTATACTTTTGTTGAATATGCTTATCCATTTACATATATCTTTCTGGAAACCAAATGCTTTCAGTACTTTAGACATAAAATTCCAGATAATCGAATCGAATGCCTTTTCAAAGTCTACATTTAACAACAGGCCAGGTAGATTATACAACCATCAATCTCAGATTATCACCGATATATCTATGTTTGACAAATGCTGTTTGATCTTCATTTACAATCTTAGGCAATACAGGTTTTATTCTGTTTGCAATACAAGATGATCCTATCTTATAAACTACATTCAAAGGTGAAATTGGTGTCCAGTTTCTTATGTCGTCACTGACGAGAAAAAGTCTATGTCTATAAACTGCCGCGGTGTATCCCCTTTCGGAATACATGTTATGATTCCTTCTCTCTGAACACAAGAAAGTTCTCCTTTTTTTTAACCCTGTGTTCAGAGCTCTTACAACGAATACACCAATCTTTTTCACACAAAAAATTAAAGAATTCTGCACTAAAACAATCAGAACCAGGGCTTTTGTTGTTGTTTTTCATCGTCTTAAGGACAGATGTCGCTTCCTCTAGAGTGATTTCTCCTTCTAATTCGGCAGCTTCAGCTTCATTTAAACATGAAATGTCTTTCACCAGATTTTTAATATCACAATCCTCAACAGCAGACCGGCATACAGATATATATATATATACAATAAACTAATGAAGGTCGCAGTGTGTGAGGGAAAGTAACCACATTATGTTAGTTTATAATTGTGTATATATATATATATATATATATATATATATATATATATATATATATATATATATATATATATATATATATGTGTGGTGTGTGTGTGTGTGTGTGTGTGTGTGTGTGTGTGTGTGTGTGTGTGTGCAGCTTCTACTTCTTACAAGATGTCTTTTTCATTTGTCACCACATATACATTAACAAAAAGGGAACTGCTTTTTTTCCTATTTCAACAAGAAGTATAGCATAGTTACCTATGCCTCGTTTAACTTTGAGTTAGTGTAAATATTGTTAAAAAACAGGGGAGAGGAAAATCTTGAGGTAATCTCATGGACAGTTCATGGCGTTTTGTCTAGCGAGAAAATTGAAATATGCAGGCAGGTGATACACTTTTAAGTCCGTGTAGACTTGAAATTTTTTTTTTAATGGTGTGCCATATTTGGCCGTGAATGAGAAACAGTTTTGTGCCAGCTACATACAGGCCACTCATTTTGCACCTTGTATCATTGAAAAGAGGAACAAAAACTCTTTGTGAATTTAATGTGAGGTACCACTAACTATAAAATATGTTCTAAGAGTTGGAGCTTACGTAATGTGAGACATAACACTTTGCAGCAGTCTTCGAAATCACACACACACACACACACACACACACACACACACACACACACACACACGCACAGAGAGAGAGAGAGAGAGAGAGAGAGAGAGAGAGAGAGAGAGAGAGAGAGAGAGATGCGCGCGTACTCGTGCATGTGGTAAGTCAGGCCGTTGTTTGAGAGAGAGAGAGAGAGAGAGAGAGAGAGAGAGAGAGAGAGAGAGAGAGAGAGAGAGAGAGAAGAGACAGAGAGAGAGAGAGAGAGAGAGAGAGAGAGAGAGAGAGAGAGATGCGCGCGTACTCGTGCATGTGCGAAGTCAGGCCGTTGTTTGTTTTGCTGGTTTTTCTTTGGATCCATGATTTGAAATGATCGCTGATCTTCTGCATATTTCGTGTGACTGGAGGGGAAAGGGTAGGGGTGTGTACATTCCAACCGACTGTGGCAGAGTGTATGTCACCAGCTAATGAATCATTCAAGGAAGCATGTCTAGCTTTCTGACTGGTGTAAAGTGGGCTCTTCCTGCCCATAAGCATGGCTGCGAAAATTACTAAAGTAATGATGATGGACACATCTGTTCTGGGCCATCCTACAAATTAAAGTACAAATTATGATATTTTAGTTTTCTGAACTGTTCAATGTACTTGATGATTTTTAAATGACAATTTTGCTGTGCTTGAATTGTGTAGCTTTATATTACTTTTTTTGTGCTCAGTTGTGCTACAGCGCTATTTCTTTATTATTTCTTATTTATTTCTATGTGTCCAGGTTCTTCTGCTTAACATTTTTTACTTGCTCGCTTGTTTGTGTGCTGTTTATTTGTTTTGCTATTTGGGTTTTCTTTTCTCTTTGATTCCATTATCGTAAAACTTCCTAACATATTATTTGTGATTTTTCAGTTAACTTTGTTACTTTTAACCTGCTTGTCTATCTGTTTTGTTCTAACTTCGCCATCGCCTTCGTGTTATGTTCATGTGTATCTAACTTTAGTTTTTTCCTAAATGTTAACTATCCAATCAGTCTTTCCGTTGAACCTCACCACACACACACACACACACACACACACACACACACACACACACACACACACAAACACACACACAAACACACACACACACACACACACAACACACACACACACACACACACACACACACACACACACACACACACACGCACGCACAGTCTCACACACGCTCGCACACACATCTCTCTCTCTCTCTCTCTCTCTCTCTCTCTCACTCTCTCCTCTCTCTCTCTCTCTCTCTCTCTCTCTCTCTCTCTCTCTCCTCTCTCTCTCTCTCTCTCGTCTAACACACCACTATAAACTGAAGAATGATTCCAACCAAAGACTGTACTTGTTCCAACCAACACACACACACACACACACACACACACACACACACACACACACACAACAGTCGCTCCTTTCAACGTAGAACAAGAGGACTATTATGCCACTATAACCTGAGTGGACCCGGTGTAACGATCCATTTTAACTCCCCTCCACTTTTTAACTCCCCGGGAGTTAGAATTAGCACGTGCCAATTTTAACTCCTCGGGAGTTAAAACAAACCACGCCAGAATGACTCCCCCACCCCACCCCCACCCCACCCACCCTGTTTTAGATTAACTCCCCAACCCCAAAACATTCAGTTTTATGTGTTAGTCACGATATGAGATATAAACATTTAATATACACCTCCCTCCCCCTCTCTCTGTTTTGCTCTGCTGTCTGTCCCTCTCTTCTCCCTCCTCTCTCTCTCTCCTCTCTCTCTCTCTCTCTCTCCCCCTCTCCTCTCTCTCTCTCTCCTCCCCCCCCCCCCCCCCCCACCAACTTTCTTTCAGTCTCTCGCTCACTCTCTCACTCTCCTTGCTTGTCTGTCTGCCTTTTTGCTTGTCTGTTTGCCTCTCTTAATCTCTCTCCCTCTCTCTTCGCTTGTCTCTCTGTCTGCCTGTCTATTTGTTTATCTATCTCAGTGTCTCTGTCTCTAGTGTCTTCCCCCACTCCCCATCTGTCTGTCTGTCTGTCTATCTGTTTTTCTTTCTTTCTTTCTTTTACTCCCTCCCCCCCCCCCCCTTCTCTCGCTCTCTCTCTCTCTCTCTCTCTCTCTCTCTCCGTCTCTCTCTCTCTCTCTCTCTCTCTCTCTCTCTCTCTCTCTCTCTCTCTCTCTCTCTCTCTCTCCCCTTCTCTGTCTCCCCCCCCCCTGTCTCTCTCTCTGCATGCTTCTAGTCAGCTTTGTTTATTATTATTAGTGTTTCTGTGGGTGTACCATTCTCCATAAAGTCAATCGCCAATAGGTGCCTCTCGACTTTTTCACTTCGGGAATAGTCCACTCCCTTTGTGCTACACTCAAACGTAACTCCGGGAGGATGGCTGGCTCCAGAGTAGTTTCGGTTAGGTGTGAATCTGTACGTACTGTTTCTGGTATATCCTACTGGCGTCTCTGTTGGGTAATTGGACAGTTTAACGACTCTCCAGGGCGCGGCTTCCCGCGCGACGGGTTTGATATACAGTCCATGGATTCTCTTTGTGCAGTTTGGGCATTTGTTGGTACTGACGTTACATTCACAACGTAACATCACCGGCTGGGTCTCCGCGCGTACCTCGCTCCTAAAATCGCAGCCATCGACCGCCACGAAGAAAAATATAAACGGTAGAATCATATCGCTCTGTTTTCTTTTCAGAACTCTCATTGTCTTACTGCTAAACGTTGCTACTTGCCACCACTTTTTGAGCAGTTAGCTGGGAAAAAAAGGAGGGAAGGTTGGGGAGTGTGTTTAACTCAATTGTATGGAGCATGTCTATCCTAAACAGTACTGAAAGTTTGTAACCAGTACTCTAGAGCGTCTTCTGGATTAGTATAATTGTAGACATTCGAAAACGGTGAGCTGGAGAGATCAGTAAGAAAGCTATTCTCCTCAAATCTTACAGAGGATCTGTAGGTCACATGTTTGTGACATGTTTGGGGGATTTTAATTCCATTTTTCGCTCATGTGACACTTGCTGGAAAAATGGTCACTGTAACCATTTACAGGAATATTTTGTTCAACGATGTTTTGTGCGTCTCTGACATAAATGTGGTCAGTTAGTGTTCTGCTGGTCGCAGTTACACAGGAAGAGGTTTCAATTATCTGAGATAAATTGTACGAGGAGAATATATCTTTCCATGATTGCTGAAGTTTCAATACATCAATATTAAAGTCACCTAGCAGTATAATTTCGGTAGCTTCAAGAGATGCTGCATCCATCACGGCAGTGAATTTGTCCATCCAGTCAGCGTTTTCAGAGAGGTTTCTGTAAGTTATGCCGACTCAGACTGGTTTTGTTCTTTTCAGCCTAATTTCTAGCGAGGCTGACTCAGTTTGAAAATTTTCAATATGTTGTAAACGGTGCGTATTTAAAGTTTCATGAGTGTAAACTAGTAGCCTATACTTGCAGACTTGGGAAGTATTGGGTCTTTGTGAATAACATTACAGCCAGAGATGATAACATTATTGTTAGGGACTACATCTGAGAGTCTGGATTCTGTAAAACCAAAGACAGGAAATGGTTTGTCAGTATTTTGTAATATTGAAGATGCTTTATGTTATTTGTTTTGAATACTATTAATTTATTGGCCGATGCACAGTCAATGTTTCTGAGACCACGCTGACAGTGACTTTACTATGGTGCATATAACAATGAAGGAAAAATTGACAGAGATAGTGAGAGAGAGCATAAAACATATTAAGCAAGGTGACACAATTATAAACTATGAATATACACAGTCAAAAGAGATTGGTAAATCACGACACAATTACTACTACAATACACTTGTATGACGAAATCTATACTCAGGAAATGGAAAACATAACATCACTAGTTCCTGAATCTCCACGCAGACACACGGTTACTTCTTAGTCTCCAGCTCATATTACGAGAATGAGATAGAAGGCAACCAGTGAGTAATTTTTTCATTAGTTCCACATTCCCAGGCATCTCTTCTTTTTTTCTGGCCCAGCTAATATCACTCATAGCAAAAAACAAAATTGAAACTGAAACAGCAACACGCCAAACGATTTTTTCCCCAAGGGACACAATTGGTAACATGTCTGCACAAGAGTGCTCTCCCCTACAAATGGAGACGGCTTAGCTACGGAGACGCATGACTGTATGCCTTGCGTGGGAAGACAATACCAGGATTACAGGTAACTCTAAAGTGAAAGCTAATGCGATCACATGGTCTGTGGTGGCCCCGCTCTATGGGTTTGTTTCTTTTGTAGAGTTTCGGTGTTGAGTACCCTGAGGCAGAAGAAATCGAATCGCGAACCATAGTCTTTACAAGTTCCAGACCAAACAAGTGTCCGACAAGAAATCGTCGGTTTGTCAATAATCCGCATTATTCAGGGCGATCAGTTTTTAATATCAACCAACAAAGCCCTTCTGTAGCTACCTCATCATCCCCCATCCCCACTCCACTTCCACTTTTGTCTCAGTGTCATTGATTGGAGCTTTCAGTTTGAGTTGCAAAGCGAGACGACTGCAGGCGGAAATCTAAACAAATCTTAAATAAATGTCCATGTTCTCTGGGCGTTTCGCTAACATTTATTTAAGATTTGTTTCAGTTTGAGGTTGTCACTGATCGGCGCTTTCGGTTTGAGGGCGAGGTGCTGTCGGAAGCAGGTGGCCCCCAAACAAAAACTCGAGATTTGCCAGTTAGCCTTTAAAGTCTGAACTTGTGAAAGCGATATGCATTAATCAAGAGGACAGCAAAGAATAACTATGGAGCAGTAAATGTCGAGAACCTTACATTCTGATCTGTCATCGGTTGGATTGATCTCAGTAGATCAAAGCTGTAAGGCTGCAGTTTAATTCAACAGAACAACATCAGTGATTTACATGTATGCATGATTATGATGCATTGTTTTTGTAAAGCATTAACCAAGTGTGATCTCCTGACCAACAGTCTGTGACAGTGACTCGAATTTAATGAACAGTATGGTAAACTTGAGTGCTTGGTTACTACATGTTAACGTATTACCACTAGCAGAGGCCAAGAAGGGGACAAACTTTTCCTAAGAGAAAAAGTATTTACCATTTGAAACGCCTGTCAGGTTGACCTGACAATTCAAGTATGTACCTTTTTCTATCGTCAAGTGATAAATTTAGGTTTCAATATGGGATTAGGTTTGAATCAGATTTGGAATTCCACAAACAGAAAATAATTGACAGTAAACAAGTGGGGTAACTTTTGCTCCCATAAGAGAACCTAACACAGAGTAACTTTTATTCAAGACTGGCACAGCCTTTTAAACTTGAATAAAGTCAGACAAATACATATATAGACGAACAATCTAATAGTGGGGGGGAAAACAAGTGCAGTCCAACAACTAAACTGTCTTCATAGTAATGACTTGGCAAAGATTTGGACTTAAGGAGGGGGGGGGGGGGGGGGGGAGAAGGGGGGGGGGGAGAAGGGGGGGGGGGGAGTTTGAAGATGGAGAAACTGGGAACATGAAATTAAGAAAATATATTACAGATATGAAAACTCTTCACTAGCTGCATAAGGGTATCACATAGCCTATTACTTCAGAGTAGTCTGAATAGACAGTGGTGAGTGAAGCAGACTCAGAAGTCCAGTTTTGTCCTTCTTATCTTCCTTGACAGAAACTGATGAGATGAATGAACTCTAGGATCCCCAGAGGAGGAAGCTGCAGTTTGAGGTTTAAGTTTCTGAATGAAGTGGGTAGGGTGACAGCTTACTTATATTTCTTGATAATCTATATATAATTTCCATTTTCCACCATAAATTGGAACACGAAAAATGCTGCAAGCAAACAAAATCAAGTGTGAAGTATTGCAAATATAAGGAAAAAAAGTCTTTAACATCTGAAAACGACTCCCGTGTACTTCTGTCAAAGCATGGTTAATACACAAACACACACAAAACACACACACACACACACACACACACACACACACACACACACACACACACACACACACACATACACACATTCTCTTTTGTTAAGATGCCATTTGCTAAACACATGTACTTGCTTTCTGAGCAAGATTTCTGTCCTTCTACCCTTCTTTGACTCGTTCAAAAGTTGCAGAAGCTCCCTCTGCCCAGCACAGATGACTATTGGCTTGTCTTTTCCAAACACTGACATCACACTCACTAGTCACAGGTCAGACATCTCTACGTGGTACACATTATATAATTTGACGATAAAAAAGAACAGAAAAAGGCTGCCAGTAATTTGGGCCTCTAAATGCACTGGTATTAGCAGTGAGGTGTGACTTGTTCACTGATTCAGCTCTGATGTGGCCCTTTGCGGTCGGCTGGGCTATAAGCAACATTATCTTGTTCACTGATTAAAGTGAGGTGTGACTTTTTCACTGATTTGCCATCGTAAATGACAGCATGGGAGTGACCAGTGAGTGTGGAATAAAATGCTGAAATTGAAAGGGCATTGTGGATTTGTCTTTTCTGTTTCAGATTATCACAGTGTGGAGACATCTTCAAAAACTGGATGTATAGTAAATTGATCCCGATGGATGGAATGCAACAAACATCTGCTTTGCTGAGAGCACAGACCATGAACACGCCTTGTATTACCATGTGATCATGAAGTAATTCTGTTATTTACATGTACATATTAACACAAAAAAAGGTTGTTTCCGCCCATTTGTCATCAAGCATAGACTGCTCAGTGACTTCAAGTTCAAACTGGCTTGACAGTGAAACTACAATGTGAAAGACAGTTTTCATGTCTGCAAAATGCTCAGTGAGTATGAAAATGGTTACCTTTATCACAAAATGAATCTGGATGTTTCCACCTCTCTCATAATGTAAAGGCTGCTGCCTGCATCATTCTCTCACCACACATATCAAAACAATGTCTACATCAGCACGGTCAAGCCGGCGCTCACAGCCATCGGGGTCTTTGAACAGAACTAGCGGCCCTAACAGCTCCCAGTTGAACATGTCCAAAGTCAGTATCCCTCTTCGAAGTGCTGCCCATCCGCAGAGCTCCATGCAAGTCGGAATCCAGGGCAGCGCCATGACCTTACCTACCCCCCGGCCCAGCTCACAGACCAGGAGGCAATCCATGCCTGCCAGCTCCAGAGACGGTCCCTCTGTGTCCCATGAGGCCTGTGAGAAGGAGAAAAGGCTTCTGCTGGTCAGTGGGTGCACGCTGTGCAGAAATGAGACTGTGCATGTGTCTGAATGGAATGAGAGCTTAGGCTGATTGTACCCCCTCCCTTCCTGTTCCCATCTCCGTACCCCCTTCCCACCTGTCAGTTTTCTTCCTCCTGCACCCTTTCCTGTCCTCACCTCCCAACTATGACCCTGAGACCTTAGAACATTTTCTTCTGTAGTCCCATAACCAGAACTAGCACAATCTTTGTTATTTACATTCCAGTAATCTGCATTTTTCTAGAGAAATCAGCTACTGGAACTGAGCAGTCATAAACATTTTTTTTTAAATACAGTCCCAAAATGTTGTGAACTGGATTTTGTTTCCAAGAGCTAAATTATCGTATGGCAGTCTTTCTTTATGTCACGCTTCCAGTTGTTACCAAATGTCTTCCAACCCATCTTTGATCTCTGTCATTATGCCTGCAGGGTTGTTGTTGAACTTGCTTAAGAAACCATTTCTTGAATTAAAAAGAAATGAGTTCAAGAGTCTCTAACCGGTTGAAAGCTTGCCTTTCATTTCTAGCAGATTGGAAAAACTGGAATTCTCATTCTCTTGAGCACTTCACTTTATCTGCATACAAAGATGAACATTTCATATATATAGACTCTTTTATCTTCATGTTGTCACTGACATTCTTTCTTCCATGGATAAGACAAACTGTTCTTTATTCTTTTACTCTATTATGTTTGACACCATCAAGTGTATCAGTCTCGTTTCCTATTTTGAACGTGTCTCTGGCAATAGCTCTGTAGCTTTTTACTGGTTCCCCACAACCTGAACTAACTAGTATGTCTGTGTCAACAGTTTTTCATTCAACCCAACCCATCTAGTTGTAGCAGTCCTTAAGGATCAGCTCTTGATACTGATTTATTTGCAATTATTTATTTTGTATACTACACCACCCCTGTTTGATCACTGCTTACTTCCAGATGGCACTCAGCCTCAACAGTCCTGCCATCCCAAAATTCACTCACTGACACATACATTCTAAAGCTTTGTCTTGCACATGTTGTAGACATAAAATAACAAGCTGAAGCTCAATGATGACAGCCATAAGCGGCCCTATGCTCTGAATGTGTTGTTTCATCTGTCATCAGACGTTCTTCTATCATGATAGGTTCCAGCACTTTAGATCTCCTTTCCTTATCACACAAGAACCTAATTCAGGTTTCTTATCGATTTCACTCTCCCGCTGAATTAACATAGCATGAAAGTCTGTCAGGTTTTGTTATTTTAAGTTAAAAATAATTAGTTTAATCAATTTTAAGTTAAAAATAATTAGTTTAATCAATCAAGACGCTCAAGCTGAAGATTCTACAAATATTCCTGTTTCTTCTTGTATCCCTTGTAGTCTAGATTATAGCAACTCTTTCTTATCTGTGCTGCACTTCAGCCACTGCAGAGAATTGGAAACTTGGTAGCATGTATACAGAATGGTATGATGAACCTTGTACTCCATTTATGATGAAACATCACAGACTCCCAGTCTCAGAGAGAATGGTTACAGACTGCATGCATAATTAGTTTCAGCACCATAAGTGGCTCTGCGCTAGTAGATAATTTGTCTGATCTGGTTTCTGTTTATACCCCTTTCCAGTCTCACCCTCTCTGCTCTGCCACTGACATGGGAATTAATCAGTCATTGGTCAGCATCATTTCAAACTTGAGTGCCATGGCTTTCGCTCCTTCTCCATGAAGGGTCAAATTGAATTCTCTGCATCTTCATCTCAGACTCACCATCTCCATTAAATCCTTCAAATTCCAGCTGAACTATCATCTGTTTCAACAATATTATGCCCCCTCTCATTTCACGAAAGCAGTATTGCACTGCGAGAAAACTATGTGCATTTCTCTGTTTTTGGCATTGTGTTGTCATTGTTGTTTTTAAACTTATGCATTTTTTTCATCATATGTATTATATGTTTGCGTGTTGTTTGTTTCTTTCTTTGTTTGTGTTGTGGGATTATATGTAGATTTGTTCATTTGTTTGTTTTTATTTTTCCTAAAGGAACTTACTTCACTTTTGACATGCATGACAAGAATAATGTATATATGTAGCAAACAAGGTAAATATAATGATTTATTATTGTGCCAATAATGCAGCAAACAATACATGAACACAC
>CM031621.1:21082130-21147404 GCA_018398815.1 Conus ventricosus
ACAGAAGGAAGTAATTTCTTCATTCTTTTCTTTTTTTTCTTCCCCACAAACGTATATATGCTGATGATTCAGTTGCAGATTTTTAGGCGTTTGCTATGAATACTTGGTGATACAATCAAACTGACTTGGAATGATGAATACTACACTGACTTGGAATGATGAATGCATTGATTTGTTCTGGTCTGTTCAAAACACTTCAGATTCTATTTAGTTGTATGCATATGTATTTACAGAAGTAGATACATGGAGATTCAAATAGAGAGGAAGATTCAGGGGGTAAAGGGTTCTGAGATCGGCATATCCTCTGGCTGGAGATGTCAAGAACATGTTGTTAGTTTGCTTTCCAGGCACTATTGGCCTTTGTGCTCCAACCATGATATCTTTTAAATGGAAAGTAGACCAAATGTATTAACGTTTTTGTTTTGTTTTTACTGTACAGAAACTTTGATTTTACTGTACAAAAACTTTGATTTTACTGTACAAAAACTTTGATTTTACTGTACAAAAACAAAGTGTGTTGGTCACGTCCGCTATACATGCACAGGAATGTCAGGAGAGAAAACCCTCAGTAGTGATTTAATGCACATTCCTGATGAAGAGAGGAATTTTATACAGAGTATTTCTCGAAAACAGTTGATATGCTAATACACACACTGCATGGTCAGTGGAAACAAAAAACTAAACAACGTCGTTGCATATTGCATGTACATGTAAGAGTATGGACGGTAGAAACTTGCATGCTGACACATGCATCATTGAGCCATGGCAGTGTCTTCATTGTGCTGCTGGTTGCTGACTGCAGATGGCCGACATGATTGCTGCCAAAGACCGAGAGATTGCCGATCGGGACCAGGCTATTCAAAGACTTAAGATGCAGATGACTGACGGTCTGAAAGACGGCTCTTTGTAAGTCTGTGTGTGTGTGTGTGTGTGTGTGTGTGTGTGTGTGTGTGTGTGTGCGTGTGTGTGTGTGTGTGTGTGTGTGTGTGTGTGTGTGTTTTGTGTGTGTGCGTGAGTGTGTGTGTGTGTGTGTGTGTGTGTGTGTGTGTGTGTGTGTGTGTGTGTGTGTGCAGAGTATCTTTTTATTATCATTATTCGTAGTATTATTGTTATTATTATCATGCCTGCATAGCACCTATCCTCGATTAGAGACTAAGCTTTAAGCGCTTTATGATCTACACTCACATTTACACAGTAGGTTGCCCACCTTGATGTAGCCAACCGAAAAGCTTCTTATTGGTGCCAGTCATTCGTTTTCCATGTCACTTAGTTGCATATCAGTCACTCAGACTTTCGCTCCTTCCTTTGGTGAATTTTACAGAGGATGCACGATATGTGTTTAATTGTCATGTGAACCAAAAGCCAAACTGGTCTTCTCTTCCAAAACTTGATGATGGGATTTTACATGTGCTCAGGATCTTATGTGTGTGTTCAGACATGGAACCTGCTCTCATTCAAAGGAGTTTTTGGGAAATGGAGTCAGAACCAGTGTTAACTCTGAATGAAAAGTGCCTCTGTACTGAAATGCCATGGCAGAGATTCACACCCACAGCCCTGGGATCATCATAATCGCAAGTCTGGTGCTCTGCTAACCGAGCTATTCTAACTGTATTATCCAGGTGTGGGTGTTCGGTTTATGTTTGTTTTTCATTACCCTCCAACTGGGCTCCTGGTAGCTGTTGTTTTCAAGCTAAGCTCCTAAATAGAATTTACCCCCTGAATATGATTTACCTCCAGAACAGAATTTACCCGCTGAACAGAATTTACCCACAGAAAAGAATTTTTCACCTGAATAGAATTTAAAAGAGTCATCAGTGAACACCTGAAATGTTTCTTTTACATTCCGGCCTCATATCCATAGTCCCCATTTTCGCCCTGCAAAGTTGAATCTGACATTTGGCTCATGGATTACCATATGTTAGCCTGCCTTGGGCAAGATACACAATGCGCTGGGCTTTGCTGTGTTTGATTACGTCATGAAATAAATGGCATCTCTTTCAGTTTTGCTCTGACAAGGGAGAACACTGTAAAGGATGTGTGGGCTTGCACAGCATACCTCCATCTGCAGTGGTTACACACACCGTGGGATTCAGAGGGCTGGCTGAAGTGACCGCTACAGTATACAGGGTGGACTGACACCTGATGTCTACTTTTAAAGGGAATTCTATGTGCCATAATGCACAAAATAGTCGTCAACAAGAGCTCTGCTCCAACCTCACACACACACACCACCCTATTCTTCCATCCCTCCATCCCTCCATTACAGTCAAATTATGTTCTAGCTGACTGTACAGTGTAAGATGATACATTATCACATCATGATGAGAAGTGATGCGTGGGTGAAACTTCTTCAGTCTGAGGACGGAATCCGTTTTATGAAATCATTCAAGACGGAATTTTCCGTTTTTCGTAAATCTGGAAAAAAAAAAATGTTTTTCAAAATAGTCTCTAAAATTGCGCAAATTACATATCGAGTGTATCTTACCATAAAACGGAAGAGCCGAATCGGAAGTACTCTTTATTTTAGGGAACAAAGATAAAGCACCATTTGCCGAAATCTAGATTTAGAGTTTGGAGTTAGTTGGAAACCGTGAGAATGTCCTATCTTAAAGAAGGTGATTCAGTTGAGGAGATCGATGCTGGCATCACTAATAAGTGGCGATGGGCTTGGGTGAACTAAACAGATGATGAAAAACGACAACATCGTGCTTGGTGTTTGAAAACGAACAAACCTGGTGTAGCGTTTTGCCGCGTGTGCAACTCGACCTCAAGTATGGATCCAATGGAAAATCTCAGCTAGCAAAGCATGTCAGAAGTCCGGACCATATTAAAAGCATGAAGGTAAGAATTTCAATAAAATCTTTTTTAGCAGCCCTCCATGCCCCCCCCCCCCCCCCCCCCCCCCCCCCCCCCCCCATCCATCTTACCCCCTAGTGACACACACGCACGCACACACACACACACAAAGATGAATGTAAGGCACAGAGAGAGAGAGACATAACAGTATGAAAAAGATATTTAAAGAAAGAAAAAAAAACATAAAAGAAAAATAACTATGATGGTTAGTTTTCGGGTAAAAGGATGGGGAAAACTACTAAAGGTTCTATTTCTTCCGTGTAATAAAATGGGTTAGTTTTGGAAGTACAGTGGAAACTCTCTATTAAGACTTTAGAACATGCACAGATTTGTGATCTTGATACCCTTAGCCTATCTATATCCAAGGCACCTACCAAGCTGGTTTTTGGGGGGTAAGTTTTTTTCTTTCTTTTTTTTCTTCTAAATTTAAATGAGTTTTGTTCACATATAAGCAATAAATATGTGTTTCAAACAAGGCCTCAGTTCCAAATTTCCTTTCACCAGAGGCCACGAAAACTGTCTGAATTTTTCAAAAAATCAGTTTCGGCCAGTTTCCAGTTCTGTGCCCCTTTCATGCTCTGCTATCATGCTGACCACAGTTTGTATCCCCCCTCCCTCTCCCCCCTCCCTTCATGTCCACGCCTATTGTGAGGTTAGAAAATGCTGAGATGAGGTTGTGTCCTATTTTGATGAAGGTAATGTCCTGAATTCAAGGATCTCTTCCTGTGGCAAAAGTTGGATTTGTTAGGGAGAGCTTGTCTGCAACTGATGATGTATTGCAAGGTGAATCTCGATGAATGGTGATCAGTATTCATCAAGTTGAGTCGATTTTTTTTTCTTCATTTGAGATTTTGTGTGTTGTGTGTGTGTGTGTGTGTGTGTGTGTGTGTGTGTGTGTGTGTGTGTGTATGTGTGTGTGTGTGTGTGTGTGTGTGTTTTTCCCTTTTCTCATCTAAGCTGTTAAGCTCATACAGCACCATCTTGCACTGTTCATGACGGCCAGTTCAGGGGATTTTCTTGATCGGGAACTTCCAGAAAGAAACCTGACCATCAGCTATGAAGTCAGTAGATGCCCACTTGATGCTTTAAATGATTGACAGAAGGAAGCTGTGTTGTGGTTGTTTCACTCCAGCTCTGTGCCAAACTAAAGAAAAGAACAGAAAAAAAAGAAACTAGGTCCCTGAACTCAGTATACTCAAAGAAGAAAGTACCTACCCCTGATATGTAAGCAAGGCATAGCATGGAGCCCATAGAAAGGTTTTTTGGGGGGTGCATACCAGTCTTTAAAATGATTCAGCAACAGTGCATGCTCTGATGGTGTTTATCATGATGACCTGCTGTTCGTAGCTCCCAATTAATTGCTGTTTCTGAAGCTGCAACAAAATGGACCAGCGTAGGATTACTGCCACAAGTAGGACACAAAGAATGAGGCAGCTGCACAAAACACGAGCTAAACTGAAAGGGCACTTGGGAGAACAGAGCTCCGACAAAGTTAAACAAAGTTTGGATGCACCCTTTGTTTTCTGCCAGGGGAAATAATATTTGGTTTGAAGTGGAGGAGTTACACCTCATGTACTATCTGTTTTTAATTGAACATACTAAATACAAAATTTCACTGTTTATATCATGAGGAGTTTTCATCTTACGTGAGAATATGTTGTTTATTGAGATTATGTTGAACTGGATCAGTAGCTTCGCTGTGCTGGAGTTCAATGGAAAGTCAGTTCAGTAATCTTATTGATGATGTGATAGTTTGATCTGGATTTACTGCCCAAAATTTAAGATTTATTTCATTTTCATTTTCCCACCAGATTTAATTCAGTTTGGTGCTGAAGTTTTTTCCATAAAACGTTTTGTAAATTTGCTGAATGATTCTGAATCTGCTGTTTGATCCATAGATCCACCCAAAAGTTTGATGGGCTTATTCTTTAAGGTAGCTGTGTCTTTTGAGCCTTGGATTTATCATGCAAGAAAGTGTACAACTCTGTCATGCAGACTCACATGGAAATGGAAGCAAGTCTTTGGCATCATCTTCACCATCCTCATCCTAATATTGGATCAGCGTTAAAAAAAAAAGTCTCAAATTCTGTGTCCCTTTATGGTGATCTCAGTTTTGATTGCATCTCCATGTCTATGTCCTTGGCAAGTTTGTGTTGAAGTCGTCGGTACTGGCAAGGTCATTGAGACTGTCACTGGATGGACGTGTTGGCGCTCTCCACTAACTCACACTGGTTCCACAACCAGCCAGTTATGACACAGTAGGGGACCTACTTCACGGCATCTTCTCTATGTTGACCCAGAACAGGCACCACTGAATGTAATGAAGTGACCCGGCAGTGTTGCAGTGTCTCCTCTGGTGGGTTGCCTCATCATGACTTAACATTGACTGCTTCCTGTGGGCTGCTGGTGCCGGTGTTCCGCAGGACAAGCCTGAGTGTGGCTGTAGTCTGGGAGCTGGAATGAGCACTGTGGGGGTGGTGCCGCTGAACTGGTGGAGGAAATGAGGTGGCAGAAAAGAAAAAAGAAAAGTTTGGTTGAAATAGTTTCAGTTGCTTTTGCATAATTCTGCAAACAAAGAAATAAACAGACATGGGTAGATACACAACTTCCGTGTCACGGGGAGAGGAAGCAGCAGTTAGCAGAGCTGGGCCAGGAGCTGATGTCCCTCCGGAAGGAGTGCTTCACCCTGCGCAACGAGATCAAGACTGTGGGCAGCACCAAGTCTGTGAGTATTGCTGCGTCAGGGCTGTGAGTGCAAGTGCGCATTCCCAACAACATTTGTGTTGTGTCTGTGATTCGAATATGTTTGTCAGTGCTTCAGAGTGTTTTTTGCTGGGCAGTCTGTCTGATGTGTATGTCGGTGTCCCGTTTGCAAGTACAGTTTTGACTGCAAATATTGCTGTGGTATATGTCTGTGTGTCTATGGATATATGAGCTGTGAGCATTCATTTCCTGTGACTGTGTGCACAGTTTGCGTCTGGAGAACAGGTGTGTTGTTATGTTTCAAGTTGTGTCGATTTGTGGCTGTGTGAACAATTGTCTGCTCGTTTGTGGTGTCTGTGAGTAGTTATACCGTAAGCACTTCTAGTTGTTTTTTTCATCAGGGTTATTTGGTGTGCTGTCGGGCTCAGCTTTATTGTTGCCTCCAAGTACAGCTGAATTATATCTGTAAATACACTCCTATTGTATAGGTCTCAAAGTACAGCACTGTAAATACAGTCGGACCTTTTTGTGAGTATGACTCATGTTTTAAGTACTGTGTCATACCTCTGAGTGCAGTTATGCCACATCTCAATAAGTACAACAGCGCCATTCTTATGAACAGACTTGTATCATGCTTGTGAGCACAGTGTTTGTGAAAGAGCAGATGAGGTTATTTTCCTCATACTCACCCCCCAAAAGTGCCAAATTCCTGCTTTGCAAGAACATAACCCAAGCTAGTGTACCCCCCCCCCCCCCCCCCCACAAACTTTTTGAGAGAAGGGATCTAAATTACTCCAGTCAATATTGCCTCAGTGATACTCAGACTCCCAAAGTGACCTCCCTTGATTCACGTGGCTCCTGACAAATGAATTATTTCTCAGTTTCATTTTTTTTTTTTTTTTTTGTTACATTCATTTCTTTCCTTAAAAAGGGAACATGTCCACCTTTTGACTGTTATTTTAAAATTCAACTTTGAGCTGTGTTGTGGAGTCTCTTGAACTCCCAATAAAACTCCCCTTTATTTCCAACCATCAAATTGTGTTTGATCTTTGCAAGGCTGTGAGAGCACAGCTCTGTGCAATGTGTCCTTGTCACATCCTTGTGTTCACGGCTCTGTTAGAGAGCAAAGATGCGTATGTCAGTCAGTGTTCCTACTTTGTATCGGTGAATACAGCTGGTAAGTTTTTTTTTTTAAGACCAACTTTTAGAAAATACACATACATGCATGTACACACACACACACCACACACACACACACACACACACAAACATTGATGATAGGTCATCGCTTACCTTTATTGAAAACAATGACCCCATGTTGTGTAAACAAACTGAGGTCCAAACCAATGCACTTCCATATTTCTGCCCTCCTTGTGCCCAAGGAGGGAATGAAACGCTAGCACCATGCCTCTCCCCCTCCTCCCCCCCCCCCCCCTCCCCTCCCTCCATCCACCCCCAACCATCAGCGTTATCCCATGTGAAGCCCGCTACTCACGGGCCAGTTTAATGTAAACGGTCACAAAACTTGTTGGTCAGCTGCCAGTAGACTCGGGGCCCAAACATTGGGGGAACACCCACTATGAGTGGGCAAGTGTTACAGCAGGTTTGTTCAGACTGCTTCTGGCTGACGGCCAGTGTTTGATCATGACTGACAGGAGGAGAGAGGACTCAACTGCCTGCAGGATTCCAGATTCCTGGCTAATCTGAACACACCTGCTCCTATTAAGCCTCCAAGTATGTCGAGTCCAGGGACTTTGCTTCCATCGACCTTGATATCTTCCGAGCTGACCTGCTGTCCTCCCTTCAATCTGTACCTTCACTTTCCGCGGAGCAGTTCCATGGCCTACTTCAAGATGTCCTTGATCACCATGCCCCAGTTACTTAGACGCAAGATTTCCAGCCGTCCACCCTCCCCCTGGTTCCCAGCAGTTGGCCCTGAAGTTCTTGATGCTAAACGTGTTAGACGTAGGGCCGAAAGGCAGTGGCTAAAGACAAACCTCGAGATTCACAAACAAATTTTGCGAATTGCTAGTAATGCTGTGAATGAAATTGTTCAAAAAGCAAAATCAGCCTTCTACAATGCTAAAATATTAGCATGCACAACAACCAAGCAATTGTTTAAGGTCACCGATACACTCATGGGGAGAACAAAATCATCTCCCCTTCCTTCATCTGTCTGTCCCTCTGACATTCCACAGAAATTTTGTGACTTTTTTCACTAGCAAAATTAGACTTATCCGTAAAAGTCTGGATGCTCAGTCAGTATCTGAACCTGATATTCCATACAACTCTTTTTCCGGCATTTCATTGACTGACTTTGAACCTGTGACAGTTGCGGGTTGTCAAAGAAGTCATCGACAAGACTTATCAAAACTTGTGTACTGGATCCTCTTCCATTACTTTATTATCTGCATGCATGGATGTTTTGTTGCCATATATCACTAGTGTGGTAAATGAATCTCTCACTTCTGGTTGTTTCCCACCTGCACTGAAAGCTGCTGTTGTCCGACCTCTTTTGAAGAAACCCTCTCTTGACCCTGAAAACCTAAAAAATTATCGACCTGTCTCCAACTTGTCTTTTCTTTCAAAGAAAATTGAAAAGATAGCACTTCTCCAACTCCAAAACCACCTTGACCAAAACAACTTGCTCTATTCGTTGCAGTCCGCCTATCGCACTGGACACAGTACAGAAACTGCTCTGCTGAAAATAATAAACGATCTTCTCTCTGCTCTGGATAACGGTCAGGTTTCACTGCTCTCTCTTCTCGACTTGTCCGCTGCCTTTGACACCATTGATCACTCCACCCTCCTCACTAGACTTCAACATACTTTTGGCATCTCTTCTCACGCTTTGGCATGGTTTATTCTTACCTTTCTGGTCGAACCCAAATTGTCTCTGTCAATGGTTTTTCTTCAAGCTCTGCTGACTTGAATTATGGTGTTCCCCAAGGCTCTGTCCTTGGGCCCATTCTGTTTGTTCTATATACCCAACCCATCTCTGACATTGTAGCCCATCATAACATTTCACACCACTGCTTCTCTGATGACAATCAAATCTACATTTCTGGTGACATTTCTCTCCTCTCCTCCATCATACGATCGTTCACAGCTCTGCATCTCTGACATAAAGGCATGGATGACTTGCAACAAACTTCAGTTAAGCAATGACAAAACTGAACTGATCTTCATTCTCCCAAAACGGCTCATGTCTACAATCTCTGTTCCTTCTTCTGTCCAACTTGGTACCTCTTCATTCAGACCTTTACCACTGTGCGAAATCTAGGCGTTGTACTTGATCAGACACTCTCTTTTCAAAATCAGATTTCTTCTATCTGCCGTGCTTGCTACTCGGAGCTTCGGCGAATCAGTTCTGTGCGCCACCTTCTGTCTGAAGAAGCCACCAAGACTCTGGTTTCTGCTTTCATTCTTTCAAGACTTGACTACTGTAATTCTCTTCTTGCTGGCTGTCCACAGAATCTTCTTGCAAAATTGCAGAAAGTTCAAAATAATGCTGCTCGCTTGTCTCGAAATCTCCGAAAACCTCTCATGTTTCTTCCTTGCTTAAATCTTTGCACTGGCTTCCTGTTGAAAAACGCATCAAGTACAAACTTTCTTTGCTCTGTTACAAGGCATTGGATGGCCTCGCTCATCTTACCTCTCTAAACTTCTGTTGACCTATACTCCTTCTAGACAGCTTCGCTCTTCCTCTGACACTCGCATTCTGCAGATCCCTCGTTTTCGGGCCAGAACACTTGGTGAACGTTCTTTTTCTTTTCAGGCTCCTTCCTGCTGGAAACAATCTCCCTTCTGCACTCCGAAACTCAAACAGTCTTTCTTCTTTCAAGTCCTCCCTCAAAACAACTCTCTTCAAAACATAATCTTTCTGCTCCTTCGCTGGTGTGTGGGTGTGTGCGTGTGTGTGTGTGTGTGTGTGTGTGTGTGTGTGTGTGTGTGTGTGTGTGTGTGTGTGTTTGTGTGTGTGTGTGTGTGTGTCTGTGTGGTGTTGGGGCTTATTGCTGTAAGCGCTTAGGGCTTTTGTTTAAGATTAAGCGCACTAAATGTTCCTTATTATATTATTATTATTAAGAAGGTCTGGTTGGTCATGTGTAACTGATGTAGATGGATCAGCAAACGGACAGAAGTATGCTGGAACATTTCCACCTTTCGTTTGGTTGAGCAGCTGGCTGACAAAAATTGTGTGCGTATGAGGTGTAGAGGCAAGAGGACAGCACTCAATCTGGTACAGAAACTGAAACTGGTACGTAGTCCGGCAGTTAGGGGGTTAACGCCAGGTTGCCTTCTGATGACCTACAGATGTGCCTCCTGTTCTGGTGTAGTGGCGTTTGTTACTGTAAAATGTGATTGTTGGTGTTGGACTGTGGAAGGGAGCGAACTGAGCTAAAGTTTAGCAACAGCGTGGAAACGATAGCTAAAAGTAGCAAGCAAATCAGAATGTGTGAGAGGGATAAAGCAGACAGACGATGAATCCTTCTGATTAAAGAAAAGAATTAATAGACAATCAACATCACCAAGCCTTGGGAAATGACACAATGAACAGCAGCCATGATTACAAGAAGGATGGAAAGGGGAAACTTGGTTTGTTCATGAACTGCAGGTGCACAATCTCCATTAGTCCTGGTGGTTATGATTGATGATGCAAGTGTGAAAAACACCTGCATACAGAGCATCATATGTGTTAAGAATATAGTGTGTTTCTGAAAATTCATGGAAATTTCAGTTTGTTCCTTTTTTTTTCGCATTCAGCATCATCTGCTCCTGATGGAAAGATTTCAGGGTAGACATGTCGGATACTGATCATTCACTCCCTGTGTATTGCAAGTGCTGGGGCTTTTAGAGCATGACCCTGGATGTGGATATGAAAGGAGTGGCGGGCATCAGCGGTAAACAGGTAATGTCACTGAGGGACACAGAGAATGAAACATCCCAAAAGAGCAAACAGTAATTCATAAACAATTTAGCCCATTGAATGGGACTATAAACTGAGGTTCCGTGTGTGAATACACCCATAACATCTTGCACACACGTAAAATCCCATCACCAACTTTCGGAAGAGAAGGCCAGTTTGGCCATTGGTATGGATGGTAACATGCACCCGGTGTGATAAATTGACAAAAAGTGAAGGAAGTAAGGAAATTGAGTGAACGATATTGACTGGATGACATGGCAAACGACTGAATGAAGCGCTGGCAAGCAGCTCTTCAGTCGGCACTATCCAGGTAAGCAGCCCGTTGTGTACACGAGAGTGTGAATTGTCAGCGCCTAGAACTTTTGGCAAGGCGCCATATGAATGCTATGTTATTAACACTATTTAAAACAAGAAGGTTTGGTGCTGGGTGTTTCAGAAGGACTGCAGTAAATGTGCGGAGGCGGTCAGTCGTGCCGAGAAGCTGGCCATGACGCTGAAGGAGCGTGAAGTGACCATTCAACAGCTGAAGAAAATCTGTACCAGGTTTGAAACCCAGCTGAGCCAGCAAGACGTTCTGCTCAAACAGTGGGCCGACAGCAAGGGTCACAGTGTGCAGCTGCCTTGATCATCACTGTCAGTGTGAATGTGTGTGTGTGAAAGAGAGAGAGAGAGAGTGTGTGTGTGTGTGTGTGTGTGTGTGAGTGAGGTGTGTGTGCATGTGCTTTTGTGTGTGTGTGTGTGTGTGTGTGAGTGAATGTGTGTGTGTGTGTGTGTGTGTGTGTGTGTGTGTGTGTGTGTGTGTGTGTGTGTGTGTGTGTGCATGTGTTTGTGTGTGTGTGTGAGTGTGAGCATGCATGTGTGTGTGTGTGCATGTGTGTTGTGTGCGTGTGTCTGTGTGTGTGTGCAGCAGGGGATGAAAGCTCGGGATGGGATAGTTGTGTGTGTGTGTGTGTGTGTGTGTGTGTGTGTGTGTGTGTGTGTGCTTAGGTTGTTTGTGTGACTGTGTGTGTGTGTCACTATACAACAGAGGAGGAGGAGGAAAGCATGGAATAGGAAAGTGTGTATGTGGACATGTCTGTACTCGGGGACAAGGTTGTGTGTGTGATGTGTTCATCATTCTGCAGTGAGAAAGGTGTGCAGCTGTGAGGGTTATGTGTATGTGACTGTGTCTCTGTTGGGGATGGGTGGGGATCTTTTTCTTCAGTAGAAGCATTTCGGTGTGGTCAAACCTGCTCATGTACACCATGACTGTGATCTCAAATGATTTATTTATAGTTAATTTGTTCATTAAAAAGTAACCTTGTCTTGTTCTGATCGAAATCCTTTTACATTTTCATATTCTGTTATCTTGTTCTGACTGAAATTCTAGTACATTTTTACGTTCTTGTGTCTTATTCTTATTGAAATTCTTGTACATTTATATGTGCTGGTGTCTTGTTCTGACTGAAATTCTAGTACATTTTTACGTTCTTGTGTCTTATTCTGATTGAAATTCTTGTATACATTTATATGTGCTGGTGTCTTGTTCTGATTGAAATTCTTGTACATTTTTATGTTCTGGTGTCTTGTTCTGATTGAAATTCTTGTACATTTATATGTGCTGGTGTCTTGTTCTGATTGAAAATTCTTGTACATTTATATGTGCTGTGTTATATTTCATGCTGAAAGTCTGGTGAATGTTATATCCGCTTTTCAATTTTTTTTTTTTTTTCAAAAAATGCTTATGCATATTTCAATAAGCAGAACAGTACTACTCTTTCTTAACAGCAGAGGAGTGAATGTTGAATTATCACTAGCTTTTTGATCCAATTGGAGGATCTTTCTGCAATGCTTTACCTGTGGAAAGTCAGACTAATTGTGCCATGGGCTGCATCCATGAACAGAAACATTGTCATAGCTTGTAGAGAGCTGGGTGTGTGCCACCATCGTCACTTTGTATGAGAAAAAGGAGGCAAATTCCTGATTTAGAAGTCCCCCTAACCCTCTTCCGCCCTACCCCACCCCCAGTCCCCCGCTTTCTCTTGATGTCCATTGATTGGTGGCACTTGTGAAATGAATGGCTTGTCTCCATAAGAAGATGAGATCAGTGAGATGGATACAAAAGGGATGGGAGGGGAGGAGGAGGGGGGCTGTTAAAGTAGGACTTAGCCAATCCCTCAACAGGATTAAAAACTGTGATAGCCTGACAAAGATGCGGTGGGAAAAAAATGATCAGTACCCCCGCTTTCTTTTCCTGCTATTTGGGTCACTCAGGGTCCTGCTTGCTTGCCCGAGGTCAGAAGATATTGCAGATGGTGGGCTGCTTCCTTGGGTAACCCACAAATGCCAGCTTCTAGTTGTCCACTGTACAGAGAAGCCAGCCTGCTGCTTACACGTAAGCTTTGCTGGCCTGTGAACCACAGTGTATGTTCATTAGATGACAGTTCAACACTAGCAGTGATGAAGTGTGGTGAACAGACAAGCAGCCCGTGAACGGGAGCCAGTCAGACACAGTGAGCCAACCAGACCGACAGGAGATGGGGAATCCCCTCAGCGAGCACATTGGAACTCCAGCCGGTGGAAGATCCTCTTCCTCACTGCCTCTTTGTATAGATCTGTTTGTATTGATCTGTTTGTATTGATCTGTTTGTATTGATCTGTTTGCATAGAAGGGTGGTCTAAGGCGCTTTCCTAGGAAGAGGGACAATCTGGTGTGAGTGGCATGGGTAGGGGTTTTCTCCCCCTGTCAGTTGGACTGTTGGTGGTGATCTTAGTCCCGGTCTTTCAGAGGAGACGGTACACCAAGGTTCTGTGTTCATTCAGCATGCTCAAAGCCTGCATAACCCACAGCAAGAAAAGAGTTACACCTGGCAAAAATATGAAGAAAAAAAAATTTCCTTTGAATAGGCAAACAAAACAAACATGCAGGCAGAAAGTAAGAGAAAACAAAAACTGTACGTGGTGTTGCCCTGTGATGGCTGCTCCCAGAGTTCACTTCACCAGTAACTACTGGTATTTTGCTGATTCAGGCGATGAAATACTGGCAAAAAAAATATCGTCCCCCTGTGCTGTGTACCTGTGTATTTTTCATTTGACAAGACATTGGTAGTCAGAAAGTGGACTGTTGCATTTGTAGCGCATGGCATTTATGAGTGGCAATGACCATACGGCCCATACTACTTGACCAATTTGCCTTAGCTGAATTCGCTGTACCTGTTTTCAAACATTACTGGCATGAAGCTGATTCTTCACAGGGGGAGCATTTCATATTCACACAGAAAAATTATCTGCTTGTAAAAAAAAACAACCAGTGTTTGCACAAAAAAGTTATGTAATTCAGTACAATCTCTGTTGGTAAAAATTGTTTTCATAGTTTTGTAGTTGTTCGCTGTAATATTTCTTTTCAGTTATATGTTTTTTTGTGTATATATCTTGATCAGCTGCTCCAGGTGAAATTTGTTATTACACATGTGTTAGCTATAAGGCCTAATGATTATTTTGTATATTTCTTATCACATGATTGCTATGTACATGCATTTTTATCGCTTGTTCTCTGAGATACTTCTGATTACATGGATGTAGTGTTTACACTGTTGTTATGTGAACTATTTGCTCAGTTAGTTTTAGCGACACAGGTATTCATACAGTTTTATATACACAGCAGGATATGTTGTCCTCAGTGATATTGATAATTTGTAAATTACAGAGTGATATATATACAACTTGATCATTTGTTCTCTGAAATATCGATTTTTACACCGATGTTATCTATACATTTTTATCCATTGTTCTCTGTGATAATATACAGCGTTGTTCTACATACAACTTCATGAGTTCTGTGTAATAATTGTACTGTTCTTATATCTCCAACTCTTGCAGTTGTTCTCAGTGATGATTGTAATCACATGGTTGTAACAGTATGCGACTTACCATTCGATCTCTATCACGTAAGATGCAGTCATGGCCATTATAAGCAACAGACTCAGCAAATTCATCATGTGTTTTGCGTGATGTTTTTTTTTTTTTTTATACTACTTTTGGTTGAAAAAATATACTTGGCTCAGTGTGCATATTCTATCATTGACTTCATATGGGTTTTTTTAAATAAATGATATAATTATACAGGAATGTAGTTGTTGACTGGATTGTTTTTACTGTATTGTCAGCAGGAAATTGCTGATTTTTTGTTCAGGGTTTGGGTTTACTAGCTGACATTTCTTTGCTTGGTTGTTATCTGTGTAAATACTGAGAAGGGGCCATTACCATCAACCCAGCTACAGAAAGTGTTAGTCTGTGGCTTCTGTGTGCAAACATAGAGTGTTTCAGATTAGTTTAAACTGATTCAAAAGTGAAATATTTTAGCCAAGCATGATTGCATTCAAAAGTGGAACATATACAAATTAATGTGATTTCATTCAGATCTGGAATATTCTGAATGTAATTTTCTAAAATAAAAAAAAATTGACTTGAAAAGTGGAACATTTTCTTCAAAGTAATATGAATTATTTCTAAAGGGGGGACATCTTTGGATGAATGGGAAATCATTGAAATGTTGAACATATCTGTATTAATGTGAATTCATGGGAAAGTGGGACATGTTGGAACGTGTCCAATTATTTGAATTAATTCAAAGGTGGAACATAATTATCTAGGTAAATGTTAAATCATTGAGAAGTAGAGCATTTGCTGATTAATGTAAATTCATTGAGAAGTGAAACATGTCCAGGTCAACTTTAGTGCATGGTAAAGTGAAACAGTTTCAGATTAATGTGGATGAACTAAAAAGTGGAAGACATTTTGTTTAATGTGAATTTATTCAAAAGCAGGTCATTCCTGGTTCGTGTGAATTCATCCAAAAGCGGAACATTTCCAGATGAAAACAATTATGAAATGAAACATTGTGAGTGTGATGTGGTTTGGTTTAAAAGAGTTAAATTTTCACTACTGTACCAATTCATTCTGAGGGTTTTTCCCCAGGTTAAAGTGAATTCATGCCAAATTTGAATATTATATCCCGAGATGAATGATATTTGAGAAGTTTCTTTTAAAACTTTCCAATTTTGATGATCTGATTTGATTCAAAAGTGAAACATAATTATCAAAATTAGTCTGATATGATTCAAAAGAAACATTTTTTTTTCAAGTTTAATCTGATCTGATTCATTGCTTCTCACCTCAGTTTCAGCTAGAAATTACAAGGTTCACCACTGGTATACACACATGACCATTTTAAAGTCCCACCACTTTTGGAGATGATGTCTAAGCATGTGCACAGGTGTGCATGGTGGTTGTTTGTGTGTATCTGTCATCCATCCCACCAGTGCATGCACAGTGGAGTTGAACCTTAGCCTTAGACTGCCAGGTTAGAGGAGACTTCCTCTTTGCAGTCAACAACTCTGCAGACTACACGTATCTCTGATTCCTTCAGCAGAGACTTTCCAGGTCTGCCCTGGAGATTTGACGGCTTGACAGGATATGTCGAATGTTCCTCAAAAAGTAAAAATGAACACTTGAATCGTTTTCAATGAAGCCATAATGATCCATCAGACTGGGATTTTTCTCCTGTGAGGACAAAGGAGGTAATCGGCGAAATTTTGGCATTGCTTAACATTTTTTGAGTAGTGTCTGTAGGATGATCCAACAAGTTGGCTGTTTGATTTGAGTCTAATCAGTTCCCCGGATACAGTTCTCCACTCAATCTTGCAGTGTTTATCAAGTACACACATCCACACCAGAAACCTT
This sequence comes from Conus ventricosus, assembly GCA_018398815.1. Taxonomy (NCBI): domain Eukaryota; kingdom Metazoa; phylum Mollusca; class Gastropoda; order Neogastropoda; family Conidae; genus Conus; species Conus ventricosus. The sequence goes on from CM031621.1 coordinate 21,098,338, forward strand.
TGGATTGTGCCAGCAGGGATATTTTGGTCAAGACACAGACGTTTTCATTTGAAGTCATCTGCTCACCACTCTGTGGAATTGGGAAGACTATCGTTCATACTGCACACAATATGTCATTATTTTCACTTCTCTCTTTCTTTCAACAATTCGCGTTTTTGACGATCCCAGATAAAGGCAAATACTATAGATCTAATTTTAATGTCTAGCAGCCCTCTGTGACTGAAAAAGCCTTGGTTAAACATTGAACACAAATGACATGCTTATTTTTATTTAAAGTGTCGTTTATTTTGTTAACATTAGAAGAATGCAAGCAGCCGCACAATGACATCAGTGTTCTGCCCACAGGGCTAGGTTTGAATGGGAAAGCCAAAGTCTTTTTTTTTAATTCATTAAGTCCATACAGCAAACTGTTTTTCGTGAAATGAACCCCATACTGTAGCAACATGATGCGCAGACCTGTTTTTGATAAATGTTTGCCTATCTTGAAAATAGGCCCCCCCCCCCCCCCTTTAAGTGGGGATGTAATGTGTTAATGTATGCATTTGAAAAAAAAAAATTCTACTTGCATGGCTGTGAAATCCAATTCTTTCTTCATGGCAGTGAGACTGGAATCTTCACACATGTGAACTGAGAAGAGAAACGCTCTGACCTGGATGTCCGACATGGGGATTGAACCCAGAACCCTGAGTCAAGTGAACCACGCTTTATCCATTAGGTCAACCATCCAATTGAAACATTACAGCTTCTCCAAACAGATGTAATTTCAAAGTTGGGACTTTTACAGTTCAACCTGAAGTGGTTTATAAGGACTTCTCTGGACTGATTTGATGTCCAGCCTTTTCACTCTGTTGGGTGACATCACACAGGGGGTCAGGGTGACTGATATACATGCATGCTTATGGTCCTAACCCAGCATGATGCTACTGGACAAGGAGTCATTGTGAGGCACAAGTAGACCTTACCGAGCAAGATATTGGAGAGGGTGTCGTGGTGAGGGACATGTAGGCTTTACCCAGCAAGAGTTGTTACTGGACAGGGAGGGAGTTGGGTCGATGTATACCCTTTGTATGCCCTATTCAGCGGTCGGCTAGGCTATAAGCAACATGACCTTACCTTACCTTGCCCTGTTCAGCAAGATTTTATTAGACAGGGAGTTATGATAATATTATACCCATGGTAGGTCCAATCCATGTAAGCCTTTTGAGGCCTACCATAAATTTGAGCCAGCATTAATGTTAAATTCATAATTAACCTGAAGAACAACTCCCAACCAGTTATTTCCCTTGTTTGGGGTGGGGAGATAAGATAAGATAAGATAATGTTGCTTATAGCCCAGCCGACAGGGTGGGGGGATCTTCATTGATGAAATCGCAATCTTCAAATACATAACCTCTCCCTTAGTTGACATACATTTCAGGCTTTTTGCACTCAGCCTTGACCCTATCTTTGCGCCAGCACCAAGAGCACAAAATAATCCCATTCCTTTGATTTTAATCTATCTGCTTGGAACCACCTGGCTTGTACCTTGATGGTCATAATAATTAAAATATTCAAAACAATCCAGTTGTGCCAGTCTTTAAATGCTCGACTTCTTAAGCAAAGCCAAGGTGCATAAATTTTTGGTGTGCGGTCTGTACACATTTATTTCCTGACTCCTTTGAAGAAATAATACCCACATGAAAAACTGTAATCAATTTCCAACTTAACTGGAACAGTATACATGGCGCTTACCCACTCAGGTTGAGTCTGAGTCCTTTGAAAGCACCTATTGTTAGCTCTGTGATAGCGTGCAACTGCCCATTTGCAGTTTTTGTTTGCATTCAAATGGCACTGGCTGCTGAAGCACTTGCCCACAACCTTTGACTGACATTTTTTAAACACAGTATGGTCATGATAAGTACAGGCTGGAAAGAGTGTATTCAGTATGCTGTAACTAACTTTTTATTCTTTTATTTAATTTTGATTTGAAATACCCCACAGATAAATCAGTTTGAAACACTGAAAATTCTTGGAATCATCCCCAAGTGAAAGAAAAAAGATGTGACAAAAGAGTCTCTCCATCTGTATACAGAATTACCTGTTCATACTGATATTACAAGCAATTTGTGCATGGTTAATGGGAGTACAGTGAAGCCACGGCACTAATGGTTGTCTCCATTCTGGCAATTCAGACACAACTCAAAGCGTATGAAAAATGAACATTCATATGGGATGGACAGCTGCCAAATTTTGCTGGGAACTGCTCTCTTATATGTTCATTTCTCTTATTATGATAAAGGGTACCTTTATGTCAGATGTGATTTTTTTTTTTTTTTTTTTTTTTGTGCGGAGGGGTCCAACCCCACAGCTTTTAAGACATGACCTTGTGACAAAAGGTGGAAAATCATCTGCTTTTCCAACATAGGAGAATTTATGACCACTGTATTGATATCAATAAAGTACAGATTTAGTCTTATAGCAATGTAAATGTGAAAATCATTCTTGGCTAAATGTAGCTTAAATCAATGCATGAGTGTGTCTATGTTCAACAGCAATTTGCATTTTTAGAACAGTCAAAAGAGGGCAGGAGTTGTTCATAGGAGAGGAAAAGAAAAAAGAGGGGACAGTGGGGTGGAGGGTGCAGTGGAGGGGGGGGGCTGGTGAGGAGTGGGAGGAAAGGTGCAATGGGATGTGAGAGGTGGGGAGAGACACAGAGAAATGCACAGTCAGTACATGCACGTAAACTCACACACACATGCACGCACACACGCACGCACACACACTGATATAAACATATTCTGACCTGAATGAAGACTTCTTTGCAGCTTTTTGATCATATGCACAGCAGAAAGTCGTACATAAATTTCAAGTTTAAGAGACATGCTAAATGTTAGTGTGAAACCGTAAATAGAGCAACATGTTAAACAGAATTCACCACCCCTCTTCCACCCATACACCCCACACCATTCCATCCTATCCCTACAACTTACTGTTGTTTCTACCACTCACCTCTACTGGGCTGCTAAAGAGTCCACAGGATATTGATTACGGTTTTTCAAGAAAGTGAGAGGGGAAGAAAGAAGTTTGAGTGTGTGTGTGTGTGTGTGTGTGTGCGTGTGTGTGTGTGTGTGCGTGTGCGTGTGTGTGTGTGTGTGTGTGTGTGTGTGTGTGTCAACCTCGGGGTATGTCAGTGGAGGAAGGACTAGCGCACAGCCCAAACACACTCACAGCTTGCTTACAATCTCATTCATATATCATGCATTCGTCACATCAAACCACTAGTAAAGTCTATAACTTTACTACACATAATCATGGAAAGAAACATCAATGCATATGGAATCAAACAAAATAAAACATTCTCTCTTTCCTTGAACTTCACAAAACCATTTATCTAAATCATCATTAACTAACCCGGGTATAAATAGATTTCTACTTTACCTGGCCAGGTGATCTTAACTATTCACGAATCACTGTCTTTTTCTTTTCCTTTTTTTTTCCTTTTTGTTTCTTTTCACTGTCACTTTCACAAGCACAACACAACTGCTGGCACTGGTCAGGTTGGACTGCTGGCACTGGTCAGGTTGGGCTGCTGGCACTGGTCAGGTTAGACCGCTGGCGTTGGTCAGGTTGGACTGCTGATGACAGTGGCGCGGCCAAGTATGAGGTCGAACCCCGGTTCAGATTGAACAGTGACTATCAGACATCGATCTGTTCTCCTTTCCTTCTTCCTGCATTAACGCATTGCACTCTCTCTCTCTCTCTCTCTCTCTCTCTCTCTCTCTCTCTCTCTCTCTCTCTCTCTCCTCTCTCTCTTCTCTCTCTTCTAGTCTGCTCTATCAAATGGACATGGTTGCTTTTCTTTTCTTTTTCTTTTTCTTTTTTTTTCTCTTCATCAGTTAGCAACTCTCTCTCTCTCAACATCTCTCCTTAGTCCTTCCTCTGCAGACTCTATCTGGTGCTAATGCTTCCACTCGGTTCTCTTCACTCCCCCTCTCATCTCCCTGCCTTTCTCTCGTGCAGAGACTACACCCAGAACCTCTTCCTCTCTCTCTGTCTTTTTCGTTCTCCCCCCTCTCTCGTTCTCTCACTTTCTTATTCCCATCCTATGTGTCCAAGGGCGAATACCATTGGTCAGTATTTTTACTGCCTTATACTGAGGTTACCTCCCTCTAATTCCATTGGACGTTCAAATCGTCAAGTCACATCTACCGGCCTTGCTCTCTGTGGTGGTCAATGGGTCATTAATTAATTAGCTTGATTTCACCCCCACCACACAATACCTTCCCCCTTCCTACTTTAGCCGGCGACGTCCGACTTAACTTGTGGGCGCTGGTCGCAAATTGGCTAGATCAGTCTGACCCAGGCGCCGAGACCCGTCTGGCCAGACCTATCGAGACGTCGGCTAAGCTACTCAGTCCGTCTGCCAGACAGTGCTGTCTCCGTGGAGCCTCTCCGCTGTGCCTAATTGGCTGACGCGACACCTTAAGTCGTCTGCTTGGACACCAGGATATTTGAGTTGGAGCTTATGTCCAAACAAACTGGCTGGCGACTGACCACAACTTCGGTTTTTCTTTTCTGTCCGAGACAATTTCCCCTTGCAAAAGACTATGCTCAGCATTGTCTCAAAACAACGGTACAAAAAAGACAACAACCGAATTTGCTGACACCACAGCTACACGTGCAAAATTTTGCAAAATAATTTACAACAAACGGTTTACAAATTGTAAGATATATCATTGGTGGATATCACCCCAATGAGTTATCATTGACGTGCGCTTTTGCCTCATTTCAACTCATTTTATGATAACCTCTGTGCGCACCTATGCAATTCCCCTACCTGCGGATTTGCCACATCTTCTCTTCACAACTATTATGAAAAGCACAATCTAATATGATCACGATCCATGACACCTCACTGAGGAATCTCCATCCTCACTTATCGCAAACAGTGCATTACTACACAAGCGACCGTATGCTCCAACATAACTACATTTACATGAACAAGTCTCAGAAAGAAAATATGAACCATAGCCAAATGGGAATGAACCCATATCCACTCAATCTCACTGTAATCAACACATATTATTTACAAGGTGGCTATGCACCCCTGATATGACTGACTTCCTTTGAGTTGCCGCTTGCTAGACTACACGGCTTAAATAGTCAGCTCCGACATTCTGTCGACCTGGGATGTACTGGACTCGATACCTGTAGGGCTGCAGTGCCATTGCCCAACGCAGCACCCTGCTGTTTTTCAGCTGCGCCTTTGTGCTGAGTCTCACGCTGAATATATTTGCGGAGAAAATTCGCATGGAAAAGGTTTGGTTTCCCATTCACATCAATTCGGTAATCCCGATCTACCTTTTCAGTGATGGTGAATGGTCCTTTCCAATGCATCAGCAGCTTGTTGTGATCCGTGGGAAGCAGTAACAGGACTTGATCTCCCACCTTGAGGGATTGCTTCCTCACCTTCCTGTCATATTGCTTCTTCTGAACGACCCTAGCCTCCTGCAAACTTTCCCTTGCAACCTTACATGTCTCATACCTGTGCCTAACTTTGGAACAGGGTGAGATTGGGCCAATCAGATCAACAGCCACTCTCCTGAATGGTGTGTCAATTAAAGGGGGATGTTTAAGAGGCGCCTTCCTCTTCACCCCTCTTGTGGCTGACCTTTGACACACGTCACATGACATGCAGAAATGCTTTATGTCTGCCATTGCCCCTGGCCAATGAAAATCATCAAAGATTCGGTCAGCTGTTTTGCTGGTGCCGAGATGACCCGCCATGAGCGACTCGTGACCCACTGACATGACAGTGTCACGATAACATGCTGGTACCTCTAACTGAGTTGTCACCTTACCTGTCTTCCCCTTGGTGAACACTCGGTACAACAACCCGCCTTTCACAAGAAATTCTGTCTCACCTCCTCTAACCACCTGTTTCTCTCCACCTCTTGCCAACTCCCAAGACTTCACGAGCGAAGGGTCTTGTTCCTGTGCTGCCCTAAACTCATCAGGCGACACATCTATGCCTGACTTCCTTGCTGGAACGATTAACGGTTTATCAACCTTTTCCTCCTTCTTGCTCCGTGTTTGAACTGCTGCCCCTGTAGCAGTCAACAACTCAGGATCTCCTGGATCCCTTGCACCTGGAATATTTCCAATGATCAAATCATAAAGGGGTTTCTCCATCACCAGTGCAGACAACTCTCCTGAGAAGTAAGGGTACGTACTTCTATCTTGGCAACTGGAAACTCCCTCACAGTGCCATCGATTAGAGTACAGGTCTGGATTTGCCCTGTCAAATCCCCTTCCTCGACCAGCGTTGTTCTTACTACACCACATGAACAACCAGTGTCCCGTAACACTTTCACCCTCTGCTGGCCAATCCACCCTTCTTCCACTGGTAACGAACCACTCAGCCTAGTGCCCTCCATCCCTGACACTGACTGCTGTCCAGTGCTAGCCATAGGCCGCACTCCACCCTCTTCAGATTGGATCCCTGTTGGTTCCACGTAGGTCGTTTCCCCTGGCGACCCTTATCAACCTCTTGCAAGGCTGCTGCCTTCTGGAACCTCATGCGACAATCCCTCGCCACATGTCCCTTCTTGTGACAAATGAAACACCTATTGTCCCTTTGTCCTCCTTTCTGCCCACCACTGGTTTGCAGACTTTGCAGAAAACTCTCCTAGTCTCCTTGCACTCTTCTCACCTGTGCCTGGCACCTGTTTCTCCTGCACCTTAGTGCCCAAACGTGCCTCTCTATACACCTCTGCTAACTTCAGCAACTCCCCTGCTGTCTCTGGCTGTCTCTCTTTCAAATGTATAATTAACTCTGGACTGCAACCTGACAAAATCTGTTCCTTCATAACCAGCTCTTTCAATTCAGCGAACTCCTTTCTCGTACCACTCAACTCTAACCATTTCTCAAAATAGTGATCTAAACGTGCACCAAACTGAGTGTACGTTTCACCTGCTTGTAATCTAGCTGAACGAAATTTCTTTCTGAACCCCTCCTCTGTGAGGTCAAATCCCTTCATCAACGACTCCTTCACAGCACCAAAATCAGATTGTTGGTCTGCTGGTAACGCAGTGAAAATCTGTAATGCCTTACCCGTCAATAGCGCTGACAAAATGACTGCCCACTCTTCTGAAGGCCAACCCTGACTAGTAGCAAACGTTTCAAAACGACTGATGTATGCATCAATCGAATCTGATCCTTCAGAGAATTTTGGCAACTTTGGTCGGGGGGCATAACTGCGCACAGAGTCACTGGAAACTGAACTACCATCACCGGTGGTCTCCCCCTGTATTCTCACTCTCTCTAACTCTAATTGAATCCTTAATCTTTCTGTTTCCTGCGTTAATCTTTCTGTTTCCTGCGCTGCGTTAGCCTGATTACTGTTAGCCTGAATCCTTAATCTTTCTGTTTCCTGCGTTTCCCTTAGTCTTTCTGTTTCCTGCGTTTCGCTAGCCTTAATCCTTTCCTGCTCTGCTATTTCTACTGCGACACGGCGTCTTTCCGCTCGCTCATCTCTTTCCATCTTTTGTTGGGTTTCAACGAATGCTCGCAACTCTTCTCCCGAGTAGCCTAAATCACGAGCGACGCTCACAAGTTGTTCAATAGGGGTGTTCTTTTCGTCCGCCATTATATCTCTTTTTTTTTTAACAAGATTTACTACTACGACAGCCAAACTGGTGGTTACCGACACGAGTGACGTAATAGCACAATCCTATGAATGATAATATTAGCTTGGGACAACGTAACTAGTTTTTATAAGACGCCTAGCGCCTGACCCAACTATGAGAGCGAATTATAGGCAATCTGTGCGAAATAAGTACTCTGGGGCTGAAATGCCAAGCCTAGTGTTAACTATCTTGGAAGCAATGCCAAGCCTAGCATTTAACTATCTTGGAAACATACAGTAAGACACTACCTTGTCTTAGGATTACAATACTTGAATCCCACCCAGCTTCCTCTCTGAGAAGTTGAACAATTATAATAAATGGGCCAGAATATCCTGGCAGGCTCGCCAATAAATTGTCAACCTCGGGTATGTCAGTGGAGGAAGGACTAGCGCACAGCCCAAACACACTCACAGCTTGCTTACAATCTCATTCATATATCATGCATTCGTCACATCAAACCACTAGTAAAGTCTATAACTTTACTACACATAATCATGGAAAGAAACATCAATGCATATGGAGTCAAACAAAATAAAACATTCTCTCTTTCCTTGAACTTCACAAAACCATTTATCTAAATCATCATTAACTAACCCGGTATAAATAGATTTCTACTTTACCTGGCCAGGTGATCTTAAACTATTCACGAATCACTGTCTTTTCTTTTCTTCTTTTTCCTTTGTTTCTTTTCACTGTCACTTTCACAAGCACAACACAACTGCTGGCTCTGGTCAGTTGGACTGCTGGCACTGGTCAGGTTGGGCTGCTGGCACTGGTCAGGTTAGACCGCTGGCGTTGGTCAGGTTGGACTGCTGATGACAGTGGCGCGGCCAAGTATGAGGTCGAACCCCGGTTCAGATTGAACATGACTATCAGACATCGATCTGTTCTCCTTTCCTTCTTCCTGCATTAACGCATTGCACTCTCTCTCTCTCTCTCTCTCTCTCTCTCTCTCTCCTCTCTCTCTCTCTCTCTCTCTCTCTCTCTCTCCCCTCTCCTCTCTCTCTCTCTCTTCTCTCTCTTCTAGTCTGCTCTATCAAATGGACATGGTTGCTTTTCTTTCTTTTTCTTTTTCTTTTTTTTCTCTTCATCAGTTAGCAACTCTCTCTCTCTCAACATCTCTCCTTAGTCCTTCCTCTGCAGACTCTATCTGGTGCTAATGCTTCCACTTGGTTCTCTTCATTCCCCCTCTCATCTCCCTGCCTTTCTCTCGTGCAGAGACTACACCCAGAACCTCTTCCTCTCTCTCTGTCTTTTTCGTTCTCCCCCCTCTCTCGTTCTCTCACTTTCTTATTCCCATCCTATGTGTCCAAGGGCGAATACCATTGGTCAGTATTTTTACTGCCTTATACTGAGGTTACCTCCCTCTAATTCCATTGGACGTTCAAATCGTCAAGTCACATCTACCGGCCTTGCTCTCTGTGGTGGTCAATGGGTCATTTAATTAATTAGCTTGATTTCACCCCCACCACACAATACCTTCCTCCTTCCTACTTTAGCGACGTCCGACTTAACTTGTGGGCGCTGGTCGCAAATTGGCTAGATCAGTCTGACCCAGGCGCCGAGACCCGTCTGGCCAGACCTATCGAGACGTCGGCTAAGCTACTCAGTCCGTCTGCCATGGCAGTGCAGTCTCCGTGGAGCCTCTCCGCTGTGCCTAATTGGCTGACGCGACACCTTAAGTCGTCTGCTTGGACACCAGGATATTTGAGTTGGAGCTTATGTCCAAACAAACTAGCTGGCGACTGACTACGACTTCGGTTTTTCTTTTTCTGTCCGAGACAGTGTGTGTGTGTGTGTGTGTGTGTGTGTGTGTGTGTGTGTGTGTGTGTGTGTGTGTGTGTATGTGTGTGTGTGTGTGTGTGCCATGAGGGGGAGGGGGGAGGACAGGGGAATAAAAAAAAAAAAGGATGGCGAAGAGGAAACACGCATACATATGCACACACCTCTCCACGTTGCATAGACTTACTGTGTTTATTGTACATGCTGGATAAATATTAGCTCCTAAAACACCAAACTAGTTAACAGAAAAAAGAAAGCCAAGAAAGAATCACATATTATTTTTAATAAGACAAAATGTAACTGAAAAAAAAAGAGTTAGTAAATAAGAGTGATATGTAAAACTCTAGCCTCATTATTTTTTTTTTTTTTGGGGGGGGGGGGGGGTTGTTCAAAACTGATGACAGGGAGGTCCTAATCCTACTTTCAAATGAAATCTTTAAAATGTCAGAAGTCATGTACATTAGGATTTTGCACTAAAACACTACACAATCTGTGTAAGCATTTTGAGGCCTACCCATAAATGTTAGCCAGCATTTGATTTTAATTAAACTAATAATCGACCAAAAGAACTACTCCCAACCAATTCTTTCCCTTGTTTGGGAGATCTTCACAGATGAAATCACAAACAATCTACAAATACATTATTTTTCCTTCAGTTGACAACACATTTCAGGCGTTTGCACTCATCCCTGACCCAATCTTTGCGTCAGCCCTAAGAGCCCAAAATAATCCCATTCTTGATTTTAATCTCTCTGGAACCATCTGGATTGTACCTTGATGGACATATGAAAGAAAATGAGGAGAATAAACTCTCAGACACAATAAAAATTCTCAAAACAATCAAACTGCGCCAGTCTTTAAAAAAGTTTAAACGTTCGACTCCCTAAGCAAGGCCATGGCGCATTAATTTTTGGTGTGCAGCCACAGAGCACACAGAACAAACAGAACAAACACTTTCACTAACTAAAAGGTCAAATCTACTTTGCTTTAGAGACGGTTTTTTTGTTGTTGTTGTTGTTATTGTTGTTCTATTTTTGTGTGTGTGTGTGTGTGTGTGTGTAGTTTTGTTTTGTTTTTCTTTTCTTTTCCTTTTTTTCCCCCGGAAATGAAACACTCAGCCTAGGAGTGTTGGTTTCTCACCAGACGTATGTGAGGTTTAGTGCGTCTCTGGGGTAATGGATGTTACCACAAATATCATGATTATAGCTAGGATCAAGAACGACATTCCTGTGATTCACTACAACCAATCCTTCTGTATCATGTTGACCTAATTCTTTGCTTTCAGTCTGAATAAAAGTTAGAATTTTAGCCAAAACAAAAGCTTTCGCCATTGTTTTCAGTATATGATAATGATAATATTCCATTTACATCTTTCTTTCTAGATTTTTTTCCTCCAAATTTAAAGTTGTTGTTGAGTAACACTGCAACACCTCTAGCATTAGATAAATACGATGAAAAGAATGTGTGTGTGTGTGTGTGTGTGTGTGTGTGTGGTGTGTGTGTGTGTGTGTGTGTGTGTGTGTGTGTGTGTGTGTGTGTGGTGGTTGTTGTTGTTGTTGTTGTTTGTTGTTGTTTGTTTGTTTGTTTGTTTGTTTGTTTGTTTTTTAGTATCTCCAGCCCATCTACAGTTTAAGGAAGGTATAGTTATATTTTTCTTGAGTAAAATCGAAATAAAACCTTACATTCATGTCCCGCCTTTTAAGGTCCTATCCTGAAATAGAAAGTATTCAACTTCTCGTAGTTTTTCCAGTAAGACGTATTGAACCAGTCGCATAGGCGTAAAGCTGAATCCAAAGCAGATTTGATCATTGCAATCTTATCATCATATAACATTAATTCCATATTAAAAGTACAAAATATACAGAAATAAAATGCTACACAAATAATACACTCCATTAACATTTTTATTGACACATAAAAAGTCAAAAAAGTAGTTTGCTCGTGTGTGTGTGTGTGTGTGTGTGTGTGTGTGTGTGTGTGTGTGTGTGTGTGTGTGTGTGTGTGTGATGTACATGAGTATAGTGTTATTCATGTGTATATTCATCATATGTATGTTTGTGGAGCAACATTATATGAAGCTGGTAGATGACGATACGAACTGAAGTGGATTACTTAGAATATTTTCTTTTGCATCTGTTCCTAGTGGAACCTTTTTGGAAGATTTCTATTAATGCAACACACACGATACATTACCCGAACATGAGGCATAACTAAAGTAATAAGAACACACATATCACAGCACAAGAACAGCAGAAATGGCAAAGGTAATGGTTCAAAAACAGGTAATAAATCAAGAGTCCAACACTGCTATAAAAAGACCGAGAAAAAGTGTATGGATGAAAAGTCTAGTCTAGATTGGTAAAGACTGTGTTATCTCTTTTTTAAAAAAAATTCAAGGGAAAAAGAAAACACGGCAAGTGCAACTATCATCACACAATCAGATATGTGTAAAAACCAGCAAAGCATATTTATCAGATGTATATAATAGAAACATTGCAAATGATTTAACATCTAGCGACACATCATACCATCGAAGTACCTCTATAATGTACAGCTCCCATGTTTACTACCATTAAGAACAGAAGCAGAGGTTTACAACAGAAAAAAAAAATGCACGCAGTAATACCGCCCGAAAATTAACCCCCAAAATTCCTATGTCACAGGCTACCTTTAGATATTCAAAGCGAATGTCAATATTTTTTTTAAATACGTAGAGATAAAAGAAAGCCAAAAAGATGTGCAATTCCGACCCCTCCCCCCCCCCCCCCCCCCCCACCCCCCAAAAAAAAAAAAAATCAATAAATAACAAGGAGTGGCAATGTTCTGTTATACAACTGTTTTCAATCATATTAATCAGTAGATTACAAAAGCACTCATTGAGTCTGTTGGTTAGTACACGACGAACTGTGATCTGGTTAATATACACTCTACGGATTAAGTTCCATAAAAACCCTGGGTACTTGGCCTCTGTTTCTTTGATCTAGTCAGTCAATCAATAACACTCTGCCAATTCTAAGTCTGTGTGGGCAAACATGTTAACTTATCATTGCATGTGATGTGGTGTGATTGGTTTGTCCTACAACAGCAAACGATTCTAATGTGGGGTAAAGTAGCTTCAGTTTTCATCTTATAATAAATGGGTGCAAGCCTCTGTTTCGCCCAGGATGAATCAGTGCATCACACAAAATCTGCTTGGTCAGGAAGACACAAAGTTGTGGTAAATTTAAGATAAGCTGATTATTTTCCAAATGGCAAGATTTTGGTGCAAATGTCCCTGACTGCAGCCACACTATGATCGAGTGCATCCTTGTTCTGTTCGGCTTCAAGTTTCCCCTCCAGCTCCTCGATTTTGGCCTTTAACCGTGCTTCCTCCAGTTTTGCATCCATCAGTTCCCGTTCTAAACGCCTGATCTCCTTGTCTTTCGCTGAAATGGATTGTCCTTGGCCATGAGAAAGGGAGAGAGGGACACACACACCACACACACACACACACACACACATATCTAAAAGGGATTGCTCATAAAGAATAAACAGGGGACACATCATACAAGCCTACCTTTTCAAGAAACTGCACAAGCTTTAAAAGGATTTTGTAATTGCGATAATGAGAAGTTGAACACTATTGTCGTAAAATGAATTCCGGGTGCTTTGTCATACCCTGAAATGATACCCATCACCAACGACATTCATACGGCAGTCCTTACAGAGCCTTCTGTGTCTTTCGGCTCTGGGTTTTTGTTTGTTTGTTTGTTGTTGTTTTTCTCGTTTCGGCTGAAACTTATTGATTAGTACATCTAAATTTAATAAGTTTGACAAGGAAGAGCATTCACATAAAGTTATTTTGAAATTGATACTTTTATTACCTATGATCATAACGCAAAATTTAGACAGAAAGGGGATTCGTTACCGCCAAGGACACAGACAGAGACAGAGTACAGGACTAGACACAATGCATTTCGACCTCTTGGGTCTTCTTCACAGAAAATGCATACGTAAGAGTGAACGTTTCGAAATGAAATGAACTATATCGACTTGATTCTGTCTCTTACAGCATTGCAAAACTGCGGTCATACGACATATCTGAAACGCAAAGGAGAGGTGAAAGAAGGAAGGGGTTGGGTGAGCGGGGGTTGGGGGCGAGGGAGGCGACCCAAAAAAAAATAAGTATCATCATGAGCGCCAGAGAAAAAAAAAAGTCCTCTTACAAGCCCCCAACTGTGGATGAAATAAAGACACAGTCCCCACTCTCCAATCCAATCGTCTCTTCACACTTGGTGTCGCCAGTCTTTACACTATCGTTCCTCATACTGACGGACTGAAGGCCCCTTACTTTCTTTCTCAACAGACGGCCATCTAATTAGCAACATCCACCCACAGCCACACTTGTATCCCTGCACTCCACTCAGATTTATCAAAACAACTAATTCTTATTGAACTCGCTGTGACATATGAAAGCACAATAGAGCAAGCTCACATCTAAAGACCACGAAGTATGCCAATTCAGCCCTTAGCTTGAGGAGATCCGACTTATTACAAGCCCAAGTCCACGCCATATAGGTTAGAGTAAGGTGGTGGGGTGGGGTGGGGTGGGGGTTGCAGGAGGCTCAGCCTATAGTAGTATAAGCTCAGGAAACAGCTCGCCCTTTCTTTGAGGCGAGAAGAAGACCAGACCCCTATGGCAGAGGTAGGTAAAAGAGTTCCAGCTGCATCTGGTCGACGAGGAACAAAAGTGAACTGCATAAGGCTTAAATTTCCCAAATAAAAACTATCAGCTCGTCGTTTAAAATGGCAGCGCCTTTAGACATCCACTCACTAAAAAAGTTGCTGGCTTGAATTCTGGCAGCGAATTCCTGGAAAGATATTTCTGGCAGCAGAAAGGCACAGAGAAGAGGAATGATCTGGATGTGGCCTGATACCCGTGGAGTGCGAGAAGTTAAGGGCCGAAAAACTCGCCTGAAGGAGGGAGCGGGGAGGGGGGGGGGGGAGGTGCAGGAATGAAAAAGGAGGGGTCTTCTCTGAAAACTTCTGCTGCCAAGCTCTTTCAAGAGTGTCTTCCTACTTTGCAATGGAATATTTTGTTGTTAGCGGAAATAGGCCCATTATCATTCTGCACAGGGTTTTCTCGAAGGTAGGCCGTAGTAACTGTAAAGGTTTTGCGTGTACATAAATCATTGCGGTACCTGAATAAAATGCACTGTGAAAACAAAACAAGTGTGAAACAAAATAAACGAAAATGCTAACATAAGCTGTTACTTTGTACCCTAATTACAATTTGTCTTCATTATTGTTAATGGAAAAAATTTCTTATGCTGGCTTTGAAAAACACACACACACACACACACACACACACACACACACACACACGCGCGCGCGCGCGCGCCACACACACACACACACACACACACACACTCACACACACACACACACACACACACACACACACACACACACACACACACACACACACACACTTCAACAATTTATGCAGGATTGAATGACGAACAGTATAAAACATGGTTCATCTCGTGGTACAGTCCAAATAATGGGCAATGGCACAAATTGCGCGCACAACAATTCAAAGCAGTAGGCCTACTCTGCTCGTGCAGCGAAATTTCGGTCAAATATGTAAAGACATCAAGCCACTTATATTGACACAAACTCACAAAGATGTACAGACACGCACGCACGCACGCGCGCACACACACACACACACACACACACACACACACACACACACACACACACACACATACACACACACACGTACACGCGCGTCCGCGCGCACTCCTGCACAGAAACTGTAGCATCCAATTGTGGAATTCTAGTGTTCAAACTTGAAGATCATGACATCGCCTTTTCCACACGCGAAATGACCCGATGATAGTACTTATACTTAAGCATTTTTCTAGCCACTGTGTACTGTATGACCTGACACCAATCCTGCGCAGACCTGGCAGCACCCTCGAATGCACATTGCCCAGACTGCCATAGGCAAGCACCACTATCCTGCTGGTGAAGCTGAAAGAGCTGATTTCCAGGCATAGTGGGAGGTACTTGTCAAACTTGGCACTGTAGCAAATATCAATTAAGGCATCGAAGAGCACTGCCACCTCGACAAGGTGGTCATTGATGGCGATGTCAGGTCTGGTGGCACTGGTGGCAAAGACATCAGAGTCAGTGTCAAACATGCGCGGTGTCAGGCCTGTGTCTTTGATCACCTGAACAGAGCCGGAATCAGGGATGTGTGTGGCAGACGCCTCAACAAGTCTGTTGTGCGCACGCGTATGAGCTACTTAATGTTTTGTAGTAACTGGCGTCTTACCTGTCGTTCTCATGGGACAGAAGCAACATCCAGCGGTAGCTACATCCATATCTACTTGGTTATTAGACCCATCCATTTCAATGAAGTAGCAACTGTGTGATTAGATGCTAAGTGGTCCTGTTCTCGTTAGCTGAAATGGATGATTAGGAATTTCTCGGGAACTGGCACGGATTACACAAGGAGATCTGCCCAAACACTGGGTCTCCCCGGACAACGCCACTACACACACGGTAGTATTGAACACAGGAAGGTGACATTGACTTGGCTAGACGTTACTGCACACTTGATTGGCTGCACATACCAAACACACACACACACACACACACACACACACCTCTAGTTTTTGTCAGCCATGGCCCAGGGAACCTGACACCGTGCTGCCCAATGTGTTTCAAGCATAACTATCGTATGTCAGCTGTCTGTGGCAAGGTGCACTAGAAGAAGACATGGGTGAGGGGAGAAGGGGTGGGGGGGGGGGGGGGGAGGGCCGAGAAGTGGGGACTGGTGGGTCCAAAGTGCACCTTTCCTCCAGTCCTCCCGCCCCTCATTTTTGTTTGAACTGGGGTGGACGTGCACATGCTCATGTAGTGTAAAAGACACCAGGTTGGGCCCTATCTCCCGGGAATGCCTGAAGTGCACTTGAGTAACGTTTACATTACGTTCAGTGTGGGAAAAGGAGGAGCTTCGTCCCCCAGATCCCCCTTTCAAGGATATAACCGACAGGACCCCCATCCCCATCCCTGCCCCCACCCCGGAACCTGAGCGACCGGACCCGGCCTCACTTAGCCTAGTTTGCCCACCCCCCTCCCACCCCCACCCCGTTCATCCCCCCTCCCTTTAATAAGAACCATATGTTTAAAGTAGAAAGAAACTCGTGGAGAGCGTGGCAGCAGAGAGTCCTCAGAAGAGAAGCCCCCTTCAAGCAAGTGTTTCGGCCCTTATCTCCTGACACTCTAGGGGGGTTGGGCCACACCCGGTTCATGACTCCGGATGTCCCTCTGCTGCCCCTTTTTTTTCCCCCATCTTGGGACGAGCCATGGCTGGGATTCGAACCCATGACCCTCTGGACATGCTCATTTTCTACTTAATGACTCGCGCTTTAACCACTGAGCCACAGGGACACCTGATATTTGTAGGGAAATTAAGCCTTATGAAGTTCACTTTGTTCCTCCTTGACCAGATCCAGCTTGAACACCTCTCTGCCGCTTCTGCCATTGCTTTCAGGGCTCTGGTTGTTTCCTTCCCTGCAACTGAGAGCTGTTTCATGAGGCTGTATGCAGACGTTCCTACAAATCCCCTAGCTCCAATTTCTGCAGTGAGGACTTTGACCTGATAGCCTTCTCTCCTCAGGCTGTTTGCCAGATCAGCATACTTTTCAGTCTTGTAGATTTGAGCTGCCTCCATTCTGTTTTCATATGGCACCGTGAGCTCGATCATGATCAGCTGCTTGGTTGACTTAGAGTGGACTACTATGTCTGGTCTCATGCCACTCTTGCTGATGATCTCTGGGTGACTCTTCCATTCTGGGAGGTCTGCAGTGCACTCCCAGTCATCTGCCCCATCCAGCAGACTCTGCCTGCATGTTTCGAGTGGCACTGTTGTTCTTGGCCATGATTTGCTGCCTCCTGCCGTGAAGAATGTTGCGGGTGCTTTTGGAGTCCTGATTCTCCCTTTTGTGGTGTTGGTACTAGCCCAGACTACTTGTACAATCTCTTTGAGCACTTGGTTGTGCCTCCATGTGTACCTTCCTTGAGCCAGGGCACTTTACATGAGCTTAGAACATGCTCCACTGTTTGTTTTTCATGGCAGAGGGGGCATGCAGGATCGTCTGTTTTCCCCCACTTCACCAGGTTTGCATTTGAGGGCAGAAGGTCTATGCAGATCTGAGAATGAAGCTGATCCTGAGAGGGGCCATGTGCCAATGTCATTCCAAGTTAGACTTCTTTGGAGTGCATTTTCCCACGTTGTCCATTGCCCTTGCTGGCTCTGCTGGACTGCTTTTGGAGTCTTTTTTGGTCTTCTTCTTTTCTCATCTCCTGAATCATCATGTCTCTTTTGGCTTTTCCTTTGGCCTTTGACCACCATTCAGTTTTGGTCACCCCCAGTCCTTGTCTGTTGGTCTGTGTGTGTCTTGTTATTTCTCTGATCTTGAGACTTTCTTTTGCAGAATCCATCGCCTCTTGAACTTTCCATTTTCTGCCTGTCTTCAGCTGGGGCTTGATTGCTTCTACCACCTTGTCTCCTGAGTCCTCCAGCATGCTTTGAAGTCTGATCTTCCCTGCTTTGTATTCCTCCAGGATGGATTTCAGTGTAGTTTGAGCTTTGCTTGGCGACAGTACAGCGCGATGTCAGTCAGACAGGGTGGGACACCAAGCCATTTCCTTGTGAACTTGTTGATTTTGGCTTCCATTGCCTCCACTGTGCTGTGCAGATGTCGTATATCATCAGAGGCCATAGGAGCTTTGGTATCAGCATGAACTGCAGACACCAGACCTTGTATTTGCCAGGGAGCCCACACTGGTCAATGGTCTCCAAGCCTTCTTCCGCCATCTGCTTGGTTTCTTTTGCTCTTTGTGTGTCTTTCAGCGTATCATCATACCATCTTCCAAGGCTCTTGACTGGTTCTTCTGTGACTGTTGGAATGGCCTGGTTGGCAACACTGAAGACCACAGATTCGGCCACTTTTCCTTTCCTCAGTGAGAGACTCCGTGATTTCTTTGGCTTGAACTTCATTCTGGATGAGGCAACTATGTCGTCCAGCCTCTCCAGCACATGACGTGTCTCGTCTTCTCTGGATGAAATCACTGTAGTGTCATCCATGAAGGCCTTGAGAGGAGGCATCTTGTATCCATCGCCAAGGTCTGTTTGCCTCGCGTTGTTTGTTGCTGCTTCCCAAGATGAGTTCCATTGCCAGCACGAACAGTATCGGGGAAATTGCACAGCCCATTGCAATGCCCACTTCCAAGTTGATCCAATCAGTTGTGTACTCCTTGGTAGAGAACTGCATTGAGAAGCCATTGAAGTACTTCTTGAGCATGTCGCGGATGTTCTTTGGCACATGGTACATCTCAAGAGCCAACTGTATCATCTCATGGGGCACAGATCCATATGCGTTTGCCAGATCAAGCCACACTACGTCCAGGTCTCTCTTTTCTGTTTTTGCTTTTTGGATTGCGTCCCAGATCATTGTGGCGTGTTCTACACAGCCAGCCACGCCTGGGATGCCACCTTTCTGGACTGACACATCCAAGTACTTTGTTTTCCATCAGGTACTTGGTCAGCCTTGCTGCCATGACAGAGAAGAAGATTTTCCCTTCGACGTTCAGTAGTGATATTGGCCTGAACTGGCTGATGTCACTTGAGTTTTGCTCTTTGGGGATGTACACACCATCTGCCGTCATCCACTGGCCGCTGATCTTCTGGTTTCTCCAAGCCGATCGCAGCAGCCTGTGGAGCCCACTCCAGCACCTGGGACATTTCTTGTAAAGCTGGTAAGGTATTCCGTTTGGCCCTGGTGATGATTTGGCTCTGGCTTTGTCGACCACCTTCTTGATTTCCGCCAATGTTGGAGGCTTGCCATTGAATTGTTCCTCAGGGTTGGTTGGCCACACCAGACCTTGAATGTCGAGTGGTGCTTTGCTCTGTGAGTCAGAGTATGTTTTCCTCAGATGCTGCTCAAGAACTCCTTTGTCCACACTTATGGTCCCAGATTTTGGCTGCTCAAACAGTGTTCTGGCAAACTGGAAGGGGTCTCTGAAGAAGCGCTCTTGTGTCTTCTTCTTTTTGCTCTTCCTCTTCCTCGCAGATTCCGCTTTGCTGAGGGCGCTGTGTTTTTCTTTCAGGTCTTCCCACAGTTTTTCCAAGCCTTGTTTTTCAGCTGGCAGTGCGGTCTTCATTTGCTTCTGAGGTTGTTCTTTTGGACTCTGATCTTGTCCATCTTTCTTGGCGTCTGGATTTCTTTGGGGGTGTTTTCTCTTTGGGTAGTTTTACTCCATAGGCGTCTCTACATGTGGCATACACAATGTCCCCATATGTGGCTAGTTTGTGTTCCAGGGTGCTTTTCCCTATCGGGTGCATCGAGTCTTTGGACGATTTTTGCATCCAGTTTCTCCCAATCTTCAGTTCGTTTGCTCGTGGCAGGTTGAGTTTCAGACGCCTGGCATCGAGGGCCTGTGTAAATTCCTCATCCGAACCAACAGCGTGGATGTCCTTGGCACTGTGGTTTAAATCCTGGCCTTGGTCTTCCGACGTCTTATCTGCTGATGCAGTGCGCTGCTGCTCATTCAGATGAGTCTTCACACATCCCATCTTTGTCCTGTGGATCTTCATGCCACGGTGGTAGCGAAACGCTTTCCACAGACACATGGATATTCCATTTGGTCCATGTTCATAGTCCGTTTGGGATTTGCAGTCGTGATTGGTTGGACACCAAGAACCATATGTTTAAAGCATAGCTACTTAGCCTATAATTACACTTGGGGGGGGGGGGGGGGGGGGGGGGGGGGGGGGGGGGGGGTCTTCCCCCCCCTTCATCTATAAGAACCATCTTCTTTCTCTTTGAACCGTCAACTTGTCAACTTCTCTTCATTCCAGCCCCCCCTCCACCCCTCCCGTCCGGCTTTCGACCCCACCCCCCTCCCCCTCCGCACTTTCAGGCTGAAAATCTTCCCAGTTACGCTGCTAGCCTAAAGGGCGTTCGTCCGTCGGGTGATTGTGATTTGAGATCAATACAATGAGGGTCTTGAGCAGAGTTTAAAAAAAAAAACAACAAAAAAAGATGCGAAGCATATAAACGTACCTCCCAGTTTTCCAAACCGCTTTTAAATCGGCCAAGTGCTTTGTCAGATAAGAAATAAAGGGAAATGTCATGTGACGTAGCCTCACATCAAGGCATGTGACGCTCCATCACATGTAGTTTAGTGATATGAATCATTTCCCCATGCCACTACTGAAAAGGAAGAATATTCGTGTGGCTTGACTAGTGTAGCGGGCGTCCCCAAATAATTGTGAGATTTACTCATTGATTAAACAAGGGTGGTCATTGGGTAAAAGTGACCACTGAGAGATAGTTTAATAAGGGCTGGTACGGTGCTGGTCATGTGTTTTGAACACTGAGTATGCACTCACTAGGAGGAGGGAGGAAAGAATCAGTTTTAGCCCAGCAGATGGCCTAGAGACTCGAACCTGTCAGGACGCTGGTCAAGGGGTCCTCACCACTGACCAGTCATTACCAGGTGAGCCATAGATAGTTGGGGAAAGCCACAGGGGAAAACCTAAAGAAAAGAGAAAGAAAGAATTCATAATGTTGAATTGGGAAGCAGGTTACTTACACGAACCTTATTCGTGTTTCAGCCCTTCGCCCTTCACTCTTCACCCCGTCAGGTATTCCACCTCTGAGACGGGTGGTTAACGATGGCCATGGCGTGGTGAACACACGGGTAGGGTAGTCAGCCCCAGCAATTAAAGACTCCAGGTAGAGGAGTCGGATCTCATAGTTTCTCCAGTGACAGGAGAATTCAAGGGGCGACACGTTTGCTGATGCAGACAGGGCATCATGACAGTATGGGGCGAGTCTTATCTCTGATGCAGGTATGGCATCATGATTGCAGGAATTATTTATTCTCCTGGTCTGGATCTTGGGCCAGTGTTATGTGAAGGCCATGACTTTACAGACAATTGTAAGAATTTATTGATTTCAATTTGAAACCTGATTTATCTCTCAATGTGAAGAGAGAGAGAGAGAGAGAGAGAGAGAGAGAGAGGAGAGAGAGAGAGAGAGAGAGAGAGAGAGAGAGAGAGAGACATGTATAGAATCTGTTTATTAATTGTTCGACGTGATTTAGTAAAGTGTTTTCCCCGAAGGAGAGGGGGAGAAGAAAAAACATTCGGTGGTGCGCCTTTTGGTTGATTGGAGGGATTGCGTGTGCGTATGGAGTAAATGCTGTCATGAATGCGTGTGTGCAAAAGTGACAGTGTGACAGAAAAAAACGGTTTTAAACGGTTATTTAACCGATGTACACTTTTGAAACTGGTATTTTAGTCCTCACTGGGCTAAAAGCCTGTGTACATACCAAATTTCATCCAAATCGGACAATATGCCAAGAGTAACGGTTTTTAAAAGGTCAGATTTTGAAACACTACATCTCTGGATCTGGATCTCCGCCTGTGGTTGTTGGTTGGCGGCTAGTTGTAGGAGCCAGTAATAGCTATTACACAACTGGTTGCGCAGCGTAAGACTCTAAAAGATTAAAAACAGAGGGGGATATGGGGGGGGGGGGGGGGGGGGGGGGGGGGGGGGGGGAGAGGGGTGTTGGCGGGTTAGTGGTGGAAAATGGCCGCCTCAACCCTGCCTAGTGCGGTGGAGAAGGCACTGGCATTCTGCTGTTGGACAGTGTTGTTGTCCAAGAGGTTCCATTCCTGGGGAGTTCGGATGAAAAAGGAGTTTCTTTTTTGTTCAGTTGCAGTGGACTGTATGACGAAGGCTCTATTGTTGTTGTAGATCTGCCTTTGTAGGGGGTTTTGGCTTACACAGTCTGTAAATGTGGTTGGTTTAATTCTCCGCCAACTGGTCTGATCTGCTGGGGTGAGGAAGGTGTCAGCTTGTTATGGCAGGGACTAGGTCGCCGGCAATCTTGTACAGCATGGTGAGTCGAAGCTGTCTTCGGCGGTCCTCCAAAGGTGGCAGTTGGAGGTATTGTAGCATCTTAGTGACACAGCCTGGGTCCCTGTCTCGGTAGTTATTGCAAATAAAGCGGGCAGCTAATCGTTGGACCTTTTCAATTCGGTCGATGTCTTGCTTTGTGAATGGATCCCATGCCACAGCGCCGTAGCCTACTCAAGAGTGGACCTGACGAGTGCAATGTAGGCAAGGCGGCGACATTCCTGTGGGCAGTTACGAAGATTTCGTCGCAAGAAGCCCAAGGTTGATCCAGCCCTCTTGCACAGCCCCACGACATGGGCAGTCCATTTCAGGTCATGGAAGTGCCATTTGTGTGTGATAACCTTTCTATATACAAAATGTAATTAAAACCCACCAATATATAAAAAATAACGGCAAAATAACGGTTTAACGGTTATATAACCGATATACACTTTTGAAACCAGTATTTTAGTCCTCACTGGGCTAAAGCCTGTGTACATACCAAATTTCATCCAAATCGGACAATATGTTAATAACGGTTTTTAACGGTCAAATTTTGAAACATTATATAGAAGTGCCATTTGTGTGTGATAACCTTTCTATATACCAAATTTAATTAAAATCCACCTAGCCTATATATAAGAAAAAAAACCGGCAGAATAACGGTTTTTAACGGTTGTTTAACCCATTTTCAGCATTACATCACTTACATATGGACAGAGGCTCTGATTTGTCACAAGATCATCCAAACCGCTTATAAATTGGCCAAGTACTTTCGGAGATATTCCATAAAGAAGAAAAACCGTTATAGGCCGTTACAGCCGTTAGTAACGGCTATAGCGGTAAACTAAAACATCGGGCATCATCCGTGGCCCATAATGAACATACCTACAAATTTTCAGAAAGATCGTCCCAGTAGTTTTGTCTGGAGCGAGTGGAACACATTTTGACCACGGACACGCAGACAGGCAGACGGCGTTTCTTCGTTCCCATTCTAAAGTAATTGTATCCCTGTTCTATAAGAACTGGGAGTACAAAAAGCAAACAAACAAATATATATTTATTAGAGTATTCATTCTTCCAACAGATCTGTTCAACTTGTAAACAGCGCTTGCCCATAGGCTACAGTTGTTCTGAACCTGATCCAGCCTAACCTTTGGCTAGCGCGCGCAAAGCCTGAAGCGGAATCATTTGCATAACAGTACGATCTCGCTGACTTCGAGTTCAAGAGAAGTTGGTAAGTGAACTCGCCCAACAACAACGTTTCAGCAAAGCTAACACTTGACGTTTTGTTACAGTGTAGGCCTATGAGATTAACAGCAAAAAGAATCGTATAATGGTGTATGGTTATGATAAGGCTTGATGACTTTGTTTTACGTATGATTGTGGTCGTCTGCTTCTTGAGTTCAGCCACAGACGCCATCTTGAACTTAGGAAATCGACAGACCGATTCGTGAATGCGTGAATGTGACGACATGCCTCAAGCCGACATTGACATGGTAGCACTTGCAAAGCTGCCTTTTCTCATTCATGTTAGTCAGCAATAGTGTTGACACAAAATTGCATTTCGATCGCCTGCGGATGAATAGGACAATTGGAAGTTCCAGAGCAAAAGTCATTTTTCATTGTAAATTTTCCCACAAACACAAGGGCTCGAAAGTGACGAGCTTGTTTCCGCATTCTCATAGGCCAATGCCGCGGAACACACAGCAGTTTCAGTTGCGACGTTGTCGACGCGAGTTCAGCGCCATAAGTTTGAATGTATAAATAGATGAGTTCAATTTTGTATGGACTTGTGGCATGGCGTGTTCATCAACCTTTTCTAGTTTAATTTATTACTGTCATTTATTACTCTAGCGTAAACGATTCATGAATTAGGCACATGCGTGGATTTCTTTTTCTCAGTCGCGTATTTTGTGATCTATCAACGGAATGCAACTAATACCAGTCTGATGATTAAAATAAATAAAATCAAGAAAGGTTAGCTTAGTGAAACGTGAGGCTTATACCAATTATTAGGTAGGTGGTGTTGGAGGAGGGGATGGGGTTTGAGGTAGATGGGGGGGGGGGGGCAAGAACTAAAGAAAAACTCTGGTTGTACATTTAGGATCAGGATCAGGGGCGTTAGCCTATTTAGCTTTTTACGCCCCTTCTGTAAGGTAATATCCTTTTTTTTTCCCGTGACCGTTGGTCCAGTCATAGGCTAGCTCAGACCTATTATCCATCAAATTCAATCTAATTTTTGTTAATAATTCATGTTTGTCTATGAGGTTCTTAAAAACATTAATACTAGGTGCACGTTTGATGTTAAGTGTTAGTTTATTCCAAAAGTTGGTTACTCTATTAGTAAAAGTAAATTTTCTTAAATTAGTTCTAGAATATTGTTTAAATATCTTATCTTCACTGTTCCTTGTAACATTCTTCTGCGGAGTACAAGAAAAGCATGCTTTATCAACATCATCAATTCCATTAAATATCTTGTATGCTTGAATCAAGTCTCCTCTTATTCTTCTTGCCTTAAGTGTTGGAAGTTGCAGATATTTGATCTTTCCCCATATGAGTAATCTTTTATATTATGAATCATCTTGGTTGCTCTTCTTTGTACCTGTTCTAGAGCTTCTGATTGTCTCTTTAGCATTGGATACCATACAGTGCTGCCATATTCAAGAACAGGTCTAACTAGTGTCTTATATAATTGCAAAAAAGTGTCCTTTTCTATAAATGTAAAGGTTCTTTTTATTATTCCAATCATTCTGTTAGCCTTATTAATACTATTTACAATATGATTGTCAAATAGCAAATTTTTGTCAAAAGTCACACCTTGGTCTTTCTCTTCTTCACATTTAGATACTTTTATTTCCTTGCCCCAATTTTCATTATATACTCCTTTTGTGGGTTTGTTTTACCAATATGAAGTACTTTACATTTTTCTGCATTAAAAGATAGGTTCCAAGTATCAGACCACTGTACTAATGTTTCAATTACAATATCCTTTAGTAATTCCTTATGCAATTTTGGAGAGTTATACAGTTTTGTGTCATATGCAAAGATTTTACATGTACTCTGTAATTCTACAGGGAGATCATTTATAAACACCGTAAATAATATTGGTCCCAAAATACTGGCTTGTGGTATCCCACTAATAACATCAGCACTATGAGAGAAGGAACTACCAATCCTTACCTTCTGAGTTCTTTTTGATAAAAGTCTAACCCAACCAAGTATATTTCCTATTATTCCATAAGACTCAAATTTCTTTAAAAGTCTTTCATGTGGTACTGAATCGAATGCTTTTCTAAAGTCTAAATACAAAACATCTATATTCTCTCCTTTATCTATCTCCTTTGTGAAGTCTTCCATCACTTCTAAAAGTTGAGTCACACAAGACCTTTTTGCACGAAATCCATGTTGACACTCAGCATATAATTTATTTTCTGTCATATGTTTAATAATTATTAATAGCCTCTCTAATAAATGATTCTAAAATTTGCATATAATGCATGTTAAACTCACTGGTCAATAATTTCCTGGATCTGTTCTTGTACCTTTTTTGAATACTGGAATGACTGTAGCTGTTTTCCAATCTGAAGGTACTATCATTTCTTTAACAGATTTAGAAAGAGTATGTAAAGTGGGAAGGCCATCTCCTCATTTAGCTCTTTTAGTACTCTCGATGGGATGGCATCCGGACCACATGCCTTATTAGGGTTTAAAGATTGAAGTTTCTTTTTTATTTCATCCACTGAAATGTCTACATTTTCTAACACTATGCCTTTTGACCTTGAAGCTGGACTTAGAACAGGCATATTTTTAGTATCTTCCCTTGTGAATACACTAGAAAAAAATGTATTCAAAATTATCTGCCTTACCTCTGTCTGTCTCCACTGTGTCACCATCCTTAGTCACTAAAGGGCTCACTCTGTATTCATCTTTGTTTTCGATTGTACATATCTCCAGAAGGCTTTTGGATTTTGTTTACATTCCTTTGATAACTTCTTTTCAAATTCCTTTTTTGCTTTTCTTTTTTTTTTATTACAAGTATTACATGCTTTAATATAATTTTGATAATCTTTCCCCTGCTTTGTGACTAAGAATCTCTGATACATATTATATTTCTTTTTGTACAAATTTCATTGTCTTTGCATTCATCCACTTTGGTTTCTGTTTTTTATTATTCTTAATAATTTGTTTTGGAACGTTGTTTTCTATTAAAGAATTTAAAATACTTTTAATTTCCACCCAGCATTGTTCTACACTAAAAAGATCATTGAGTTTATTCCAGTCAATCTTCTTCAATTCTTCTTTCATTTGCATAAAATTTCCTCTCTTAAAATTATATGACTGCTTTGATTCTTCTTTCCCTTGCTCCTCTCATAGGTACAAAGAGAACATTAAAACCTCATAATCACTTTTGCCTATAGGAGCTAAGTGCTTAATGTCTGATATCATATTTTCGTCATTAACAAGTACTAAATCTAGTATATTTGATTTTTGTCCCTCCCTGTGTCTTGTTGGTTGTTTCACCATTTGGTTCAGAAATGCATCCTGTAGGTATGTAGGTAGTTTATGAACTTTTGACCTCTTTCTCCAGAGCCAGTACCATGCCAGTCAATATCTGGGAAATTAAAATCTCCAGTAATACAAACATATTTGAATCTTTCTAATCTTAGATGACATAATCTTATTTGTTTATATATTGGCTAAGAACATATAGTTTTAGCAACTGATTAATATAATAATAATGAATGACCCAGACTGAGTAACTCAAAACACAAAAAAGAAAGCACCACACAGCATTGCTGGATTAATTTTGTGGCTGGTTAAATTGAGACTGTCAATGTTACTAAACTAGGTCAAGGTTGCAGGTATGCTATAGCAGATTGCAGAGGGGTACATGCTGTATTTCAGATTTATTGTTAAGTATTGAGTATTTAACTTGTTTTTTTTTTTCATGAAATGCTAATGCCTTATATCTTTTAGTGTCTATCAGGAATTCACTGTTGGACTGCAGTAGTATTTACATCATAATCTTGGAGTATTTTTCTGAAAACTGCTGTCTTTTAGAAAACTTTGCCCACAATAGTCTCTCCACTGTAAAGCATTTAAACATGAAGCTGGTTCTCATTTTAGACTGACTTGCATTTCAGCATGATTAGATTGACTGCTAGTGCTACTTAGAGCATAAGATAAGATAAGATAATGTTGCTTATAGCCTAGCCGACCGCAAAGGGCCACATCAGGGCTGTACTTAGAGCATAGCAAATGTCATCAGTCCATATTTTCAACACTGCAGTTAGTGTAGACCAGTTCCCAATTACAGAAAGAAGCAACTCCACCACATTCTGTTAAAGAAGATTCTTCTGCAAAGCATTTTGAGCCAAGAGTGTCAAGTGTATCGATGTTCACAAAGAGTTAAATGACAGTTGTTGAAAAGACATGCATAATTAAGTTGTTTAAAAGGCATTTTTAAGCATACCTTACGTCTGTCCATATAGTATTTACCAAGAAGAGTGGCAATTAAATATGAAAGAAACAAACACCCCAAACTTGATGAAGGCCATCATCTGTTGCAATTATTATTAACACAGATGTTATTAGATGTTACTGGAATGGCCAGTAGCGTCCATTCTGCCGTGCTGATATTTGCCACTGACATAAACACCATTTTGTTGTAAATCATTGCCAAATTTAGTTAAAAGCAGAATCCTCGAATGTCAAAGTGTTTGATAAGAATGTGGTGTTGCTGTTCATTTCCGGAAGATGATCATGTAGTGTTACCCAGCAGAGCCCAAATGACATGCTTTGAGTGCTTGCAACTGAATGTGTAATGAATTATGCATTTTCTTTAACACTCGGCATTACTCAGTTCAGCTCCAAGAGTTGAGAGTTGTAATGCTTTCAATTAAAGTCGGGCTTCCTACTTAGTCTCCTGGCTCCTGAATTTTAAACACAGAAAATTGGCAGTGATATCGATTGTCTGTCTGTCTTTTTGTCTCTCCCTCTGTCTGTCTGTCTATCTGTCTGCCTAGATCTGTCTGTCTATCAATCTATCTTATCTGTAGATATCTCTATCTGTCAGTTTGCCTGTTTACCTGTCTATCAGTATGTCTGTTTACCTACCTGTCTGTCTGTATGTCAGTCCATCCATTTGTCCCTTCATCTGTCCACATAATTCTCTTTGTGTGTGTGTGTGCGTGTGCGTGTGCCTTTTTGTCTCTATGACCCATTTCAACCTGCTCAGGCCAGCCAGGAGTAGTCTTTCAAATACAAAAAGAATAAATACATTTTACCCATGGTTTTTGTCATCTATGAATATGAACTCTGAAAATAAAAAAAATTAGGGCAGCACAATTCATATCACCTCAAGTCAGGGTAGTACATCA
Source organism: Conus ventricosus (assembly GCA_018398815.1). NCBI lineage: Eukaryota > Metazoa > Mollusca > Gastropoda > Neogastropoda > Conidae > Conus > Conus ventricosus. The sequence goes on from CM031621.1 coordinate 21,127,133, forward strand.
GTTTACACACACCTAAACAAGTGCTTGATACACTTGCATAAATACAGATACATACGTTTGTACAACAAACCACAGTCATGATTACGAAAATGTTTCTTTTTCTCTGACTTGGACAAGTGTCACAAACTTTATTTTCAATAGTGTTTGCATGTTTTCAGCACAGCTATCAGTGATGGTTTATTTGCATTCCTGTCCCCCCCCCCCCCCCCCCCCCCCCCCCCCCCCCCCCCCCCCCTCCCCCCCCCTTCCCTCCCTTTAGTTTATTAATCAGATTGTCCTTTTAATTTTCAGTGAAAGGGACGCCAAGTGCCTTGACACCACCATTCCACCAGCTACCCCACCCCGTCATGTCCGCCCTTCCCTCTGCCCGCTCAGACATTCCCATGATCCCTGTTCCGTCTTCCCCCACAATGCTGGCTTCCTTGCACCCGGTGGCGGGGACACCCCTGCCATGATGAGCAAAGCGCCTGTGCAGGGCGGCAGTCGAGGGCTGCCGGGAGGGGCTCACATGACCACGCCCTCACTGACTCCGCAGGAATCTCTGCAGATGATTTCCAACGACGGACTGACCAAGACGGCCGGTGAACAGCCAGCAGGGGACGCCACTGAAGGTCAGATGAACCGATCATCACCTTTTTTTTTTTCTCAGTTCTTGGGCTTGTTTAACTTTCTGTCACAAAATTGGAAATGAAATGGAGGCAGGGAACAGTAAACGATAAACCCCACATGTTTACTGTTTATTGTTTTCTGTAACAGTTTAACAGCTGACACAGGGTGTTTCTCAACATGAATTTCCCCATTAAAAAGTCCCTGCTTTTAAAGAGTTGTTTCTCACTAATCTCTGGAACATTTTTTTCCTTTGTCGTTATTAGATTTACCTCCTGATGAAAAGTTCCTGTCATTGAAGACTTGTTGTTGTTGATGACAACTATACTAGAGTTACCTCTGAATAAATGAGTGCCTCTCTTTGGAGACTTTTCATGGACCACTAGAGTTACATCTGAATAAAGTGCCCCTCTCTTTGAAAACTTAATTGATTGACCACTATACTAGAGTCACCTCTGAATAAAGAGTCCCTTTCTGTGAAACTTGTTTTTATGGACAACTAGATTAGAGTTTCCTTTGAGTGAAGAGTGCCTCTCTTTGAAGTCTTGTTTTTATTGACCACTAGAGTTACCTCTGAATAGAGTGTCCCTCTCTTTGAAGACTTGTTTTTGTGGACCACTATACTAAAGTTACCTCTAAATAAAGTGTCCCTCTCTTTGAAGACTTGTTTTTGTGGACCACTATACTAGAGTTACCTCTGAATAAAGTGTCCCTCTCTTTGAAGACTTGTTTTTGTGGACCACTATACTAGAGTTACCTCTGAATAAAGTGTCCCTCTCTTTGAAGACTTGTTTTTGTGGACCATTGTACCAGGTTTAACTTGGAACAAGATGTCCCTCTCTTTAAAGGCTTGTTTTTTTTTTCTGGAATGGCTTTTTCTCTATGTCTAGTCTTCTACTAGATTTACTCCCCGTCAAAGTCTTTCTCCATTTAAGTTAAAGACCCAGTTATGAAGGATTTCATATCATGTTGGAGTGTTTCTGTTGTATACTCATGACCTTGCATGGGTCCATGGAGATTGTGTGCACTACACTGCAAGTGGTTATTTTTACTTAAAGTAAAAGGAATGCACCCTGTATGTGTGTATGCATGTGTGCTTGCATTGTGTGTGTGTGTGTGTGTGTGTGTGTGTGCGTCTGTGTGTGTGTGTGTGTGTGTGTGTGTGTGAGCGTGCATGACTCTGGGAACATGTGTATTGATATGTAGGATGTGTGTCACACACACACACACATGCACGCATGCATGCACACACGCACACACACACACACACACACACACACACACACACACACACACACACACACACACACACATGCACATACATGTGCGCACACACACAACACACACACACACACACACACACACACACACACACACGTGCAATGTACAGGTGAATAGAATGTGCATCAACTCACAGGCAATACACCCAAACATACACAACACAGGCACACATATGTGGTAATGCACTGTTCTCCGAGTCCCAGACACAAACCCTCACACTTGTGTGCATTCAGGGCAAGTCGACACACATGCTTGCAGATGAACTCAATGGTAGCACCTACCGTTACCCACTACTACCTCCCTTACCCCCATCTGCAGTTATTTCCCCTTACTTGCAGCTGTGGACCCTAACCGACTCAAGTTTTGGAACACAGAGGAGACTGTTGAGCTCATCCAGCTGTACAAGAAATATCTCCCGCAGTTCCACAAGTTTGGCCAGCGCAAGATGAACGTGTGGCAGAGAGTGACGGAGGAGATGATCGCCAAGGGTTACGGGAACTTCTCCTGGGCTGAATGTAGCGCCAAGTTCCGCAGCCTTCGAGACAGGTCAGTGTTTCAAAGTGAAGGGTTCTGGGAGGATTTTGTTTCAGTGAAAAAATGATATATTCTGGCTTTCTGTACTGGAGATTTCCCCTGTTCTATAGCTTTCTGTGTTCTGGACTTTTAATACTGTTTTTCTTTCTTGGAATATCAACTTTTTTTCGGAATATCTTTCAACTTTTTTCGGTCCAGTCATGTGCACTGTTTCTGTAATCCAAAGCGCTTAGGAGATATGACCAGCATGTAGCCTGGCCTCCTTAGAGTAACTTTAGAGTGTAAGGAGTACAGGGCTGAAACACTTAATGGAGGAAGGCCTCTTTTCTAAAGATCAACAGTCGAACTCTCCCTGAAAGTTTCTTACTGCTGACACTAGTCAAGAAACAATTTCAGGGTTTGGAACAGATTGTTTTACTAGACTGTGTTTTATGCTGTCTGTGTTTTATTCTGACTTGCACTGCTTCTCTTCCTTAGAAGCTCATTGTTTTATTCTTACTGTGTTTTATTCTGACTTGCACTGCTTCTTTTCCTTAGAAGCTCATTGTTTTATTCTTTCGGTGTTTTATTCTGACTTGCACTGCTTCTTTTCCGTAGAAGCTCACGTGCATGTTTTTGGTAATGTAAAGTCTTTATATGCTTAAGCTGTTAAAATTTATATGATGGCAGTTTTAAATGGTGTAAGTTGTGAGTACTTAATGACTGGAATGAATACTTGTGGTTCTTGATCCTGCCTTCCTATTTGCCAGAAGGACCTTATATTGTTTGTGGCGTTGAAATATTGTAACAAGATTTAAAAACTAAACAAACAACAACTGATTTTGATTAAGCTCAGTGGAATGGTTAACATTTGGTAAGGTCTAGTTGAAAGTTCTATCTGCCTGATGACTATTAATATGTATATATTCATGTGATATGAATTAACAATGTGTATATTTAATTGGTTCCACTCTCCACAGTGTGTGTGTGTGTGTGCATGTGTGTGTGTGTGTGTGTTGCGCGCATGTGTGTGTGTGTGTGTGTGTGTGTGTGTGTGTGTGTGTGTGTGTGTGTGTGTGTGTGTGTGTGTGTTAGTGACAAGGTGATAGCTCTAGAATGGTCCCTGTGGGGCAAGAGTGAAACTGAAACTGTACTATTCTTGTAACGAGACAGGTTTAATAATTGTCACTAAAGTGTTCATAGTGTGCAATATTGTCACAGATGGCGATAGTGTTCTTCCGTGTCACGGTGTGTAGCATTACTGATGGGATGTTGTGTTCTTCCACAATAATGATAAGAATGATAATAATAATAATGATAAAAAAAACAAGAACATCAATAATAATAACAATAATAATGATAATAATGATGATGATGATGATAATGATAGTGATGACAATAATGACAATAATGATAATGAAAATGTGCCTGTGCATGCATGCGTCCATAACCATGCTCACAGTGCTTACAAATGCAAGAAAAATAACAGATGATGAAAACCAGCGAGAGAAAATGAATAGTGAAGGAAAGCAATGACAATCATTCCATGGTACTCAGTGTAAGTATGCAGACAAGTGAAACACAACTGTACCAAAAAAACACTAAACCACTAAGCCCAGAAACTTTTCCAGTGTCACATTCGCCATCCCCTGTGCTCCCCTCCCCCCTTTCCCTTACACTACACGTGTGCATGTGCACACATGCATTAGTCACACACACACACACACACACACACACACACACACACACACACACACACACACACACTGACTGACTGAAACCAATTTATTGTCAGATTAACTCAAGGTTGTACTGACTAATACACACACACACACACACACACACACACACACACACACACACACACACACACACACACACACACACACACACACACAACAATTCAATTCAATTCAATTCAATTCAAATTTAATCCTTTGACCCCTGTTGGGGCATGGAGGATACAAATGTAACAAAGAGAAATACGAAACTCGCTCAGAACAATGTGTGAACATATATTGCGAAATGCTGAATTCTGGTGAACTGTAACGATCTCATTAAACAATCTTCCCATTTTTTAGAAACTTACTAATATTCAAACAAATGCGTCTTCCTTTTTGAAATAAATTTATGGCAAATGTAAATGAAAATAATTTAAGAACAAAAGCAGTGCAACACACACACCACACACACACACACACACACACACACACACACACACACACACACACAACTAAGAAAATGCATAATACATGTGTAATGTGGCTAATGAGATGCTAATTATGTTTTCCCATCTGTAATACAGGGTATGTAAGGATAGTGCAAACCTTGAACAGTCCTGGAAAACGTATAAGGGCCTTGTTCAGGGGTAGAACATTTTTCAAGGAAAAACAGGACGTGGGGAAAAAAAAGGGAGAGAAGTTAGGGGAAAGTTCCTGATTTCACAGATCTGTCAACTGTAATCTATTTTACTATTTAGCAAAAGCCTGAACTCATTCTCCAAAAATGATGCAAGGAGAGAGAGGTTTTAAAGGAAAAAGAAATGCTCTCCGTATTTTTGACTGTTCTGAAGACAGAATGGCTGATAATGTTGCACTGCTTTTGTTCTTAAATTATTTTCATTTACATTTGCCATAAATGGGCATGTCCATTCCCTGATAAATGTGGGACAGGGTTTTTTTTTTTTTAATCTTTGGGAAGCTGGTAAAGGTGATTGTGTTTTTAACAAAAGTGGGCTGCAAAGGAAAGACTGCAAAAATTAATAATGGTTGGCTTCAACCACAGATGGCTCAAAATCTGTGAGCCAAGTGCGTATAAAGAATGTCGACCATGCAAACATGTGGGCAAAAGTACTTTGAAAAGCCATTGACAGGGCCAGAAGTAAAGCTTTAGCATCTGCCATTCTGTAATATGACAATAGTTGAGTTAGACAATGTATACTGAAATAATATTACATTCTTTACAATCCTTGAAATGAATTGATATGCCCAGGAAAACATCATCAAATTTTTGTTTGCAAAACCTGTGGGAACCCTGTGAAATTTTGGCAATTTTACTGATGGGAGGCTGATTGTGTTATCCAATGTATGATGTTGCAGATGGGATGATGAATGCTTTATCCACATATAATGGTGCTGATGTATGCTGATTATGTTCTGCCATGCTTTAAGTTACTGATAGATGCTGATTGTGTTTTCTCTGTGTAATGTGATTGATGGAATGCTGGTTGTGTTCTTTCATGTGTAATGTTACTGATGGGAGGCTGATTGTGTTCTTCCGCTCTAATGTTACTGGTGGCTTGCTGATTGTGTACTCCCTTGCATAATATTATTGATGGCATGCTGATTGTGTTCTTTGATGTCATATGTTACCAAAGGCATGCTGATTGTGTTCCTTGATGTGAGATGTTACTGAGGGCATGCTAATTATGTACTTCCATGCATAATAATTATTACTGATGGCATGCTGAGGATCAGCCCTGATGTGGCCCCTTGCGGTCGGCTGGGCTGTAAGCAACATTATCTTATCTTATCTTATGCTGAGGATGTTCCTTGAGTGAAATGTTACTGCATGCTGAGGATGTTCCTTGATAATAATAATAATAATAATAATGAATACTTATATAGTGCCTATTCTCGCTAGAGACCAAGCTCTAAGCGCTTTACAATCAACACTCGTTTACACTACGGGCTGCCTACCTGGGTAGCGCCGACTGAAGAGCTGCCAGCTGGTGCTTCATTCAGTCGTTTCCCGTGTCATCCAGTCCATATCGTTCAATATCGATCACTCATTTTCCTTACTTCCTTCATTCTTTCCATTTCTCACGCAGGGTGCATGCTATGTGTATCGTGTCATCCACACCAATGGCCAAACTGGCCTACTCTTCTGAAAGTTGATGATGGGATTTTACGTGTGTGCAAGATGTTATGCGTGTGTTCACACACGGAACCTCGGTTTATACAGTATAATCCGGTTATAAAAAACTCGGTTACAAGAAAACTCGGTTATTGGAAAGCAAAAAAATTTTCCCTGCCGAGCGTGTTCTATTTTCTTACTTAGGAAAACTCGGATACAGAAAACTCGCTTACAAGAAAACTCGGCTATTAGAAACACGTTTTGCTCTCCCCAAGGGAGGGTTTTGCTCGGATACAAGAAATTTCTGGCGACTGGGGAGGGGAAAAAAGGATTGGTGGGGGGGGGGGGGGGGGGGGGGGGGGGGGGGGGGGGAAGAGAGGGGAGGGGCGGCGGCGGCGCTATGCAGTATGTGAAAAACCCCACATCTGATAAATGACAGAGGTCACAAACACAATTGTAGTTCATGATTAACGCTGACATATGCAAACAAGCGTTCCAATAGAATTGTCCATTGTCTGACTGTCTAGAGCATAGCTGAGCATACAGTACTGTTTTTGTAACTTGTAACAGGGCGGAGAAGAAAAAAGCCACGAGGCAAGCACTTTCCTTAATAGCCCTGTATTATCTTCTTGATCTTTCTTACCCAACACTTCAGGCCCTCTTTTGTGTCGATTCAAAATCGGTTTTATTTGCCCTCAGCAAATCAACAACAATAAGAAAAGATTTAATTACAGACATTCATGAATTAATACATTTTTTGGTTATAAGGGGTACGAGTATCTCTTTCTGCTGGGTTCCTTCTCACTGTGGTATTCAGTTTAATGAGAGGGTCGACAGAGCAGCAAAGCGGGGAGCAAGAAATACAAGCAGGTCAGAATGTGTCGGTATTCCATTGTCTGTCCATGAGGGATACAGTCTATTAGAAAATGCGTGCTGGAAACATTTTAGAAAAAAACCTAAAAAGTTCTGGAAGTTTTCTAGATACTCACTCACGCCAGCTAATAAACATTGACACACTTAATTCATCTCATCAATGTAGCTTGCCTTATTCACGGATTATAATTTCTTTGATTTATAAGATCAAATTGAATGCTTTTAAGACAAAGTTTTGTAAGAACATAACATGCCTTTGTGGCGGAAAAAATTACAAATAATCACATCCTTTTTCAATGTGAGCACTTAAAACCTTACCTACCATCCCTACCTAAATGTTCTCTGAATCAAGTTGTATCCGATTTATCACTGATGTGTAAAATTGCAGTTTCATTACATCAAAGTCCTATTTATTCTGTTCTGTAAACTGGAGCCGATGTTGAGTGTTTTGATCAGTAGTTCTTTGTTAGCTCATAGTTGTCTATTTTATTTCTGCTTTTGCTGTTTTTCTTCAAAGCCTTTGAATATATTACTTAATACCTCTACCCCTCCCCCCTTTCCCTCTAACATTGTCTAATATCACTTAACGTGGATAGACGTTAAATTGAAGAACACACAAATGCATGCACATCCCCACCACCTCACACCCCATCCACCTCATTCCCTTCGTGTCCACGTGCTGACTGGATCGTCCACATGCATAACACACACACACACACACACACACACACACACACACACACACACACACACACACACACAAACGCACACACAAACACGCACGCACAGACACAGACACACACACATACACACACGTGCGCATACACACACATACACACACACATACACGCACACACACTCACATATACACACGCGCATACACACACATACACACACACGCGCATACACACACACGCGCACGCGAACATACACGCGCGCGCACATAGATACACATCCGCGTGCACACACACGCACGCACGCACGCACGCACGCACGCACGCACGCGCCCACACACGCACGCACGCACGCACGCTCTCACACACACACACACACACACACACACACACACACACACACACACACACACACACACGTGCGCACTAGCATGCACAGAGAGAGAGAGAGAGAGAGATCATTCACAACATGGCATATGTGTATTTGTAGTTAAATCGACGTGATCAAATGAAAAGAAAAAGAAAAGCTTCTTCAGTTTCAGTGACATATATCACCATGCCATCCCGCTGCAAAAGAAGTGCATGCACAAAGAAACAGCAATTCAGTGTGAACGAAATGTCCAAGATTGAGCAGCGTTCAGTAAACTCGTGATGGGTTAAAAGAAAAAGACGTCAATGTTTAGGCGGACACGAAATCTGTGTCTGTCTGTCTGTCGGTGTGTCTGTCTGTGTGTCTGTCTATCTGTGTGTCTGTCTGTCTGTCTCTGTCTGTTGTCTGTCTGTCTGTCTGTCTCTCTCTCTCTCTGATGAAAGGAATTGTTTTAACACCTCTTTCCTTTCCATCTCTGACCCCCACCACCCCCCACCCCACCCCCTGTCTGTCTGTCTCTCCGTGGGCCTGTATGGACAGTACATATTGTAATACGATGCATGGGCACTGAAAACTTGAACACCTCTGATACATACACGGATATCAGATTTAAACGGGCCTTCTCATGTTCTTTACTTGAAGGGACATTATGCAAACATTTCTTATCAACGAAAATAGACTCAAGGTGGTTATGTATTAATACAGACGATTTTACTACAGAAATCGACCCAGAGGGTGCATGTATATGCAGCCGAACACATAAAAGCGAACAAGATCACTGGTACAGAAGAAAAGGCGCTTCACTGAGGTCAATTATAAACTTCAGTTATCAGAAAAATATTCCAAAGAACTTTCTTATAACCGAGGCCTCGGGTATAAGGAAAATATTTCAAAGAATTTTCTTATAACCGAGGCCTCGGTTATAAGAAAGATATTCCAAGGAATTTTCTTATAACCGAGGACTCGGATACGGGAAAACTTGGCTATAAGAAACAAAAAAAAATTTCCCCTGCACTTTCTTATAACCGGATTCTACTGTAGTCTCATTCGAAGGACTGTATGGGAAATAGAGTCAGAACCAATGTTAACTCCGAGGGAAAAATCCCCCTGTACTGAAACGCCCTGGCGGAGGTTCGAACCCGCAACCCCAGGATCACCAAGATTAGGAGTCCGGCGCTCTACCAACTGAGTTATTCCGGCTCCCAAGTGAGTGAAATGTTACTGATAGAATGCTCATTGTGTTCTTCAATGTGAACAACAGCATGCTTGCTGCGTTCTTCCTGATGGGATGCTGATTGTGCTCTTCCATGTGTAAATCTACTTAGGGATGCTGATTGCATTCTTCTGGGTGTAGTGCTACTAATAGCTCCACTGCACCTCTTCTCTACACCCTAAAATTGTTTGCAATAACATGGCTGAAAAGGATAGGTAGGACCAAAGTTTTATTTAGTATGTTTGTAAGAGAAAGGTTGCCTTACCTTAAAGCAAATCAGAAATGCATGCTGAACTCCACTTTTTTCATCGCTGTTTGACCTTAGTTGTGTTTTCACCTGAAAGAATCTGGAGAGCATGAGTACGTCTGTTGTCGTCTGTGCTGGACCTCAAGCACAACTCTTTGTGCGCTGCTTTCATGATCACACACACACACACACACACACACACACTCACACTCACACACACTCACTCACCTCACTCACTCACTCACTCACTCACTCACTCACTCACACACCAATTCTATCATCCTTACACTGGCTCCCTATTCAGTCTCGCATTGACTTTGAAGTTCTCCTCCTGGTTTTCAAATCACTGAATAATTTGGCTCCCTCTTACCTCTCTGATCTTCATCTCTATGTTCCGTCTTGCAACTTAACGCTTATCCACTGATTCTCATTTGCTTTGGCTTTCCTCTGCTCGCCTGAAAACTTCAGGCCAACGATCTTCTCTCACCTGGCACCTGCTCTGTGGAATGGTCTGCCTTCTTCACTGCGTAACATGGACTCTTTAAAGACTTTTAAAGCCTCCCTGAAGATACATCTTTTCCCCTTGACTGATTAACAATATCGGCTTATCTCTGTGCGCGAATCTGCATGTTTTGACGCGCTCGCTCGTGTGTCTGTCTGCGTGTGTATGTGTTTTGTTTTTCGTGTGTGTGTGTTGCGTGTGCGTTTGTGTGTGTGTGTGGTGTGTGCACGCGCGCGTGCGTGCGTGCATGTGTATGTGCTTTGAGTTAGAATTTGTATTTTATCATGTTTCTGTAATATATATGTGTTTGTTTGTTTGTCCTAGAAGGGAAAGAAGGTTTTGCTCAGCAGCAAAGGAGGGTTCAAGTGATTAGATTTAAACAGTTATTCACATTTTGCCTTGGGTGTGGATTCTGTCCTTTCAGTTTCATGCACAGTTTTACTGATGAGATGCCGATTCCTGTTCTTTCATGTTCAGTTCTATTGGTGAGATGCAGATTGTGATCTCCCGAGAGTATTGATACTGTTTGGCTGCCAGTTGTTATTCTTCGATGTGTAAGGTTGTTGATGGGATGCTGATTATCCTTTTCCTTGTGTAACGCTGCTAACTGGATGATGATTGCGTTTGTGTTGACAGCTACAGACGAACCAGCTCTGGAGGTCGCGCCCAGACCTGGCAGTACTACGCTGTCATGAAGGAAGTGATGAAGATGGAGAAGATGATCCTGGAACAGGAGCCGGCCACACGCAGCCAGAAAGGAACCATCACCTGTGAGAATGACATCCGCAATCCCTCAGTGGCCTTTCCCACTGTTAATGTCTCTGCGCCCAATTCTGGAATGTCAAATTCTACCGTTCCCAACAGTGCTGTGCCTAATCCTCTGTTACCCAACCCCCAGCACCTCAGCACTTCTCATTCAGAAAATGTAGACGGGGAAAGAACTGAGGCTGACCTTGAAGAACTGGCTCGCAAGAGAAATTCGTTGGAAGCTAATGGACCTGCCGCAAAAAAATCCAAAGACTCGGATCCAGAATCGGAGATCGTGATTGGGCGTAACTTCAACGGTGAAACTGTCAAAGCCAAGACCAAAAAGGCAGCTGGTCCCATGGGTGTTTTAGGCAGTCTACAGGGGTTGGGCAAGAGTTTGAGTCTTCCACAGTCCAGCTGGTCGTGAGTGACGATGGACAGATAGTTCAGACTACGTCTGCCCCGACAGGTCTGTACATCAACGACAGTGGCCAGCTGTGCAACAGCCAGCCCTCCCATGGAAGGCAGGTCACAACCATGCCCCAGTGGTTCAAAATGTATGAGAAGAGGACACGGGCAGAAAACAGCCGGCGCCTCGAAGAGCTGAAGGAGATGCACAGGGAGAGCCTGGAGTTGCAGCGGCAGACACTGGAAGTGGCCAGGCAGAAAAACGAACTTCTGAAAAATCTCATGGAATCCTTGGCAGAGTTCAAGGCCTTGTTACAAAGATGACCCAAGTGACAGCAATGAATATATGAAAAGATGTCATTTAGTCTCAGGGGGTTATGGCAGTGATAAGATTAAAGAATTTTTTTCTTTTCAATGCAACAGCAGCGACACGTGAAAACTGGATCATCGTGTCTGAACTGAGTGAACTTTACATTTCTGAATTTGTAGATTTCATCAGTATGTGCCGGCTTTGAGTCTCCATATTGACAACTGGACAACAGATGCAAGCAGGCTAAAAGATCCAAATTTCTTTGGAATTTTTAATGGTCAGTTTGAGCTTGGACCAGAAAAAAATGCCATGAGAGAGCGTGTATGCCTTTATTTCCGAGGAGACAACTGTCAAGAAAGCCTTTGAAAAAATCATGGAACATGTCCTCACTGGGATTCAAACCCAACTGGGAGATGTCCTTGAGGGGAGAAATATGGCAGAGCACCAGTATTTCCTGAGGTTTAGACCATTGCCCTTTGACAAATCTCCGCGGGCAAAACATGTTCAGGGATCTGGACTTTGATATGGGTCATCGATGCAAACACTTCATGCATCACAGGTCCACAACACATGTGCCAAGTCACAGCAAGACGGCAAACTGGTTGGCAGAAAGAAATGAACAGGACTCTTCTGCACTTCACCTTTGTCTGTGAGAGAGGAAGAACCTTCAGAAAGAGCACAGGCACTCAGAAAAAGTTGGTGGTTCTACAGGTGAGATAAAGGTTATTAGAAAACCAAAGACAAAGGAACCTTAAAGAAGCTTGACAAGTTGCTCTTAAACAAACCATCATGAGGTGTGTGACAGAGCAAGGAGGGCCATGTACACAACCACATGATGTACATGATGATGTGCTTGAGACAGGAAAGTACCTCTACACTGGTGAATACCCTCAGGGATGAAATTCGTTTCTAGAAAGCTGCTCTGCAACAAGGAAGAAGTCTGCATCTTTCTCGTACAGTAGAAGAGTTGGTGGAGGAACAACATCAACATCTTGAGGATGTCCCAGGGACAGTAGCAGATTATTGTATTGGTTTCCCGGATGATGCAGAAAATATCACACACACACACACACACACACACACACACACACACACACACACACACACACACAAGGATAAGAGACCTAGGACTGACAACCAGGACAGTGATGGGCGATTTTGAGTTTCAGCGGCAAGGACAGTGTGGATTGCTGTATTCTGTGACCAGCAGTTTTATGTTGGCCAAGGTCTTGAAGTTGAAATAGTCAACCAGGAAAGGGCAGTTGGCAAGTACCAGGAGCAGACATTCACTGAAACATGTTACAATGGCCACATTCAGATGATATTGCAGAAACCTCATCACAGTTTGTGTTCTTCTGGGTCTTTGATGTTCTTCTCGCAGACGAACCAAAGCAGGATGCGGGAGGTGGCTGAGGGTGAAGAAATCGTAGCAGCCTATGAGGAAATCAAGATCCGCTGTGGTCAACGAAGACAGGCACAAGACAAAACCGAAAGAATGGATAGGCAGGGAGGGAGTGAGAGGTAAGGAGGTGGGGGATCAGGGCAAAGGGGTGAGTGTATTTATTTTATAATGACATTTTTATGTTTTTTCCTGGCGATCATTTCAATATAAATTTATGTGGAAAGCATGGGCACTGGAGAATTATGGTGGAGGGGAGGAAAGGGTTTTGGAGAGGAGCAGGGAGGGGATTTAAGGGGGTGTTGTTTTTTTTCTGTTTTAATTATGAGCATTACTTTTGATGCAAATGTCAGTCATATGTCTTCATAAGGTTTTAATAAGCAGAAATATATAATTCGTAAATGTAATATTAATACGGCACAAAAAGTTAGGTAAAAGGTTGGGGGTGGGGGGTGGAGTTGGGATGGGGTGTACAGTTGTGTTGACATGCTCAAGTGTCTGTTTTATAGCATAGAGCTTGTTATTTTAACCATTTTGATATATAAGTTACATGCCTGTGTGTCAATTGCAAGCAGAGATACGTCATTTTATAACTTGTTTTGGTTGCTGTTAAAGCCATCATGTGTCAAATTTTATTATTTTTTCTTTGCTTCGTTTTTGATTTCCGATCAAAATTCGTTCCCAATCCATGTTTTTTGGTATAACGTATGAGCAAGCAAGCTCACAGGACCAAAACCTTCAGAACTGTAACTCCACAGTATGTCTCGCTGCCATGCAAAGGATCATTAAGGTACAGCATTTAGATTTTATGCAAGAACTCATGTATAGTACAGCTCTAAACCTCGTCTGCCCTTATTGTTGAAATATTCCTTATTTAAGTTATTATTTTGCAGCGTTTGTATGTGATGTTAAATTTCAGAGAGACCTCGCCGAGGCTAGAATGGATGCTGTGACGGTACAAAGTGTCCACAGAAATCCTGCGGACACTTTGTTCCGCGAGGTGACATATAACTTACAAAAGCAGAACAAAGTGTCCGCAGCCGTTTCAGCCTCAGTGTGAGTGGGTGAATGTGCACGTACACTCCCATGCGCGTGCATGCGTGCGTGCGTGTGTGCATGCGTACGAACGCGCGCGCGTGTGTGCATGCGTACGAACGCGCGCGCGTGTGTGTGTGTGTGCATCTTATTTTTAAAAAATTGTTCAAAATTTGTTGCCTACTTTTTTTTTGCAACAGCGCACAAAGTTTAGATTACGCTCACGTGCGCGTGCAGACGCACGCACGCACGCACGCATGCACGCACACACACGCACGCACGCACGCACGCGCACACACACACACACACACACACGCACGCACGCGCATGGGAGTGTACATGCACATTCACCCACTCACACTGAGGCTGAAACGGCTGCGGACACTCTGTTCTGCTTTTGTAAGTTATATGTCACCTCGCGGAACAAAGTGTCCGCAGGATTTCTGCGGACACTTTGAATGTCAGTTCATGGTACAAAGTGTCCGCAGGGAACAAAGTGTCCGCATGCGGACACTTTGTTTCTGCGGACACTTTGTACCGTCACAGATGCCTCAAAGTCCAGTTTTATATAGTGTTTTGATGCAAAAGAGTAACATTTGTTATTGATATATAATTTGTTCTTGACAATTTGAAATTATTTGTTCATGATTATTACTTTAAACTTAATGTTTAAGTTCATATTATTCCTTGAAACTTAGGAATCCTTCCCCATTTATGTTGCAGTTTTGATGGTTGTCCAGACCAGTAAAAGCATAAAGACTGTAACAATCAGTCCAGACTGGTCCTGATGCGTGCGGCATTGATAGTTGCCGATGCTGGGAAAAAACTATTGTCGAAATAAAGATTTTGGAATATTTTAAAAGTGGTTTTTAGACTCAGTGAGAGCCATGGGGTGAAAAAAAATTCAGTGTATATTACAAGTGGCTGACATGAATCACACATGCTTTCAGACATTTGACATGCCAAATGTTGTAAAAAATGAAAAAAGTTTATAAATTCATAACTTCACTCCTAAGTAAACTACAGATACACGTTTTATATCATTTTCTTTGTTTTGAGTTGTTCTATCACCTTAACTCGTTGAAAAAAAAAAAAAAACGAATCGAAAACACTTTGAAAGTCACTTTGGAGTATGCAACCAGTTTTGTGTGACAGCTTCCCTTAACTGTGGGTTTGCTATACCAGTTTTGAAAATTACATGTACATGGTCACTGGATACTGGTGATCACAAAGTTGTAGGCAAAGAAACTTTGTGGTCATGAGACATTCATAGTCATTGAATACGATGTGTACAAACTTGGCGATCATGAAATACTGGTGGTCATAGGACACGTGGCTATCATAAGAAACAAATGGTCAGAGGATACAAAGTAAGAACAGATGCTGGTGATCAACCATGGGATACTGGTGGTCAAAGGATACTAAGTATAGAAACCTGGTGATCGAGGATTACTGGTGATCATAGTTTACTACAGTTTAGAAACTTGGTGATCGAGGGATACTGTTGGTTATGGGATACAACAATGTAGAAACTTGATGATCATGGGATACTGGTGGTAATGGGATACTAAGTATAGAAACCAGGTTATCATGGGATAGAGGCTGTCATGGGATGCAAGGTATGGAAATTTGGTGATGGTGGGATACTAGGGGTATTAGAAACCCAGTAACCAAGGGATACTGGTGGTCATGGGATACAACAATATAGAAATCTGGTGATCATGGGATACTGGAGATCATGGGATACCAGGAACAGAAAGCTGGTGATCATGGGATATTGAGGGTCATGAGATATTACTAGTTATAGAAGCCTGGTGATCATGGGAATTGGCCGTCATGGGATATTGGCTGTAGAAACCTGGTGATCATGGGATTCTGGGGGTCATAGGATTCTAAGTATAGAAATGTGATTGTAGAATTCTGGTGGTTATACAGTGGAGTCCGGATATATGACGGGTGTTTGTCCAGCCATTTGACCCGACATATAAGCGGACCTGACATATACGTGAAGTCGGGGGGTCAGGGTCAAGGGAAGCAACTCCGTCATAACTCGCGAACCCATACCAGTGCACAGCAAATGACTTAGAAGAGAAAAACATACCAGTGCACAGCAAATGACTTAGAAGAGAAAAACAACAACATGAATGACAGAAGACTGAAGATCACAGGTCAATCAGAGACAAAACTAACAGGACAAAGAAAGAAAAATGATGGGAAACCAAAATTCAAGATCAACGTGAGGTGGAACAGGTGGGCTGAGAGTGAAAGAAGCGGGTGATGTCTGGCTGCACCATTGAAGCGAGTACTGCTTTATGAACTGCAGCGCTAACATCAAGTTTCTGTAGTGTTTCTGGGGTGAAACCGCTAGCAGTGGCAAATCGACAAAGGGTAGCTAGTGCTTTTTTTGCGTCGGCAGCGGACACATGTCGGTCATCCTCCTCCTCTTCTTCTTCTTGTCCTTCCTCTTCATCCACCGCACACTCTCCTCCATCCAACCTCTGCCTTTCTTCTCTTGCACTGCCTCAACAATCTCTTCTTCCGTCACTTCGCCACCTCTGCATACCGTGTCTGCTTCCTCCTGCATGGCAAGAAAAGCTTCAGCTTCTTCTTTTTCTGTCTCGTCTGTCTCTGTCTCTGCTGTGTCTGTGGCTTCACTGGTCTTTTGAAACCAGCCTTCCTGAAGCAGTTGCTGATGGTGGCAGGCTGCACCAGTCGCCAACTCTTGGAAACGAACTGGATTGCGTCAAAGACGTTGACCTTTGAACTGACGTCTGTCGCTGTGGCAGCTGGGAGAAGCAAGCCTTCCTCGATGTGAGAGAGAGTGAGACTGATGAGTTGCTTCCTGTAGTTCACCTTCAAGTTTCTTATGACCCCAGAGAACAGGGAAACCTTCATTCTGGGCCACCTTCGCCCTCAAACCAGTTTTCGGGCGAAAGTGGCCCAGAATAAAGGTTTCCCTGTTCTCTGACAAGTAAGACTTCAAACTATGTTTTCCTAATCATTTTCGCGCATACAGTCATTTTCAATACCATCATTTTTGCAGAGACAGTCACCAAACTAAAACTTGGCTGAGACCCTGTGCGAACACCCCTAATTAGAGGGCTTGGGGTTTGTGGCAGGCAGTACCCTGGACGGATCCTATGACCTGTAATTATGGCGCCATAAGGTAGGGCTGGCGTCACCTGGCCGTGTGGCGAAGGGTTGCCTGTGATATTTTCATTTAGACACGGAGCCATAGACATACGTGTTCTGCGTTTCACAAAATACGTCGCGCGCACACACACACACACACACACACACACATACAAACACACACACATGCAGAGAGACAGACAGACAGACAGATATACAGACAGACAGACAGACAGACAGAGACAGATTCACAGAGAGAGGCACACACAGACGGACATACATGTTGTTAATTGCGCGCGCGCACGCACGCATGCACACACGCGCACGCACACACACACACACACACACACACACACACACACACACACACACACACACACACGAGTGCGCTGAAGTGAAACCATACCTCCTCGCTTGCCGCGCAGGCAATTCAATGACTTTCAAAAGCCTATTGAAATGGCCCTCTCTTAATAGAGGGTGCAGTTATGAATAGCGATCGATTTCTATTGCTTGCAGTTCTGAATAGCGAGATTTCTATAAGTGGTTGAAAGGATCTTGCTCACTCATTTCCCGCCTGGGGTAAAACAGATATAGACATGTTTCTTACATTCACCTATCATAAGTCAAGATTTAATCATGTGATAGTTAAAAAGACGTCACATCCGCCCAGCACTTAGTGTTGTTGACAACGGGCCTTAAGTTATCTCGTCATTTGGTGTTGTGGTGCTGTGGTGAACGGACGTGTTTCAGTGATAGAGTGTTTTGCTGGTAAAGATTTTGCTTAAACGAAATATTATCTATGTCTCAAGACAGCATTTCCTCAGAATTAGAGAGAGAACTTCTGGAATCGCAAGTTGCTCATCAAAATCTATTAGATTTCTCAACACAGCCATCAACTTTAATTCTACCTGACATGGATCAAGCTTCTACTTTTCAACAAGCTCAAAATCTTCCATTACCACCGCCAACACCAACGGAATTGTGGACAGAGGAAGAAATGCTCATTTTGCAAGAGAATCAAGACTACTTTAAAAAATGACAGAAATAATTGAAAAGATTAAAAGGGAAGGACCGCAGGATTTGCCAAAGAAGCCTAAAAGAAAGCTTGAGCAATTGTTAAAAGAAAAGAAAGGAGACAAAAAAAGGAGAACAGATCTTTCAACGCCACAAGAATTACATGACTATCTTATGGCAAATCAGGCTGACATTCAATCAGCTATTTCTAGAGAAGCTTTTACTGATCAGATGTTTTCTAAAACAGCAAATGAAGCTGAAATTGTAGAAAGACTACAAAAAGGGATGAGAAATTTGAGGAGGCAAGATGCACAGTCCTTGTTAATTTACGTTCAGTTTGGTAACTTCTTGATTTTGTGTAAACAATGGCAGGAAAATGAAAGGAAAGAAGGGAGAACGAAGGAAACATGGGCTGTTTGGTTGAAAGAAAAAACTGGGTATTCCGATGTTCACGCACGAAAATTACGTGCCGTTGCGAGCGTTCTTTATGGATACCCAGGGTTTTATGTTGTAGGCCTTCCCTTTCGTTTCATTTTTGGCAAGCTAAATGAAATCAAAGCCATGCTGCAAGTGCCAGAATTTGCGCAGGTCTGGAAACAAGATCCATGCATACCAAGCGAGCTCCAACAGTCCCAGTAAATAGAACCGTTCATGCGTGACGGCTGGATAGAATCAATATGCACATAGTATAGACCTGGCAAGTTCAGACGTCAGTTACTAAAAATACGACCGTTCACGCGTGAACGCTAGCCTGCCTGCCAACATTCTTACTCCATGTAATGACTTTTTTGTTCAGACGTCAGTTACTAAAAATACGACCGTTCACGCGTGAACGCTAGCCTGCCTGCCAACATTCTTACTCCATGTAATGACTTTTTTGCTGAGAGCCAATGCATCACAAAAACGCAAGCACTGTCTTGCGCCAAGTGGTGTTACACATGACAAATAATAAAGCTCTGTGTACACCACACACACTCCCACCCCCAAGCCACCCCAAGTTCTTAATTAAGTTTTTAATTAAGTCACCCCAAGTTCTTAATTAAGTTTTTAGTTAAGTTACTTCAAGTTCTTAATAAGTTCTTGATTAAGTTTTTAATTAAGTTCTTGATTAAGTCACCTCAAGATCATAACTAAGTCATCCTCTAAGTACAACCAAGTTCTTATTCAAGTTCTTATAATTATTAAAAAAAATACAATCTATGTTTTTATCTTAAATAGCAGATGTCTAATATAGTACACACACGCCTCAAAAAACGCGTCATCGTTGAGGATGTCTTGCTCAGCGTTCTCTGCATAGATCTTAATGAAATTCTTACATCCTAAGCAACCGCATTGATTACAATTCTGGTCTATGGAAATGCCTTTTATAGACTCCATGTCTTTATTTATTGACTTTATCATTTTATAATACGCCATGATCTTTTTTATTAAAAATTTTAAATATTATTGCATTATAAATGGATCAAAATGATGCTTTGTTATTGGCGGTTCTGGCGTGCTGTTGTCTTCTGTATTTAACGGTTCAGATTTTTTTGATTGCTTTTGTTTCTGCTGCCATTGTGTATATATTTTATAACCGTAATAACTGCCCCCAACAGCAGCAAGAGCGCCAAAAATGGCAACAGTTTTAAGTTCAATATTCCATGAAGACTTTGGGGCCCTTGAATCACATGGAGTTTTTATAGCGGGCATTGAATCAACTTGTTCTGGCGCTGGCGGTGTTATGTTTTCATTATGAGTTATATTCTGTAACATTAATTTTTTTTGTCTGTTCCACTCTGCTAATTTTCTTCCTGCTTCAACACGCCCAGGATTTTTAATGGTCTCCACCTGATTCAGCGTTTTCTGCTGATTTTCTGGCTTGGTTACTTTCTCCACCTGATTCAGTGTTTTCTGATTCTGCTGATTTTCTGGCTCGGTCATTTTGAAGGGAAATAAAATCTATATGATTAAAAGTTATTAATCCCATGATTAATGGCGATAACAATGTTCCAAATTTGTAATATAAATCACAGCCTAGAGACTCTAATGACTTTGTTAAAACTGGATCTTGCGTTAAATCATACATAAAATCTTGTTCAGAATCAATGGTG
>CM031621.1:21148404-21260904 GCA_018398815.1 Conus ventricosus
ACACTCAAAGGATAAAGGCTTCTCATGTTCTTTACTTGAAGGGACATTATGCAAACATTTCTTATCAACGAAAATAGACTCAGGTGGTTATGTATTAATACAGACGATTTTACTACAAAAAATCGACCCAGAGGGTGCATGTATATGCAGCCGAACACATAAAAGCGAACAGATCACTGGTACAGAAGAAAAGGCGCTTCATGAGGTCAATTATAAACTTCAGTTATCAGAAAAATATTCCAAAGAACTTTCTTATAACCGAGGCCTGGGTATAGGAAAATATTTCAAAAAATTTTCTTATAACCGAGGCCTCGGTTATAAGAAGATATTCCAAGGAATTTTCTTAAAACCCGAGGACTCGGTTTACGGGAAACTTGGCTATAAGAAACAAAAAAAAATTTTCCCCTGCACTTTCTTATAACCGGATTCTACTGTAGTCTCATTCGAAGGACTGTATGGGAAATAGAGTCAGAACCAATGTTAACTCCGAGGGAAAAAATCCCCTGTACTGAAACCCCCTGGCGGAGGTTGCAAACCCCGCAACCCCAGGATCACCAAGATTAGGAGTCCGGCGCTCTACCAACTGAGTTATTCCGGCTCCCAAGTGAGTGAAATGTTACTGATAGAATGCTCATTGTGTTCTTCAATGTGAACAACAGCTTGCTTGCTGCGTTCTTCCTGATGGGATGTGATTGTGCTCTTCCATGTGTAAATCTACTTAGGGATGCTGATTGCATTCTTCTGGGTGTAGTGCTACTAATAGCTCCACTGCACCTCTTCTCTACACCTAAATTGTTTGCAATAACATGGCTGAAAAGGATAGGTAGGACCAAAGTTTTATTTAGTATGTTTGTAAGAGAAAGGTTGCCTTACTTAAAGCAAATCAGAATGCATGCTGAACTCCACTTTTTTCATCGCTGTTTGACCTTAGTTGTGTTTTCACCTGAAAGAATCTGGAGAGCATGAGTACGTCTGTTTGTCGTCTGTGCTGGACCTCAAGACAACTCTTTGTGCGCTGCTTTCATGATCACACACACACACCACACACACACACACTCACACTCACACACACTCACTCACTCACTACTCACTCACTCACTCACTCACTCACTCACACACCAATTCTATCATCCTTACACTGGCTCCTATTCAGTCTCGCATTGACTTTGAAGTTCTCCTCCTGGTTTTCAAATCACTGAATAATTTGGCTCCCTCTTACCTCTCTGATCTTCATCTCTATGTTCCGTCTTGCAACTTAACGCTTATCCCCTGATTCTCATTTGCTTTGGCTTTCCTCTGCTCGCCTGAAAACTTCAGGCCAACGATCTTCTCTCACTGGCACCTGCTCTGTGGAATGGTCTGCCTTCTTCACTGCGTAACATGGACTCTTTAAAGACTTTTAAAGCCTCCCCGAAGATACATCTTTTCCCTTGATGATTAACAATATCGGCTTATCTCTGTGCGCGAATCTGCATGTTTTGACGCGCTCGCTCGTGTGTCTGTCTGCGTGTGTATGTGTTTTGTTTTTCGTGTGTGTGTGTGCGTGTGCGTTTGTGTGTGTGTGTGGTGTGTGCACGCGCGCGGGGGGCTTTGCGTTGCTTGTGTTGGGCTTTTGATTTAGAATTTGTTATTTTTTCATGTTTTTTTAATTATTTGTGTTTGTTTGTTTGCCCTTTGAAGGGAAAGGGGTTTTTGTCGCAGCAAAGGGGGGTTTCAATTTGATTAGTTTTAAACAGTTTTTAAAATTTTTGCCTTGGGTGTGGATTCTGCCCTTTAGTTTCATGCCAGTTTTACTGTTGAGATGCGTTTTCCTGTTCTTTCATGTTCGTTTTTTGGGTTTGGAGGGCAGTTTGGGTTTTCTCCGAGGTTTTGATACTGTTTGGCTGCCTGTTTTTTATTTTTTTCGATGTGTAAGGTTTTTGGGATGGTGTGATGATTTTCCTTTTTTGTGAAAAAAACCGCTGCTAACTGGTTGATGATTGGTTTGTTTTGGCAGCTACAAAACGAACCAGCTCTGGAGGCCCGGCCCAGCCCGGGCAGTTTCGCTTTCATAAAGGAGTGATAAAGAGGGGAAAAGAAGATGACCCTGGAACAGGGGGGGGCCCCCCGCACCCAAAAAGGGAAACCATCCCCTGTGAGAATGACATCCGCAATCCCTCAGGGGCCCTTTTCCCCACTTTTAAATTTGGTTTTTTGCCCCCAATTTGGAATGCCCAAATTTTCTCCCGTTCCCAAAAGTGCTGTCCCTAATCCTCTGTTCCCCAAACCCCCACACCTCAGAAATTTCTTTTCAGAAAAATGTAGACGGGGAAAAAATTTTTGGGGGGCTGACCGGGGAAAAAAACTGGCTAAAAAGGGAAAAATTTTCGTTGGATGTTTAATGGACCTCCCGCAAAAAAACCCAAAAAACTCGGACCCGGTTTGGGGGAGACGTGTTTGGGCGTAACAAAAACGGTGAAACTGTAAAAGCCAAAAAACCAAAAAGGCAGCGGGTTTCCTTGGGTGTTTTAGGCAGTCTACGGGGTTGGGAAAAGAGTTTGAGTCTTCCACAGCCCACAGCCTGGTCGGGGTTTTGCGATGGACAGATTTTTTGACTACGTCTCCCCCGACAGGTCTGAAAATTTCGAAAAGGGGCCCAGCGGGTGAACACCCAAGCCCTCCCGGGAAAGGGCGGGCCCAAAAAACCATGCCCCGGGGTTTAAAAAATTTGTTTGAGAAGAGGAAGGGCAGAAAAAAGCCGGCGCCTCGAAGTGCTAAAGGAGATGCAAAGGGGAGGGGGGGTTTTTGCGCGGCGACAAGGGAAGTGGCCAGGCAAAAAAAAACAAACTTCTAAAAAATTCTCATGGAATCCTTGGCAGATTTAAAAATTGGCCTTTTTTCAAAGATGCCCCAAGGGGACAGCAATGAATTTATAAAAAGGATGTCATTTTTTTCTCGGGGGGGTTTAGGGGCAGTGAAAAGATTAAAAAATTTTTTTTTTCTTTTCAATGCAACGCAGCGACACGGGGAAAACGGGATCTTCGTGTTTTAAAATGATTTGAATTTTTCCATTTTGAATTTGTAGTTTAATCGTATTTTCCCGGCTTTGGTCCCCAAAATTGAAAAACTGGACAACGTGCGCAGGCCAAAAAAGAAAAAAATTTTTTTTGGAAAATTTTTAATGGTCATTTTGAGCTTCCCCCAAAAAAAAAATTGCCTGAGAGGGCGTGTTTGCCTTTTATTTCCGAGGAGAAAAACTGTCAAGGGCCTTTGAAAAAATCAGGGAAAAATTTGCCCTCACGGGGATTAAACCCAATGGGAGTTTGTTTTTGAGGGGAGAAATAGGGGGAAAAAGGCCCCAAAGTTTTTCTGGGGTTTTAGATTTTTCCCCCTTTACAAATTACGGGGGGCAAAACTTGTTAGGGATCTGGACTTTGTTTATGGGTCTTCGATGAAAAACCCCCTTCATGATAAAAGGTCCAAAAACCCATGTCCCAAGTCACAGCAAGCGGCTTTAGGGTTTGGGCAGAAAGAAATGAACAGGCTCTTCTGAATTCCCCCTTTTTGTCTTTGGGAGGAAAAACCTTCGGGAAAGAGCACAGGCCTCAGAAAAGTTGGTGGTTCTACAGGTGAAAAAAGGGTTATTAAAAAAACCAAAAGGAAAAAGGGAAACCCTTAAAAAGGTTTGGGGAAGTTGCTTTTAAAAAAAAAACCTTATGAGGTGTGTGACAGAGCAAAGGGGGCCCAAATTTACAAAACCCCACATATTTTCTGTTGTTGTGTTGAGAAGGAAAGTCCCTCTAACGGGTAAATTACCCTCGGGAAAAATTCTTTTTCTAGAAAGCTTTTTGCAACAAGGAAGAAGTCTGCATCTTTCTCGTACATTTAAAAGAGTTGGGGAGGAACAACATCAACTTTTGGGATGCCCCGGGGGACAGTAGCAGGATTATTGAAAGGGTTTTCCCGGGATGATGCAAAAAAATTAATCACACCAAAACACACACACACACAAAAAAAACACAACACACCACACTCACACACCCCAAGGGGTTAGGGGGCCCTTTGGACTGACCCCAGGCTTTTGATGGGCGATTTTAAAGTTTCCGGGGGCGGAAAATTTGTGGTTTGGGCTGTATTCTGTGCCAGAAATTTTTTATTTTGGGAAAAGGTTTGGGAAGTTAAAAATATTTAAACCGGAAAAGGGGGTTTTGGAAAGTACCAGGGAAAAGCCCTTTTCACGGGAAATTTTTAAACAAGGGGCCCATTCAGATGTTATTGCAGAAACCTTCCCTTTTGTGTTCTTTGGGTCTTTGATGTTCTTCTCGCTGGGGAACCCTAGCGGGGATGGGGGGAGGGGGTGGGGTTTTGAAAAAAATCTTTGCGCCTATGGGGAAAAATCAAGTTCCGCTGTGGTCAACGGGGGGCGGGGACAAGAAAAAAACGAAAGTTTGGATAGGCAGGGGGAGTGAGGGGTTTAAGGAAGGGGGGGGATAGGGAAAAGGGGGTTGAGGGTATTTATTTTAAAATTGCCCATTTTTTTTGTTTTTTCCTGGCAAAATATTTCAAATATAAATTTATGGGAAACCCAAGGGGAAACTGGGGGTAATTAGGGTGGTGGGGGGAAAGGGGTTTGGGGTGGAGGAGCAGGGAAGGGGATTTAAGGGGGTGTTTGTTTTTTTTCTTTTTTTTATTATGGGCATTTTTTTGAGGGCAATTTGTCAGTCAATGTTTAAATTAAGGTTTTAAAAAAGGAGAAATATATAATTCGAAAAGGGAATTTTAAATTTTACGGCAAAAAAAATTTAGGAAAAAGGGTTTTGGGGGGGGGGGGTGGAGTTGGATGGGGGTGTACATTTGTGTTGCATGCTCAAGTTTTCTTTTTTTATAGATAGGGGTTTTTTTTTTAAAACCATTGGGATTTTTGTTTTTTCCCTGTGTGCCCAATTTGGGCGAAGGAAGTAAATTTTAAAACTTTTTTTGGGTTGCTGAAAAAAAAGGGCCCATTTTGTAAAATTTTTATTATTTTTTTTTTGTTTTCGTTTTTGTTTTTCCGATCAAAATTCTTTTCCCAAAATCCTTGTTTTTGGTTTAAAAGTAGGGAGCAAGCAAGCTCACAGGCCCAAAAACCCTTCAGAACGAAAAACTCCAGTTGCTCGCGCCATCCCAAAAGGATCAAAAGGGGTTACAAGCATTTAGTTTTTTATGCAAGAACTCTTGTATAGTCAGCTCTAAACCTCGTCGGGCCCCTTATTTTTAAAAAATTTTTTCCTTTTTTTTAAGTTTTTTTTTTGCAGCGTTTGTTTGTGATTTTAAAATTTTTGGGGGAGACCTCCCCGAGGTTTTGAATGGATGCTGTGACGGTAAAAGTGCCCCACAAAAATTTCCTGCGGACCCCTTTTTTCCGCGAGGTGACATTAATTACAAAAGCAAAAACAAAGGGGCCCGCAGCCTTTTTTCGCCTCAGTGGAGGGGGGTAAATGTGCACGTTCCCCCCATGCGGGGTGCTTGGTGGTGCGTGTGGGCAGGGTTTTAACAAATCGCCCCCGCGCGGGGGTGTGGCCCCCTTCGAAAAGCGCGGGGGCTTTGTGTGTGTGTGTGCATCTTATTTTTAATAAATTGTTAAAAATTTGTTCCCTTATTTTTTTTTTGAAACGGCAAAAGGGTTTTTGATTACGCTCCCGGGCGCGTGCAGACGAAAGCCGCACGCCGCATGCTAAAAACACACAGGGAAAGCCGCACGCACCCCAAACCCCAACCCACAAAAACACCCAGGGCACGGGATTGGGGTGTACTTGCACATTCCCCATTTAAACTGAGGTTTTAAAAGGGCCCTCCCACACTCTTTTTCTGCTTTTGTTATGTTATATGTCCCTCGGGGAAACCAAAGTGCAGCGGATTTCTGGGGGAAAAATTTGAATGTCAGTTCTTGGAAACAAGTGTCCGCAGGGAAAAAGTGTCCGAAATGCGGAAATTTGTTTCTGCGGCACTTTGTACCGTCCAGTTTCCCTCAAATTTCCGTTTTTTAAAAGTTTTTTTGATGCAAAAGGAAAACTTTTGTTATTGATTTTTAAAATTTGTTTTTGGGACAATTTGATTTTTATTTGTTCTGATTATTATTTTAAAAATTTAAAGGGTTTTTAAGTTCTTTTTTATTCCTTGAAATTGGGAAATTCCCCCCCCATTTTTTGTTGGTTTTGTGGTTTTTAAAGCCCAGTAAAAGCAAAAAGACTGAAACAATCGTCCGGATGGCCCTGATGCGTGGGGCTTTGTTGTTGCCGAGGGGGGGGGAAAAAAACTATTGTCAAAATAAAAGATTTTGGTTTTTTTAAAAGTGGTTTTTGGACTCAGTGGACCCCAGGGGGTTGGAAAAAAATTCAGTGTATATACAAGGGGCTGACTTGAATCAACATGCTTTCGACATTTGCCCTCCCAAATGTTTTTAAAAAAATAAAAAAAGTTAAAAATTTCATAATTTCCCAACCCCTAAGTAAACTAAAAGGTTCCGTTTTTTATTTTTCTTTGTTTTGATTTGGGTTTATCCCCTTAAAATCGTTAAAAAAAAAAAAAAAAAAGGGAACGAAAATCATTTTAAAAAAGTAATTTGGAGTTTTGCAACCATTTTTGTGTGCGTTTCCCCTTTAAAAAAAAAATCTGGGGGTTTTTGCTTTTACCAGTTTTGAAAATTACATGTACATGGTCACTGGATATGGTGTCACAAAGGGGGTAGGCAAAGAAACTTTGGGGTCATGAGACATTAATAGTCATTAAATTCCCCGATGTTTTCCAAAACTTGGCGATAAAAAATTTTTGGTGGTTTTTGGGGCCCGTGGCTTTTCATAAGAAAAAAAAGGGTTTGGGGGTAAAAAATGTAAAAACAGAGGGTGGTGTTTAAACCATGGGATACTGGGGGGTCAAAGGATATAAGTATAGAACTGGTGATCGAGGTTTATGGTGTTTAAAAGTTTTTACTGGTTTATTCTTGGTGATCGGGGGATATGTTGGTTATGGGATACAAAAATGTAAAAAATTTTGTGATCAGGGGATATGGTGGTAATGGGATAAAAAGTATGGGAAACCGGGTTTAAACGGGGATAGAGGCTGTCAGGGGATGAAGGTAGGAAAAATTTGGTGATGGGGGTTTTTCTGGGGGTTTTAGAACCGAAACCGGGATAGGGTGGGTCTGGGATACAAAATATAGGAAATCGGGTGTTCAGGGGGATACTGGAGATCATGGGTACCAGGAACGAAAGGGGTTTATCATGGGATATTGGGGTCTTTGGATATTTATTTTTTAAAAGGGGGTGTTATGGGAATTGGCCGTAAATGGGTATTGGTGTGGGGAAAAACCCTGGTGATCTGGGATTCTGGGGGTCATAGGATTCTTGTTGAAAGGGTGTTTGTAGAATTCTGGTGGTTTTACAGTGGAGTCCGGATATTTGAGGGTGTTTGTCCAGCCATTTGCCCCGACATTATAAGGGGGCCCTAAACTTTTGTAAAAGTGGGAAAGGGGTCAGGGTAAAGGGGAAGCAACTCCGTCATAACTGAAAAAACCCTTTAAGTGCACAGCAATGACTTAAAAGGGAAAAACATACCAGTGCCAGCAAATGCTTAGAAAGAAAAAAAACAAAAAACTTAAATTGACAAAAAGATGAAGTTCACAGGTCAATCAGAGACAAAACTAACAGGAAAAAGAAGAAAATTTTTGGGGAAACCAAAATTCAAGATAAACGTGGGGTTTGGAACAGGTGGGTTTGGGGAGTGAAAAGGAAGCGGGTGTTTTTTCGGGGCTGCACCATTAAAGGGATTTCCTGTTTTTTTAAAATCCCTGCGCTAACCCCAATTTTCTGTGGTTTTTCTGGGGTAAAACCGCAAAGCGTGGAAAAATCGCCCCAAAAGGGTTTTAGTGGGCTTTTTTTGCGTCGGCCGCGGAAACTTGTGGGTCACCCTCCTCCTCTTCTTTTTCTTGTCCCCCTTTTCATCCCCCGCCCCACTCTCCCCCATCCAACCTCTGCCTTTTTTTCTTGCATGCCTCAACAATCTTTCTTCCGTCACTTGCCACCTCTGCAAAACGTTGTTGTTTTCCCCTGCAGGGCAAAAAAAAGTTCAGTTTCTTCTTTTTCTGTCTGTCTGTTCTGTCTCGCTTGTGTCTGTGGCTTAAATGGTCTTTTAAAAACCCAGCTTCCTAAAAGCAGTTTTTTTTGGTGGCGGGCTGCCCCAGTCGCCAACTTTTGGGAATCAAAACGGGATTGCGAAAAGACGTTGACCTTTAAACTGCCCGGGTCTGTCGCTGTGGCAGCGGGGAAAAAGAAGAAAGCCTTCCCCCGATGTGTGAGGGGGTTTGGATGATTTTTTTGCTTCCTGTAGTTCACCTTCAAGTTTCTTATGCCCCAGGGGAACAGGGAAACCTTCATTCGGGCACCTTCCCCCTTTCAAACCAGTTTTGGGGAAAAAAGTGGCCCAAAATTTTAAATTTTTTCCCCTGTTTTTAAAAAGAAAAGACTTAAAACTATGTTTTCCTAATCATTTTTTCGCGTTTAAGTCATTTTAAATTACCATCATTTTTCCCAGAGAAAGTCACCAAACAAAAAAACTTGGCTGGCCCTGTGCGAACCCCCCTAATTAGAGGGTTGGGGGGTTTTGTGGCGGGGCGTCCCCGGGAAAGGGAAATCCTATGACCTGTAATTATGGGCCATGGTAGGGCTGGCAAAACCGGGCCGTTTTTTTTGGGCAAAAGGGTTGCCTGTGTTTATTTTCATTTAGCCCGGACCCATAGACATAGGGGGTTCTGCTTTTTCACAAAAAAAGTCGCGCGCACAAAAACCCCACCCCCACACACAATACAAACACACCACTTGAGAGGGGACAGAAGACAAAGATTTAAACGGACAGACAGACAGAAAGACTGAGACATTTTCACAGAGAGGGAAACACAGCGGACATACAGGGTTTTTAAATTGAGCGCGCCCGCACGCATGCAAACACGCGCCCGCACACCCCTCACCCCAAACCCCACACACACACACACACAAACACCCCAAAACCCGAGGGCGTGAATTTAAAAAATTTTTCCTATCGTTTTGCCGCGCAAGGCAATTAATTAAATTTCCCAAAATTTTTTAAAAAAGGGGCCCTCTTTTAAAATAGAGGGTGAAGGTTATAAATAGCGATGATTTCTATTGCTTGCATTCTAAATGCGAGATTTCTATAAGTGGTTGAAAGGATTTTCTCATCTTCCCCGCCGGGGGTTTTTAAAACAGTTATGGGCGGGTTTCTTACATTCCCAAATTTTAAGAAGTTTTTTTCATGTGATAGTTAAAAAGGACTTTAACATCCCCCTTTGCATTTTGTGTTGTTGAAAAAAGGGGGTTTAAAGGGTTATCTGTAATTTGGTTTTTTGGTGTGGGGTTTAAAGGGGCCCCCCGGGTTTCAGTGTTAGAGTTTTTGGGCTGGTAAAGATTTTGCTTTTTTCGTTTTTTTTTCCTTTTGTTCAAGAAAAGATTTTCAAAAATTTTTGGAAAAGAGAATTTCCCGGGAAAAATCGAAAGGTTGTCACAAATTCTTTTTTGTTTTCTCAACCAGCCATCAATTTAAAATTTTTCCTTTTTTGGATCAAGTTTTACTTTTAAAACAAGCTAAAAAAACTTCCTTTTAAACCACCGCCAACCCCAAAGGAATTGGGGGCCCAGGGAAAAATTTGTCATTTTGAAGGGAGTTTCGGGATTTATTTTTTAAAAAAATTTGACAAAAATTTAATTAAAAAAGTTTAAAAAGGGGAAGGGCAGGCAGGATTTCCCCAAAAAACCCTTTAATAAAAAAGTTTGGAGCAATTGAAAAAAGAAAAGAAAGGGACAATAAAAAGGAGAACAGTTCTTTAAACCCCCAAAAGTTTTTTCTGATTTTTTATGGCAAATCGGTAAAACTTTCTTTTCGCTTTTTAGAAAAAGGTTTTTTATTGTCAGATTTTTTCAAAAAACAGAAAATTTTAAGAAAAAATTTTTTAAAATTGTTTTACAAAAGGGATGAAAAATTTTGGGGAGGCAAGGGGCCCCGGGCCTTTTTAAAATTTCCCGTTATTTTTGGGTTTTCTTCTTGATTTTGTGTAACGGGGCGGAAAAATTTTTTAAGGAAAGGGTTAGGGTAAACAAAGGGAAAAATTTTTGGGTTTTTGGGTTTTTGGGAAAAAAAAAAAAAGGGGTTTTCCCGATGTTCACGCAGGGAATATTACGTCCCGTTGCGGTTTTTCTTTATGGTTCCCCAGGGTTTTAGGGTTTTTGGCCCCCTTCCCTTTTTTTAAATTTTTTGGCAAGCTAAATAAAAATCAAACCCCAATGCTGAAATTTTGCCGAATTTTGCGCAGGTCGGGAAAAAAAGATCCATGAATACCAAGCGGCCCCAACAGTCCAGAAAATTTAGATCCCGTTCACCCGTGAGGGGGAAATAGTTTCAATTTGAACTTTGTTTTGCCCTGGAAGTTCGGTCAAGTTATTAAAAATAGGGCCGTTCCCAGGGTGAAGGGTTGCCTGCTGAAAACATTCTTATAAATTTTTTGGGGATTTTTTGTTCGGGAGGGTAGTTTACAAAAAATACAAACCGTTCACGGTGAACGCTACCCTTCCCTGCCAACATTTTTTACTAAGTAATGCCCTTTTTTCCCTGAGACCCAATGCTCAAAAAAAACGCAAGCACTGTCTTGCCCCAAAGTGGTGTTCCCAAATGAAAAAATAAAAAAGCTCTGTGTACCACACACATTTCCCCCCCCCAAGCCACCCCAAGTTTTAAATTAATTTTTTAAATTTAAAGTAAACCCAAAGGTTCTTAAATTAATTTTTTTAGTTAATTTTCTTCATTTTTTTTTTTGGGTTTTGTTTTAAATTTTTTTAATTTGTTCTTGATTAAGTAACCCCCAAGATCTAATTTAAGTACCCTTTTAAGTAAAACCAAGTTTTATTAAAGTTCTTAAAAATTATTAAAAAAAAAAACAATTATGTTTTTATTTTAAAAAAGCGTTGTTTTAAAATAGTACACCCCCCTCAAAAAAGCGTCATCGTTGAGGAGGGTTTTTGCTCAGGTTCTCGGCTTGATTTAAAAAAATTTTCTTACATCCTAAGAAAACCCATTGTTTACAATTTGGTTAGGGAAAAAATGCCTTTTTTAGACTCCTTGTCTTTTTTTTTTTTGCTTTTTCATTTTATAATACCCCCATGTTTTTTTTTTTTTTTTTAAAAATTTTAAATTTATTGCATTAAATTGGTTTCAAAATGATGTTTTGTTTTTGGCGGTTTTTTGGGCGTGCTTTTTGGTCTTCTGTTTTTAAACGGTTCTTTTTTTTTTGGATTGCTTTTTTTTTCTGCTGCCATTGTGTTTTTATTTTAAAACCCTTTAATAATGCCCCCAACCTGAGAAAAGCCCCAAAAAATGGCAAACAGTTTTAAGTTCAATATTCCATGAAGCCCTTTTGGGGCCCTTGGAATCACATGGGTTTTTATAGGGGAATTGAATAAATTGTTTGGCGCTGGCGGTGTTATGTTTTCTTTTTGGGAATTTATTTTTCTGAAAACTTTAAATTTTTTTTTTGTCTGTTCCCTCTGTTTAATTTCTTCCTGTTCACACCCCCAGGTTTTTTAAAGGGGGTCTCCACCTGATTCAGCTTTTTCTGCTGTTTTCTGGGGGGGTTTTACTTTCCCCACCTGATTCGTGTTTTTGATTCTTGATTTTCTGGCTGGGTTTCTTTTGAGGGAAAAAAAATTCTTTTTTTTTAAAAAAAAGTTTTTTAACCCATGATTAATGGCGAAAACAAGGGTTCCAAATTTTTTAAAAAAAAAATAATACACCCTTGAGACTCAAATTGCTTTTTTAAAAACTGGATCTTGCGAAAAATTCTTTCATAAAATTTTGTTCAAAATCAATGGGGAAAATTCTACTGATTGTTTAGTTTTAAAACTGGGGGGGGAAACCTTTTTGCCCCACATTTTCCCCTTTTAGCCCCAAAGCTGCGCTTCATCCCTGTTAGGATCTTTATTTGTTTGTGTAGACTTCTGTTGAATCTGTTCAAATGCGGGAATTCTTTTTCCGAGGAACGTTTTGTTTTTCCACACGTGCCAAGTTTAAAACCCTTTTCCTTTTGGGGCAAAACGTTTGGCCATCAACTTGGTAATTCTTTAAGTTCGGGAAGGTTTAGGCCCCCTTTTGTAGTGTAGTAGATCATAAATGTTATTTTTTTTTTAATAATTATAATTATTTTTTTTCTAAAAAATGGCCCCGAAAAAAATGTTCCCCAACCTTGTTTTCCCATTCTGCTGTTATTGGAGGCCTAAGTGTAGGTTCTAAATGTTTTGGTTAAAATTTTGTTAAAAAATTTTAAAACCAGCAGATTTTGGGCCCAAACTAACTTTGAGGATTAAACCCAAAAGTTTGATTTGCTTCATTTGCGGCTTGGGGTTCCCACGAAAAAATTTTTCTAGTAAGAAAGGAAAAATTTCCCCGACTTTTAAAAAATATGTAAAAAAAAAAAATACATTTAAAAAAAAATGGTTGTCGTAATGATGTTGGGCGGGCTGTGGTTAATGCGCTGCTTTTAGGGGAAAAGAAAATTCCCGGCATTTAGAAAAACTGCGAGTAAAAGGCGAGAAAAAAAAGGACAAAAACAAAGCTGTGGAGAAAACCCTAGCTGCGCACAAGATCGCTATAAAAAAGCAGAAAATTTTGCATTTTAAAAATTTTATTAATTTTCCACTGAAAAAACAGGGGATGCAGTTCACATTTAAAGATGTTGATCAAGAAATTTTAAACTTTTATTATTTGTAACGGGCCAAACCAACCCGGAGCTTTTGCCCCCCCAAAATTTTCAGTAAATTTTATCCCCAATCAGAAAAACAAAAGATGCAAGAAATCGGGTTTATTTTTTTGGGGTAGGGCCGTCGTGTATTTTTTTTGCAAAATTATATTGGCTGAATAAAAAATGAACAAAATTTTTATTCCCCAAAAGGATATTGGAGGGAAAAACCCAGAAAAAAAAGTAACCCAAAGGGGCTGGGGGTCAGTGAACATACAGAAAAGGGAATGGTTATCTAAACAAGCGATTTGGAAATTTTATTTTACCTGGCCTAGCAAATTCAGAGACCACTTTGGGTGAACACAATACCGAACGAAAACCCATCAATTGGCCCTTTCTATATTTACCCTTGATGGATTAGACAAAAAGATTTAAGTACGCACTTAAGTCTTGGGAATTTGTTCAAGGTAAAAAGTTTGCAGAACCTTAAAACAAAAGGGCTTCTGCTGTTGCGGGTTCCCATAAAACTGAATTTCTCGAGGCCCTTTAACTTATCCTGCTGACCCAAGTCGATGATGGAAAAAATTTTAAAAGGGGAAAGTGAATCAATTATTTTTGAACATGGGAGTTCCCTTTAAAAAGAGGCTTTCCCGGGGAGTTCCCCAGATAAACGGCTTTTTTTTAAAAAAACTTTAAAAAACAGTTAGCCAAAAGTTTTTTCTCTACCAGTATCCAGAGAGGTTTTGACAATTTCGAAACACAGAAGGGTTTTTTAGAAAAATGCCCTGTTTTGGGGCGCAATGAATAATGAAAAATTTTAAAGGGCAAAAGCCGTACAAGAATAAAAAAGAAAAACAAAAAAATGTTGCTAAAGGAGGGTTTCCCACCCAGAAAAATTTTACCTTTTGGATTGAAAGTAAGGTACCTTTTTTTACCGGGGGAACCCAAAAAGGGGGGACCTCAATCAGGGCAAACCGACCCAAATTTGGGGGAGTGGGGGGCCCCTTTCGAAAAAAAAAAGAATTGTAAAATGAATCCCGTGTATTATTTCGAGAAACTGACCCCCCCCCCAAAAACCCAGCTCCTCAAAAGATCTTTTGTGAAGGAAAAAACGGCAGATAATCCCCCCGGGGGCCCAGTTCCCGTTTTAAATTTTAATTTTACGGTTCTCCTTCCCCAATTGCATATAAATACTCTGGTTTTAACAAACAAGTTTTGTGTTTGTTCTTTCTAAATTTTTTTTGTTAAACATTTGTTTTTTTTGGTTCCCATGGGATTAGATCGCAGTTTTTCTTTTGGTCTTGATAAAAAGTCTTTTTGAAAAACAATGTTTTCTTTTGTTGTTGTCATGTGAAAAGTTTGACTGCACAACGTTGCGAGTTTTCCCCTTTGCTTTTTTAATTGATTTTCTCCTGGCTCAAAAATTACTGTCTTTTTTTATTTAAAACCCCCCACTTTCTCCTTAAATCCCCTTTCCGGAAATTCTTTCCTTCATTTTTCCAAAAAACCCTTTCCCTTGTTAGTAATTGAATGAAAAGGCGCCCTTTTTTGGGAAATTTCGGCGTGTTTCCACCCCGTTTTTCCTTTAGCTATTTCCAAAATTTCCTTGTTTTATAGATTTTTTTCAGTGGGGAAAAATCTAAAAAAAAAGGGTCGTTTCTTTTGAAAAGTACTCTGGACTCTGGATACAAAGGGTTTTTAAAGTGGGTTCAAAAAGAAACTTACATCAAAAGCTTTGAAAATTTCAAAAAACGGAAACCCCAAAAAAAATTTACAGGTTTTTGCCCAAATTTTGACTTTCTTTTTTTCTTCATTTTTGCCGAAAAAGTTTGATCATAAAAATCTTCTAAAGTCCTGAAAAATTGGGTTTTTTAAAAGTCAGCTTTTGCTTCGTTCTCTCTGGTGATAATTGACATCTTTGCGCTTGTGCTTTTTTCCCCATGTCTTTCCAAAACGTGTTTTTTCTTCGTTTGGGAAAAGTCTTTTTTTAAGCTTCTGTGGTTTTAGTTCTGAGGCCCAGTGTTTTCTTTGATGTTTTGGTTTCTTAAAACTGTTTTTGACCCAAAAGCAATTTTTGCGATGAACTGCTGTCAACTTCTCCCTTGTTTTAAATAAAATTGCAGAAGTCTTAATGACAGACAAAATTTTTTTTTGCCCGAAGATTTGGCACAATTTTTGGTGGTTTCTTGGATCCATTTTTTGATTTTTTGTGTAATGGGTATTTAAAGTTGGGGGTTTCATGGGTTCATGGGGGATATTCAAAATAAACTTTTTGAATAAACCCACGCTTTTGTTTCGGGAGTTAAACTCCCCAAACCATTTTTAATCCCTTTTGAATATTATTGGATCCCCGGGCCTGTGTACATTTTAAAGTTACGTTTGGAAGTGTTTGCCCCAGGGCCCACATAAGATTGTTTGCTTCTAAATAATGGGATTTTTTGACCTTTTACTTGGTTTTAAAGTCGCCCAAAAGTATTTGTTTTTTGCTTTAAGAAATTTTTTGCGTTTCCCAAAAATTAATTCCTCCACGCAATCCTTTTTTAATCTTCTGAAGTTTGGTAAATCTGTTTTTTAAATTAAATTTTTTTACCAGTAAATTTTAAAAAAAGGGGCCCCCCCCCCCCCAGCTCCCCCGGGCGAAAAAAGAATTTTAATTTTTGGCGGGATCCAGGCTATAATGTTTTTTGCGGGGCTTTCTGTAATTTTCAAAGCGTCCCCAAACAAACTTGTATCACCCCTTAAAAATATGAATCATGTTTGTCTCCCATGGGTTTTTAAAATTAACTTTGCCCGCTTTTGGGAGCTTGTGGTAATCAAAATAAATTTTGCCCTTTTCCTCTGAGACTAGAAAAGAACGGCCTTTGGGAAAGGAAGTTGTTTCAAAAAAACCTTTTCCCAAAATGTT
Source organism: Conus ventricosus (assembly GCA_018398815.1). Classification (NCBI taxonomy): domain Eukaryota; kingdom Metazoa; phylum Mollusca; class Gastropoda; order Neogastropoda; family Conidae; genus Conus; species Conus ventricosus. The sequence goes on from CM031621.1 coordinate 21,164,061, forward strand.
CATGTAAAATAAGGGAAAACCCCCTTTCTAACAAGAGTTGAGTCAAAATTTTCCCTTCGTTATTGGGCGGGATTTTAAAGGGGTTTTTGCCGGATTTAAATAAAAACCCATCTTGTTTTTGCTTAGAGTAAAAAAAAAGACATGTTTTTTTTTTTAAAGCAAATGTACTTTTCTGTGCTGTGCAATGCATGACCCCCTGAAGCATCGTCATGTTTTTTTAAAAAGAGGGAGAGTCGTAACCTCCCCCCCCCCCCCCAAAAGTTATAAAAGGGAAGTTGGGCAGCTTCCAGGGTCTTAGGATCAAATTTTAGTTGAAGTTTTCCCATTTATTTTGTGCGCTGCCCCTTGAATTTTCCCGCAAATTGTGTCATGGTCTTTTACTTTTGGTTTCCCTCTCTGATGAGAGACCAAAAACGAAAACCCAAACAATTTTGTGGCTGGTCATTTTTGTTTTTTGGTCTTCAGGGGGGCTTTTTGTTTTCAGATAGTTTAGTTTTTTAAAAAGGGTCTTTGCGCACTTGCGGCTTGCGTTCTAAAAAGATTTTTGCGGCTTTTTGGCCTTATATAATTTTGGCTTTGAATGAACGCCATGGGACCTGAAAAAAATAAAGGGCAATTGAACAAATTGATGATTATTTTAAAGGGACTTTTTTTTGGGTTTTTTTTGGTGGGGGCGGGCCCCTTCAAAAGGGAAAACAATGAGGGATTAAAAGTCTGCTTAAACAAAAAATATGGATTGTTTGCCCCGTTTCCAGTTTTTAAAAAACTAATTTTTAGACCCGGGTGGGGGTTTTAATTTGGTTCGGTTTTAAACGTAAAACAAAAATTTTAAAAATGTTTTTATGTTCGCTCGCGGCTTAAAAACAGATGGCTTTTTTTAAAACATTTTCAAAGGGGAATTCTTTTTTTCCCATGTTCTTTTAAATTTAGGGTTCATTAGTCAAATAAATCGTGCGTTTCAATGTGTAATGCGGAAAGCCCGCTGGGGGAAAGCTCGTAGAAAGTAAACAGGGTTTTTTGTCGGGTTTTCGAATATTTTTGGGGGACTGTTCTTGGACATTTTAAATTTTGGCCCCAAATTTTTTTCCTAAACCCCCTTTGTATACTTAAAACAGTTTTTGGTTTTTTTTGGGTTTTTTAAAACTGTTAAATTTTGGGTCTACATTTAACAGGAAAGGATTTTCCCATTAAATTTAAAGATCTTTGGTGTATTCCCGTTTTAGTTAGTAAATCTCTCTGCGGGGTTGCGGACATGATCCCGCCTTGCAAAAAACGCCCACATAAAAACTTTTTGTTGGTTTCTAAATTTTTTTTATGTTTAAAAATGCTCTCTTTAAAACAACTCCGAGGTAGGGGAATGAAACCCCTTGCCTACAATCGGTGCATATTTTGCCTTTTTTAATTTCTAATCTCAAAAGCTTCCCCTTTGGGCCCAAACCCAGGGGCCTCTATTTTTGCTTTTCGGGCACCCGTCAATCTTTTGAAGCATTTTCGTCCCAAAACGGGTGTTAAGCTTAGGGAAAAAGGAATAGTCTGCTGTTTATTTGGGCCCCGATTTAGATTTTCTTTTTTTATTGTTACATAGTGGGTTTTTAAAAAACAGCTAACTTTTATTTTAAACCGGTGGGTCTTTTGTTAGTTTGGGGAAACTTGAAAAAATTAGCATGAAAAAACGTTGCCTGAAAGTTTGTTGGGTCAATGATTTTCAAAATCAAATCATTCATTGCTCTTGAAAAACGCTCTCTTCGGCATTCTTCAAAAAATTTTGTTTTTTGGCCTTCATTTATCTTAGCCTTGCTGTCTTTTTTTCAAACCCAACATATTTATTTAAATTTTAAAAAAAATAAAAGGGGCTTAATCAAAATCAATATCGACGGTTTTTTTTGCGTTTGGGATTTTAAACAAAAGGGAAAAAACCCTTTTTGGTTTTTGGGTTAATGTAAAGCTGTTTAGAACAGGTTTTAAATGTCCTTTTATTTTTTTTAAAGGCTTCCCTTTTTTATTGCTGGGGGGTCTGGTGTTTTTTGAAAAAACTTCCCCTTTCGCCTTTTTTTGAAGATAAATTTTTGTCTTTTTTGTCATAAAAATTGGGCCCTGTAAACGATTAAATTCTTTTATCCGTGATGTTTGAGTCAGCTAGCGCTTTATTTATTTTCAGCTTGAAGGAATAAGTTTAGTGTTATTAGTTGAAAAACCTTTGCTGTGTGCTTTTTGGGTTTTGTTTTTAAATTTTTTTTCCGGCCCCCCCTTAAGCTAAAGAACACAGGCGGAGCCCAAAGGGCTAAAACCCCTAGGGTAAAGTGCGGGTGGGGCCCTTTTCCCCTTTTTAGGGGACCAAAACTCGTTCCTGCTGATTTGGCAATTATTGTTTGATTTCCCCAGGGATTAAATAAGTTAAAAGCTTTAAAGGGGGGAGAAAAATTCCTTGTTTGGTTTTGCTGTATTTTGAAAGGTCTTGCTCTAGTACTTGCTGAAATTTTCGTAATGTTTGTTTAAACTAAAAGGTTTTTATGTTAGGGGTTTTTTTCTATCCTTTTTTTTGGCGGGGGGTGTTGGCACATTTTGGAAAAAACCTGAAAAAGACATGCTTTTTTTAAAAAGAAAAAAAAAATTTTGTATAGGACATTTTTTTAATCGGGTTTTTTCTAAATTAGATGCGCTTTAAAATTTTTTAAAAAACAAATGTACATTAAGCGGGTTTTTCGGTTTTCTTCTTTATCAATTTGAATGTTTATTACGTCTCTACAGTTCTCCCCCTTCCCTGCCTGATTTTTCTGGGTTTTTCCCTTTGGTCAAAACCATTAAAAAGTTTTTTTTGTTTTTTAAAAAATTTAACAAAACCTTAAAATTGTGGAAAATTTTTAAAAACTTTAGCCAAGGGGCAACTTTTTGGGGGTTTACACTCCCCCCCCCAAAACAGTTTTTTTTTTCATCAAAATGCTGATAAGGGTTTTTAAACCCCCTAGCGTAAAATTTTGGGTTGGACTACCCCCAATCGAAAATTTACTTTCGTTATTTTGGAAAATTTAAAAACTTTTCAACCCTTTCCCCTTTTGAACGGTTTTCATCTTCGCCCGCAATAAAATGCCTTTAAGGAATTTTTCTGCAACACTTAATAAAATTCCATATAGTGTCTGCCCCGCTTTTGGGGGTTGGTTTAATGATGACGCACCGTTTTGTAATATAATTTCTTTAAATTTTGAATATTTTTTGGGGCTCAATCGTTTGCTAATTCTTTGGGGGGTTAAAAACGTCAAACTCTACGAAAATGTCAGAAATGCTGTATTTGTCCCGGGGTCGGGTTTATCTGATAAAAACCCTTTTTTATTCATTTAAAGTTTTTTTTCATATGACAAAACTGTCTTTTAATGCTCCCTTTTAAAATTTTGGCGCTTGTTCTTTTAACAACTCAAAATTAAGGGGATGGAAAAAAACGATTTCCATACCTAAATTTACGCTGATTTCTTTTTAAAGTCTTTAAAATTTTTGCGGCGCCTATTCTTGTTTTTGTGGGGTTTTTCATTTTTGATTCCTGAAAGCAAGGGTCGCCCTTTCATTCCCGGTTGCCCTAGTTTAGAAAAGGTTTTTAAAAAAAAGGGGCTGCATTTTTTTTTTAAAGAAAATTTTTATTTTCCCCCCAAGTTTTATAGGGAAATTTTCTTAACGATTGCCCCCCCCAGATTTTTGGACAACTGTCCTGTTGGGGGTTTTTGCTTTTTCGAGGTTTTATTTTAAAAGTAGTCGCGAGAGCTGGCACAAACCCAAATTTATCTGCCCTGGTCTGGAAAATTTTTCAAATAAAAAATTTGATCTGCATCAATTTGTGATGGATTTTTTGGAAAAAATAATATTCCCTTTATTTCCCTTCACGCCATGGGGCTCTTTCTGTTTTCTTGCGGGTTTTCAAGAATCGAGCCATTGGGTTGTGGTTTTTTTTAAAACAAAATTAAAAGTTAATTATTTAAAAACATGGCAGGGATTGAGGATGAAGTTTTTTGTTTTTTTTGATTCTGGAGACGACCTTTAGTGAAAAAGACCTTTGGTACCCAAATTCGCTCGGGGCCCCCTTTTTCGGCCGTGAATTAACAGAAAGAAGGGCAGATAAATTTTTCCCAAAATTTTGGCAAGAAAAATCCTGAATTTATTGGCCCTAATGTTTTTTAAATAAAAGATGACCCTTTGTTTGTGAGGGGGACCAAGGACAAATTGTTCAGTTTCAACTAAAAAAGAAACCCCTAAAAGTTTTTTGCCGTGGGTTCAATTTGAAATAGACCCCCAGTGTGAAAGATCAAAATTTGCCCTTTGGGCTTGGGAAGGGCCGAAATTTAGGGCGGGGGCAGTTTCTAAAATTCAAAAAAAAAAACTGCAAAAACTCCCGCGATAACCCCAAAAGCAAAACATGGAAAATTAAAGAAATTTAAAACAATTTTGCAGGGGGAATTAATAAATGTTTTAGGGGCCGAATCGTTTTTCCCAAGAAAAAAAGGTTTTAAAAACTAACCGACCGCCCCTTCCAAAGCGAGAATTTTTTAGCTCTTTTCGTGCTTTAAAAAAAACCCTTTAAAGGCGAATTAACAAAAAAATTTTTTTAAAACTAGGTGAAAAAAGATGAGGGATATAAAAAGGAAAAAGAAAAAACTCGTTGAGGGAAGGGGACGGCCCCCCTTTTGGGTGATATTAAAGAAAGGGAAAAGCCAAAGGGCTAAAAGATCTTGAAAAAAAAGAAAAGCAAGATAGAAGTGCGACTACTTTCCGGGGGCCAATTTGAATCAAATGAAAGGAAATTTAAAAGTAAATATCGAAAAAAAATTTTATTGAAGACACGGGCCTTGCAGAACGAAAACGAAAAAAATTTTGAGGCAAGGGGTCCATTAGAAGCATTATAAAGGCCTTAGGATTTGCCAAAAAGTCACTGGGGTTGGTTTTACAGGCGGCGGCGGAGGCCCAAAAATTTAGGACCTCCCCGCCTTTGCCCCCACTGTTTAAAAAATGGGGTTTAAAAAAAAAACCCTTTATCATTTGCGGGAAATTTTTTAAAAAAAAATTTGCTTTGGGAAAGGTTAAAAACTTTTTCCCGGGAAAATTGGGGAGTATTTTCGCTGGCTTTTGGGTTTTCTGCAAGCAAAGTAGTTGGGTTTTGGCCCCGGGGACTTATGGGCATTTGTTCTTGTAATTTGGGTTGGGGGTTAAAATTTTTTGTAAGTTTTAAAAACCCGTAATTTCCCAGGCCCGTTTTAAACCAAGAACAAAAAGCTGTCCTTTTTTTTTCCCTGGTCATCGCGAAAAGGTCCGCGAGCTGTTTTCTGAGTCTTCAAAGGCCTTTTTGGGGTTTGGAAACCCCGGGATTGGATGAATTAAAATTTTGGGGGTTCTTTTATTGTTTGTTAAAATTTTTCTGGTCAGAAGTTTTGTGGGTTTTTCCCCAAACCCTTTTGTTTTTTGACTGCTATAAGAATTTTTATTTTTATAGTTTTTTTATTGTAACCCATCTGGGTCGGGGGTCAGAAGGCGATGTATTAAAACCAGTGCCAAAAAGGGAAAGTCTACTTTTGGGTCTTTGGGATTGTAAAACATTTTGGTTCCTTTTTATTCTTGAAGGTAAAACAACTGTAAAAATTAATTTGGCGTCCTTAAAAAATTTCTAAGTATTTTTTTGTGCATCCCAAAACCAGTAGAAGGGGTCGTTTTGCTTGATTTGCCGGGGGCTTGTTAAACCCAGCCCAAAAAACCCAAAAGTAAATAGAATTTTAGTCGTTTTTTCCCTTCTATTCCGCCCCCTAGTTAGGCCCCTTTTTAAATGTCTTAAGATAAATTTTTTGTCCATGCTGTTTTATGCTCTTTCTTATGGAACCCCAGGGGGAACGTTGGTGAAAAGGGAAAAATGTGTAAGGGGATTCCGGGCTACTTATACTTTCTTGGGGCAACCCCCCCATTTTAATAAGGGGTGCCCTAAGCCATGATTAAGATCAGATTTTGTTTTAAAGTCTGTCTTGGTTTAATTTTTGAATTCGTTTTCGATCCTTTCAAAAGCCCTTTATTTTCTATTCGGTTGCTTAAAAGGGGGTTAAAAAGGTTTGTCATTTGGTAAATTTGGGGGCTTGCAGTTTTAGTCAAAATACGCCTAAGGTGTAATTTGAAAAGAAATCTGGACACTGACCTAACCAAAGGTTAAAGGGTGATTTAAATGTTCCAAACATACGGCCTCCCCCAAACCCCGTTGAAAGCACAAAAACAAAGCAAAGTTTTTTGGGTTTTTTGATAAAAAATGATCGGATGAATAAAACCCAAAAATTTTTGGGGGCGGTCGTTTTTAATAAAGGGGGGTTAAGGGTATCCCGGGTTAATGGAATACTTACCTTTTTTTTTAAGGGTCAGGTTTGGGGACAGAAAAAGGGCGAGGGGGTCAGTTTTTTATTTTTTTGGGTTGTGGGGCGGGCCCCAAAAGAATTTTTGCCTTTAGTATATTTTAATGGGAAAAAATTTTTTTTAAATTTTTTTTTTAAAAAAAAGTTTGTAAAAAATAACAAAATCAAGACCGCCCCCTTTGTTTTTAGAAAATGCTTTTTAAACGAATGCGGAACCCGAAAAACCCCCTTTGCGCTCCCTGAAAAATTTTACAAGGTTTTTGGTTTAATTTTTTGGGGAAAACAAAGGAGAAAAATAAGATTAAAAAAGTTAAATAATAGAGGCCAAAATTTGTTAGCCCAAGGGTTTAACCTTTCCTGGGTGGTTTTTTTACGGGGGTTTTTCTCGCTAAAAAAGCAAAAGAGTTAAATTCGGCATTGCCTCAAAACTTAAAAAATGCGAATCTGAAAACAATGTTGGCCTTTTTTAAACCTGAAAAAGAAAGAGTAGGGTTTCTTTTTTGAAAAAGAGCTTTGCTAAAAAAGTTTGGCTTTACAAAATGCCAAACGGGCCGTTCTTTGTTTTTTGGAGTTTTTTCGGGGCAAAAAAAAAACCACTTATTTAGGGGGGGAAAAACGTCGTTTTTGCATTACATTCATTACTCTTGTCATTTGGTTTTAGTGTTCCCCTGATGAAAAATTTATGAAGGAAGGCCCTCAAACGTTTTAAGGCCCCTTTGTAGGGGAAAAATGCTTTTTGCGATTATGAAATTATACAAATTCCCCAAATTTTCAGTTTTTTAAAAAATTTGTTTGTGGGAGGGGGGATCTTTTTAAAATTTTAAAAATTTAAAGACAAAGCGGGGGAAAATTGTTTAAATGTTTATAACCCGCCCCATTGTTTTGGAAATAAAATTAAAAAACTGTTTTTTAAAATTTTTTTGCGTTTGGGGCCCGAAGATTTGGGGTTACATTTTTAGCCTGGGGAAAGGGTATAAATTTAGAATTAAAAGGGGCCTTGCCGTTTGCGGACTTTGGAAACCAAAAAGGGTGAGATAGGGCTTTGTATGGTTTTTAAATACACTAAAAAACGGTGATTTATAAACGCAAAGAGGTTAAACGACGCAAAAAAGTTTTTAAAAATAGAACAAAAGCGCAAACTAGAGGGAAATAATTTTTGGCCAGTTGAATATAAAAAAAGTTCGAAAAACCGAAATAAAAAGGCAAATTTTGAACCCTATTTTGAATGGGAAATAAAATTTGAATTCATAAGGCCCCCTTTAAATATTTTAAACCCTCAAAAAGTTTTAGAAAAAAACATTTTAAAAATTGGCCCTTTTAAAAGTAAGTCTTTATGCCGGCGACAATATTTGGAAAGAAATTTAAATAACGCGTATGGGGAAAAAAAGGACATCCTCCAAGAAAAGGAAAAAAGTTGTAAAAAAAAATTCTTCAAAATTTCAGTTTTTTTCCAAGCAGGAAAAAAATTTTTAGACAAATTTTTTACAAAGGGTATTTGAAATTTCTGTCTTTTTAAAAATGTGGGGGAGGGTTTGGGGTTTTTGGGCGTTGTGAGGCCCTTTTAAAAGGGAAAAAATATTAGCTGGCAAAAAATTAGACGTTTTAAAAGCTTAACGTTTTTGTCGTCGTTTTTCACAATGGCGGGGATATTAAGTATAACAACAAGCAACAAAATCCCAAAGTTGACTTAAATTTGAAACAATCTTACGAAAAAAATTGGGGTTAATCTTACCCCTTTTGGCCTCGTTTTTGGGTTTTTTTTTATACTTTAACAAATTTTGACGGAGAGTAAAGTAAAAATAATTTAAATGGATTAGAAATTAAAATTGTTATAAAATATGGAGCAGTTTTTTCTTTTTTACAAAAAACCCCCATTTCTTTTGATTTGTGGGCAGGGTGGTTGTGGAAAAACAAAATTTTTCCTCGACCTGTTACAAACCCGTTTATGTTTTTTTTTTAAAAATATTGTGGTTTTCTGTTCCCCATTAAAAAGGAAACAAAGCATATCATGATTAAAAAGGTTTTATGGGCAGATTTATGAATTTATTTTGTTGATCCCGCAAAAAAATGAGTGAGTGGGTTTTGAAAAAGTTTTTTTGATGTTTAGGGAACCCCAGCATTTTTATTATAGTTGGGCGCTCGGCAGAAAGAGAATAGGTTTAAAAAGGAAAAACCCCTTTGTCAAAAAAAGCTTTCAGTGGAAAAGGGATGCTTTGGGTAATGTTGTTGGGTTTTATTTCCCAAAAAAATAACTCGTTTTTAAAAAACTTTTTTTGAACAGTTAAAAACTGTAGTGTTATTTCCCCTTTTTGGGCAGGATCATTTGAAGAAAAGTTTTTCGTGAAAAAAGATGTTATTTAAAAAGACCAGGAAAAACATAGGATTAAACCAAAAAAAAAATCTGAAAAAAAAAAAAAAAAAAAAAAAAAAAAAAAATTTTGTAATTTTGTATTGAAAAAAAGATAAACCCTACAGTTGGGTTTTTTTGTAGAATTTTGTTATTTTTTGGTTATTGAAGTCTTATTTTCAGAGAAAAGGGAAAAAACCCTTTAATTTTTGGGCCCCTTTCGCCCCAAACTGGTTTTAGGGGAAAATGGCCCCGAATGAAGGTTTTTTTGTTCTCTCCCAGGTCCATGGGGTGGTTATTGGAAGTGGTGTTCGGAGGGGGGAAAAAAAATTCAAAGGGGGTGTTGGTCAGCGTGTTTAAAAAAGCAGGGTGGGCGGAACAATTGTCCACAAGAGAAGAATTCGCGCCCAGCCCCCCTCAGCTCTCGGTCCCCTTGTTTAGAAACTTTTCCCTGGAGATGACGCCAGTTTATCCAAGCTTTTGTGTTCGGTGGGAAGTACAGGAAGGTTTTTCCCCGTCAAAACCCCCCTTTAAAAATCTGGGGGGTTTTTTCTCTTTCCCATCACTTAAAATTAAAAGCTTCTTTTTTTCTGGGCCTGAAAAGTTTGCAAAACCAGAAAAAAATGATTTTTATCCCGTGCCTTCTTTGACCCCAGGAGCGCTTGTTGCAAGAGGGGGACTGGAATTGGGGGTCGCTCTATAAAAAGATCGGTTTTCGGCCAAATTTAAAAAAGTCAGTCTCTGGAAATTCTTCCAAAAGTTGGGGAAAACTTTTGCCTTTAAAAAGTTTTCTGCAAAATGTTCATCAGGAAAAGCTTTTTTTCCCTGAGCCCGCTCAAATTTTTTGCCCTTGGTTCTTAATCTAGCCAAACCCGCCGTGCTTGGGGTATTTTGAGGCCCAGCGGTTGCAAAAACTTTAGATTTTCCATTAGCATTGGGCCCCGTTTACAGTTGTTTTTTGTTTCTAATTCTGCCGAAAACCCCCGAGCCCAAAGGGGCCCGGGCTTTAACTTTTTCGTTTTTTGCCGGGTTTTGTTTTCGTTTTTGCGATTGGGCTTTGGGGTGGGGGCCAGCGGGTTTTTACGAATTTTTTGCTTATTTGCTACGATCCTCTCGGGTGTTCTCACGAAAACCCTCTCTGCAACAAGGTTTTTTTCTCGGTTTCCCCGGGCCCTTTTTTCTGTCAAGCATTTTAAATTTTTCAGCTACAGAAAGGTTGTTTCCCTTTTTTTTGGGGTGGCCCTGTTGGCAGCGTTTTTGGAAGGAATTTACTGTCTCAAAACTTGTGAGAGTTTAAAAGGGTCTAGCCCTGTGAACACTTGTTCACCCCCCCGCGGCGTTGCTGCACTCCAAAGTTGGGGGGGTTGTTTTTGTTGTCAAAATTGCCCCTTGATCTCAGCTGACCCCCCACATAAGCGTGTTGCCGCCCTAAAACCGGGGAAAATTTGGCCCCCCCGAGTTTTTAGTATACCAAAAAAGGGGGGATTCCCTCCCGGGGGTCTCCCCCATATAAACGGACGCGGAAAATATGCATGCCCACATATAGATGGAATCCACTGTACTAGGATAATGGGTTCGAAATTGGGTTTATGGGTTTTTGTATTTTAAAAAGAGGATACATGTAGTATTAGAAACTTTATGAAAGGAAAACCCGGGTTTTTCATAGTTTACCCAAATATAGAAAAACCCGGTGATCATGGGTATGGGTGGTCTTGGGATATACTTGGTAATCATTTTGGGGGTGAAAAGGGGATAGGTACTTCTTTTTTGGTATAAGGAAAAAATTTGGGGATTGTAGCCTTACTTTTATTAGTATAGAAAACCGGGATCATTTGGGGGTATGATATTTTAGGATGCTAAAGGTTTTAGCAACCTGGTGATTGGCATACTATACTTTGTTAGGAAAATGGCGAATTTTTAGGGTATGTTTGGTTTATAGGTTTTCCCCCACGGCTGTGACATGTGGGGTGTGATTTTAAAAGGGAGTCTGAGAAGAAAGGAAGAAACTCGAAAAAAAATCTCATCGTATCTCCCACCCGCAGCCCGCGGGGCAAACAAAACAAAACAAAACAAAAAGGGTTTTTAAAAGCCAACTTGACTTTATTTTTTAAAAGAGTAAAAACTCTTTAATCACCCCTCTTTTAATTTCAGCAATTTTTCTTCACGAAATGGTTGGGCACCTTTTGGGCTTGGGAAGCCAAGTATCCTGGACTGGCTTGAGGGGTGTTACAGTGTAGTTTTTACAAGGGGGGGAGAAAAATGATGAACAAGGGTGTAATTTTTTTCTCCAAAAAAAAAACCCCCCCAATGGGCTAAAGGGAAACTACTGCTGTCCTCAAGTTAGAATTTCATATACAATTTAAAATTTTTTCATGGTTCACCAAATTTCGGAGTGTTTTAAAAAATTTATTGGACAAAAAAAAAAATATTGCCCAAATTTTGAAAGTGCTTTCCCAGGAGAAGAAGGCTTCCCGGGGAAAAAAAAACACTTATATTTTTTATTTTTTTTCTTGTAAATCCCTTTTCTCAAGGAAAAAATTTTCCCATGAACCAATTCAAATGGGGGGTTTTTTAAAATTTGAGGGGGATTCTTTTCAAAGTCGTGTGAAATTTTTGGCTTACGTCCAGCTCCCAGCTGTCAATAACCCAATTTTCCGATACACTTCTAATGTACCAAAGAGGAAAAAAAAAAAAAAAAAAGGGTTAGGCACAAAAATTTAAACAATTGAAAAGGGCCGGCTCAGAAATCTTTTTTAAATGATAAAAAAGGTCTTTTTTTTTTTCCCCCAAAACGGTTTTTAAAACACTGGGGCAGGGCCCCCTGGGTCCTTTTAAATGTTGAATTCTTTTTTTCCAATTCCCCCGAAAAAGACCCTTTCCTTTTGCTTTGGGCACATCAGGGAAGCAACCTCTAAAACCCTTTTAAGCGGGAAATCCTCCTTTGTTCACATTTGGGGGTCACTCCTTTTGCCCCCCCATCCAAAAAAAGAAAACCCTATTTTAGCTATACCATGGCAGGAAGGCCAAATTGCCGATCACCCAAAACAGGGTCAAGGAAAGCATGAAGCGTAAGAGAGGGTGGGGTTTGAAAAAGGGGAATCTTGGCAGAGGAGAAGGGAACCAAAGGGGCTACAAAAACAGCGCTGTCAATTCCACTCGGGGCAAGGGGCAAAATGGCGGTTTTTTAAACCCGTTTTTATGGCAGGAAAAACCCTCATTTATAAGGGATTAAAAAAAAATTATTTTTTTTTTTCTCAAGGGCTGGAGGGAAGGAGAGGTTGGGATCAGAGAACCTTACTAACTGGGCCTTTTCGGTGTTTTCATGGCTTCAAAGGGGGGGCCCGAACCCGGTCAGTATTTAGGAGTTTTTGGGCATGGAGATGGGGAGGGAAATGGCGGGTCCTGTTTGCAAACCCGAAGTTGGTAACTTTAGCTGCTTTATCAAGTTGGTGGGGTGCCGTCCCCTTTTAGCTTAAAAGACCAAAATTTTTGGCGCCTTTCTTTATGAAATTTTTTCCCGAGGATGGTTTTTGGGGGCCCTTGTAGGCATTTTTCCCGGGCTGTTTTAAACTTGGACAGACGGGGCTGCCTCCTCAAATTCCCCCCAGTGCCACAGTGAGAGGGGATTCTGCAGGCTATGTAGTTTTTCTGCCGGGGGGAGGACCCCAAATTTTCTCCGAAAAAATTTGGGATTTTGGGAAAACTTAAAGGCCCTCTCCCCTTTCAGTTTGCCTGAACTGCCTGGGCAAGTAGGGGGTGCAGCAGCAGGGGGGGAAAGGTAAAGGGTTGAACCCGTTTCACACACAAATGCGCCCGAGCTTGAGCATCGCCCTTTGGGAGTGTGTGTTTCAAAGAAAACCCCTTTTCAGGGGGAAAGGGGGGTTTTTGCCTGATTTGGTAACAACTTAATGCAAAAAATTGGAAACGACAGAAAAAAAAATAAAAAGGAAAAAAAAAGGGAAGTTTTCGATGCCCCACCAGATATTTGATATGGAAACTTGGCAATTTTGAAAATGATAAGGTCTGGAGTTCTTGGTAAAGGAAACATAGTCATCATGGGGAAAGGTCAATGGAAAACCCAAAGGGACGGTATTGAAAATCTGGTTGGACTAGGAAAAGGTGATCGGGGGGATTTCGGGGTCATAGGTTTCTCAACATAGGGAAAACCCGGTGATCGAGGGGTTTCTGATGGTCGTAGGTTATAAACATAGAAACCCGGTGATCGAGGGGTACTGATGGTCATAGGTTCCCCAAAATAGAAACCCGGTGTTTGAGGATATTTATGGTCGGGTTACTACAAAAATAGATACCTGGTGATCATGGGATAACCCGTTTGGGAGAGGTTTCCACAGTATAGGGGACTTGGTGATCATGGGATACTGGTCATAGGTTACTACAAAAATTGGGAAAAAGGTTATCTTTGGATATGATGGTATTGGCTTACCGTATAGATACCTGGTTTATTACGGAATTTTGATTTTCATGGTTTTCTACAATATAGAAAACCCGGTTTTTCATGGGAATGGGGAATGGTCATTCCTTTGTTGTTGGCTTCCCTTAGTTCGGGAGACATGGATTTGCGCCCTTTAAAATGTTTCCCTTTTGGGCTTAAAAGCGTCTTCTGTGGGGTTTAGAACCCCCATGGGGATGGGGGGCAGTCCCCTGCTGTTTATTTCACTTTTTAAAGGCCCAGTCAGTGTGGGAGCAGCTGCTTGTTCTTTTTTTCTGGCAGCTTTGGTCGACGCTTTCCGGGGGCTTCTCTTCGCCAGCTTCCGCCCACGTCCAGTGTGTCTCCAAACTGGATCTGGGCCCGGCAAACTTTCCAAAGGGGTTGGGGTCGTTTTTCGAGAGCCCTTTAGGTCGGGCTTGCAAAATCCTTGAAGCGGGTTGTGGTTTCTTTTTCTTTGCCCGAGGCAAGCTCTGCGTACAGAATGGCCCTTTGGGGGTCCGCCCTTGTCATTTTGACGGACAGACCAAGCCCTGAGGCGACGCTGGCGGAAGAGTTGGGGCATGTGGGAAACTTTGCAGCTCAAAGGGACATCGTTTTTTGTCACGCGATCCCCTCCCTGTGATCCCCCAAATATGGCCCGGGACAGCCCCTTGTGGAAGGCACTCAGCCTTTTTTGTGGGGCATCAGGGTCCCGGATTCGTGGCGTACGGAGGGGTTTCTTAGCCCAAAAGGCTTTGGTTTAAAAGCAAATTTTGGGGTTTTAATGTTAACATGCTGTTGTTCCCCCTCTCTGGATAGTTGGCCAGGGTGGTAGAGGCCTTGCCAAAACCTTCTGTTGATCTCGATTTCCCGAGGAGGTTGTCGGTGTTGGGGGAACCGGGGGGTACGTGAAATGGCTAACGGCCCCTAATTTATGGGTTTTTGATGGTGATGCGGGTTGTTTTGCAAACTGAGCCTCAGTTCGTTCTTCTTCAAGCTTTAAAGTCAGGCCAAACTCATCACAAGCCTTTGCAAAACGGTCCCTCGACTCGGGAACTCTGCTTCAGTGTGGGGGGGCCAGAGGGAGCGTTTAAACTGCAAACAGGATTTTCTCTGATGGGGACTACCCGGTTTCTTTGTCTTTGCCCCCAAACCGGCCCCCTTGAAAAAGTGGCCCTTGAACGGGGGGTGGAAAGGGGAACACCTCGGTTTATGGTTCCCCAAAAGGGGTCTTCAGAGGACAGCGGAAAAAAGATGCCAAAAAGGGTGGGGGCGAGGAACGGGACTGTTTGACTCCATGCGTTGTTGAAGGGAATTTATGTTCGAGGGCCCTCGTTTTTTTCACTGTTTTTTCTTTCGTCGTGGAAAGATGGATTTCACTCAAAAATCTTGGTGGGCAGGGCCATCTTCGAAAAAGGCGTTAAAAAGGGCCCTCTCGCTGAAGATCAAAAAGCTTGGTCAGGTCAATGAAGGCCAGAAAGAGGGGGGGTTGTGTGCCCTTTTACTTTTTTTCTTGCGCTGTTGTTTGGGGAAGACCCTGTCGATGGTTGATCTCTCCCCGGGGCCGCCCCTGCGGGCTCTGGGACCCCCTTGGGCGCGGGGCTTTGCAGCCTTTTTCGGACGCTCTTGCAAAATTTTTTTGCCTACAAAGTCAGGAAAAAGATAAATTTTCCTTTTAGTTTTTGCAAATCATTTTGTCGCCTTTGTTCTTGTTAATGTGACAATATTGGTTCTTTCATGTCTTGAGGTACTGTTAACCCCCCCCCCCCGCACTGACAAAGGAGGTTGTTTCAGGTTTCAAGCAGTGACTGCCGACACTTTATGACTTTGGTTTGGGATGCCCTCCTTCCCTGGTGCCCTTTTTGGGGACAGGCCTTTTTTGCTTTCTTGTTCTGCCCAGAGTGGGGGTTTTTCATCCCGTTTTCCCCATGAGGGGCGGGTTTCAATGCCCTCAAGGGCCTCGTCGGGACGTGGGGTTTTGTTGGGGGTACAAATTCGGAATAATGTTCCAAAAATCCTCCCCTCGGTTGTCCTTGTCCGGATGGTCTCCCCGTGGCAGAAATTCAGTTTGGGGTTTTAGTCTTTTGGTGGGGCCCATTGCTTTTTTGATGCCGTCTCATGCCCCTTTATGTTTCCAGTATTTTAGCCGATTCTGGATGCTTTTACATAGGGTGGAGCCAGTAGTCGTTAGCGCACTGCCTTGCTAATCTTTTGTACTTTGCTCTTTGCAGAAACTGTACCCTGCAAAGGGGTTTTCTGGGGTGGGGGAAGCTTGTATTCCGGTGGGCGCTGCGGCGTTTTTTCTATGGCTGGAGTGAGTGTGGAGGAGTTTGGGCCCCAAAACCCGTCGTTGTTCTTTGGGCTGCTTTTTTCCCAAAAAACTTCAAAGGCAGTGCTGTGTATGTTTCTTGATGTTGTCCCATTTTCATGGGCTGAGCCCCGGGGGGGTTGAGTTTGAAAAACCTCCGGGGGAAAGGGGTTTTGGGGAAAATTCCCTCGCCTTGTCAGGATGTGTGGTCTTGTTCACATCGATGCGAGGTTTGCCTTCCCGGCCTAGAGCGATTTTTCTTCTTAGGGTGGAGCTTGATCTTGCAGCACACCAGCCCAGTGATCGGGTCGCGTCGGCGCTGTGGAAGGTGCGAGTTAAAAAAAAACAGCCTCAAGGAGACCGGGCCCGTGATAATCGGTTTGTGGTGCCCGTTTCTTGGGCGGGGGTTCTCCATGACCTTTTGCTGAGGCCCTTTTTCTGGAAAGAAGGAGTTGGTGATGCTGAGGTCGTGGTTTATGAGCACATTCCAAGGGGTCGCTGCCCCTTTTCATTCTCCTTTTCCCCCAAAACTTTCCCGGGGCGGGGGGGGCCAGGGTCTGGTCAGCGCCCACTTGGCATTGAAGTACCAAGCGTAACAGTTTTTGTTTTGGGGGTCCTCTGGGTAAGGGAGTCGTGTGATCGTTTTTTAAATCGTCCTTTTTTTTCCTTGGTGGCGCTGAGTGTTGGCGTTTTTCGTGATCAGGTTGCGGGGCCCGTGGTGGTGTTGAGGCGGAGTGAAAAGCAGTTTTTTCAGGTTTTTGTTTTGGGAGGGTTTTATCATTCCCCAGCAAAGGGGTTCCGGACAGCAAATCCCAAAGCCCTATTCTTGGTGTCTTCTGCGCTCTTCCCCTTTCCCGAAAAAAAAGTAAAAACCTTTTTCGGAGGGTTCCAGAGTAGCAAACCCGTCTCTTGCAAAGGTTTTGGCGATGTCGGGCCTGGGGTTCACAAGTTCATTTGTTTTTTGACGGAAATTTTTTCGGCATCGCTAATTTGCCCGGAGGTCGTCCGCAGTCCCGGAGTCCCTTGTCTTACATTCCAGGTGCCAAAAATTGGGGAGCTGGAGTTTGGTCATAGGTTATACAAAAATAGGTACCTGGGGATTTCGGGGGAGATGGTCATAGGTTTCTACAATATAGATCCTGGGGATTGGGGGTTTTGATGGTCGAGGTTATAAAACAGAAACTTTTGGTGATCATGGAAAATGGTTTATAGGTTACTACCAAATTTTTGATACCCCCTGGTGATTACGGTTATGTTTGTCATTTGGTTATTTCAATATAGTTTCCTGGCGATTTTGGGATAAATGGTCAGAAGTTACAATATTTAAACCAGGATTTGGGATACTGATGGGGCATTGGTTATACAGTTTAAACTGGTGTTTATGGGTAACTAAATTTGGCCCTTGGTTACAGTTTCCCGGTGGGTTGTGGGATAATGTTTGGGCATAGGTTGCCACAAAATTTGATAAATGGTGATTTCAGGTATGATGGTCATAAATTGGGTACAATTTTAAAATAAAAAGGGGGAAATTCGGGGGAAAAGTGGTCATAGGTTACTTCAAAAATAGAAAAAACCTGGGATTACAGGATCTGATGGTCTTGGTTAAAACAATATAGATTCCCGGGGATTATGGGACACTGATGGTAAAAGGTTACCCAAAAATAGAAACCCGGTGATCATGGGGAAACCGATGGTAATTTTGGTTTCTACGTTTAGGTTCCCGGTGATTACGGGACAGTTTGGGATAGGTTAAAGAAATTTTAGATAATGGTGATCTTTGGGTACGTTTGGGAAAGGTTACCCCAATTTTTTTTACCTGGGGATCATGGGGTTAAATAATGGTCTTTGGGGTTTTTTTTCAAAATTTTGAAATTTTTTTTTTTTTCCTGGTGATTACCCGGGGTACCGATGGGTTTATAGGTTACTAACCAAAACCCCGGTTTATTAGGGGGTTTCTTAAGGTCAGAGGTTACACAATATTGATACCTTGTGATTACAGGATATGATGGTCAAATTTTAGATTTTGGTGATAAAGGGGGATGGATCTTGGGGGTAGGGTGTTATGGATATTTGGTAAAGAAAATTAGTGATCTTCAATTTTATGGTGGTCACGGTTACTGTATAGAAACCCGGTTTTATAGTATAAAACTTTTTTGGGGGATCGAATCTGGTGATATGGGATTTTTTAAAGGTGAAGAAAATTTTTTTTATAGAAATGGTGGTTTTTCAGGACAGGGGTTTGGGCATAGGGTGTTTAGAAACCTGGTGATGAAATCGATGCTTCCCTTTGCTACAAAATTTATAAATACGGGAAAATTGTGACTTGGGTTCCGGGTACTGGTTAGTCTAAATGCTGGGATAAAACCCCGAAATTTTTCAAAGCAATGTTTCAGAAAATCAAAGTGTTTGTGTGTTGGGAAGTTTATAATTTTTTATATTTTTGCGTGTACCCGTGGCGTTTTTAAAAAAAAATTTTATCGCCAAAAAATTTTGAATTAAGGAGGGTTTGGGAAGGGCAAGAGTGTACATGTGTATCACATTTTGGCACACTAATGGGTTTTTTGAGTGCCGGGCAGGGGCATTGGAGGGGGGAAAAAGGGAGATGTCTGGAGGTAAGGAAGATTTAATTTTTTTCATCTTGTCACACTTGGTGTATATAAGGTTTCCCCAATTATCATGTTGGGGGAAAAAGAAGTGACTGGCAAACATTTCATGGTTCCAACATCCCGCAAAAAATTTGAAACCGTTGTATGTGTGCAAAAGAGTGTCCACACTGGGGCATGTACATGCTCAAGACAAGGGGAAAAAAAAGAAAAGAGTCAAATCAAACAATCATAAAAATTTTATGTGTTTGGGGGTGAGTGTTCATTGGGGGGACACGGGATATGCTCAAAACAAGAAAAAAAGAAAAAGGTTTTTTACCCTGGTGCGTGGGTTGCTTTTCTGATTCCCGTTTGGGGGGTCATAGGTTGAATTCCCGTAGGAGCCCTTCATTTATAAAAGTGATTTTTTTTGTTCCACTGGCTTCTAGCCCGAGCCGAGTTTGCTAGGGTTAAATTTTTAAGGAAACCACTCGGTCAAGTTAATCAAATAGTGGGAAAACATTTGTGAAAGTTTCGCCCAAATTTTTGACCCAAACCCGCAGGTTTTCTGTGGGCTCTTTGGGTTTTGTTAAAATTTTGATGGTTTCTATGAAGCAAACATAAAGTGCAGCCATGTTTTGCAGTTTTATGACCCGGGTTTGGGAATGCCTTGGCATTTGTTTTCCCTTATCCTTTCCCCCGCATCAATCGGCATAAAAAAAAAAAAGCCCAAAATTGTGGTTTCCTTTTCCGTACTCAAAAGGGGACCTCAGTTTTTGATTTTCTCCATGTTTGTGCCCTTTGGGGAGGGTGTATCGAGGTTGCTGATATCGGCAAGTTTTTTAAAGGGAATATTTGAAAAAGAGGTGATCGGGCATTTTGGAGGGGAATGGGGCATTTAATGTCATTCTGTTTCCAAAAAACAAAAAGCTGTTGTGGTGCCCTGCGTGCGTTGGGGCAGAACAGGAAACACTGAAGTGACTGGGCAGCAGTGCAACGTCTCCTGTGGTTAGTTGCCCCATGACTTGTTGACTTCGACCACTCTCTTTGGACTGCTTGTGCTGTGGCTGGAACAGGACAAGCCAAGGTCCAGGTATGAACAGGGAGCTGGTGTAAGCAGCATGGGGATAATGCCACGGAAGTGCCATGGAGGACGAGACAGCTGAACAAACAAACAAAAAAACCCAAACAAATGGACAGACATTTCAAGAGGCAGAAGAAAAGGGGCATCTGTAGAGAGTGGTGGCAGAGATGTTGATATTCTTCGTATGAACAGATACATGACAGTTCCACCTCATGAAAACGCGCTGATTTAAGTAGCAATCACATTGTGATAGCATGTCATAATTGTGTGTGTGCGCGTGTGAACATAATTGTGTGCACATTTCAAAAGTGCATTTTATGTGCATTTGTACATATTACGAGGATTTCTAAAAAAAATTTTTTTGATAAATAGGATGTACAGAAGCAAAGTATTGAAAAAGAGCTAGCAGCCTGAAGAGCTGCAGTAGAAAGCAACCAAATTGTGGGGATTTTTCTGGTCATGTGAAGGGTAACTGGCCAGTGGCTTCGTATCACTGACTTTTAGGTTTTTGCTGCTTACTCTGTATGAATGTGTGCGTGTGTGTGCCGAGATGAGAAAGTTCCTCAGGTCTGGAAGTGGTTAGCATCATGGACTCTGGCTGAGAGGTCGTGGGTTCGATTCCCATCAAAGCCATGTAGGATTTTTCTGCTCCAACTGGCTCCTACCCAAAGTCGAGTTTGCTGTGGAATCAGCTGGGAAGACTGGGACCACACAGTCGAGTTTCATCCACTAAATGGATGCGTCTCTGAGAGTTGCTTATATTTCCTGACCAAAGCTGCAGGTGTCTTTGTCTCTTGGGCATGGTCGATGTCGGGAATATATTATGAAAGTAAGTGTAGAGTGCAGCCCTGTCATGCAGTCTCAGACCAGAATGGAAATCTCTAGCATCATGTTCATCATCCTCATTCTCATCGATCAGCATTAAAAAAAAAAAAGAGTCAAATTCTGTGGCCCTCCATTGCCCTGCTGTCATGTAGTGACCTCAGTTTTGATGTCCTCTCCATGCTTATGACCTTGGTTTGATTTTGTCGAGGTCACTGGTATTGGCGAATTCATGGGGGTTGTCATTGGTTGGATGTGGTGGTGCTCTCTGGGGAGAGAGCTCACACATGCTGGCTCCGCGAATAAGCAATTATTGTTATCAATAGGGGGCTTAGTAGATGGTGTTCTGCATGTGTTGGATCAGAACAGGTGCCACTGAACACCATCGAAGTGACTCAGCAGCAGTGCAGTGTCTTCTCCAGTGGGTTGCCTCTTGACAACTTGACATTGGCTGCTCCCTGTGGATTGCCATGCTGAGGCTGCGGTGGGATCAGCCGGGCTGTGGCTGTGGACTCGGAAGGAGCAGAGAGGGTGCAATGCTACTGAGGTGGCACAGAAGATGGATTGCAAAAAACAAACAAAAAAAAGGTTTGTTTTCCCCGCTTCAACCTTACCCAGCTGCAAATTCCTTATCCTCACCTGTCCAAGTCACAGCTTTTGCTTCGCTTCAAATGCATACTACCTCCACTCCATCGTACAAAATGTTCATGGGATCCAAATTTTGTGTGTGCATAAGGATGTGTACAGATAAGATTTTTTTGCAACTTCCTCTTTTCTATCACTTAAGTTTTCATCTCTCTAACAGTTTTAAGATGAATGCATTGGTCAGAAAATGAGTTAGTAATAACGGAAAAGTAAAAGACGGAAACATAATGACAGAAAAACAGATTTATTGCACAAGACTTTCAAGAAGGTTACAATTTTTGTAACTGAAACCAGTGAAAGGGAACCAGGCATGCCCACTGGGTCATGCTCAGCAGAGAAGTTGGTATAATGCATAGACAGGCCAAACTAGAACTTGTTTACACTAACATATCCCAAGTCAAACATCTCCAGAAACAAAAAATGTGAACAGAACAGAAAGAACATCTAACAAACAACACGCCAACAGTGATGTACATGTATACACTAATACAGTCTTACGCATGCACAGTCTCAAATATCTAGACAAAATTTACTGTTGCACTTTCACACTTTCACATTCCCTCCCCCAAGCCTCTGCCTCATCTATACCCAGTAACCCTGCCACCCTTCCTCAGTTCATGACCACACTTTTGACACATGTCTCTCTCTCATTATAACCCTGCCACCCTTCCTCAGTTCATGACCACACTTTTGACACATGTCTCTCTCTCGTATACGTCATAAGTAACAGATGCACTGTTGAAACAGTTGTATCATTCACTGCAAATACATACACTTGGAATTTATATCTTAACCCTCACTGCAGATACTTGCACTCGCCCTCATTTGCCAGAACTATTGTCCTGTTGTCATGCAAGTCATGAATGTCATCTTGCCTGGTGCAAAACCCTCTGCTGCTGGCATGTAGGACCTAGAGCCCAGAAGAACAGCAGGCAAAGGGAAGAATGCTTACTGGCCAAATTTCTGCTCTGCAAAGACGAGACTAGTCGCATCACCTATACCCTGTTGCATATGACAGGGCTAGGAGCAGCAGCCGACCTCGATTAACAAGCACCTGTAATGACATCCTTTACAGACATAGTCATAGGATGCAGAGGATGAGGATGTCGTTGGAGAAAGCCTCGTCTACAAGGACTGGACCAAAATGACCATGCCAGATCTCCTCAAGACAGCCACCAACAGAAGAGCCTGGAGAGAAACGGCGGCTGCCTCATCACGTCCCCCCCCAACGACCCCAGCGGTCAAGAGAATGACTGACTGACTGAATACGATCTGAAGTCTCGTGTCATAAAAATCGCAGGTTTAGGTCAAATGATCACCCTTTTTGGTTGCCTGTAACCAATATAAGGTGTGCAACCACAGTACTGTTATCTCAACATTGTAGAGTCATACTCTAGACCGGTGCTTTTTGCAGACATCATGCCATGGGTCAAATAGTTCAATTTTTTCCCCCCTGTAGGAGGAGCTGGTCCCTCTGTTAGGGCTACCACCACGATCGTCAACACGTGACGATGGGCGTCGCCTATCGGGGTCACAAGGTTGAGGTCACAACCATCCCTTTCTTTTTCCTGCCAGTGCTGGCCCCACTGCGGGAGTGCCGTCAAAGCCGCTGCCACTCAGCACGGGAAACCTGTCCTCGGCCAGCACCTCCTCCCGGTCCAGATGAAGTTGACCAGGGCGCAGGCGGCCAGCACCACGGAGGGAATCTTGTCCGGCAGCATCTCCAGCAGTTCCAGGCGCTGGAACGTGTTCTTCAGCAGCGTGGTGGTGCGGTCCAGGGCCACCATGCTGGCGGCGTGCAAGCGGTTGAAGTAGAACATCTCGTCGGACATGGGGGCGTTCTGGGGGAAGGGCACCCACACGTGATTTCTGGCTGGGTAGTCCCTACTGGCTAGGATCTGAAGGTAAAAATGACAGCTGGTTAAAGACTGCTGTATGTCTGTTTGGTGGAAGCTCTTGGCCTGTACTCAGCAGAGAGGGAAAGAAAAGTATAACAAACAGATCAAAAGTACAGTTGGTCATTGATTTCAGTGCATGTCTCATGCGGTCACTTGTCGGTTCCATTCCCCAATCTTTCTACA
This sequence comes from Conus ventricosus, assembly GCA_018398815.1. NCBI lineage: Eukaryota > Metazoa > Mollusca > Gastropoda > Neogastropoda > Conidae > Conus > Conus ventricosus. Next base: position 21,186,724 of record CM031621.1, read on the forward strand.
CCCCGATCCTCCCCTCCTGCTCAGCTCTCATCCTGTCTATTATATGCTACCCTTCATCTTACACACACACACACACACACAACTTTCTCTCTCTTTCTCTCCCTTCTCCTTTCAAGTAGATCTCAGACACACCTTTGTGGTATCCACTCAAATTCAGTGGGATGAGTGCAAATATGCGGTTTTACCTACACACACACACACAAGTCTTGCCAATTTGTATTCCAAGAAAACTTTGCACACGCGCACTCCAAACAGTCAATCATGGATGCTTTAAGATATCAATGAAGCATTATGGGAACAAAAATATTTGTCACCACAAAAGAACAGTGTAAAAGAGATGATAAAACAATCCCATTTACAAATAGCAGAAACTAGGGGCACAGGATAGGACACAAAATGTAATCGCAACTGGAGAACCAGCAGATAAAATGGGGACGGAGAGGGGGGGTCAATGAGAAATCAAAAATAATAAAATCACAATCTGAAAACCAGATCCCATCTGCAGAGGGTAGAATGTAGGTCACTGTTTTCCAACAGGATTTCTACATCAGTGCATCTGATGTGAATCTGCACATGAACTACCACAAGATGCTACGCAAGTTTCAAGACCAGGCAGAGTGTTCCCCCTACCTGTGCATATTCAGGCAGTTTGTCCAGCAACCCAGGGAGGTCACTCTCATGGAATGCAGCATGCTCAGCAGTGGTCCCTGGCCAGCCAGCGCTGACGTGGAGAAAACGACGATTGGCGTCACACACGGCCTGCAGCAGAATGGAAGGGCGACCGTTGGGGTCACGGTATGGAGCCCCACGCTTGGCTGATCGCAGACGAAGAGGTAAACGACAGGCTCCAAGGCAACCCATCACACCTGCACCACCCGACAAAAACACCAACTTTTAACAGAAAGTAGCTGATCTAAAATGCCAACTTTTAGCATTAAGTTCATCTAATGCCTATTTCCCTGAGGGAAATAATGAGATCGCAGTAAAGACATATTGAATAACAGCCAACTTCCCCAACACAAATAATGAGTTCACCATCTACAATGATAATCATTTCTTCCAACTGAGATAAGTCAAGGACTATGTGTTAACAAATACCCATTTCCCAAGCAAAAATAATGTCGCCTGTTTAACCTTCGCTGTATGAGGCTCAGATTTATAGCATTTGTCGACCCTGTACAGTTCTATCACGCATGCTTTTCAAGTAGGGATTTTCCTTAACTCGGCGTGCGTGTTAGCACCACGGGGACGGGCACTCGGCATATGCCACGAAGCAGCCACCAGCTGTGTGACCTACTCATGACCCGCCGGCGGAGGGAGAATTTACAGCCGCGGTGGGGCACGCGCTGCCTTGCCCTTCGCTCAACTGACAGGTGTGCTCAACTGACAGGTGTCGGATATCTTATCGCAAGTCCGTTTAGCAGCACAGTGTCATCTAAAACTCCCATTAGTTGGGTAGCACGCTGCAATTCTTTTTGACTATCCTTGTGAAGAGAGTGCACAGTTTGTCTATCCTCCATTTCTCTCTCTCTCTCTCTGTCTCTCTCCCTCCCTCTCTCTCTCTCCCTCTGTCTGTATATCTGTTTCTCTCTTCCTTTTCTCTTCTCTCTCTTCCTTATCTGCATTTAATTGTTATTTTGTTTATCTTCGTACTATTTGTTTTTGTTTATCAACATTTCATCCTATGATTTTTGCTGCATGTATTTACAGTAGATTAGCAAGGACAGGTTGGAAGAATAGGCATGCCTAAAAACCTTTATCCTTGAAAAAAAAAACGTTGTTGTTTTTTTGAGTGCGAACGGCAGGAATGGAGGCTTGAGTTTGCCGACCTGGACAAGTTTTTTTTTCCTTCTCAATTTTTTATTAGACTAGTATCTCATTCACTTTCCCTTTGGTGATATGCTGTAGATAATGCGACTCGATAGCTTCCAAGTAGAAAAAGAAAAACAAAGGACACGGAATTACGAAAGCAAGCTTGCTCGGATGAAATTGAACAAAAAACGAATGTTGTTATTTTTTACCGATCCGCAAGCGCTTTGACTCTTCTCTTACCACCACAGGGCATAAGCGGCTACTATCATACTTTAGTATCAAAGACTGCCGGTGCCTAATTGCTGCTTCGGGCTTCCCTCCATTCCTTATCAACACCAGCCGGCAGGAGAATAAACATCTGCCTGGCAGCCCGGGCCCAGCGGCCCTCCCCAGTGATGACAGGCTCAGGGGAGTGGTAGGGCCAGGCCATGCCGGGAGCTGCACCAACACGCACATCAGGCACAGCAGAATTTTCCTTCAAGAAAAGTATGGTGTTACAACCGTCCACTATGAACGGATAGGGTGGATTTCACCTTTAATCAATTTTTCTATTGTTTCTTTTCAATTACATTCAAGTGTTATAGTGTGATGGATGCAAGTGCGTGAGCTCTGGGGTTACTGTAAGTTTCATGTTGATGACTCTTAAGATGAATATAATATGCCCCAAATACGGAGGACTGGGTGGTGCTGCACCCAGAGTCAACGGCGAAGGTTTTAACTAATGCCCGTTTGGCAAACTGAAATAATGATTTAAAAAGTTATAACAAACATTTGTTTCCTTCAAGAAATAAGGAGTCTACTGTTAAAAAGTCACAATAATGGCCATTTCCACCCCAATAATAATGAATTCACCATTGAAAAGTCATTGATAATGCTCATTTTTGCACCAGAAACAAATCCACCACGAACAAGTGCATTTTTTCGTCAATAGAAATAACAAGCATCTTGCCAAAGATGAAACCTGAGTTCTAGCAAAGCAACGAAAAGGAAAAGAAAAGTAGGCCTGCCCTGAGTCGGTGGTTTGTAAAAAAATTTTCCCCCCCCCCCCCCCCCTCCCCAGCATTTCATCAATTTCCACCTCAAGACCTCAAAAAAAAAAACAAAAATACATACACACACACACACAAGCTTTCAATACTAATCTGCATGAATTCCTAAAAACTGGATTGTTTAAAGGATGAAATCTTTACATGTAGACAGCAGTCTTGTGGAGACACAACAAAAGTGTTAAAAAAAAAAAAAACCCACTCTTTGGAGACAGGGAGTTTTCAATTTTGGGGGTGTGGGGATATCAAACTTTATTGAAATCTACCAATTTGCATCTGGCCAAAACACACACGCACACAGACTAAAACCTATTTCCTGCTCTACATAATAATCCAGCCTCACAGGATACAAACACCGACTCGATTATGCATTCCTCTTTCCAGCAAGACCAAGCACAGTTACCCTGGAAATTGTAGTTCTGCTCGAAAGAGAGCAAGCAGTGGTTTGACCTCCTCCTCCGTGGCCGGCCAGCGGATGGTCTGAGGCATGAGGTGCTCCACAATGGCCGTGCTGAACAGATGGACGGCTCCGTGGAATGTGCCGATACTCCAGTCAAGCGCTTGACGATCTGCTTCATGCTCTCCCCGGCCTGCCAGCCACACAGCACACCCAGCAGCTTGGAGTAGGGGCTGACGGTCCTGCCAGCCACTTTGAACCCACCACCTCACACAGGGACTGAAAACCAGCATCGTACCCTCAAAGACTGGCTCAGACCTACCTGCTCCAACTGCAAAACCAGAACGGTTCAGAGAAAACTGATGTCAAAGTTCGTAAACTCCACCTGAGGTGGGACTGAGCGGGCTGGGAGGGGAACATGAAAGTCTTATCAGAATCGAGACGACTGTTCTCTAAGAACTCTAATACATCACTTCCTCTTCAGATCATTCTCACTTGCTGTTAACTCTATTTCAAAGTCTCAAAACTAGTCGATGACTTTAATACAATTCTGAAATTCAGGAGTTCCCTACTGCCCCCCTCCCTCCCCCTACATCACCCCCCACCCCCACCCAGAAAAAAAGAAAGACAAAGGACTGAGGAATTACTTTCAAAGTAGGGAAATTCATAGACAAGTTAGGGGTGGTGGTGATGGAAACCATGCACATTTAACTGGAAACCATGCACATTTATTTATGTGGTACCTCATCTCATATTGACTGAAAACATTCTGCCGATGTCAGTGAAGATGCTACATGCCACAACACAGTGACTGTGAACAGTGTTCCGAATTCTGACAGAAACAAATGGCTTCTCGCTTGCAAAACGTCTGCTACATCACAGCACAACTATAACCCACAACTATAACCAATAATCACTGAAGATTTTTCTTCTTTTTTTTCTTCTTCTTTTGTCACTCCTCTCCCATGGAAAGAGGTACATTCTGCAATATTAATATGCCTCGTGCCCGACATACCTGAAAGGTACTTCTCTCCATGTGGAAGGAGGTCTTGAAGGACGGGTCCCTGAAGTAGGGGATTTTCTCTAGCTCTCCCTGCATCATCTCTGTGTCCGTCAGACTCCGTTCTTGACCCTCTGTGCCTGCAGCTACGCCCATTGCCAGTGCGGCCTGATCCTCTGTTTTCAACACCTTGGAGCCTGCTTCTCTGGCCGCAGCTTCTTGCGTACAGCCGGTGGGCGCCGCCACGCTTTGGACTGCTGCTTGGGTGGGCGTTTAGGTTTCACCACTTTCTCTGTTGCTGCTTTCTTTTTACACAGCTTTTTGATCGGTGGACTGAAACAGGTATGACTGAAGGCTAGATGTTGAGACAAAGAATCAAACTGCTGTTCTCTGATAAACTTACATACAGTGATTACACTGAAAAGAATCTGTTTATGTCAAAGTTACAAACTCTAATTGCTGTTGTTGTAGTTGTTGTTCTTTTGTTTTCAACAAACTTCAGTGAACATAAAATGCTGATTGAGCTGAATGATAAGACAGTTACTATCTTCCCTTGAATCCTGCAGGTCTAGACAAATGGCTCAAACTGATGACAAGGTTCAAGTCTTCATTCCCTGCTAAAGACTATAACAAATTCAATCTTCATATGATATTTCAACAGTGTAAAATCGGAGACGTGTTCTTCAATCCCAACAAAATTCATCTGTCACTCACTCTCTCTCTCTCTCTCTCTCTCTCTCAAACAATCCAAACCTCTCCATTTATTTATAATTCATGACATAAACAAGAGAATCATTAGTTGGGCACAGCATACCAAAAAGATATACAGAGAGTTCCAGAAAGTTTGAAAACTATGAGTCATGACATTGCATAAAAGCTTGAGAACCGTCCATGTTATAGTGTGGCCACTCATTATGATGGAACATTCTAAAAACAAATTTTAGAACCTTCATTGAAGCCTCTCACATTTTCTGGAAGGTTCTAGGATTATGAAGAAATTTCTAAATTATTACCTTTTTCTGTCACCTGTATGCAAATTATCTGGTGAGAAATGTTGCATAAAACAGTCTGAAACATTAAATGAGGCAATGATGCCAAGCAAACACTAGTTTGAACAAAATGATTTTGTGAAGTGAAACATATCCTCTCGTAAGCAGAAAAAAAAACTGTTTCAAAGATCGCTCAGCTTACATTGAAAGATTGAGTGGTTCACTGTACTGTAGAAGTGTCTTTCTCAAAATCCAAACCCTTTTCAGATTTGTTTGTTTCGTTTTGTAGCTCTGCTTTCAATTCTCTTTTGGTGATTTTACCCTAATTGCTTAACTCCAGACTCCCAAGTTAGATATATATGAAAGGGGATGGACATTTCTGGAGGCATGTTGTGGCTTTTCCACTATGCCCCCTTGTCTTACCTGACAGGCAGTAGTTGTGCGCAACCATGATATCTACAGACCAGGTGCATCATTTCATCATCAGTTTGTACATGTGAAGTTCAATGGGGACCTAGTTGTTTTTTTGAGAAGTGGAAAACTTAACACAAAAGGTTCCCTTTGCAAACACTGTGCCTATTTTTGTGGGCTAGGTTAGTTTTGCCAGGTACGACATTTTCAAATACATGTCTTGTTTGGCTAAAAATCTATGTCTGTCACTGATTCATTTTAGTTTGGGACTGTAACTGGCCCTAATTGTGCACTTTCCTTTCATGACAGATTTTGTGTCAACAATGCCAAACAGATTGATATTGAAAAAGAACTTGCATGGTTTGATGGAAATTAAAACAGAGATGCATTTAAGAGGAGGATCAAATAGAACAACTGCTTGGTCTAAGTGTTAATGTTTCTCTTCATACAACACTTTGGTGTCTATGTTGAAGAAATTTGACAAACTACTGAAGATCAATGAGTATGAAATCTGGTTTCATTATGCTGTTTCTCCGTCAAAATGATGTGTGACTGTTCATCTAAAAACATTTTGTTTCCAATAACATATAAAATATTAAAGTTGCATTGCTGCCTCACATTTGATAATTTTTGTGGATTATTACACATTATTTCATCTTTTACATCATTATGATTATGTCTAGTGTACAGATGTAATCTTGCTGACAGAGACCTTAATGAGTGTTTATGGAGGTAGTGAATTAACACGGTCTCTAAATGATTAAGTGACAAAAACTACGAAAATATATACCTGTCTGTCATAGATTTCATTTTCTAAACATAAAAGAGTTCCTGTGAACCTCAGGCAACTTGTACTGTACTAGAAATCATGCTACCCATGTTAAACCACTGAAACATGAACTTTGTCTTTATTCACATAGAGCTGTGACTATGAGAGATTTTTTTAAATCCACTTCATCCAAATGTACTTCACACACTAAGCACAGCATGCATCGAGACTCACCCACTTTGATTACGCCCTACACTTTTCCGTTTCTTGATAATGGCCCGTCTGGGTATCTCTTTCCTTGCCACTGCACGTCTGGAGCCAGTGCCTCCATATTTGACAGCAATGTGCCCTGCAATGCTGGCTGCTGTCCAGGCCTTTTTGGACAGGTACTCTGCCTCTCTGTAGATGTAGTTGGTGTGAGGGACTGGAGCTGGTTCATCGGCAAACTCGCTCAACAGGATCCCTATTGTTTTGGCCAGCAGGGAGCAAGCTTCTTTGTTGAATGGCATGGTTGGTTGAATGTGGGACTCGGGTTTTCTGTTGAGCTGTCCTCAGGATCATTCACTCAGGCAGTAACGAGAGAGACTGCGAGTGCGACAGGTAGACTCACTGACCCTGGCACACACACAGACAAACAGAAATTTGGTAAATTTGTCATCAATCTTTACAATAGGGAGTTCTACCACTTTGATAGGCCTTGTCACCATGGGTCAGAAAAAAGTCATACACGACCGAGGAGCTGGAGGCAGACACTGAGACAGAACAACAACAGAAAATTCTAAGAGTAGTATTCCTGTCTCACTTCTATTTTCACTTTGCACCAAAGCATCGATGGTCCAGACATTACAATTCTGCCGCCCCACACTCCTCCCCCCCCCCCCCACCCCCACCCCCAAGGTGTGATGATATCTGGCAATTTTGCATCAGGACAACAACATCAGAGGGAGGATATTGGTGATGGTGTTGAAGCATGAGGCCCACTACTCAGGAAGCTGCATGCTATGGAAATGAAAGCCACTAACCATCAGCCCAATCCACTTCTTTCAGCTGTTCCAGTCAGGCATCCGTTGCTCGCCCGTTTGGTTTTTCCTAAGTTTCAATCTTCTTATTGTTATAGTTTGTTCAGTACAGTCAGTACCGATGGGGATGTGAACCCGATTTGACCTGTGAGAAGGGTTCATGGACAGACACACGTGACTGGTGATGCTCGGTTCCTGTACCGGATCTCCCTTGCTGTTACCCTCTCTACCTGTCAGGTGGGTTCAGGTGAGTGTTTGCTTGTGGGAAATGGCCTTTAGAATCCAAATACTGAAAATCGCCATGTTATTACCCTTTTTCATCCTTTCTTTTTTCCAAATTGTCAAAATCATTTATGACAAGAAAAATTATTCCTTTTACTGACATTTTAGCTTTCCTGATCCTGACCCCTCCTCCCCTCCAACCTTCAAAAGAAAACAAAAACCAGATTTATAATCTTTGGAAAGGGGCTCTGAGCAGGATTTCAATACGGTTTCAGTCTCACCTACCACCTTGCTGTGTGCTTGTCTGGATGACGCTGGTTGGGTGCTCTCCTTTCCACGTCTCCCTCCCTCCCTCCCCTGGTTGGAGGAGTGGATGTTCTCCCCTTCTGACCTCACCCTGACAATTGTCAACAGAAGTTCTCCTCTGCATGAAGCATCTTGTATGGGCCAGCATTGATCCGCATACTTTCACCGCGATGGTCTGGAGAAGACAGACCAAAGAGCTGAGATTAAAACCCATTTGCACAACAGACTGTGTGAGACCCCCGACCATTCCCTCTCCTTTTGGCTTGAACGCCACATGTTTTTCTCTTCCTCTGGTGTGTGTCCTGGTTCATAGTAGACATTCACATTTGGAGGGTGCAGTGCAGAAATCTTTGCAAGAATCGTGGCTCTAGAACGTGTTGCTATGACCTGTGGAGTCCTGCCTATTTTTTATCTCGAGTGGGGAATGAAATTTATTGAACAGTTTCAGGATCATCGGATGGCTGTGAGTGTTACCATGCTGTGTGTAACTCCGTTTTGTTGTCATCGGAAATCCCTTTTCAGACCTGTTCTTCTTTTTCTTTTTTGTGAGATTCATATGGAAAAGTTTTTTAAAAATGTGGCTGAGCACCCCAGAATTTGGAAGGCTCTCCCATATCCCCCCTCCCTTCCCCTTGTTGGTAATAACTCTCCTAAGGACATGTTATGGAAAACAAAGCAATACAAGTGACAATACAAAGTGTTGTTTTTCTTTGCGAATTTTCTTTGAGAAGTTTTCTTCTTTTCTCTCTCTCTCTCTCTCTTTTAAATTAAAAAAACAACAACTATTTTCTTCCCTTTAGGGATTGAAAAGGTGGGAGGTATACAAGGGAGGGAAGGCACAGGGGACAACATACAAAAAATGCACACTCCCCCCGCCTCTTCCCCCTGCCTTGTCTGTCCCTTGGCTGGTGGGGAGTGGGGCAGGGGGGGGGGGGGGGGGGGGAGAGAATAATGAAGCGTTAAAAAAGCAAGGTAAGTATGGGTCAAATCTGTGTTTTGTCTTTCTTTCACAAGAGGTTTGAATAAAGGGAGGGATGGGTATCAATTTTCATGAAACTTTTTCCTCTAGCTGAGGTGGTTCATTCCTTTCAGACAAAAACTGTATAATACGCATGGTGTGTACAGAATCATCACAAAGAAAAACTCAGTGTGTCTTGTGGACACCGCTGAAAAATGTTTCAGGAAGGCTATAGTTGGTAATAGTAATACAAACAATAATGGTCAACCAAGGATCTTTTCTTGATTGTGTTTTACCTGACCCCCCCCCCCCCCCCCCCCCCCCCCCTCCCCTTTCCCCATCCTTCCTCCCTCGATCATAAAATATGTGGACACGAAGGCTGTGCCAGCTGAAATGAAAACACCATTTACCAGTGTGGACTTGCTTGCTAACACAGATTGTGACTGTGAGATATATATGTGTGCTCAATCATCTCTATCACATAAAGGGAGAGGCTAGGAGAGAGATGCATGTTTTTTTGTTTCTTTTCTTTCTAATACTGCTGTAACCGGGATTACTCACCTCTCTACCACTACCTGACTGCAGTCACCTCCCATCTCACTTTTTTAATACATAACATATAATTGACTGAAAAAATCATTACTCCCACAACAATCATGAGTAAAATACTGAAAAATTTGGGGAAAGCCTTTATTTTTAGAAATCACTGCAAACTTAGTGTTTAATAGGCAGTCGCTACATCCAGGAACTTAATACTGATGAATCAAAATATCCTACTCTGCAATAAAATTTCTAATGATTGTGTACAACACTTTATCTTCTAAGAAACAGCACACGCTGAACACTAATAGATCATATACTCCAAATTGCCATGCTCCTAACAGCCCATAATAACTGAGAAATTAAAGCTGAGGTTCATAACTTTTCATGAGTCATATATTTGCAGAAACATTGATGTGCATCTGTTTTTTCACTTGCTAAATCTACTGGACAAATGAGAGAACATGAAAGGTCATTTTCATGATGACCAGAGCTTGGCCACTGAAAATGGGAAGTAATTTATATTGCATTAAAAGAATGTTAAACGATTAACAATCACGTCTGCCACACCAGTAAATTAAATATTCTTTGCTTAAGTAGAAATTTTGAACAATCTGCTTTACAATGAAAGCGCGTACAGTGCTTGTCAAACTGCAAACCATATGTGACACGGTTTAAATTGAGATTTATAGTGGCATACTCGCTGCAGTGTGTAACTTAGAACAGGTGTGTGTGTGTGTGTGTGTTGTGCGCGCGCGTCTGTGTGTGTGTGTGCATGGGTACATGAGTGTATGTGCACATGCTATGGTCTGTTGGGGGAGGGGGAGGGGGCATACCCCTATTTCATGTTTTGAAAAGGGTCGCGTTAGGTTAGCTGTGCCTGGGGCTGTATTCAGCGTCCAGTCCAGCACGGGGAGCTGGAAAGCATTGTGCCTGTCCACAGCTGCACATACAGCAGCACTTTCCACTATAAGTAATAACTAATATCGCATGTGTGTGTGTGTGTGTGTGTGTGTGTGTTTACAAAACAGCAAAATGAGAGGATTGCTCCCTGAACAATGTACACAAACCAGCGGATGAGCGGATTTGTTTTCTCCTTATTTTTTAAAGCCTGTACGGCAGTGCAGAACGTCGTAAGTGATGCGCCTAGGCGATACCTCAGTTTCAATTTGCATTGTTCACACACTTTTTCACACACTTCCTCCTGAACTGCCTCATTTCACGGCGTTTGGCATTACGCCTCATTTGCATTAAATCTTACAGGCATGTGTGTGTTTTAACAAAACAAATTGATTGTGCAACACAGACCTGTAACAATCCCCCGAAACTGAAAGAAGTCTGATTCCAGTCTTTGTATTTATATGAATCAATTTTTTCTGTCCGCCACATTTCACGGCGTTTTGCATTATGCCTCATTTGTATCCTTTTACAGGCATGTGTGTGCGAGTGTGTGTGTGTGTGTGCCCTAAAACTAGAGCAACAGGTTTGTCACAATGTTGACATTATCTGCCCTTATTCAGGAGGAATGGGGGTACAGTGCTATATCTTCAGCTAGTGCTTGCAAATAAGTGATAATCATCGTTTACATCATTGGAAATATGCTAAGTTATATTCCCTCCCCCCCCCCCCCCCCCCCATTCTTCTCACACACACACACACACACACACACACACACACACACACAGTGACACACGCACACACACACACACACACACATACACACAAAGCACCTACATCCAAGACGAAGCAGTTCCCTTTGCTAAGAACGTGCCAAATGTTGTATTCTTCACTTGGCTTCTATTCTCAAAAGCTAAGACTTCAGCTCCCCGTGGCCCACTGAAATAGAGTCCCACCAAAGAAGTAAGTCCGAAATTTGTTTGACCATATTCGGAACTGATTTAAATGAACACAAACCAGTTTTAAAGTTTACTATGTGTAAAATGTCATCTAAATGTTCACTCGGTGAAAAAATGAAAATTGATCTTCTAACATGAAACACACAAAAAAAAATTGATCTTCTATCACAGATGATAAAATTTCACAAAGGTTTCAATAATCGGAAGTTACTGTAATTGGTCAATTCTCAAAATATTACAAGGGGAAACGACTCCGAGTCACCGGCTGACGAAATGAACTCAACTCGTGCATTTTGTTTGTTTGCGAGCACAGGGACAGACATATTCGTGGCACTGTTTGTTTTCCTGATTTTCCAGCTCAGGTCAAGTTGCGTTCCATACTGCAGTTAAGTCTTCCGAAACAGCATGGCAACCGACACAGTAGATAAAGAAGGTAAGGAAGACAGGAAAACAACCGAGTAAAGGTTATTTACTTTTTATGCAGTTGGCTTGTTTCGCTGGGGATGATATTATATTACTTGATACTCGATACTCGATACTTGATGTATTGGGTGTTTGAGGCCTTTTTTACTAGGCCTGTTCACCACTCCTGTTCAAACTTAACTAGACTTGCGTGCGTGGCATGGCAAAAGCAGTCTAGTTGTAACAGCTGGGTCAAATTTGTTTGGCAGACTTTCCCAGTGGGCATCCAGTCTTCTTTTAAAGGCACTAATGCTCGGGGCCGTCACAACACTATAAGGAAGACTGTGGACACCACTCGCTGCGCAAAGAAGTTAGAACGCACGTTTAGTCTGCAATGTCCTTTCTCAAGTTTTAGAGAGTTCCCTCTAGTGTCTCTACCTAGGTGGAGCTGGAATTGAGGTCTGTCTGTGTCATATAACTAAGCCATGCCTGAACTTGTAGTAGTAGTAGTAGTACTAGTAGTAGTAGTAGTAGGGACTGGCTCAAAAGCCTAGGCCTCGCGGCCTATGTACGTCCCCTCTTTGTCAATACTTTTGGTTAAAAGTATAGGTGTTGAAACGCAATTGTCATTTTGTTACACAATGCCTAATATGGCATTTTAATCATCAAATTGGTTGAAAAGTTCCTTATACTTTGGAATTACATCCAAGAGACCACAAAAAAGTGTCAATCATGTCGCCTCTATTTCTGCGGTGTTCCAGGCTTGGCAGCTTAAGTACTGCTAGGCGCTCTGGATATGATTTTTCTTTCAGGGGGCCAATGAGTTTTGTTGCTCGCCTTTGAACATCCTCCAGATCCGCACACAGGGTTTTGAATCTTGGCTGCCATACTGCGTGACCGTACTCCAGAATTGGCCTCACAAGGGACTTGTAGAGTTGGACAAAGGTTTCTGGTGTAAGGTGATCAAAGGACCTTCTGATGACCCCAAGGATTCTATTGGCCTTTGCCGTGCTTGTGCCACCTGGCGCTTGAAACTAAGGTCCTTGTCCACCAACACTCCCAAGTCCCACTCTACTTCATTCTCTTCCAGTCTAATAGTGCAATTCTCACCCTCAGAGTTTTTGCTGTTCATACAGTATGTTGCCTCTGTTTTGGGGTTACCAAGCCTAATCACACTGCATTTTTGAGGGTGGAACTTTAATTGCCAATCAGTTGACCACTTCTGGAGTCGGTTAAGATCTTCTTGGAGAGTTTGCTGTGCGTCACTATTGTCGTTTCGGGCGAAGATTTTTGTATCATCAGCAAAAAGCTCAACATGGTCACATATATATTCCAACATAGTCACGAACCAATCTGTGTGACTGCGTGAGCTGGGTCCAACTCAACATGTGGACAGCGTCTTGATTCAACCCAGGTCGATCCCACTTATTGGATCCATTCTAATCCAATAAATGTCAAACCAACAGTTGTGACAATCCAGTACTTTTCGGGCGACTCATAACATAACGCCGTGTTGATAGGGTTATGGGAGTGAAAAAGATGTGAGTTGCTGATCTTTTCATGATTTCAGCGCACGAAGCTTTGTTTCTGTTGTATGCATGGTGCTCGTACTTAGATTACAAGCACACAAGTGTATTTGGCATGGTGATCATTATTCGCAGCAATGCAATCGTCGTATCAGTGCATGAGGTTGATGTTTGTGTATATATCGTGGGAATGAGAAGATTCGCTTTGTCACTGGTATTCAGTAGTAATGGCTGTCAGTATGCCATCCAACAAGGCACATGTTTGCAGCTTTAGGAAAGTTTTTAAAAAAAAATCTTTGAGAGGAACCAAGATATTCCATCATATCTGAAATGTGATGCAACATACTTCCTTAGTCTGGTTAAAAATCTGACTCCTTGCTAGGAATTATAAAGAAGAAAATGGCAAGGTTTGTCACAAAGAAGGTCAAAGTACAGAACATCCTGCTGCAGGGGTTGACAAATGAACTTCTTGTTCCCATGGGGAGCAAAGATCTTTCTTTGACACTTATATTAAGCTATAAGTAAATGACTTGAGCTCTCATTCACACTCTGTCTCAGTGTCTGTCTGTCTCTGTCTCTGTCTCTCTCACTCACTCGCCATCTCTGTCTCTTATTCTCTATCTGTCTTTGTCTCACTCTCTCTCTCTTTCTTTATGTTAATTTCAAATACAGTATATATTTTCTCTCACATTTCTCACACCTTCTGTCTCTGTCTGCCCCCCCCCCCCCCCCCCCCCCCCTCTCCTCCACTCCTATATCTCTGTCTCTCTCTCTCTGTTTCTCTTTGTCTGTCTCTGTCTCTTTCTCTCTCTCTCTCTCTCTCTCTCTCTCTCTCTCTGTGAGTCTCTCTCTCTCTCTCTCTCTCTCTCTCTCTCTCTCTCTCTCTCTCTCTAGCTCTGTTTTCTGATTTTCTTTTAATCATTATGTTAGTATTTTTACTTCTGTCTGTAATATTCACACACTGGCATATATCATTTTGACAAGTTTGTAAACGTAATCTCTTATGATTTCATCAAGAAAATTATATAGAGATGAATTCGCTTCTGTGACCATTGTAAACACACACACACACACACACACACACACACACACACACACACACACACACACACACACATACACACATTCCCATTCCATAAACAGACAAAAACCTCTGATACAGAATCACTGATGACAGGCAGTAGTAAGTAAAAGCAAAAAAGTGGTCTTGTATGGGGTTGACCTGATACATGCTGACCTGAGCAACACGTCAACATTTGAAAAAAAAAAGAAGAGGGGAAAATTGCCTAGTGATCTTATATTGACTGTACCAAATACATATTGGTTGACTCAATAGATGAATACTGCTTTGGTGCTTATTAGGTTTACTTTAAGTTTAACCCAATAGGGATGGATCATTCTTTGTTGACTTTGTGTGATATACAGATGTTGGGTTTTAACTGAGGCTGTCTTGGTGAAATTGAGAGTTCCCCATGGCTCAGTATAAGGCCCTTCGCTGTTCTTCTACTTCATCAATGACTCCACAGGTGACCTGCATGTGAACATTTGATGAACTCATCAATGACTCCACAGGTGACCTGCATGTGAACATTTGATGAACTCATCAATGACTCCACAGGTGACCTGCATGTGAACATTTGATGAACTCATCAATGACTCCACAGGTGACCTGCATGTGAACATTTGATGAACTGTTTTTCTGCATTCCTTCACTCCAGTATTTGTTGTCCAGTTTATCCATTAAATATTTTGCATTAGCTGACTACAGTCAACCAGTCAACAACCACTTAAAAAGGAGGTTGCAAAGGAAGAGCTTTATGAATTTTGTTATTCTTAGTTCACCTGAGCCTCTGGAAGCTCTTGGATTTGACTGAGCTGACAGAAGATTCTAATATAATTATGGTAATAAATGGTGGGACTAGGAGGCTGTTCTGCAGGTGTATGCACATACACACACACACTCACACACACACACAATGCACACACACACATGCACACGCACACGCGCGCACACACACACACACACACACACACACACACACACACACACACACACACACACACAACAAAGAAAGTAACTAAAATTTAAAAAAAAGCAAAAAAATAAATAAAAAGAAGAAAAAGAAACCCAACCAACCAACGAAACAAGAACAAAAAAAAAAAAGCATTCATCTAACTTAAAGATTCTAACCCCATCTGAAATATTGTTTCAGAGATCCTTCGTTATTACCGACAGATCCGGGATGAAGATCCTGACCGTTCCTGTCCTCTGGCAGCCATGACAGCTATTGTGCGATTCATGGAAAACAATAAAAGTAGGTTCTTGTTGTGCGTTTGTCTCTCTCTTCTCACTCGTTATGTTTGAGTCTTTCACTCTGCCTCAGTTTCCTTACCACTCTTTGGCTCTGACTTCCCCACAGAGTTTCTTTAGTTTTTGTCCTCTTTGTTTCAGATGCTGTCTGATCTTCCCTGCTTCCTGTGTGATGTAACTTACTGTCATTCGTTCTAGCCACCACAACAGTGATAGCTGTTTACTAGAAATTAGAGGGTCAGATTCACTGCAGACAACTCATTTTCCAAATTTCAGTGGATCGCAAAAATGTTTAGGAGGTCATACTTTAACCGTTAGAAAATGTACTGAAAAGATGTTAAATGCATAATATGTGCATGCATGCCTGTGCATATGCACACGTGCATATGCACGCACACACACACACACACACACACACACACACACACACACACACACAACACCACACACACACACACACACACACACCACACACACATAGCACACAAGCATGCTCTGACTGGCGCACACGTGTGCTGGGCACACAGAGAAAGAGAATGAGGTAGAAATGGTGTTAAGGAAAGAACTAATGACAAAGTTTCTAGACAGCACTCCAGATTATTCTGAAGGTTTAACATCATTTATTCACTGAATCCAGATTTATGTTGCACTGTTTTTAATGTGTTGTTAACCTACGTGAATGAATATGAGCACATATACTGTCAGGATTTTCACAGTGGAACATGATATGTGGGATGTCCTCTTCGATAGTCATCACAGAGCTCTATATCAGTCAGAATTTCCACTACAAGTGCCATTTCTGTTGGTGTCAGTGTGAAATGTTTTAGTGTGATTTGTATTGCATGACCAAATTCCAATCGCCATGCAATGATCATTGGAAGTCCAGTGACAAACAAGAGGCAAGTGTGAAAATATCTGGAACCGTTGAAAAAACTATGTAGTTTGGCTGCTCTTGCAGGGTCAGGTAATGCAGCCATTTTAATTGTCCGAGCCGATCATGTTGCGTGAGTTGCTCAACTTTGGTTCTGTTTGCTGAATTATTACCCACAAGCCACAGCTGAGTTGTCGATTTAGCTTATGAAAAGCTGAATTCCAAAAGTTTGCCATGCTTTTCGCATGTGGCCAGATCTAATTTGAAAACTTGTTGGTTTTCAGTAGAGAAGAGTTCTCAGACAGAAGTTGTTCATTGATTCAGAACATTCAGAAAATAACATCAAGGAAAGTTATGTTTTCATCGACTTTAAAATCAAGGTGGATCAGACGTAAGTGCTTTAATGTGAGGCGCTGTCTGAAGTTGTAATGTGTACAGGAGAAAATCATTGCGTATGGTAAATTTTAATGCTTTTAACTTTTAGAGGAGCACCGACTGAATTCAAGTGTACCAGATGGAAATTTTATGCGTCAGAGGCACGCAACTGTGGGTGGTAATTATCACTGTCCACACACAGCCACACCCAGGGTACTTGTCCTGCTGCAGGGTGCACTCTGCAGCAGTCCCTCTCAGACTGTCTTGGCATGATCATGATGTATTTTTTGTCACCCGTCATTCGGCATTGTAAATTCAGTCTGTACCATGTCAAACTCTTTGTGGTTTGTAGAGACACCTCTTTTACCCTCTGTGGTTGAGAGCTAGCAGACAGCAAGGAGCATCCGCTTCCTCAGCTTGCTGTAAACACCACTCTAAAGAGGCCTCTGCAGATAGATCGGCAATCCCTGGCTGCCAACTTTATATCAGTCAGAAACTTTCTGTGACTGCTGTCGGCACATGTGGGTGGTTTGGTTGCAAAGAATGATGTTCAGCCTACCAAGCCCTCCAACATCCAGCCAGGAAGTGTCAAGCTTACAGCATGGTGCTCCACCATTTTCCATTGTTTAGAAAGTTCCTGTTTCTGAGGTGGTTTCTTTCTTCAGGAAGTCTCCCATGGTGTTGTTAGAGAGGCACATCTCTGAAAGAGTCTAACTAGGTCCCATCTTGGGACCGAATCCTTGTTTGGTTTTTTTTTGTTGTTGTTTTTTATAATGTCCCTTTCAACCACTGTCTTCTAATTTTTTTTTGGACCTCCGGTCTTTCAAGACAGAATTCCTGCTGACTCTTGCCTGAGCTGGACATTGTCCATGGTTTCAACAGCAGTCCCCATGACATTTTAAGAGACCGGTCAGTGGTGTTTCTTGCCTGAGTTCCAGGCCAAAACCAGGAGCCAGTCACTCCCTCACCTTCCATCCAGGCTCACTCCGACATCCATGGTCAGCAAGAAATGTGAATCACTGAATGGAAAAAGATAGGGAGAGAGGGGTGAGGGAGGGATGGGGTGAGGGTGGAAGGCAAGCCTGTGGCTGTACACTTTTGGGTGCCTGTGCTATTATAATGAAAGTATGCATGTATGTATACACAGGCAAAACAGGATATTTCCTTTCTCCTGCATTGTGAGCATTTAGGTTGTGAATCTGCTGTCATGAATAGTGTGAAATTGGAGGCACTGACATAAAATGAATGTTGAATTGCTAATTTATCAACCTGTGTGTGTGTGTGTGTGTGTGTGTGTGTGAAAATAAATGTGTCTCTGAATGACAGTGGAGACCATTTCGGAGTTCCATCACCGTGTGGAGCTTTGCAGTCGCACGCTGATTGAGGCGGAGTCCAAGCACTCCTCCATCGACTGTGCCTACAAGCTGTTCAGACGTTACATCACCCTCACCAACATGCATGAAGATGTGAGTTCACGACTGTTCTTTTTTGTCTTTTTTTTTTTCTATCTGTCTGTCTGTCTGGCTGTCTATCTGTCTGTCTGTCTTTCTATCTATCTTTCTATGTATTTGTCTGTCTGTCTATCTGTCTCTAGCTCTCTGTCTGTCTGTCTGTCTCTGTCTGTCTATCTCTCTCTCTCTCTGTCTCTGTCTCTCTCTCTCTCTCTCTCTCTCTCTCTCTCTCTCTCTACAACTAATGGGAGAAATTGTTTATTGTTGTCATGGCATTGATGCCCAAACTGCTGCTTAATTTTTTTCTTTTTTTGGACCAAATGAAATGTTTTGTTGCGTGTTTTACCTCATGCAAGAATGTGCAAGATTTGCACAAAGAAAAAAAACTCATTCAGTTTCTGTACACACAAATAATGTACTGTATTGCACTGTTTGTGCCAGGATTTTGAGCGGAGTCGTCAGAACATGATTCAGCTGGCACACGAGTGGGTCAACAAGATGGCCAACGCCCGACAGACCATCGCCAAACTGGCAGAGCCTTTCATCCCCAACAACACGGTCAGTGAGTGCGGCCGTTGTCGCAGTTACAGCAAGAGAGATTTTCTTGACTCGGGAATTGAAAAAAAAAATTTCTTTCCCCCCCCCGTCCCCCAGCAGCACTAGTCCCATGCCGTTCATTCCAGAAACGGCTTAATCAGCAACAATCAGCTTGTCCTGTCACACTCTCAGAGCAAATAATTGCGGTCCACTGGGAGGAATGGGATCATCATGAGGCAGCCCACTAGAGGAGATGCTCCACTGCCGGGAAATTTCCTCAGTGGTGTTCAGAGGTGCCTGTTTTGATCGAGCATCAACAGGACACCTCAGTGTGGACTTGTTGGAATATGTGCGCAAAAAAAAAAATGAACATTGCTTTTCTACTGTTCTTGTTTGGTTTTTCATTTTCTGGGGCCTGCTGTCACTATTTTATTAGTAATCTTTTGAAAAAAAAAAAAATCTTAGAAGGGACTCGATTTCAGAATTTCTTTTTTTTTTCTTTAAAACCTGGCTGGCATTTGTTTTTGTTTGTTTGTTTTCTGTCTGGTCATCTGTGCACACCAACTGGACAAGTTCTGCTGTATGTAAAGTCTAGTACAGGTTTCCCATCAGCTTTTAAATTCATCTCAGTATTTCTAGTGTAGTCTGTATGTCTTATTATTGGAAATACTGATTTAACAATTCTCAGATTCTGTTGCCAAAATGAAATTGTTCTGGTGGCCTGGGGTGCTGAAGAGAACGCAGAAAAGCCAAAGCACACGGTCAAAGCAATGACTTCAAAATCCCCGTCTAATAACGGCGCGCATTCAGTGTGAAGAATTGTGCAGAGGAGACAGGAATGAAGCCATGGGTCCTGGCTGAAATGATTGGACTTGCAAACAGTTCAGACCTCATTTGCTACAGTGAGTTCAGAAATCAGGTGGTGCGACAACCACCTTGTTATGAGTTACCTCTCACTGAGAAGTGAATACTGCTGTTGCTGCCGTCACCCATGCAAGGAAACACCGAAAATGCCTGGAGTTTGGAACATCTCATCAAAATATAATTTCCTTACTGATTTTTTTCAAGAAATGTTCATGAAACTTTGGGATGGTGTTAAACAATAATTGTTATGTTCATGAAACTTTGGGATGGTGTTAAACAATAATTGTTATGTTCATGAAACTGGGATGGTGTTAAACAATAATTGTTATTTGTGTTAGAGTTGTAGCGTGACATGTAGCTTCCTTTTTTTGTTTGTTTTTCAAACTTTGATTATTAGGCACGTTAAGGGTGAAGAGGGTGTGGGGGGAGAGTTAGGGTCAGGGTTGGTAAGAATAAAACTGATGGACATTTTGATTTTTGAAATGAAAATGTTGTCGGCTCTGTTTCCTTTCATGAAAATAAGAATATTTCATTAGTGTCTGTGTAATGATAAACTTGATTTGTATGTGCTGCATGAAACGCCGTCCCTGTTTTGAGAATGTAGGTTGAAAAATCATTATCAGTTGTCATGTGTTGTTTGTGGTCTGTATGCCCTTGATGTGGATTGTGTCCCTTGGGAGCATGGATGAGCAGCTAAATAATAAACAAGTAGGGTAACTTTCGCTCCCACAACGAAACAGACACACGCCTATAACTTCAGTGAATGCTGCTTACAACACTGAATCCCCCTGGCAGATATGACAGCACAGACCACACAGAACAAGCGAGGAAACATCCCCCAAAAAAGGATTCCAAGCTTGCCTCTATATCCTGTACCAGATACATCTACACAGCAACAACGACTGGAGAAATGTACAAACCAAATTAACATTTATTCGAGACTGCACAGCCTGATCTTGAATTAAATCAGACAAGGTACATGGACGAACAGAAACAAATACAGGTAACCTGGACTTGATATGTCACGTGCGCTGTCCAGATTGTTTCTGACCCACAGCAATTCCCGTGTGGTGATGGAGGTATTCCGCCTGGTCGTACAGAAAGGCAGGACCTTCAAAGTGTTTGTGTGCGAGTCACAGCCTGACAATTCCGGGTCAGTATGCTGCTGTATTGTTTGTTGGTTGGTTGGTTTGTTGGTTTTTTTTTTTGCTGAGCTGTTACATGTATTGTTTAATTTAATAGTTTAGGTCAGTATATTTTCTTTGTCTTGCCGAGCAAGTATTTGCATGTAATGAATTCAAAAGACAAAAAAAAAAAGTCAGAATCCAAATGAATGTAAAATGTTCAAACTAATGAGCATCTCTTGTGTGACTGATGAACTCTGTGGTATTTGATGACTGATGAACTCTGTGGTATTGATGACTGATGAACTCTGTGGTATTTGATGACTGATGAACTCTGTGGTGTTGATGACTGATGAACTCTGTGATGATTGATGACTGATGAACTCTGTGGTGTTTGATGACTGATGAACTCTGTGATGATTGATGACTGATGAACTCTGTTGGGGTTTGAAAGACTGATGAACTCTGGTTTTGATGACTGATGAACTCTGTGGTGTTTGATGACTGATGAACTCTGTGGTGTTTGATGACTGATGAACTCTGTGGTGACTGATGAACTCTGTGATGACTGATGAACTCTGTGAGATTGATGACTGATGAACTCTGTGGTGTTGATGACTGATGAACTCTGTGATGAAATTTATGACTGATGAACTCTGTGAGTTTGATGACTGAAAGAACTCTGGTGTTTTATGACTAATGAACTCTTGATGACTGATGAACTCTGTGGTGTTTGATGACTGATGAACTCTGTGTGTTTGATGACTGATGAACTCTGTGATGTTTGATGACTTGAACTCTGTGATGACTGATCATTCTGTGATGTTTGATGACTGATGAACATCGTAGTAGTGTTTGTTGACTGATGAACTCTGATGTTGGATGACTTGAAATCTGTGGTTTTGATGACTGATGAACTCTTTGGTGACTTACGACGATGAAGTTTTAATGTTTAATTGTTGATGAACTCTGTGATATTTACATCTATGCACCCTTTGGTGTTTTGATGATACAGTGATCGATGATTGATGAACCAAATGTTTGACAACTGATGAAGGTTGTGATGTTTGATGACTGATAATGTGTGATGTTTGATGACTGATGAAGGTTGTGATGTTTAGATGACTGATGAAGGTTGTGATATTGATGAATGTTGTGATATTTGATGACTGATGAACATTGTGCTGTCTGATGAAGATTGTGATGTCTGATGAACGTTGATATTTGATGACTGATGAATGTTGTGATATTTGATGTCTGATGAAGGTTGTGATGTCTGATTTAAGGTTGTGATGTCTGATGACTGATGAAGATTGTGATGTTTGATGACTGAAAGAATGTTGTGAGTTTGATGACTGATGAATGTTGTGATGACTGATGAATGCTGTGATGACTGATGAATGCTGTGATGACTGATGAATGTTGTGATGACTGATGAATGTTGTGATGACTGATGAATGTTGTGATGACTGATGACTGACCGAAGGTTGTGATGTTTGATGACTGATGAATGTTGTGATGTTTGATGACTGATGAATGTTGTGATGACTGATGAATGTTGTGATGACTGATGAATGTTTGATGTTTATGACTGACGAAGGTTGTGATGTTTGATGACTGATGAAGGTTGTGATGTTTGATGACTGATGAAGGTTGTGATGTTTGATGATGATGAAGTGTGATGTTTGATGACTGATGAACATTGTGATCTTTGAATGACTGATTGACGTTGTGATGTCTGATGACTGAACGTTGTGATGTTTGATGACTGATGAACGTGTGATGTTGATGACTGATGAACGTTGTGATGTTTGATGACTGATGAACGTGTTGATGTTTGATGATTGATGAACATTGTGATGTTTGATGACTGATGAACATTGT
Source organism: Conus ventricosus (assembly GCA_018398815.1). Taxonomy (NCBI): domain Eukaryota; kingdom Metazoa; phylum Mollusca; class Gastropoda; order Neogastropoda; family Conidae; genus Conus; species Conus ventricosus. Next base: position 21,209,394 of record CM031621.1, read on the forward strand.
GATCTTTGATGACTGATTAACGTTGTGATGTTTTAAATACTGATTAACGTGTGATGTTTGATGACTGATGAAACGTTGTGATGTTTGATGACTGATGAACGTTGTGATGTTTGATGACTGATGAACGTTGTGATGTTTGATGATTGATGAACATTGTGATGTTTGATGACTGATGAACATTGTGATCTTTGATGACTGATTAACGTTGTGATGTCTGATGACTGATTAACGTTGTGATGTCTGATGACTGATGAACGTTGTGATGTCTGATGACTGATGAACGCTGTGATGTCTGATGACTGATGAACGTTGTGATGTCTGATGACTGATGAACGTTGTGATGTCTGATGACTGATGAACGCTGTGATGTCTGATGACTGATTAACGTTGTGATGTCTGATGACTGATGAACGCTGTGATGTCTGATGACTGATGAATTTGTGTGATGTCTGATGACTGATGGAACTTGTGAGTCTGAGTACTGATGAACATTGTGATGTCTGATGACTGATGAACGCTGTGATGTTTTGATGACTGAACGTTGTGACGTCTGATGTCAGATGAACATTGTGAGTCTGATGACTGATGAACGTTGTGATGTCTGATGACTGATGAACGTTGTGATGTCCTGGTGACTGATGAACGTTGTGATGTTGATGACTTGAACATTGTGATGTTTGATGACTGATGAAGGTGTGATGTCTGATGACTGATTAACGTTGTATGTTTGATGACTGATGAACGTTGTGATGTTTGATGACTATTAACGTTGTGATGTTTATGACTGATGAAGGTTGTGATGTTCAGACTTCGCCCAGCAAAGGAGCTGAGAGAATGGGGAAAACGTGCACGTCATTCGGATGCTGCTGTTGGGTAATCCCGCGCCCCCCCCCCCCCCCCCCCCCCTCCCTTTGGTTTATTATTTCTATCTCCTCTGTTTCCAACCTCATTGAATTTATATTTGTGAAAGAAAAATAATCCAACTGGTTATTGATAAAGCATAATGGCAAATCGAGTCAAAAAAGAAAAAATTACAAAATGATCATAGAATATGTTGGTGTAATCTTTTAAAAACAAAAATTACTAGCAGTCAGTGTGGAATAATTTGCCATCATGTTTCAATGGGACTGAATCCACAGGCCATCTGTGGAATAATTGGCCGTCACATTTGGAGTGGAACCAAATGCTAAGATGGGTTTCTTATCCCCCGGAAATGTTGAAGCTGGCCTGAAGATTCATGTCACCTGATGTTTGCAGGTACATCATGGAGAGTGTGGTGATGGTGGTGGTGGGGGCAGAGAACCTGCTGAAGAACGGGGGCATCTTCAACAAGATCGGCACCTACAGCATCGCCATGGCAGCCAAGAAATACCACAAACCTCTGTATGTGTTCGCCGAGAGTCTCAAGTACATGGAGTACTTCCCCTTGGATCAAGACAGTATTCCTGCTGACCTCAAGGTATCGGGGGGGGGGGGGGGGGGGGGGGGGGGGGATCAGTTATGGTGTGAGAAGGGCGGAAGATAGCGAAAGGGGTGTTGGGGGATGGTTGGAGATGGGCATACCGTGTAGAAAGATTACGTTTGAGAGGTTGAACAAAGTGTTGGACTGAGCACATCGAGGTGGTGACTGAAGGTAAGTATCGTCTGTATCAGACTGGCTCTACAGATGTATCCGGTTGGCTGTTGTTGCAGCTGTTTGTTAACTTTTTCAACATCTGTTACAACTGTGCTCACACCTGGCACCATTTGCTGCAAGCTTAAGAGGAGACCGGCTGAGACATGTCACGATTTAGGTTTGTGAGCCAATTTTGAGCTGAAAGAAGATTAATCTGAACAATTACTTGATATGAAATGTAAAAACTTAGCCACTGTTTTGTATTTGTCCTGAAAGGAAAAATGAAAAAAAAAGATCACAATGGTGTGTCCTGAAGGAATGTCTGTTCTGAGAGGGGCATAGCGGTTTGTGTTGATAGTGTTTAAAGGAGAGGGAGAGGAGGAGGAGGAAGGAGGGTGTGTTTGTGGTCTGATCCAGAATCTTTATCAGTGATGTCCCCATTTGTTAGCAGTTTGAAGCACCAACTTATTTCAGACAAACATTTATGCACTGTGCGCAGAGCAGCTGAAATATCAAGTATGATGTGTATGAACATGTGCGGCAATGAACTGGGCTTCAGAATTAGATCTTGAGGTGATGTTTCTTTTTTTAATCATGTTGAAAAGTTAGAAACAAGTCTGTTGAATGTTACACTTAGCTGAAGTCCGATGGTAAGAACATTGTTCTTGCATGGGTCATGCCGGTATTCTCAGCAGCGAGGTGGGCAGTCATCCTGCTAAGATGTCAGAAGTAAACAGTTGTTCATCTATCCCTCGCACAGACCCTAAACTCCCAGTTCATGGTTACGTCAAAGATCCCAAGCAAGTGGATTGGATTGGAACATATAAATGGATAAGAAAAACTTGTCCAAGTCTATCCAAATAGTAACTGTCTGCCACTGTTAGCCAAGCAAGATTTGTATGATTTAACCCAATGCCTACCAGATCGACCGCGAGATTTCATCTTTCTGAATACCGGATCGACCGAGATCGACCGCTGAATACTCGGTCAACGACTTTCGCTTTCACCATCGCATATCCCAGAATGCAATTGCGACAGAAGAGTCTTCCGGTACTTCCGTTTCTGGACGCCATTTTGGTTTTTGTTGCATGAGTTTTGGTGGAGAAGTTTCACTGCTGTGAATTCTCAAAGTTCGGCTTTTTTTCGCGAAGATTTTCTGGGAAAATGGCGGATCAAGTAACTATGCAACTCGCAGAATTCATTTTCTGAAGTGATATTGATGAAGAGAGCGTATTTGCGGGCTACACTCTTGAAGAAGATTTGAAGCAAGACGATTCGGACGTCAATCTTGACCTAGTTATGAATAAAGATTGACTGATTTTGAGGCCGGAATCAATAATGATTCAGGCGATGATAATGACGACGTCGAATAACCCATTGCTGCTGGGCCCAGACCCCCAAAAAAGAAAATTCGAAAAACAAAACTTGCTAGAGATTCTTTAATTCTTGACTGGAGCGGTTGGCTACAAGAAGTGAAGCCCCCCAAAAGTTTCCCTTGTTTTGATAGCCAGGAAACCGGGTCAGTCAGTGGGTGTGTCCCACGATTTGCCTGTAGGAGCATCACCTTTAGCCTTTTGATTTCAGAAGAATTTTGGCAGACTTTTAACGAGAAACAAATTTATTTGCTGCACAAAAGCAAGCAGAAAAGGATGAACATAAACTCTGGCCTGAAATAAAAACTGCCTGTTTATCAAAAAGCAAAGAGGAGCCGGACAAGAGTACATCATCACCACAGTGTGTGTGTGTGTGTGTGTGTGTGTTGGGGGGGAAGGGGGGGGGGGGTGCTCAGTGCACTTGTGCAAAAGCACATTTTTGTTGAATTCCATCACAATCTAAAGCCCAGTATTCAGTAATCTGTTCTTGTTATTTTTTCCCCTCAGTAGTTAGAAGACAAATCTTGTATGTGATGCCTTCAGTTTAACAAAATTGTTGAAGTTTGGGTTGTTGTTTTTTGCTTCACAACAAAAGTTGATTATTTAGTGTGCATACCATACAGAATGACTTTATTTTGTTCCTGAAGGTTTCAGTACTTTGTTTAGACTTGGAAAATCACTCTGTGCTCCTAATCCATGATGTTCTGTGGGTACAGTGAATTTAGGGAAAATTGTTTTAGCACCGAGAACACCGAAGTACAGTTAGTCTGTTCGTTTGGGTTTTTTTTCCTCGTGTACCAGTTCACTATATGTGGGGGAAATGGCTCCTTTGGATGGAGTGATGTCTTTGAATTTTTTTCATTACTTTTACAGAATAGATAAGTTAAAAACAAATTTTCTTATGAGGTTTCTTTATGGCAAGTGTGTATGTGTTGCGGAGTTACCTCTCTTGGCATGGTATTCTCATAGTCATATAGCACAAAGTCATGCGGTAGGCAGAGGGTTAAAAGGTTGTAAGGCTGCAGGATGCACACCCTGTGATGGAGTCACTCACTAGGGAACATTTTCTACAGTGTTGGGGTTTACATTACGTTAGAATAGATTTCATGAAGGTGTTAACAGATGGTCCACCAGGGTGCAAAAACAAGTCCTCACTTCTCACCTACCTGAACTGCATTGGTTGCCTGCCCAAGACCAGAGTGGAGTGAAAGATAGCCATTGTTTTCTTACATAATATTTCTGGTTTTTCGTCGATCTGCATGATTTTCTACAGCTTTCCTGCTCAGTTTTCATCCCTCTGTTCCTCTGGTTATACCGACATCTTTTGCTGTCTTGAAAGATGAGAAAAAACACCCAAGGTGGGACATGCCTGTCTTATACTTGCCCTGTCATCTGGAACAAATGCTATTTATTTCTATCCACCCTGCATAGTCTCTGTCATGTTTCAAGGCTGTAATTAAAAACCCGTCTGTTCCAGAGCTATGATATTTAGTTCTTCCCACTGTTAACATGCTTGCATGTGTGCGTGCGAGCACTTATGTGCGTTCCTACTGTGTGTGCACATACTCTAGTGTGCTTGCGTGGTCAGATGCTGGTCCAAATAAGTGTCTCCATAAATGAATGCATTAATAATTAAAGGCATGCTTGTTGTGGTGTGTGTGTGGATTTGCAAGTGCTCCGAGCTCAATTGAAAAAAAGCACTCTTAAGGTCCACATTTAACATTATTATGTAGAGCTGAATATTTTCAGCTGATCCAGGATTTTTACCGGAAATTGATTTGGTTCGAGTGTGTTTTTAGTATTTGTGGAATGAACTGGTTGAAATTCTTGCTCGTTTGATTGTTTTCTACATGATATATATGGAAATGACAGACTGTGTAACAACACTGATAAGACCCAATGCGTCGGCTGAGCCACAGATATGAAATAAAAATAAAGTCAGTTCAAAAGCCTTGTTGATTTGGAGACAGGTTATAGAGGGTGTGTCACTGCAGACGCTTTGCCTGCAGGTGGATCATTTCAAAGAAAAGGTGACTGATGCAGTATTGCTGATTAAGTGTCCAAAGTCAGTCTGACAATGCCATGCTGTTTGTCAGGAAAAAAAAGGCAGTTGAAAAAACATCTCAAGTCATGATCATGGCTGTCACAAGCTGTGACATTCAGTTGGCAAGGTAGCAAGTGCAAGAGCAAGGACTTGCTCTTCCGCTCATTTTAGCAGTCTGAATGTTTTTGCGAGAGGCATTGGTCATTGTCAGCATTCTGGTTTCCTTGCACCCGAGGTTCTAACTCTGGTCCTCTACAAACCCCTTTCAGAGATGGGATTTTTCCGCGATTGGCGGATTTCCGTTCTTTTTGATGGCCCAGGGGTCGTTTTTGAGATCAGTGTAAATCCGTTGAGAAAATTGGGGGGGGGGGGGGGGGGGGGGGGGGGTAGAGGTAGGTTGTGATGAAGCTAATGTACGGCGAGAGGTCGATCGATATTGTGTTCTCATTGATCCGTTCGCAAATGGATGTTTCCGGTTTCTGCTTGGGCCGGTCGAGACTGCTGTCTTTGTTTTCATTCTGCGGTTAACCGAAACCATCAAGCGGAAGTTGATGTTTGAGAACGCGGCAAACTGTTTGCGAATTTTTTTCCTGACGCCATTTTCTTTCGGTTTGACGAGAGTGGCGAAAAACCAGAATGTTTCGTCAGATAGCAGAAAGCGAGAAAGTTCTTGCGAAGCAAGTCGATGCTTCAGTTAAAAACAAATGGACTTGGAAGTGGTTGGAGGAGGAAGTGAGCGCAAAAGTGATGCTGACCAGTTCCAAAGGCGCGTCAGCCACAGTGTGATTCTCAGACTGAAAGACTGCATGAGGAAAATCACTATCCAGGACAAGCAGTCTGCACATGGTGTAATGACGCGATCAAGTATGGCTCCGGGGCAAGTCAGCATTGATCAACCACGTTCTTGCTGAAAGCACCTAGCAGAGTGAAAGATCGTCTTACAAACGAGACTCTTGGATCGTTTGGAGCATCGGCGAGTCTACCCACCACCCCACTCCCACCCCGTCTCTCTCTCTCTCTCTCTCTCTCTCTCTTCTCTCTCTCTGTGAAGAGTAATGCTATTTGTTTTGTTGAAGTAATGATATTAATAATATTGCAGGTTATCTCCAGATAGATATGATGAATCTGTAGAACCCCCCCCCCCTTTTTTTTTTTTCTTCTTGATGTAGGCTAATGCCCACAATCATCAAGCTGATTATTTTGCAATGAGGTTCTCTTCGAAAAAAACAGGTTCCATCAATGTCACAGTATACACAATTGTGTGTAGTCAATATTTTACGTAATAAATAGCATACAACAAACTATTTTAGTGAGAGAGAGATCAAAACAAAAAAATTGCAAGGGTGTTTATTGACATTCTACAGACAAGCAAACAAAACAGACGATAGTACGGAAAAAGTCATTGTAGTAGTAGTAGTAATAATAATAAGAATGTTTTTTTACCTATACCACCGCGTCACAAAAATCTTTTCTTTTCTGGTATAGATATCATGGGGGGGGGGGGGATCAGTTACACACATTCATACAACGAGCAGACCGGCAGATATGCATGCATACTTATACTCTGGTGACTAGATTTAGCAAGTGACATCATTAATGTTGAGGAGTATCAGAAGTGTGAAAGTGTTTTTTTTTCTTATTGTAATAGAGATGGATCAAGTTGAAAAGAAAAAAAACAACTGCTTGTGGGCACACAATGAGTTAAACCTTCACAATTTGCACACTTTGAATATGATCCTTGTCAACTCTCTCACTTATTTATTCTATAAAGGAATCAGAATCCTCCGTGGTATTTTGAAGGACAACTATAAGAAATTATTTGATTGGTGTTCAGGTAAACTTTTTTAATAAGTATTTGAAGGATGGCTATTACTATTAGAAACTAAACTGCTCGCTGAATTGTGGTGATGTGAAGGACAGTAATGAGAAACTGACTTGCAACTGCTGGAAAATTGTGTGACTATTAGCAACTGGAAAATCACCAATCCTGTGTCAATGTCTTCATGATTTCCTGACAGACATCAATGGCGAAGGTGAGAAAGTCTTTTTTTTTTTGTAGGATCAAGGTTATTAATACTTTTGAATACTTTGGTTGTCTCAGATGTGATTTTTGCAGGTTAAATTCTAAAAAATCTTCAGCTTCAGGGGCTTCGCCCCCTGGACCCCCACAGGGCCTTGCCCCTGGACCCCACCGGGGGCCCTTCAGCGGCCCCGGACCCCCGCCACTTTTTTTTTCCTCCTTTTTCACATTATGAGAATCCATCTCTGCCTTTACACTACCCTAACCGCACTGTAGCAATGGTGGCAACTTTTCCTGACGAGCTTTCTATGCAGTATGGTGGTTTACAGTTCAAGAAGCTTGGTGTGGAGGATGCGGAGGAAGAAGGGCTGATGGAGGACGAACATTCCGCTGATCGACTACACTCCACCAAGTTCATCAACCGACTCATCTCGGACATCGGTTGTCCTGCCGTCCATGCCATCCAGGACGAAATGATGAGCGTCTATCATTGACTGAGAATGTGTGCGGTCTTTTGTGCGAGTGAGGGGCTGGGATGGATACTTGGATTTGTTTCATGTGATACTCGAGTGTTTGGATGATGGAGTAACTGGCATTTGATTAATTATTTGCATCTCCCCCCCTCCTCCCAGACTCCTTCCTCTTTGACAGTTTTTCTTATTTTTTCAAATTGCTATAGATACCGGGGTATGGCGTGTGTGTGTGTGTGTGGTGGTGGTGGGGGGGGGGGGGGGGGGGGGGGGGGGGGGGGGGGGGGGGGGGGGGGGGGGTTGCATGCTCAGCAAGTGTAGGGTTTTTGTATGGTTGGTAAGTGGAATGATTGTAAACTGGAAAGATGATACAGGTGTTGTTTCTTGATGTATGGACTGTTCACATTGCCAGAGCTGAAACACTGAATTGTGTGCAGTTAACTGCCTCTTATTGAATTATTCATTCATCTTGTCATCGTCACCAGAAATAAATGCAGTCACTGAAGGTTTGTCTGCATGTGTGAGTACAAGAGAGTGATGATTCGTGGCTGAAGCTATTGAATGCTTGATTGTGCTCATGACATGTAACATGCAAGAAAATACTTCGAAGCATGCTTTGTTTGAACTTGACACTTTTGCAACAAAACAAACGAACACTGAACCTGATGTTTCAAGATTTTTATCATTACAGGCAAAGAAAGAGTAAGGGTGGAGAGATGGGGTAGGGGTGATGGTAAGGATGACATACACATGAACTGTAAGCAGACGCAATTCATATGCAGTCCCACAATCGCAATGAAAACAACAGAACACATTCTTCTGCAAAACAACAAAATACTCAAAATTTACAGAACACAGAAAGTTATAATACATAAAAACAGTAAATTACACTATTTACAGACCTGTACAGCCAAATGTACCTGGTGCTGTGCCCCAGTCTGAACAACACATACACAAACAAACAACACAACTCTAATAAACAAGTGATGTGTCCTCTCTTCACTGTTAGATATAATCTAGTTATGTTTAGGTTGGAGTGACTGGACTTGTCTGCTGCATTACAGGGTGAAACCAACAGATTTGTCTCTGAAAGGTCGTTCATTGTTACCACTGTGCAGCCACATCTGTGCTTTCAACTCTTTTGAGGGTCGTCGTCATGAGAGACCAGGGTATTTTCCAGAAAACTAGTGCACTATGAACAACGGTTTGCTCAAAACAGATTCTTGCTGAAAACGTACAGGTTCCATGTCCACAGGATTTGCATTCTTCTGCAACTGGATCTCGCAATGATAAAAACCGACAGCACATGACAAAGTCGGAATTTTCAGATTCAGAGCCCATTCTTGTTGGTTGTGTACTATTTACAGCAGTCTAGTTTCATGTACTGGGGGGAAAAATTTAAAGAGACAATGTGGCTTAAGCAGAGTACTGAATGTACCATTTCGTGAAATGCTGCTAAAGTGTACATGTGTGCCAATCCTGCTGAAATGCAAATCTTCAGATGTGTAGCCTAAGGATTAAGTGAAGACACAATTCACAGCCAACTAGTGTCCAAACACCACTAATCTGGAAATCAAGGTGAGAAATACTACTTTCAACACACACATCCTAGTAATGCAAACTTCAAAAACATAAATGTGCTCAAGATTTATCAAGCACAAAGATCCTGCTACATCATGCTTGTGTTTACTAAAAGAAGCCATCTCTGCAAAAGTTGCCGACTTCCCATGCATGCACAGTGTCCAGAAACGTAACTGCTTCAGAACAAGCCGACTAGAATGAAGCACACATGATTAAAAACGGGCCAGCTCCTCTATACAAATATATACACAGACAGCATCAACTGCTGAGTGACAGTCGTTGGCGATGAAAAAAAGAACACAAACTGCCGCTGACATATGGTTCAAGAAAAGAACATCACTGTGGAAAAGAGAGAGAGGAAAAAAGAACACAAACTGCCGCTGACATATGGTTCAAGAAAAGAACATAACTGTGGAAAAGAGAGAAGAGAAAAAAAGAAACAATTACATGGAGATGAATAATGTGGGAGTGGGGAGGGGGATGAAAAACACAAGAATACTTTAAAAGATAAGGATGTACAAAAAATATAATGGAAAGATGCGATGCCAACACATGTTTACGTTGAGGGAAAGAGAGGTAAGCATGAACATGTCGGAAAAAGAAAAGGGTGGGGGAGGGGGGAGCGAATCTGCATGACAGACCATAATCCTGGTCTGAGAGGTCCACAACACAGGCAAAGAAGAAAATTTTGGCTTGAGAATGGCCAAAAGTAACGCTGACCATATAGATTGTCTGCAACGCAAGAATCGGCAAACTTCAAGACGGACACAGTGCCAATCACAAAACTACAAGACTGGACATGGTCACATACAAGGAAACTGACGGGATGAAAACTGCATACATACATACATTTTCACACCACCTCAAGAGAGATTCATCAGAAATATACATCACACATGTGCACACTCTACCTCCCAAAGACCCTCGGTAGTAGGGGGCTGGCTACACACATGCACAGCTTTGATCAGTTGCAGATGACAATCATGTCGCTGCCATGAACCACAACAACAAAAAAACAGTTTGGGGTTAAAGCAACAAAAAAACACAACAAAAAAGGAAAAAGATGGCACTTAAGTCTTGGTGCACAATTCTAAGCACATGAAATGCCAATGACGGACGAAAACTCGCGGCTGTATGTCACCGATATGGCTGGCTGCCTTTCTCCATCCAGGCATCCAATTTGCACACAGGAACGAAAAAGTGGGAAAGTGAAGGGTTGGGGAAGGTTGAACATAACTCTGGAATTCATATCACAAACGTTGTACTGAGGATTTAAACACACCCTACCTCTTCCAAACTCAGTACAAAAACCCAATACAAATTTGAACACTTGTCTGCACCCCCCCCCCCCCCCCCCCCTTCCAAAATGCACATGAACATTTACCAAATCATCAACATTCTCTTTCCCTGCTCAACCATTTTGCCTAAACGACACACATACACACACACACACACAAACACATTCACACACACCACCACAATGAGGCAGGAGAAGTGCATGATGATGTAACAGTACTAGAACTGTGTCGAGGAGCAGTACAGGAAAGGCATTTTGAGTACAAATTCATTTTGAGCCTGGATTTGAAAGTTTGAGATGCGAGCACGATGCACTACATTCCTCTCTGTAGACATAAGCCATGCACATACTTCAGCATTCTCATTCCACATTATCTACATACCTCAAAAATCATAGCACACACATGTACCACAGTGCATAAACACTACAGCAAGCAGTACATTGCACACACATGTACCACAGTGCATAAACACTACAGCAAGCAGTACATAGCACACATATATACCACAGTGCATAAATACAACAGCAAGCAGTACTAAGACAATCCTACTGCCTACATGAGATCACTGTATGAATAACGATGCAAGAATATTTAGCATGGTATTTTAGAGTTTGCAACCAAAGCAGTCTGTAATCAGTAACAAAGGCAGATTTAACTGATGGTGGAAAAACAAGGTCACAAGTTTCAGAGCAAAATAAGGGGAAACATGGCAAAATGAATCAACAGGAATAATCAGCACATACAGTAAACATAATGAACACTCGTAACACTTAAACACCATGCAAAATGGTACTATGCAGGTACTTATAATGAACATCAAGAACAATCATTGTAACACATAAACACCATGTACAATAATCATGTCCTACAAACACAATGGACAATCAGTATGGCGCATAAATAGAGTGGACAATCATCATGTCTTATAAACATCAAGGACACCAGCCGCTGTGGTAAAGTGGACAGCATCACAGACTCATGACCAGGAGGTCATGAGTTCAATTCCCATGAGAGCCATTTACCTGCGAGATTTTCCTGTCCCAACTGGCTCCTACCACAGCTTAGTTTGCTAGGGGCTCAACTGGGAAGACTGGGACCACACAGCCGAGTGTCTTCCACGGATGCCTCTTAAGCCTAAGAGCATTGCTCAAATTTCCTGACAAACATTGCAGGTGTGTGTATCTATCAGGCCTAGTTGATGCTGGGATATATTATGAAAGTAAGCGCAGAGTACAGCCCTGTCATGCTGTCTCAGACCTGAATGGAAATCTGTAGCATCAAATTCATTCTCGACGATCAGCATAAAAACCTGATATTCTGTGGCCCTACATGCCCTGCTCTCTGGGTGACCTCAGTTTCATGTCTCTGCCCTTAGCTTGGTTCTGTCAGGTCACTGGTATCAGCAAATTCTTGGGGACAGTCGTTTGGTTCTGTCAGGTTACTGTCATCAGCAAATTCTTGGGGACAGTCGTTTGGTTCTGTCAGGTCACTGGTATCAGCAAATTCTTGGGGACAGTCGTTTGGTTCTGTCAGGTCACTGTGCAAATTCTTGCGGACTGTCGTAAGATAGAATTGGTGGTGCCTTCCGGAGGGAGAGCTCACTCACACTAGCTCTGTGAATAAGCAATTATTGTTGTCAGTAGTGGGCATAGCAGGTGGTGTCCTGCATATGTTGGATCAGATCAGGTGCCACTGTACACCACTGAAGTGACTCGGCAGCACTGCAGTGTCTCCTCTGGTGGGTGCTTCATAATGACATGACAGAGACTGCTTCCTGTGGATTGCCTGTGCCAGGACTGCGTCGGGACGGACCGGGCTGTGACTGTGGACAGGATGCCAGGCAGCATGGGTGCAGTGCCACTAACGAGGCATAAGAACACCATGGACAACTATCACTTACAAACTCCATTGACAATCCTGATAACATAAATGCCATGACAGACAGAGCATATAAACACCCCGAACAATCAATAGGCTAATAAATGCAGCTGACCACCATCATCACATATATAAACACCACAGACGATCATCATGACATACAAACACTGTGGGCAACCATCATGGCCTACACACAAATACTGAAAACAACACATTACACTTTTCCCTCGGCCACGTTAGCACTTGTCTCTAGCTGTTCTCATTGCCAATGGAAATGACATCAGCACCAAGATGTACTGCACACCTTTCTTTAATCACATCCAACTTTGCCTGGTCAAATTCAGGCTGTACAAACATCTTGTTATAGAATAGTGCCACACACCTGTTTTTTTTTTTCTCACCATCTACCTATGCCTCATTCACCTGAGTTGTTTTTTTCCCCCCATTATTTCCATTCTTAGTATTTATATAGCTTCTATCACAGTTACAGACGAATTTTTGAACACTTTACATACAAATGAGCGCTCTAGTTGGCATAATGGGTTGCTTTCCTGGATAATGCCGACTGAAAAGCTGCTTGCTGGTGCTAATCGTCTATTTACCATGTCAGCTGAATACCAACTACTTGGTTTTTTACTCATTCCTTTGATTTTCTCAGAAGTATCTGTGTGCCTACGCATAATCCACACCAACAGCAAAACTGGTCTTCTCTTCCATAAAGTTGGGGATGGAATTTCACCAGTGTATAAGATGCCATGCGTGCTTTCACACACATGGAAGCCCAGTGTACAGCCTCATTCAAAGGGCATTTCTACTGAACTTTACCCAAGAACGTCACAGCTGCTTCGTTTGTTCGTTCGTTCGATCACAGCTGCTTGCCTTCTAATACGTGTTCTAAAAATGCAGGCTGCACATGACTGCCCCATTGACAGTCCTGTCTGAGAGATCAGCACTGATGCTGCCTTTAAGGTGTGAGGAGAAGAAACAAAATACCCTGTCCTGTTTGACACTCAAACCACTGCTTTGAGTCCTCTAGCTTCCTATGCATTCACCACTCTGCTGTGTAAGAAAAAATACAGGGGTGGAAATATCAGTATTTACCCATGGAAGTGCTCCTCCCTGTTATCTAAGAGCCGCTATAAAAACATGACGACATCATCACAACAGTGCTCTTCATGGCCCATCCCTCTCCTCTCCAATCTGATGGTGTCCCCTTGAAACAAGCCATCTCCAGGTGATGACATCATTACATAGTGCCCTTGAAGCTTGGTCACCCTCCATTTGTGTCCTCCCCCTCCCTCTCCATCGCCTCCTGGGGAGGATTATCCAAACTGATCTTCCTGGCTGTACACTGCATCATTGTGAGATAATGATCGCTCAATGTGTGGGCCCAAGACTTAGCCTAACTGCCGCTCCTCTATCATTCCAACGGCAAGCATAATGTACTTCATGATGGAAACTTCATCAGTGTATGGAAGTCGTACCTTCCCTTGCCATACCACTGATACATTTCAGACAGTAGTATCCTTGGAATGTGATACATAACACATCAAAACATTAGCATTTCAAATGACCGAGGACAGTCTGTCATACAAGTGTGTGTGTGTGTGTGTGTGTGTGTGTGTGTGTGTGTGCGTGCGTGAAGAGAGACAATAAGACAGTGTGTGTGTATGTTTGTTGGTTTGTTTATGTGTGTGTGTGTGTGTGTGGTGTACCTGTTTGTGTACGTGTGTATGTATGCGTGTGTATGTGTATGTGTATGTGCTGTGCATGTGTACATCCACTTCTGTACAAAACATTCAACACCATACCAATGCCACTGAGCTACCACAGATTCAAGAGCCACATTTTCCTTGTGGCAGTCCCCTTTCCACACCCTCAAAGTGGCCTTATGGTTGCACCACTCATTCCATCTCTACTATACTGGGCCTCGCTCAGGCTCATCATGTTGCAGTCCCATCAACAGCAGTCCACACAGATATGTTACATCTGTCGGCGCCCAATCAACACTGCTCACACCTGGTTTCTCTGTCATCCCACTACCCGGAAAATAAAAACACAACGCTCTGGTCATAATAACCCAAAGCACACAGCAACAAAGCCTTGCACATTTTTTCCTTGTAGCAAAACAGTACTTTGTGCCGGTTGGTAGATAAGTTTTAATAAATTTATGTCACGGGAGACATATGGGCGTGGGAAAAATTGTGACGATGAACACAAGTAGAAAGATCAGTGACTTCATTGTCGGTATCAGTTTTTCCTTTTAGATTTCCAACTTACACGCCACACTTCTGATTGTATTGGCACATAGCAATCCTTCCACGGAGCTGGAAGGCAACCAAGAGGGAAAGGGAGAGCCTGATTCATGCTGGTAGAACTGGCACATCGCTCAGGTGGGGGGGGGGGGGGGGGGGGGGTGGCACTGTGATGGTGATGGCTCTGAAATTGCTAAACTCTGCGTGAATGCTTGCACAATTATACATACACACAAAAACGGGTGACATACATAGAAACACACTCAAACATATACAAACACTCATCCACAGACCAATATTCCCAGAACAAATACACATACATACACACGCAGGCGGTAACAAACACAGAAACACTTGCACATAAACAAACACCTCCTACTTAAAACCATCTCACCTTGGCGAGCATGCACACACACACACATGCACACACACACACACACATACACACACACACACACACACACACACACACACACACACACCACACACACACGCACACACACACACACACACAACACAGAAGCCCTGCTGAGGACTTTCAGACTTTCTCATAGAAGAGCATGTAGGCCTGGGAGGCCAGAACCTGACTCAGGGAGGCCTTCTCCACACAGCTATCGGAGGTGAACCACCAGGTGTCCCACTGTCCTGCTCCGAGCTGGGCTGGATGGGCCCGCGGCGGTAGGTGACAAAATGGCCCGCCTCCACATCCCCCAGATGGGAGATGACAGCCGTCAGGTGGTAGCAGTGCTGTCCCCCCACCTGACACCAGGTCAGAGGTCATACAGTGTACTCACCCTACAGCACTGACCACTTGACACGTTCCCATCCCCAGCTACACCACACTGTATACTACCATGCTGTATGATCTACACCACTGTATATTAACCAATAAACCATCCTACTCTGTCCACACCATCCCATATTGTAAATACCATCTTACATGCTGTACAGCACTCTACACTACACACACCATCATACACTGTATTCAGCATCCTGCAAGGTGTACACTACTGTATACACCAATTTTACACTGCCCTACACAACCTAACAACTCCATGTACATCACTTTACACTGTACACACTGCCCCACTAATACTACCAAACAACACGGTGTGCACCACCACCTAAATCAGCCAAGAGCGTACACTGCCCTACGATCACTCTACATTATATCACACCATCCTATTCTGTAATATCACACTTCACTTTGCGGCACATTCTTTGTTACCTTGACACAGGCACAAACACTTGCATGCACAAACTTGTGAACACCTTCACACACACACACACACGCACACACACACCCACACAGTCACACAAGCATATAGTCCTGCACTAGCACCCATTTTTCCATAGCTATATAACTGAACCCATCCTAACCCACCTTTGATTTGAAGACGTCGGAGCCATTGTGGTTGATGTCGGGCAGGGAGGCGGGGCCATTATGATTGACATCGGCCATGGCAGGAGGCAGAAGCAGAGGGGAGGGGGGTCTGAGGAAGAGTCCATTGCGAGAGGTGCACGCATCATAGTTCAAAGCTCTCAGCAGATTCACTGGGGCGCTGGACCTGGACATTGGGCAGAACAGCAAAACCTCCCAATAAAGATCCTCTCTACAGGTCAGACCCGCTCCCTTTCTTTTCAACAGTCAGTTTGCTGCTGACCACCATTTTCCTTTACCTACCTATTCAACAACCAAAGGTGATTCTATTTTCATGTGGATTATATCTGGGAAAGTTTAAGCATTGAAATAGGGTGTTTTAAACCTGTCGCTCTAGCTGTCACATGCCCCACTTATATCATAATGCAATAACAAGCAAAAAGGTCTTTCATCTTTTGGCATTATACTGACTATGACTGACCTAGTCAGGGTAATTGAGGATAGTACATTTTACATAACAGACAATTTAGCAGCCTAGGTACAGCAAAATTGATGAGGACGACTCAGACACTGGTGGAGACTATACGAATGCATTTGGAATCGAGTGAAAGAGATTAGAAATGACTTTACTGACCAAGATGTGATGAGTCTGTATCGATATGTCTGGGCCTTTCAGAGAGCGGGAGAGTAACCAATCATCAGCACACACGAGCAGCCTAAATATCAGCACACACATGCTGATGATACGCATGTCAAACTACATCCTCAACTACATTTTAATCCAATCTTGGTTCAATTTTGGCTTTGACGGGGTGGGTTCAAACAGTTCAGAGCTCTATAAAATTGATCTGGTAGTTTGGTGTGTGTATTACATCAAAACAACACAGCGCTAACCAGTTACAGTCTCAAATGCTTTTCACTTCCCTCTACCTGATTTCCTTTATCCAAGTTTCAACTCGACAATGACAACAGTTTTTATCTTCTTTTTTTTTTCACCAACACAAGAAAGAATATGGATCAATCACCTTTGATCTCACATGTGACAGTTTCCCATGTGAGTGTGCATGTTTTTTGTTTCTTTTTTCGTCTTTTTTTGGGGGGAGTGGGGATGGAGGGCCAATATGCTCAAAAGAAGACAAGCAAACACACCCACACCAGCACGCACACACACCTGTAGGCATGCGCCAGGGGCAGCTGTTTGCCCCCGCACAGTCTCTGAGCACCCTTCTTGTGGGTGCCAGCATGGCTGTAGAGGAAGGGGTCCATGCACACCGTGTCCTGGAAAGACACATGCTCCTGGCGTTTCACGGCCAGACCCTCACTGGTGATGTGCAGCCGCTGCAGGTGCAGGCACAGACACTGTGGCAACTGAAAAATCAACGCGAAAAACAAGATGCTTCAAAAGCCAGCATGGACGCTGCAGTGACCATTAAGCGATGTGGCAACACCGACAGTCGGGGACAGGCGCAGCGACAACCTAACACTGACTTACACTCTAATGGCCTGCAAAACGCGACCAACAAAGACAGATACTACTGCATCTACTAAAATGTTGCTCACGATGACGGATACTGTAGTCCCCACAAATAATAGCAACACAGCGAGAGGCTGACACACACTCTACAAGACATGCAAATCATAAAAAAACATAACTGACACTATTACATATGCAAAGTGTGACAATACTGAACAACCCAGTGACATGTAACTGACACTATTACATACGCAAAGAGTGACAATACTGAACAACCCAGTGACATGTAACTGACACTATTACATACGCAAAGTGTGACAATACTGAACAACACAGTGACATGCAACTGACACTATTACATATGCAAAGTGTGACAATACTGAACAACACAGTGACATGCAACTGACACTATTACATATGCAAAGTGTGACAATACTGAACAACACAGTGACATGTAACTGACACTATTACATACACAAAGAGTGACAATACTGAACAACACAACGACATGTAACTGACACTATTACATATGCAAAGTGTGACAATACTGAACAACACAGTGACATGGAAATGACACTATTACATACGCAAAGAGTGACAATACTGAACAACACAGTGACATGGAAATGACACTATTACATACGCAAAGAGTGACAATACTGAACAACACAGTGACATGTAACTGACACTATTACATACGCAAAGAGTGACAATACTGAACAACACAGTGACATGTGTAAAAATAAGATTACACTGCATCAATAGCACACATTACGACAATGCCACAGCAGCAGAACATGCCAACACACTGACAACTGTAAAAAACGTGACAATACTGCAATGACAGCAAAACATGACCCTAGCACCATGCAAGACAAGTGTAATACACCACAACACTGTAACACCAGCAAGTGCAAAACACGACAATAAGGAGACCACAGCAAAACCTAACAGCAAAACATGATAACACTGCAACAGTGGCAAGACGTAACAGCAATATATGACAATACAGCTACAACAGCTTTGTGACAACTGCAACAAATGACAAGTGCACAACTCAACTGCAAACCATGAGGACACTGTAATGTCAGCACTGCCAGACTCACACACAGCAGCAAAACATGACACACAGAATAAGTGACAATTATAACACATGATGACACTGACAGACTATGCGACAACTGCGAAATACCACAACATTCAAAGACTGTGACAATAGCGAAACAAGATAACACTAATTCTGTGTCAACTGCGAAACAAGACAACACTGACACTGCGATAACTGCAAAACAAGACAACCCTGACACTGTGGCAACTACAAATCAAGACAACACCGACACTGTGAAGACTGCAAAATGAGACAATACTGACACTGTGACAACCGCAAAACAAGATAATGACACTGTGACGAATGCAAAATGAGACAACACTGACACTGTGACAACTGCAAAATGAGACAATACTGACAACCGCAAAACAAGATAACACTGACACTGTGACAACTGCAAAACAAGATAACACTGACACTGTGACAACTGCAAAACAAGACAACACTGACACTGTGACAACTGCAAAACAAGATAACACTGACACTGTGACAACTGCAAAACAAGACAACACTGACACTGTGACAACCGCAAAACAAGATAACACTGACACTGTGACAACCGCAAAACAAGATAACACTGACACTATAACGACTGCAAAATGAGACAACACTGACACTGTGACAACCGCAAAACAAGATAACACTGACACTGTGACAACCGCAAATGAGACAACACTGACACTGTGACAACTGCAAAACAAGATAACACTGACACTGTGAAGACTGCAAAATGAGACAACACTGACACTGTGACAACCGCAAAACAAGATAACACTGACACTGTGAAGACTGCAAAATGAGACAACACTGACAACCGCAAAACAAGATAACACTGACACTGTGACAACTGCAAAATGAGACTACACTGACATGTAGCAATTGTGCCATCGCGCTTACACAGTGACAACCATAACACATATTTTCTTTCTTTCTGCGTACGCAGGCCGATACTCCTGCGGACACTGCCTGTATAGGCAGGCAGTGGAATTTTGTGTGTATGACCGTTTTTTATCCCGCCATTAAGGCAGCCATACTCCATCTTCGGGGAGGGTGCATGCTATGTGTAACATGTCATCCATACCAACGGCCAAACTGGCCTTCTCTTCCGAAAGTTGGTGATGGGATTTTACGTGCGTTCAAGATGTTATGCGTGCGTTCACACACGGAACCTCGGTTTACAGTCTCATTCGAAGGACTGTATGGGGAATGGAGTCAGAACCAATGTTAACTCCGAGGGAAAAATCCCCCTGTACCGAAATTCGAACCCGCAACCCTAGGATCACGAGTCCGGCGCTCTACCAACTGAGCTATTTCCCCCCCCCCCCCCCCTTCCCCTAACACATGACAAGGCTGACTGATACTGAGACAACTCAAAACGTGACCACACTGACAACCGTAAGACATAGCAGCATTGGATGAACTGACAACGACTGGCACTAGAACAACTGCAAAACACAATACTGACTGACACGGCAACAACTGCAAAACATGACAACACAGGAACAACTGCAAAATCATGACGACACTTTTTTCTTTCTGCATACGCAGGCTAATACTCCTGCGGACACTCCCTGTATAGCCAGGCAGTGGAGTTTTGTGTGTATGACCCTTTTTTATCCCGCCATTAAGGCAGCCATACTCCATCTTCGGGGAAGGTGCATGCTATGTGTCACGTGTCATCCATACCAACGGCCAAACTGGCCTTCTCTTCCGAAAGTTGGTGATGGGATTTTACGTGTGTGCAAGATGTTATGCGTGCGTTCACACACGGAACCTCGGTTTATAGTCTCATTCGAAGGACTATATGGGGAATGGAGTCAGAACCAATGTTAACTCCGAGGGAAAAATCCCCCTATACCGAAATTCGAACCCGCAACCCCAGGATCACGAGTCCGGCGCTCTACCAACTGAGCTATCCGGCCCCCATGACGACACTAACGAACACAGAACAGCTGCAAAACATGACAACTGTTTAACAAGACAACACCCACTTATACTGCAACATCTGCAAAACGTGACAACACTGAAACATCCAACAATCAACGACACGTACGCACCGCTGCCATGCTGATTTGTTCTAGCCACGGAATGTCCAGTAACATTAATGTTTATATTCTACTTTGAGCTGCTCCCTGGAAGACGACTTACCTTGCCGATGGTGAGGGTTCTCTGGAGGACGGAGTGGCTGCTGTCGCCCATTCCTGCCTGTTTGCGGCTGCAGTTGGCACAGTGGGCCTGGTCAATGATCTCTGGGTTGACGTAACGCCCCAGCAAACTCTCCAGGTCCAGCTGATTCTGCTCACCCACACAGCAACACACTCTGGTTTGTGAGTGGAAGAGAGTTTTGATTTTTTTCATCCATCTTGTAGTAATCTACATCAACTGACATATCTACCCTTGCATTTCCTTGAAAGTTCCCCCCCCCCCCCCCCCCCAAGAGTTTGTTTCAGTATTTCCTGGTCTCAAACCAGACCTCCGTAGAAGCGAAAACAGAAAACACTTGCAGGATATCAAATTGAAAAAAAAAAAAAAAATCTTATTTTTCCAAATTTCTGCTAAACAAACAGGTCAATTCTTTCGCTGTTTTGTAGCATATATGATAGGTTCATTTGCTTCCACTGAGCACACACACACACACACACACACACACACACACACACACACACACACACACACACACACATAACCTCCACCTTGCACTATGTGCAGTAAACACTGAAAGTTCTTTGCCAGACTGCTTTGAAAGTCTTCATTTCTCATGAATGCCTTCAAGAAATGCTCCATTCTTGAAGAACCAGCCTGTTTCGCTCATCCCTCAGCCTCGGCCTCTTCAGCATTGGTCCCAGAATTTCTTTTCTGATCAGGATGCATTCAATAATGCAACACAAAAGTCAATGAACTGCTGACAACATGAAAAATATTTTCTATGTCTTACAGTCACACAGTATCAAGGGAAGCACCTCTTGGTGATGTTCATGGAAGCTCTAAATCTCAAGACAAAACAAAATTGTCACAGTAAAATTTGTTTGGGGTGACAGATTTGTTCTACGCAGTAATTTTTTTTTAAAAACTGAGCAGACATCCGTACTTGTACTTTAAACTGCATACAAATACGACCAAGTAACATACAGCAGACAGGTCTCCATTAATGAAGCAAAGAAACTGCAGACTATTCAGGCATGGAAACTCAAAAGATGAAGAAACATGGAGAAATGGAGTTTGTCTTACCTCGTTTTTTTTTTTTACCCCTGATAAATACACATACTTCATATTCTTTATAATCTTGCCCACCACATGGGCTATCCAAACTGAAAACGCGTACAAAAGCAAGATGGTGAAACTGATCACCGAAACTTAAAAATATAAATCTAAAACTATTCTTTAAAGGAAGAACTACACTGTGGAGAAAACAAATGCTTGCGAACAATTCTTCTGTCATTACAACAATGACATGGCTAACACATGCATAACTGAGAAAAAAATAATAATGGGGGGGGGGGGGGGAGGTGATGGAGGCGAGTGAGAGGGATGAACAAGATGGTGTTTGAGCATGCAACTCTTTAGTTCACCCAAAGCATTCTGAAACCATCTATTATATGTTATAAACTTTTTGTTCGTCGTGTGTTTCATTATGGCAAAGTGTCTAGAGGTGAACTAGGACTTCAGCATTTAACTTGTAGAAAAAACAGTTAACTGCGAATCTGATCTCTTACACAATCATCTTTGTCTAGCATGCTTTGATCTCCAAGGCAGACTTATCTTATACCATCATCTTTGTCCAGCATGCTTTGATCTCCAAGGCAGACTTATACCATCATCTTTGTCCAGCATGCTTTGATCTCCAAGGCAGACTTATACCATCATCTTTGTCCAGCATGCTTTGATCTCCAAGGCAGACTTATACCATCATCTTTGTCCAGCATGCTTTGATCTCCAAGGCAGACTTATACCATCATCTTTGTCCAGCATGCTTTGATCTCCAAGGCAGACTTATACCATCATCTTTGTCCAGCATGCTTTGATCTCCAAGGCAGATCTAGCAATCCCAAACTACCATCGTGAAACAAGATGGTGGCTCGTAAGTTTACGTTTCCATGGCTGAAGGCATCCAATCTGAATCACTCAAAGAGGAATAACTACGCTTATGACATTTCTCATCTTCTATACCACAAAAAGAGACATGCCACGTAAAATCAGCCCTAGTTGAACCACACTGGTAGAAAATCACAGCCAAACTTCTTCCCACAACCATTTGTTTTCATAAGGCATTGTCATATCAAACAAAAAGTCACATTGTGTGGAACATCTCGGAAGAAGATCTACCAGAGCCTGCCGTAAATACTTATGCCTGAGGGACACTGCGAGCACACAGCACACTCTCATTCCTTAATGGCTCATGCTCTCCCCCCTTACCTCCTAAGTCTATCCCCCATCCCTAAAACACACACACACACACACACCCAGTCAACTCACCATGAAGGAGCACTGGGGCAAGGTGAGCGTCAGGCAGTCAAACACATCATACTTGACTGGATACTGGTGCCCACATGACAGGCACTGCAGCTGCGAGGCCAGCAGGCCATGAAGGGGTGACTCCTGTCTCCGTGGTAACACAGGCAGGTGGCTGCTGATGCGAGTCTTGGCCATCACATGAGATGCGTGTCCACTGCTTTTATCCTGGGAAGTAAAAAATAAACAAAAAAAATTTTTTTTGTAAATAAAAAGAACAAACCAAGAGTTAATCATTTGATTTTTGGAACCACAGAGACCAAGTCCACTTAACAAGAAATATGAAGAAAAAATGTTCTTCAAACATGTTCTTTTACAGGTATAGAATATTAATGTTCAACAAATAAACTACCTAACACACTTTCAAGTATCAATTCAACAATCCACCCTTTTCTTCTAGCTACCAATCCGCCTTTTTTTCATCTGTGGAGGTTGATCTGATGTTTCGTTTCCGTTCAGGTTATGGTGCTCTAGAATATTCATTTGACAGCAACCGTGATGTCACATCAAAACGAGTTGGTAATGAAATGACAAATATTGTATCCTGTTTGTTAGCCAAATACCCATGACTGCATACACACACATCACACACACACACACACACACACACACACACACACACACATACACACACACACACACACAAGGCACAAACAGTCCTCCCTTGAAAGACAGCTGTAAAAGAAAAGAAAATTCAAAGAAAAAAAAAAGAGTTTTAAGCCCTCTCCCTGCAGCAAAATGCAAGTACCAGCACAACTGAGTACATCTAATTCAAATTAGAAGGAACCCCCCAAAATTTTTGTCTTAATTTAATAAAAAAAATTCTGATAAAACCCAAACCCATCCCTTTCAGTGTATATTACCATTAACAGACAGGCACCTCATGCAGGTCAGAGAACAAACGAGAACTGACCTGTAACGCCGTCACATCAAAGAGAGACAGCACTTTGGGACCAGCAGTGGTTTCCTCATCCAGCGTGGCTGAGAGTGCTTGCATCAGTTCATGGCAATCCTGCCACGACATGACATGTCCAGTGGTTACTGCGAATCAAACACCACTTCTGTGCCCTCAGCTTTACATCTGGAATGCTAACTTGTTGCCTCCCCCTTACATTCTCTTGTTAACTTCGGAATGAAAAGTTGATTTTTTTCTGATGCCTCATGCATCATTTGTACTGATGTAATTTTTTTCTTCCATCACAACTTTCTCTGACTGCAAATATGGCATATGGACAATGGATAGGAATGACAGTTCACTTGATCGTTCCTTTTAACTCATGGCAAAAATTTGTTCCTCTTGTTCAAACACTTTTCACACAGCTACATCACATCACAGTGTATATGCCAACATTTTTGAAATAACAAATAATTTGTAAGTCATGTATCTACATGAAGAGAAAGTTCCTCTCAGGACAGTGGTCAACACCACCTCTATTTAACAACAATCTTCATAAATAAGATGTACCCAAGACCGAATCTGACTGAAAACTTGCCGCAGATGTAATGTACTGTGGAAAGGAAATGCAGACATTTTCTCTTCTGTTTTCTTCTTCTTTTCTTTTTCCCAAAAGATACTGAACCAAGATGAGGATGATGATGATGATGATCAAGTTATGAAGAACTTTCTGTCTGGTCTGATACTATACTACATGTCTGGGCTGTGCTCTGTAAATGATACGCTTCCCCTCATTACAGCTCTGAGTCAAACAAATATGACTGAATATGGAAACATGCAATGCTACTTTAGAGGAAATTGAACAACACTCCTGAGACACATTTCTGAAATGAACGCCACCTGACACTGACAGCTTCTAACCAATGCTTTGCCCCACACATGGTAAGCCCATACAGCCATTAGACTACGCCAGTTGTAACCTTTACAGCACACTCAACAACTAGATCAAGTGGATGGGTTAGATTCAGCCACGGGCCCAAAAGAAAAATTTAAACCCCAACCATGACCTAAGCATTTTGATGAGACCCGAGCCTCCAAACCCCAACTGCTCCCAAAACTGAATAACCCCATTCACACACACACACACACGCACACACACACACACACACACACACACACACACACACAGCCTGTGACCCACAAACCACTTGGATCACAGACAAACTGAGGCCATAAGACAGAAGGTAAAGAAAAGGGGACAGGGAGAAAGATTGGCAAAGTGAGAAGAGAACACAACCTGCTGTCCGTGGGAAATGACCCATCCTTTCCTGTCCATGACGGTCAGCACCTCTCCAGGGCAGTGAACATCCTGGATGGGTTCATCCTCTGACACATTGTTGAGCACTGATGACACAACAACACAGAAAGTCAACAGCTGATTCAACTGTCTAGAGTTCCTATCCTCCCCTAAAATTGTTAACAGCACTGCCTGTAACTCATGAAAATAATCGACCCTATACCTTTCCTGTCCTGTCAGTCAGGATACACCACTATCACCTGGCATACCTAGGTAACAGTACCTTGGTACCCTGTCAGTCATGACGGTGCTTATCAATCAACGTCAACTGGCACAAATCATACTGATAATACACTTCCTCGCTATTAAGTCAGTGTTATGAACTGGCACAACCTATCCTTCACAGCTCCCAATTCTGACATATCACAGACACTGCAAGCAGGCGAAACTGATAAGTCAATACATTGTAGTATAGGTTGCCAGGCAGAACACTATATATCTGTGCACAAACTGGTAAAGTGGTAACTGTAATCCAGTATAAATCATCATATTGCTCAGTGGAAACAAGGGTCATCAAATTTACATAACCTGTTTGTACACCTACAAACTATATGAAAGTGCCACACATTTTGCCATAAAGATCACATATTACAATCAACAAGTCGAGACTTAAAAACTATCTTTAAAAATGTTTTCATATTTACAGTTAAAAACTAAATTGTGGGAAAATATCATATGGAATGGATGCAAAATTAAAACAAGTTACAAACACATTTTCATTACATTCACATTTCATATTCTTTTAAAGCTTTATATCAAAGTTTGCTGATGATGCACATTTGGAATCAGTCATCCCTAAGAAACACCTCGTCAGCCAAGAAAAGGAAAATGAGCCCTAGGTGCAAAGCTTCTTCTGGATCTAGGTCAGTGGCACTACGACGGTGGCAGTACACATGACCTATCACCCAAGGACACTAACCAGAATAACAGGCCATGTGGAAATTGCCGTTCAGTGCTCTCTAAAATAAATCACATTAAAAAGGGGGTGGGGATTGAGGGGTAAGTATTCGTATCATTTTTCAGATGTCCCATCACACTGTCCAAATGACTGTGAAGGTAAGCAGTCTAAAAAAACAACAAAGAAAATCATCAACTCCATCGAACTCAAAAAGATCTGGACTGTTTTGATACCAGACCACAAAACTGTCAATCCATGACTGAATCGATAATCAGCAAATTATTCATACATGAACACTAACAGTCACTCAATTAAAACAGTCTGGCCTCTGCCCTTTTGCACTACATGATTGTGTCAACCTCGGGTGATGTCGATGGAGGAAGGACTAGCGCACAGCCCAAACACACTCACAGCTTGCTTACAATCTCATTCATATATCATGCATTCGTCACATCAAACCACTAGTAAAGTCTATAACTTTACTACACATGATCATAGAACGAAACATCAATGCATATGGAATCAAACAAAATAAAACATTCTCTCTTTCCTGAACTTCACAAAATCATTTATCTAAAACATCATTAACTAACCCGGGTATAAATAGATTTCTACTTTACCTGGCCAGGTGATCTTAACTATTCACGAATCACTGTCCTTTTCTTTTCCTTTTTTTTTCTTTTCACTGTCACTTTCACAACACGACACAACTGCTGGCACTGGTATTGGTCTGCTGGCACTGGCGTTGGTCTGTGGTTCTGCTTGACGAAGTGACGCTGCCAGGTATGAGGTCGAACCCCGGTTAAGATAGAACAGTGACTATCAACATCGATCTGTTCTCCTTTCTTCCTTCCTGCATTAACGCATTGCACTCTCTCTCTCTCTCTTCTAGTCTGCCCTATCAAATGGACATGGTTGCTTTTCTTTTCTTTTTCTTTTCTTTCTTTTCCTCTTCATTGGTTAGCAACTCTCTCTCTCCACATCTCTCTTTTAGTCCTTCCCCTGCAGACTATCTCCTGCTAATCTCTCAACTTGGTTCTCTTCTCTCCTCCCTCATCTCTCTGCTTCTCTCTCAAGCAGACCTAGAGCCTCTTCCTCTCTCTGTCTCTCTGTTCGTTCTCCCCCTCGTTCTCCCGTTCTCTCACTCTCACATCCTTCTTATCCCGTTCCGATCTGTCAAAAAGGGCGAGTACCATTGGTCAGTATTTTTACCCCTGATACCCGAAGTTATCTCCCTCTAATTCCATTGGATATTCAAATCATGACAGTCACGCCTACACGCCTTACTCTCTGTGGTGGTCAATTGGTCATTTAATTGATTAGCTAGATTTCACCCCCACCACGCACTACCTTCCCCCCTTTCCTACTTAACTGGCGCCGTGTGGCTTAACTCGTGGGCACTGGTCACTCTAAATTGGCTAGATGAGTCTGGGTAGGCGCTGAGACGTCTGACCAGACCTATCGAGACCTGTCGGTCCAGCCACTCAGACTGTCTGCTGTCTCCTCGCTGTGCTAAAGTGGCTGGATGCGACGCTTGAAGGCGTCGGGATGTCTGAGTCGGGCTTAAGCCGATTCGAACCGGCTGGCAACTAACCACGACTTTGCTTGTGTTTATTTTTGACCGTGACAGATTGTTCAACACCATTAGAGTAAGCTCGGTTCGAAAGCTTCCCAAATAATCTGCAAAGACTCGCTCATCTGAAACTGAAAGCGAAAGCATCCTACATGACCAGGAAGTAATTTTTTTTCAGCTTAATCCATACTGTAAAAATTCTTACTGGAGATAGAATCACTCCAGAGTTTTGCAGAAAAGGGTACAAGTGTATTATCATTTCCCCTCTTTCTAATTACAAAGTTATGGTAATGAATACTAATTTCTAAATAAGACACCTGCAATTAGTAAAAATTACTAACAACTGCTAACTTGTGAAAACTATGTAACTTGAATTGGAAACTAAAAGTCAAGAACATTGTCAAAATCTGTCACCACACCACTGTCATACAACACTTGAAGTTTACTTCCACTAGTTCTAGCATAAAATTGAAGGACTAGGAGCAGTAGTTGGGAAGCAAAGACCATGAGATCTTGGAGGTGGTGGTGGTCAACAAGAAAGTGCGGTCAGGAGTAGGTGTTCTAAGAAAAAACATAGAGTGAAATTCTTCTTTACACCACAGTTAAGACGAAAACGACAACGCTCCCTAGACCTTTCAGATGAATGAAACTTACGACAGAAGAAGATGGGGAGAAGCATGCCATGACTACGCAGGTAAAAGTGCACAATATCTGTAGCGTCTTTCAGGATGAATTAGGTGAGCGCCAGGAAAATCTGTGTGCATCAGCGTTGCCTGAAGGGGGCGATGAGGGGAGAAAGGGGACAGGGAATGGACACGATGTGTCAACTACCTTTGAATGACTGAAAGCTATAAGTAAATAAGAACAGCAGTGATGAAGACAGAGGGAGGGGGCACTGGGGGATGAGTAACAACTGGGCAAGGAGTAGGTGGAGAGGGAAAGTAACAACTCAGAATGGAGAGAGAGAAGGAAATAACAGTGCTTTAGAAAAAAAAAAAATCACCTTTGAGAACTTTGAGGACGGCAGCAGTCAGTGACCCTGAACTCTGATGACGAGAGGTACATCGTGCCCCCAGCCAGCGCAGCAGGGATGGGCAGGCTGCCCACGACTGCAGGATCACATTCAGGTAACAGGAGTTGCCCAAGTTCAGCAGACCCGGGAACCCTGCACATTGCATCAGATCTGATGTATTCATGAAAATGAAAGAAAAATACTGTATCTGAAAATCTTAAGACTTCTTTAAGAACAAACCTGTACATCATACAAAATCTACAGTAATTATGGTAATTACTATGTCTGACAACAACTCCCTGTTCTTCAGCAATGATGGTATCTGCTTACGGTTATAATCTTCTGAGAATATATTCAGCGTGCTTGGGTTTACTGCATGGCCGATCAAGCTTTTACTTATAGTGCAGTATTTGAGGCTGTATTAGAGACTTCCTTTCCTAGGAATGGTGATGAAGAAGTGACTGAGTCGATGGCATATGCCACTCAAAAATATGCCATAACTAATGTTGAAAAAAAAAATCCTGGTGGGATAATCAGTGCAAAAGGGACCCGGGGCCCCCGCCGCGTGTCGGATGGGGAAGTGGAGAGGTTGGGAAGAAGGGGAATGAAAGAGGGGGGTTCCAGCAAAGGGGCGTGGTCTTGGTTCCCCTTCTGCATAAAAGTTGAGTGTTTAAAACTTCTAAGCGCTTATTTCTTTTACGGGTGTGTGTGATAATACAAATTTTTTTTTTTTAAAACTTTTTTTTTTGTCCCTTTTTTTTAGGATTCAAGCTGTGTGCTAAGACAGATGTTTTTGATCGCACAAAAAAAAAAAAAAATAAATCAAAATGTCTAACTAATTCTTGACTATAAAATTAAAAACAAAAAAAACCCGGATAAAAATTTTCTTTCAATTTCCATCAAAAATCTTTTTTTTTATTTTAAAAA
Organism: Conus ventricosus; assembly: GCA_018398815.1. Classification (NCBI taxonomy): domain Eukaryota; kingdom Metazoa; phylum Mollusca; class Gastropoda; order Neogastropoda; family Conidae; genus Conus; species Conus ventricosus. Next base: position 21,239,062 of record CM031621.1, read on the forward strand.
TCTTTTAGTTTTTGAGCAGAACGTTTGTTGAAATTATCCCCCCAAATCATTTGATTTCCCGAAACGGGGAAAGCTTTATTTGTAATATTCTCTGGCATAAAGGGGGTTTTAAGTATGGGGCCCATAACTAATAAATAAGGAGTTCGGGATGAAAAAGAAGTTTACTGAAAATGAACATTTAACAAAAAATGGGGGGGTGGATGGGGGGGAAAGGGCGGTGTAAATTATATGTTTTTATTTTAAAAGTATACAAGTTTAAAAGCATAAACCCCATGGTACTAGACTATTAAAAAGAACTCAAAAGGTAAGGATTGGCAGTTCCCTTCTTCAGGGGGATACCAAAAGGCAGTAGGGGACAATATTATTCACTGTGTTATAAATGATCTCCCTGTAGATTTAAAGAGTACCTGTAAAATTTTTGCAGTGACACAAACTTTTAAAACTCCCGAAAGGGTAAACGGAATTACAAAAGGATATATTGAAACTTAGTACAATGGCCCGATACTTGGAACCTTTTATGCAGAAAAGTAAAGTACTTCTACTGAAAATCAAAAACCCCAAAAAATGAAAGGGGGAAAAGGAAGTAAAATAGTTTATTGAGGAAGAAAAGACCTATGTTAAATTTCGAAAAAAATTTCTATCCCCTTTACTGACAACATATTGCAAATAGTATTATAACAAGGCCAACAGAATGACGGGAATAATAAAAAAGAACATTTACATTTCTAGAAAGAAAGATAAATAAGTTGCTTATACCCAGCCACCGCAGAGGGCCATATCAGGGCTGTCCCCACTTAAAATAAACCCCCAAGATTAAAAAAAAAAAAAAAAAAAAAAAAAAAAAAAAAAAAAAAAAAAAAAAAACTTTCACAATCTTTTTAAAATGCATCGCTACAAAGCACCAAAAAATTTGTTAAAAATCTTTCTGCCGTAAAATCTTAAATTAGATAAAAAAAAGTTAATCCCCTCTAAAAAATCGGGGATACGTCAGCGGGACACCTGAACAGGATCTTCATGGACCCCGCCAAAAAAAATGTTTTGTCTCACATCGTGCAAGTCCCAACACTCAAAAAGTACAGTTTCTTGTGGTGGCCATGACATGGAATCACCCGGAGCTTCTTCACTTTTAAAAAAGGGTAAGCATGGGTAAAATCAAGGGCCCTGTCAGCCGGCACAAAAAACCGTTTCCTCTTTCGACCCCCCATGTGGAGGGGAGAAGTCCTTAAAGGGTTTGGACGGATTAAAGAGTTTGTTACTCGCGTGTTTCCCAACCCCTGCCGAGGCTCTCACATAATCATTAATTTTGGTTTCACGTTGACCGGGGGTTTAATTTTGGGAAGTTTCTCTCTTGGGCTTTTTTGGGCTAAACTCAACCATTTCGTTCCCGCCGATCCCAACGGGCCGGAACCCAAAAAGAAAATGTTGTAACCGTCCCCTTCAACTTGAAAAAAAGTTCAAAAAAAAGTAAAAGTTCTGATGCGAAGGTTGGGGCCAGCTATCCTCCAAAGCGACAGCAATCCGACAAAACCCAGAAAGTCCCTCCCGAAGAATGGGAGTTTATTTCAAACCCGTACAAAAGCAGTAAGTTCACAGAATAGACAAAGCTTGAATTATATGTTAACAATTCGAAAAGGAGCCCCAGGGCGAACTGCACGGCCCTCCATCCTCAGACTTGGAACCGCGTGAAAATTTGAAGGAGGGTTTTGGGAACAGAGCCGGCGTACAAAGCCTTGACGCCAAGAGCGGTGATCCTTACGGAAAGCCGGATCAAAAGAATTTGGTGTAAAAAAGGTCCATGGAGTTACCCGGAAATTGGAAAAATCAGAAATACCCCCAGGTTTATCCCCTGCATTCCGCACGTGGGCTGCTCGAAGCCCAAACGGGGGGAATACTTTCGGGTTTTTTTTTCAAATTTATTTTGGAACGGAGGGCAAAAACACATCATGGGCGGATTCTGCGGTTCTGAAAAACATCGGATTAATAAATTCAAAGACATTTCACCCTGCGAGGGGACAGGAAGGTTCACCTGCCTGCGTACAGGCTGTACACAGGGGGGGCGGAACGCTCCAAGAAGAGACGAACCCTTGATGGTGGATGGGGTCCAAGATTTTGGGGTAAGATGATCTTGCGGACCCGACACAGCAAAACCGTTCCTTTAGAACGACCGGGCTCGTAAGGTGCAACAAATTTTCTTTCAGCGCCCCGTCGGTGTGTCACGACCCGCAAATTTTCAGGCCTTTGGAAACAGTTTTGAGGTTTTAATAGGCTGAAAAGTTAATTTTTTGGTAAAAAATGACCCCCAAAAATTTTGGCCCTTTAACACTGGAATGGGAATTTCCCTCTTAATTTTCCGGTCGGAAAAAACGACGGAGATTAGGGAAAAGTGAATCACGGGGTTTTTGTAGCAAAAAAGGGTGAAACCGTTTTCATCCGCCCACCGATGGATTTTATCACGCAAACGGAGCCTGCGCTGGACACTCGGGTACAGGCTTCCAGTTGCGTAGACGCAAAACATCACAAACAAGAGCATCGAACCCTGCTGAATGATTTCAAAATTTTGTTGATCTTAATACTAAAGAGGGCAGGAGATAGTTGTCCCCTGGAACACCCAACTCCTGCTCGGGACACAGAAGAGGGTCCCAAACCCCGGACCGAAACTGTCGTTCTGCCAAAAATTTTTGAAAAAAAAGCGGAAGATGCCCTCAAAACCCAGTCGTGGAGATCAGAAGTACCCCCATTTCCAGTGGTAGAGCCCTTCCCCAAGTCAAAAAAAAATTGGGGGGGCCACGCATGTTTCTTTTTTAAAAAAGCGTTCCCAAGGTAGTTCCCAAACAATCAAATGGTCAACTGTACTACGAGTTTGGGGAAACCACATGTTCTTTCGCCAAAAGCCATGGGTTTCGGTTTCCACATGAGCCTAGCTTGACCATTTTTTCCATCAATTTTACAGACACAGCTGGCAAAGTATGGGGGGTATTAGAGGGATTAGAAAGATCTTTTCCGGGTTTTGGGGAGGGGAAAATGAGGGCTGCCCGCCAAGAGGTGGAAAGAAACCTGTATCCACACGGGTTGTATACCTTAACGGATGTTAGCCCTTCTTGGGAGAGTTTTAAAATTGATAATGAATGTCATCTATACCGGGAGAGGCGCTGCAAGAGAGAAAGGGCGATTTCAGCTCGTTTAAAGGGAAAGGGGAAGATTGTATTTTTCCATGTTGTGGATAAAAATTGCGGGGATTTTTCTTTTAGGGCTTGTTTTTGACAAAAGTGCCCGTTTTTAAAGGGGAGGAATTCTTTCAAGGTTTGAAGAAAGCATTAGCAACGCTTTTTCCCTTGTTTTTAAAGAATCCAAAAACTTGGATGGTTCACAGTGGGACGGTGTTTTTCCCCTTTATTTTTTTAAGATGTTCCACCTTTTTTCTTAAAGTTTGTGATGCCCGCCCGGGGCAAAGTTCTCCGGACCGCGTTTTCTGATTTTAAAGTGTGTCTTGATTTACACGGGGTTTTCTGATGGGGTCGAGCGTTGGGCCCCAAGGGGTTTGTATCCCCCCCTGACCCGTTTTTTAATTTGGAAATTTGTTTGGCATTTGAATCAAACCAGGTGTTTTTGGGATTTGAAGTTTGTCGGAAAAACTGGGTACAGGGTTTGCCATTTAACATAGAAATTTGTCAGTGATTCAGTGGGTCAGGACTCTGAGAAAATCAGTGTCCTGGGAATCCTTGGAAAAAAATGGTGCAAATAGATCCCAGTTTGCTTTCTTATAATTTTTAAAAGCTGAAGACAAAAGGTTCAGTTTTTCAGGTTGTAAAGGAAGGGAAATGGCACTTCCCTCAGATCGTCATGGACAGACCCCCATAGTCCAGGCCACGAGGGGGCACAAACCACAAATCTAAACCGAAAGTGAACCTGTGGAAAAAATGGGGTAAGTTGCAGATCCGTCGTTCAGACAACACAAATCCCAAATCCGAAAGGACTCCTCAATCACAACCTCTGGGTGCGAACCGGGAAATACCCCAAAAAGGGGGTTGTGACCGTTAAAAGTACCCAACGCAAAAAAGGCGAGGGAGTTCCTCTATCAGACTGACAAGGGCCTGACGACAAACCCGGGACAAAGGTGAAGATAAATAGAACAGATTTCACGTCTTGTGGAAGGACTCTCGCAGCTAAGCCTGAAGGGGGGTAGACAGAGTGACAGGGCTTACAACAAAGTTTTGTGTAGGAGAAGGGCAACACCGCCCGACAGTCCCCCAAAGTGGGTGGTTTTGCAGGTTTCGAAAGAATATTAAAACCAAAAGAGTAAAGGGGCTTTGGGTTTTAATTTAGTTTCTTGAAGAGCCACGACAGAAGGTTTAAAAGACTGACACAGAAGCTGCACCCTCGAAGTGGAATTTGACCACGGATATTCCAAGGAAAAATTTTTAATATCCATGGTGGAGGGCGAAAAGGAGAGAGACAGGGCATCCCTTTCCCCAAAATCTGCTGCTAAAGCGTAAATTTGTTTCTTAATTTTACTGGACTACTGCGACCTGCTGGGAACTTGCCAACAGGTGAATAGGGTCTGGGGTTTTGGGGGACGGGGGAGGTTTCTTCCCTTTCTCCACCACTCCACACTGGGTTGAACTCCTTGCCCCATGGGGACTGGACAGAGGAGTTTTTGAGGTCGGGGTGTGGTTTTTTTTAATTTTGCCCGCAGCAGATTTGGTTTGAGTGGGCATCTGAGGGGTGGCGGATTTTTTGGCCCCCCACCGGGCACTCCTTTGGGATGAGAGGTGGGGACCTGCTTTCCCCAGAGCGACAGTTTTTTCCTTGCAAAGTTTTTCGAAAACAAAGTTACAGTCTAACAACTGACCCAGTTAACTGTGGGAAATTTTTTTACGGCCGAGATACGAAGAAGCTGCGGCGACTGCTCCCCCAACCGCTTTCGGGGTTCAAAAAAAGGGGATCTTTTTTCGTCTTAATCCTTTGTATTGCAATTCCTGAATCCCCCAGAGGGCAAATTTCCCTGAAGAGGGGGATGGGCGCCACCGCAGTTTTCACAATGTCCGGATCTTTACACGGGCCCTCATGGGTTGCCTTGCAGCAAAACCACACCCTCCTCCCAGAACAAAGGTCTCTGACATGGGCCAAACTTCGGCATCGGAAGCCCCAATGGGGACGGCGTACAAAAAACCCCACAATCAGGTAGCCGACTTTGATGCCGGAGGCAGCCAGGGTTGCAGAATGCAGAAAAGGGTTTGGTTCCACTCTTTCTGCACCCTTTTTATGTCACCCTGCACCCCCGTCACACCCGGGATGCCCTCCGTTTTTTCTCTGCCTCAAAAACCTATAAAATTCCCCAGCGAATCCTCCTTTTGATGATTTAATTTTTGTGGGGGGTTACCCTGGGTCTCCCGGGCCACAATTTTTTGTTGCCTTCACAGCGTTCAGATTGTTTTTTTGATTACCTTGAATAAGAAGGGAAACCCTTCCTCAACCCTTGATGGACCCAGGGGACCTGCTATACCCTTTAAAGCCCTTTTGGATAGCAAAAGGGCTCAAAGCTGAAAGGGTCTTCTTGCTCCGTTCCTTCCATAACGAGCCGGAAGCCCAAAAAACCTGTTTTTGTCTACCTCCAAACCAATCGCTGTCAAATCGAAATCCCCGAAATGGGGGGCTGCCCTTTCCCCTTTTTTGGGGGGGTGTGTTTAGAAAAAAACCATATTTATGGAAATTTTTGTTTCATCCCTCCCCTTTCCCACCCACCTTGGAGTCCAACTAAGGGGGGGGCCAAAAAACCAATGTCTTGACCCCTTCCACTTCGGGAGAGCATACGACAAGCAAAAAAACCCCCTATCCCCCCTGAACAGCCAAATCCCCGGGAACAAGAGCTGAGCATGCAGGGGTTTACTTTGGGCCCGCTGGGGGAACTGCCCGTCTTGACCCCAACCCCCAAAAGGGGGCCCATTGTAAACCCGGGCCAAAGTGTACCCCCGTCTAGGAGAGGTCCGAGCCAAATGATGTGTTGAGAGCGCTGGCCCCTCAATCACCAGGATCTTTTTTCCCCCCCCCGCACAGGTCGCACCGCACGGCAAACGCGGCGGATCTTTAAGGGACCACAGAGAAAAGGGGTTGGGGAAAAAAGACTTAAGGGGGGGCGAGATAGAAAAAAGCCAAATAAGGGGGGCAAAAAAAAAAAAGGAGAAAGGCGGGGTTCTCTTAGTCAGGGCCTCACCCTTTTCCTATCTACATGGGAAGCCCACCAGGGGGATCAACTCTTACCCGTTACGCTTAGGCCCAAAAACAATTCACCTCTCAGGCCTAAAACGTGGAAAAAACAGCCTTCCCAAGTTTTTTGCCCCCGCCACAAAGCCAAGGGGTCACTGGACCACGCAACCCTCCCACCCGACAAGGGCGAACCCCCCGGAGGGCATTTTAGAAAGGGCACTTTTTTTTAAATAAAACCCTAGTTAACCGTTCTTGAAAATGGCAATACTGCTGTACCAAAGCTAAGAGACAAACGGAAAACTAAGAACAGTTCAAAGAAGAGCAACAAAGATGACCCTAATTAAAGGATTAATTACTCATACCAGGAAAGATTAAAAATTTACAAATTCCAACACTAAAGCAGAAGAATAAAGGGGACATGTTTTAAACATAAAATATTAATGGGATTGATGATTTGTAAAGCATGCTTTTTTGTACTCCACGACAAATACTACAAGGAACCGTGAAATAAGATATCTAAACAATATTCCAGAACAATTTGAGAAAAAATTTCATAAAATTTTACTAACAAGTAACCAACATTTGGAATGAAAAAACAACAACATCAAAATTGCACCCAGTATTTTAAAATTTTGAACTTCATAGATAAACATGAATTAATAACTAAAATAAAATATGAATTTGATGGATAAATTAGACTGAGCTAGTCTATGGATCAACAGACATGTAAGAAAATACAGAAGGAGCGTAAAAAGCCTAAACAGGCTAAGCTGTTTTGATACAATGCCCTAAATCCTGATCCTGATCCTGACAACCACAATAATACCATAGTAAACTGTGTAACTTTACAAGCTCTCATCAAATAATTTTATGAAATTAACTTAAGTGGCACTTTGGTTTTAAAAGATTAACTTGATTAAGATCTTTTGTACGTCATAACCAACAAACTTGTTTTAAAACTGGATTATGTGACTAATGGGAAGAACATGCAGGTTCTAGTTTCAGGTCCCTAATTTGTGTTGACTTTATTTGAACACACTCTCTCGAACAGAAGCTATTCTGTCTGTGAGAGGCCTAATGGCCGTCGGGAAAAAAGGTCAAAACCATAAAATAAAAAAAATAAATAAATAAAAAAAAAGAGCTTTTACACCAGGTCATTGCCAAAAATTTTTTAACATGCGTGCTGGTGACCTACTCATTTTTGAGTGCACCAGCTTTTAAGGAGAAGAAATTGCTTCCAGTGCTTTCGCACTATTTATGTTATTTTATTTTACTTTTTAACATGCGCGCTGGTGACCTACTCGTTTTTGAGTGAACCAGTTTTTAGGAAGAAGAGTAGAACCAATTCCAGACACATTTTGTAACACACACACACGATTTGGCCAGGGTATTTCATATTTACAAGTGGATCAAAAGAAACGCTAACTGAACCCAAGACGTGTCGAAGTGATCCCCTGACAATTAATCATTTACCGTACAAGTTTCTGGATCTACTTAGTTAAACTGTCCGAGATTGAAGACTAGCTAATAAATAAATAAGGATAGACAGAAAATACTGATTGGAACTATTTACAAAAGTCCAAACTCAACAATTGAAAATGAAGAAAAAAATGTTTGAGTTGCTGAAACAAATTAGATTAGAAAGATTCAAATATGTTTGTATTACTGGAGATTTTAATTTCCCAGATATTGACTGGCATGGTACTGGCTCTGGAGAAAGAGGTCAAAAGTTCATAAACTACCTACAGGATGCATTTCTGAACCAAATGGTGAAACAACCAACAAGACACAGGGAGGGACAAAAATCAAATATACTAGATTTAGTACTTGTTAATGATGAAAATATGATATCAGACATTAAGCACTTAGCTCCTACAGGCAAAAGTGATCATGAGGTTTTAATGTTCTCCTTGTACCTAGGAGAGGAGCAAGGGAAAGAAGAATCAAAGCAGTCATATAATTTTAAGAGAGGAAATTTTATGCAAATGAAAGAAGAGTTGAAGAAGATCGACTGGAATAAACTCAATGATCTTAGTGTAGAACAATGCTGGGTGGAAATTAAAAGTATTTTAAATTCTTTAATAGAAAACAACGTTCCAAAACAAATTATTAAGAAAAATAAAAAACAGAAACCAAAGTGGATGAATGTAAAGACAATGAAATTTGTAAAAAAGAAACATAATATGTATCAGAGATTCTTAGTCACAAAGCAGGGGAAAGATTATCAAAATTATATTAAAGCACGTAATACTTGTAATAAAAAAAGCCTTCTGGAGATATGTACAATCGAAAACAAAGATGAATACTGGAGTGAGCCCTTTAGTGACTAAGGACGGTGACACAGTGGAGACAGATAGAGGTAAGGCAGATATTTTGAATACATTTTTTTCTAGTGTATTCACAAGGGAAGATATTAAAAATATGCCTGTTCTAAGTCCAGCTTCAAGGTCAAAAGGCATAGTGTTAGAAAATGTAGACATTTCAGTGGATGCAATAAAAAAGAAACTTCAATCTTTAAACCCTAATAAGGTATGTGGTCCGGATGCCATCCCATCGAGAGTACTAAAAGAGCTAAACGAGGAGATGGCCTTCCCACTTTACATACTCTTTTCTAAATCTGTTAAAGAAATGATAGTACCTTCAGATTGGAAAACAGCTACAGTCATCCCAGTATTCAAAAAAGGTACAAGAACAGATCCAGGAAATTATAGACCAGTGAGTTTAACATGCATTATATGCAAAATTTTAGAATAATTTATTAGAGAGGCTATTATTGAACATATGACAGAAAATAAATTATATGCTGAGTGTCAACATGGATTTCGTGCAAAAAGGTCTTGTGTGACTCAACTTTTAGAAGTGATGGAAGACTTCACAAAGGAGATAGACAAAGGAGAGAATATAGATGTTTTGTATTTAGACTTTGAAAAGCATTCGATTCAGTACCACATGAAAGACTTTTAAAAGAATTAGAGTCTTATGGAATAATAGGAAATATACTTGGTTGGGTTAGAGACTTTTTATCAAAAAGAACTCAGAAGGTAAGGATTGGTAGTTCCTTCTCTCGCTGATGTTATTAGTGGGGTACCACAAGGCAGTATTTTGGGACCAATATTATTTACGGTGTTTATAAATGATCTCCCTGTAGAATTAAAGAGTACATGTAAAGTCTTTGCAGATGACACAAAACTGTATAACTCTCCAAAATTGCATAAGGAATTACAAAAGGATATTGAAACATTAGTACAGTGGTCTGATACTTGGAACCTATATTTTAATGCAGAAAAATGGAAAGTACTTCATATTGGTAAAACAAACCCACAAAAGGAGTATTTAATGAAAATTGGGGGCAAGGAAATAAAAGTATCTAAATGTGAAGAAGAGAAAGACCTAGGTGTGACTTTTGACAAAAATTTACTATTTGACAATCATATTGTATAGTATTAATAAGGCTAACAGAATGATTGGAATAATAAAAAGAACCTTTACATTTATGGAAAAGGACACTTTTTTGCAATTATATAAGACACTAGTTAGACCTGTTCTTGAATATGGCAACACTGTATGGTATCCAATGCTAAAGAGACAATCAGAAGCTCTAGAACAGGTACAAAGAAGAGCAACCAAGATGATTCATAATATAAAAGATTACTCATATCAGGAAAGATTAAAATATCTGCAACTTCCAACACATAAGGCAAGAAGAATAAGAGGAGACTTGATTCAAGCATACAAAATATTTAATGGAATTGATGATGTTGATAAAGCATGCTTTTTTTGTACTCCGCAGAAGAATGTTACAAGGAACAGTGAAGACAATATATTTAGGCTAAACAATATTCTAGAACGAATTTAAGAAAATTTACTTTTACTAACAGAGTAACCAACTTTTGGAATAAACTAACGTGCACCAAGTATTAATGTTTTTAAGAACCTCATAGATAAACATGAATTATTAACAAAAATTTGATATGAATTTGATGGATAATATTAATAGGTCTGAGCTAGCCTATGACTGGACCAACGGTTACGAAAAAAAAAGGATATATATATATATATATAAATATATATATATATATATATATATATATACAGAAGGGGCGTAAAAAGCCTAACTAGGCTAAGTTGTATTTGATACAACGCCCCTGATCCTGATCCTGATCCTAGTGTACGTACTGACCTTTCCTTTTCTTGGATTTTGAGGGCCCCCAGAAGACGTACACAGCGGCAAGAAAAACCGCTGTCGCTCCACCAAAAAATGTCCCGTGATTGTTATGCATATTTTCAAGGTGTGTTAGCTCAAACTGGTGGATCTCAGATTCGTAGAAATACGATTGCCTAGATGTTTAACGCTCACTTTGTTATCACAGCGGCCATTGTCATCCGACATGAGTAATGAATGAAATCTGTCTTAACATAGAAAACACGCCAAATTGCACAATAAACCTACTTCACAAATTTATTCATACCATACACCACCGTTTAGACACAAACGGTATTGATTTTTCCATAATCAAAGCATCAGGGCATGCGCGTTTTGTTTTGTTATATACTGATTAGGCGTACATGGCGATATTTTAGTCGTATTGTGCTTTTATATGTTAACTGTTTTTCGTGTCAATCATCTTCCGGTTTCGTTTTTAGAAAACAACAACACATAGGTCTTCTGCAAGTGGAGTTGAGAATTAAGATCAGTTAATGCCACCATTTTATAGTTCAATCCACCATTTCATGACTTTATACTGAACAGAAGCTGTCTTTCATCTTGTCAAGGCTCTCGTAGTTTAAGCGCGAGCGCATTTTATGCCCATAAACCTGCAGCAACAGAACGTCGAGACTGAGGAGGTGGTGTTTGTTTTCCATCGGACGATCTGACGCCAACTTTGCGTTTATTTCGGCTCGATATCGGATAAGAGGATTCATTATTGCTTTTGACAAAACTGCAATCATTTCTTTCCAATCTTCCTTTGAGATAATCATGGAAAACGAAGAAAGCTGCGAAATACCAGACTTGAAGGTAAGGATTGCAACTTGAAAGCTTCAAATGAGTTTCAGTTTGACAGACCTCTTCAAAGATGCTTTTTTGCCGTTGACAGTTTTGAATTTTAAAGGCTGCCGGCTTTATGTCAAATCTTTTCTATATGAAAAAAAAAAAATATTGGCTTGAGAGCTCTTCATATTCTGTCAGTCTTATATCATGACATTTGCATTAAAGATTTCTAAGATTTCTTTTCGTTTTCTTCTTTTGAAGTGGTGGTAATTCAGTTTTTGTTGTTGAAAACAAAAGCTTTCACTGTCAGATCAGAACTATGAAATAATTTGAAAGAAAAGACGTGATGACGAAAGACAATATCTAGTTTGCGAATGAGAAAGAGGGTCGATGGGGTGGAAGCTCCTGTGCTATTCTCATGTCCTCGTAACCCAAACAAGTAGCCAGGGCTTTAAATGTTAGGCCATTTCTCCTCAAACTTCACAATTTTGTAGACTATTTTGAAGGTTTCTAGGTGTTCATTTGGAATGTTCTCTGAGTCTGGGAAATTGTTTCAGGTGATGAAGGAGTTCTTTTTTTTTTTTTTTTTTTTTTTTGCTGTCCCAACCTCTGTGCCACCTCAGAGGCAGTGCACCCACGCCGCTCATTCCGACACCCCCGTCCACAGCCACAGCCCGGTCGGCCCCGCCACAGCCCCGGCACCAGCAATCCACAGGGAGCAGTCAGTGTCAAGTCGTTAAGAGGCAACCCACCGGAGGAGACACTGCACTGCTGCCGAGTCACTTCGGTGGTGTTCAGTGGCGCCTGTTCTGATCTAACATACGCAGGACACCACCTACTAAGCCCCCTACTGACGACAATAATTGCTTAGTCGCGGAGCCAACGTGAGTGAGCTCTCCCGGAGGCGCCACCACGTCCGTCCAACGACAGCCCCCATGGACTCGCCAATACCGTGACCCCAACAGAACCAAACCAAAGCCACAGACGTGGAGAGGACGTCGAAACTGAGGTCACCATGAGAGCAGGGCATGAAGGGCCACAGAATTTGAGACATTTTTTTTAATGCTGATCAATGAGAATGAGGATGATTAAGATGATGCTACGGATTTCCATTTCGGTCTGAGACTACATGACAGGGCTGTGCTCTACGCTTCCTTTCATAATATATCCCGGTGTCAACCAGGCCTGGGAGATACAGGCACCTGCAGTGTTGGTCAGGAAGTTTGAGCAACACTCTCAGAAACGCATCCATTAAGTGGATGAAACTCGACTGTGTGGTCCTAGTCTTCCCAACTGAGTCCGCAGCAAACTCAACTCTGGGTAGGAGCCAGTCGGGGCAGAAAAACCCACATGACTTCTGATGGATTCGAACCCACGACCTCCCAGCCGGGAGTCCGCGACGCTAACCACTTCGCCACGGCGGCTGGTCAGATGAAGGAGTTCTTGTATCCTGTGTTTCCACAAACAATTCCAGTTATCAACCAGCCACCGTGGCAAAGTGGTTAGCATTGCGGACTCCTGACTGGGAGTCGTGGGTTCGAATCCCATCTGAGTCATGTGGGTTTTTCTGCCCCGACCGCTCCTACCCAGAGTTGAGTTTGCTGCGGACTCAGTTGGGAAGACTGGGACCACACAGTCGAGTTTCATCCACTTAATGGATGCGTTTCTGAGAGTGTTGCTCAAATTTCCTGACCAACACTGCAGGTGCCTGTATCTCTCAGGCCTGGTTGATGGCGGGATATATTATGAAAGGAAGCATAGAGTACAGCCCTGTCATGTAGTCTCAGACCGAAATGGAAATCCGTAGCATCATCTTAATCATCCTCATTCTCATCGATCAGCATAAAAAATAGAAAGTCTCAAATTCTGTGGCCCTTCATGCCCTGCTCCCATGGTGACCTCAGTTTCGACGTCCTCCCCACGTCTGTGGTCTTGGTTTGGTTCCGTCGGGTCACCAGTATCGGCGAGTCCATGGGGCTGTCGTTTTATGGACGTGGTGGCGCCCTCTGGAGGGAGAGCTCACTCACGCCGGCTCCGCGACTAAGCAATTATTGTCATCAGTAGGGGCTTAGTAGGTGGTGTCCTTCGTATGTTAGATCAGAACAGGCGCTACTGAACACCACCGAAGTGACTGGCTGCAGTGCAGTGTCTCCTCCGGTGGGTTGCCTCTTGATGACTTGACATTGACTGCTCCCTGTGGATTGCCGGTGCCAGGGCTGCGGCGGGGCCGGCCGAGCTGTGGTTGTGGACAGGGTGTCGGAATGAGCGGCGTGAGTGCAATGCCTCTGAGGTGGTGCAGAGGTTCGGACAGAAAAAAAAAAAACCAAAAAAAACCCACCAATTCCAGTTATCATTCTGTAGCTGTATGCCAGCCATCTGTGTTGCTCTGTCCAGTACTGCTGGGAAACTCATGGTTTGGATTGTGTTTTTGTCGAGCTGCTGCTTGGCTTTTATGTTTCTCCTGATTTCTCAGTCTCTGTGACTTCTGAGTCTGGCATTTCACAGTGTGTGGATGATAAAGGTTGTCAATCATCATAAGTTTCAGAATTAGTACAAGGTTCAAAGTCATTGATTGAAGATGGATGGAGTGTCTTAAATTGCCCAGTTTCAACACAAGAAAAATTAGGGTGATCTTAATCCAAGGTTTTCAAACACATTGATGACTTAATGTATCAGATTGTTCTTCAGACTGAGATAAAACCAGAAACAATATAGATAAAGTACTTACTGAATGTGTTAAGCAGTGCTGCCTTGGAACAATGGTTAGTGCTACAGATTCCTGGCTGGAGGTTTCCATCAGAGCCATTTATCTAGACTGTGGGTTTTTTTCTGCCCTTAATAGCTCCAACCCAGAACTGAGTTTGCTCTAAAGGCCCAGTAGTGAAGCTGAGCCACATAGCTGAGTTTCATCCACTTAATAGGTGCGTCCCTGAGAGTGTTGTACACATTTCTTGACCCAAACTGCAGGCATTTGAATCTCTCAGGCCTGGTTGACTCTATGATAGTTAAAGTAAGCATTGAGTACAGTCCTGTCGTGCAGTCCACAGACCAAGATGGATCCTAGAGCATCAACTTTATCATTTTCATCCTCATCATTCAGCATATATATAGAAAAGGAAAAGTCAAATACTGTGGCCCTTTATGCGATGCTCTCATCGATGACCTCAGTTTTAATTTCCTCTCCATGTCTAGATGCTCTTTGTGAGGTTGTGTCAGGGTCACCAGTAATGGTATCAGCATATTCATGTGGATGGTCACTGGAATGGATGGAAGTGTTGGCCCCTCCCGTCCCAGAAGAGGACGCCCACTCCTGCTGGTTCAGCAACTAAGCAGTTATTGTCATCAGCAGGGAGAGTAGTAGGCGTGTCCTGCGTTACATTAGATCAGAAAAAGCACCACTGAACACCACTGAAGTAGCTTGGCAGCAGTGCAGTGCCTGGTTCCAGTGGGCTGCCTCACAGTGACTTGACATTGACTGTTTCCTGTTGATTGCCAGTGCCAGGGCTGCAGTGGGACGTGCAAGGGTGTGGTTGATGATGGGTAGCTGGAATGAGCACCATGGGGATAAGGTGTGAGGTGGCACAGAGGATGGGAAGGCAATTTCTTTTGAAAATGCATATTATGTAGCGTTTGAGGAATTTTGGTTTTTAATTTCACCTCTTTGGAACAAAATGATTTGTCTATTAACATCAAAACAGCACAAAATGTTAGCATATTTAATCATCTTAATAAGCTTTATAAAACTAAAGCTTGACTTCCATTTACTCCCCATTAAATATGGTTCTGAAATGGGGTGTGCTGTTTTGGTAATTTGGCAGGAGAAGGCATTCGCTTACCACAACATCGTTTGCAGCAAGATCTCTGACTGTGCCATCAATAAAATCAGGCACCTGAGTCCTATGAATTGATTCCAATGTCATGCACATCTTTAGGAAACTGACACAGGCTGACTGCAAATTTATTGATAAAAACTTTGGCTAAGGCAGCAACGTTTTCAGTCATTTGAAAATACTGTTGGGGATTGGGTAAGGATCAGTGCTTAATTACATCCTTGTGCCAGAAATTACACTTAATCAGTTAATGCCAAGTTTACCGTGACATCAAAGGTTTTGTTTTGTTGCTTTGGTATGTTTACTTCAGCTAGATTTCTCTTTCTCTCTCTTTTTTTTCTGCACTTAGTGAGCACCACAGGTACTTTTAGAGTGACTTACAGTTTGATACCAAATTCAAATGAAAAGATTCATCCACTGACCATGGTGATGTATGATGTCTTGACGACTTGACATTGACTGCTCCCTATGGATTGCCGGTGCCTGGGCTGCGGCGGACTGTAGCTGTGGACTGTAGCTGTTTGAATGAGTGTGTGGGTGCACTGCCACTGAGGTGGCACAGAAGATAGGACAGCGAAAAATACATATACATAAATTAATGAAAATAAAAATAAAAAAAACATAATAAATAAAACCAGGGCATGCAGTTGTAAAGTGTATCATTAGATCTAGATTTTAAAAAAAAAGTTTAGGGGTTTAATTAGGATGACTTTTTTGTCTTTTTTCAGATATTAAATCGTTTGACGATTTCTTTTTGAAAAATTTCAAAATGGATTTCTTTTTGATTCATCAGGGTTTAAATATTGATTGCAAATTAATACTGGTGATGTGATGTGATGTGATGTGATGTGTCTCTCACTGTCTCAGGTTTCATATGTATGTGTGTGTGTATTTGTGTGTGTGTGTGAGTGTGAGTGTGTGTGTGTGTGTGTGTGTATTTGTGTGAGTGTGTGTGTGTGTGTGTGTGTGTGCGTGTGTGTGTGTGTGTGTGTTTAAATGGCAGGTGAACCTCATAGAACAGGACTTTATTGTGGACTGGAACGAGCAGCTCGGGACTGGTGTGAATGGCCCGGTCAGGTCAGTTTCAAATCGAAAACTTAATTTTCTTTCATGCTCAAATACAATTTCATAAACAGCATGATTAAAAAAAAAAAAAAAAATTCATAAACAGCATGATTAAAACTCTCTAAAAGGGCAGAGCATCAAGTTAAAGAAAAAAAATCAATAACAGCATCTTACAGGCCAAAACAGTTAAAACAAAGGCCTGAAAAAAAGATATCATGGCACTTATGTAGCTCACCTGTGTCAAAAATTGCGTCTCACGACAGGTCTTGGGCCAGTACAGCTAGCACCATCCATGTGGGTGGGAAAGAATACATCAGACAGCTGTCTTTTTACTCAAAACACACAGTTTTTATGTAATCCTCAGAAGTTTGAGTAATTGCCCACCAGGGAAAGGACCAACGCATCGTGACGGACTTTGCGGATGCAAGTTAATATTTTTCTTCACCTCTGGTTCATGTCAGGTGGAGGATGATGGTGGCCACTAAACCTGAAGAAGAAGAAGAAGGAAAGAACTCAGACTCATTGCTGTTCATACTTCATGCAAAATCAAGTTCATTGTTTCTCACACCTCATGTATACACTGGCTCGGTGTATCTCATTCTTCATGTAAATTCCGGGCCAGCGTCTCTCTCATGTTTAATGCATCATCGGACACTATGCCCCATACTTCATTTAAACATTACTTCAGTATCTCTCATACTGGTATTATTACATTTGAGCCCAGGCCCAGTGTTTTTCATACTTCATGAATGCAAATTCTGGTTCAGTGTCTCTCATATTTCATGCAAATTCTGGTTCAGGACTTCCATTCTTCATGCAAACTCATGCTCAGTATCTCTCAAGCTTCATACCAACTCAACGTTCAGCGTCTCTCATCATTCGTGCAGACCCAGCTTAGTATCCCTCATAATTCATGCAAATTCTGTCGCTGCATCTTTCTTCTTTACTTCTTGGCCTTATTTTGTCTCATACTTTATGTGAGCTCAGGCTCAGAGGCTCTCATACTTCATGCATGCAAGCTCAGGCTTATCTCTGTCACACATCTAGCAAATTCAGGCTTACTTCAGCCACTTCATGTGAACTCAGTCTCAGTGTCCCTCATATTTCCTGCTAACTCTCACTCAGTGTCCATCACAATTCATGCAAATTCAGTCTCAGTGTCCCTCATATTTCCTGCTAACTCTCACTCAGCGTCCATCATTCATGCAGATTCAGTCTCAGTGTCCCTCATATTTCCTGCTAACTCTCACTCAGTGTCCATCATAATTCATGCAAATTCAGTCTCAGTGTTCCTCATATTTCATGCCAGCTCACACTCAGCATCCATCATAATTCATGCAAATTCAGTCTCTGTGTCCATATTTCATGCCAGCTCGCACTCAGTGTCCATCATAATTCATGCAAATTCAGTCTCTGTGTCGCTCATATTTCATGTCAGCTCGCACTCAACGTCCATCATGATTCATGCAAATTCAGTCTCTGTGTTCCTCATATTTCATGCCAGCTCGCACTCAACGTCCATCATTCATGCAGATTCAGTCTCAGTGTCCTTCATATTTCCTGCTAACTCTCACTCAGTGTCCATCATAATTCATGCAAATTCAGTCTCTGTGTCCATATTTCATGCCAGCTCGCACTCAGTGTCCATCATAATTCATGCAAATTCAGTCTCTGTGTCCCTCATATTTCATGCCAGCTCGCACTCAGCATCCATCATCATTCATGCAAATTCAGTCTCTGTGTCCCTCATATTTCATGCCAGCTCGCACTCAGCGTCCATCATAATTCATGAACGTTAAGTCTCTGTGTCTCTCTCACTTCACACAAACTCAGGCTCAGTGTCTTTCCCCTTCAGGCCTTGCCAAGAGAGGTCCACTGGCAAGCAGTTTGCCTTAAAGTGCTTGCTGGACTGTCCACGCTCAAGGCAGGAGACCCGAATCCAGCAGCTGGTCAGTGGCCCAAACCCGCACATAGTGGCTCTGTACCGAGTTTACCACAATACTCTGAGGCTGGATGGCGATGCCACTCCCAGGTTAATCATCTGTGTGTGTGTGTGTGTGTGTGTGTGTGCGTGTGTGCATGTGTGTGCATACATGTGTGTGTGTAGGCGTGTGTGTGTGTGTGTGTGCGTGCGCATGCATGTGTGTGTGTGCGCGTGTGTGTGTGTGTTTCTTACCTGCAGAATATTGCGTTGCTCTTTTTAGATTTTCATTTAAATAATAAGCAGTATATATGTTAGCTTGAGTATGTGTGTGTGCGTGTGTGTGTGTGTGTGTGTGTGTGTGTGTGTGTGTGTGTGTGTGTGTGTGCATCTGCGCATGTGCATACATACATGTGAGATGGGGGGGGGGGGGGGGGGGGGGGGGGGGGGGGGGGGGGGGGGGGGGGGGGGGGGGGGGGGAGGAGAAAACTGAGTGAGAAAGAAGGTGCATGATAACAGGCTTTTATTGAGTTTAAAATGTTGTACTATTTGATCTACCTTATTGATTAATGAATTTACTGGAGTTCAGTGTCAGAACAACTTAAGATAAATCTGTTTATTAAAAACCTAGTTTCAGTCAGTGTGTGAGTCAGTTGGCAAGTGAGTGCCCACTCCATCCACCCACCTTCACCTGCCTCCAGGTGTGTTCCAGTATCATACTGCTAGGAACGCTGAATATTCACAATACGATGCATTGCGACACATACCCAGTCACAGTGTGGACGCGTGGGAATGAGGGAGAGACAACTACAGAAAGAAGTTTGTCAGCGGAAAGTCTGTGAGGGTTCGGAGGGTAGGGGCTGGTGAAGCTGAAAGAAGCATAGTCTGAACAGTTTGGAAAGGATTGACGCTTCTGGGTGACATTTTCAGGCAGACAGCAATGATGATGTCAGTGATCTAGTGTCTGTCGACGCTGACCACCATTCTGGATCGGGATGGGACAGGGATGATGATGTTGTGGGACAAGGAGATAGGGTGGGGGGAGGGGAAGCTCAACAACGAATGACGTGGCATTTTTTTGTCTCACAGTGTTACTATTTTTAGAGTGTTTCCTATACAGAGCCCGCCTCTTTCTGGTGATGGAGTTGATGGAAGGGGGAACTCTTTGATCGCATCCAACAGGAAGCGGTTTTCACTGAAGAAATGGCAGCAGTGTACATGAAGCAGGTAATACCTTGGAAATTCTCTACAAGTGTGTGTAGAAATTGAAACCTTTAGAAAGAAAGAGTCTGTTTGGGATGGTAAACCTAGTCTATTCTGATAGAGACAAAAATGTTCCGGGGGGGAGGGGGGGGGGAAGTCTTTGAAGAGTGGGAGGAAAGTTCAGCATCAGAGTCCTAGTTGAAAAGCCTGTCCTTGTGTTGATCTCGCTGAGTGGCACTACACTTCACACAGAGAACAGCCATGCTGTCTGCCGAGCACCAGTGGATGACATCTGGGGCATCAGAACTAGGATTTTGCCAATCAGACTTTTGGTGAGGACAGAACTGCAACTGGTTTGCCTCAGCACAGATTTTGTTTACCGTCATCTCCTTTGAGTGCGGCAGGAAGGAGTGTGGCTCATGTATGCCACTATAGCGGGAAGGTATCAACATCCATGTCCCCCCCCCCCCCCCCCCCCCCAGCAACGTTCCTCATATGCTGCCACTGTTCAGGAACGTCTGCCTCTATAGCAGGACAGTCCAGCCATAGAGGTACTCAGTCGAAGACTGCACAACAGCTGACATCATCAGATCCTTGGGTCAACCAACAGCTGTGACAAATTCTAGTGCAGATGAGGACGCTGATATTCCCAAAACACAGGCCTTAAAGAGAGGAACAGCGGCCTGGTTGGCCCGGTTGGTAAGATGCCGCACCTCAGGGTCTGGGTTCGATTCCCAATTGATACAGACAGGTAAATGGTTGGAAGAGATTTTCTCTTCAGAAATAACACCAATATAGACTCCAGTAGCCTTTTTCTAAGATTTTTAGCTGAGGTCCCATACTGGAATGCATGCATGAAAAAAAGTCTTGTACGCGTATATTAAACCCCCATTCCATCTGTTGGAGAAGAGTAGGCCAGTGTGTACTGGTGGGATGAACGACACCAGAATAAAACCTGCACACTAGTGTAGTTTTTTTCAGACATCATCCTTGAAGAATCAGTATGGCTGCCTTGGTTGCATATATATGTGAGAATCTCTCCAGTTGGTGAATCATGGCATCCTAGCAGAGGAATGGAGAAAGAAAGTAAGGGAGAGAATCATTCTTTAGAAGGTCTGTATTTGGAAAGTTACAGTAGAATGGAATCTCTGCATGACATCCCCTCCAAAATCCTTCAGGTCTTTAGTGGAATGGACTATTCGTTGGTGGGAATTTCAGTATAGAAACAAAGGGAGAAAAACTATACTAGAAAAAAACATGCATGTGTGTGCGCGTGTGTGTGCGTGCGTGTGTGTGCGTGTGTGTGTGTGTGCGCGCGCGCGCGTGCGTGCGTGCGTGCGTGTGTGTGTGCATGTATGTGTGAGCATGCATGCATGTGTAAAGGGAGGGAATCTAATAGGGCCTCATCAACAATGACCCCCAAAAATTCTTTCAGTTTTTGAATAATCTAGCGTAGACAGATGACAGTAGAGTGTGTTAACTGATAAATTCTCTTTTGTGTGGACATAAATATCAGAAAAGAGTTTAAAGTAATGTATTTAAATTGAATTATGGCTGGAGATTTAATACTCTTTTTAGGGCCTTATTAGAAACATTTTCTAGACCCAAATTAATTTCCTTGTAACGGGTATTGGTCATAGGTAATGTAATTCCTTTTGATGATAATAAACATGGCATCATACTGACTTTATGATAAATGTATTGGTAAATTATGACAGCAAACTTGGTACTCTCTTTGAGGTTATGCTGAGAAGGTTCACTGGACCTGTTTGAATAACCCAAATGAGGTCGAGTACCAGTCAATAATAACATGATATATTTGGAGTAATAAACATCATTTCAAAATGTCTTAAAGGTAATGAATGATAAAAATGGTAGCAAAAGAAGAAGAAAATCAATTCTTTGCATCAATGGTCGATGTTTGACAATTGTGTTTATTTACAGGTTGCTTCTTTCAGGTTTGCTAGATTAATTTCCTTCTTAATATGTTCATATTTTGATGGTATCAGAAGGTGTTGCTTTTTTTCCCCCAATATTTTCAACTCTGACTCTATGGCTTTGTGCAGCAGGCTGAGCTATAAACATGAAAGGTAGACTAAAGATCGGAACGAGTAAAGAACTACTGAAAGCAGAACTTGTGATGTATGATCCCCTTGCAGGCAGTTCAAGGAGTGCTGTGTCTGCACGAGAAGAACATTGTGCACCGCGACCTGAAACCTGAGAACTTTCTGCTAACAGACCACACCCAGGTAGGTGGCAGTATGTGTTTGAGAGTCGCCCGGAGGATTCATATTTTGGCAGGCTAGTGTGTGTTATGTTTGTTAAGAAGCTGCCTGAAAACCTCAGCCTTTGCGTGTTGATGTTTATCAGAAAATCGCTGTTGAGATTGCTGGCTTTATGTTGATGAAGTGGTGTTGGTCAGACAGTTGCTTCACAGATGTTGATATGCTGATTTGTTTTGGTCTTTCTTCTGCAGCCCTGCCCATATTAGATGGCCTTTTACTTTCAAAATATGTGGACATTTTTTCAGAGTTTTCAAGCTTCACCTTGTAGATGTTTTGATGTACCTGCATAACTGTCGTTTGGATGTGTTGAGGGTTTTTGTTTCTGTTTTTCATTTAAACTCAATG
>CM031621.1:21265904-21285904 GCA_018398815.1 Conus ventricosus
GTTCATGCATTGGTTGTCTATAATTGATATGCTTTTTGGGGGGTTTGTTGGTTTCTTCTTCTTCTTCTTCTTCTTCTTCTTCTTCTTTTTATTTTCCTTTTTTGTTGTTGTTGTTTTTTTTTTTGCTGTCCCAACCTCTGCGCCACCTCAGAGGCAGTGCACCCATGCCGCTCATTCCGACACCGTCCACAGCCACAGCCCGGTTGGCCCCGCCGCAGCCCTGGCACCAGCAATCCACAGGGAGCAGTCAGTGTCAAGTCATCAAGAGGCAACCCACCGGAGGAGACACTGCACTGCTGCCGAGTCACTTCGGTGGTGTTCAGTGGCGCCTGTTCTGATCTAACATACGCAGGATACCACCTACTAAGCCCCCTACTGATGACAGTAATTGCTTAGTCGCTGAGCTGGCGTGAGTGGGCTCTCCCTCCGGAGGGCGCCACCACGTCCATCCAACGACAGCCCCCATGGACTCGCAGATTCCGGTGACCCCGACGGAACCAAACCAAGGCCACAGACGTGGAGAGGACATCGAAATTGAGGTCACCATGAGAGCAGGGCATGAAGGGCCACAGAACTTGAGACATTTTTTTTTATGCTGAAGAATGAGAATGAGGATGATTAAGATGATGGTACGGATTTCCATTTCAGTCTGAGACTACATGACAGGGCTGTACTCTATGCTTCCTTTCATAATATATCCCGGTGTCAACCAGGCCCGAGAGATACAGGCACCTGCAGTGTTGGTAAAAAAATTTGAGCAACACTCTCAGAAACGCATCCATTAAGTGGATGAAACTCGACTGTGTGGTCCCAGTCTTCCCAACTGAGTCCGCAGCAAACTCAACTCTGGGTAGGAGCCGGTTAGGGCAGAAAAACCCGCATGACTCTGATGGGATTTGAACCCATGACCTCCCAGCCGGAAGTCTGCGATGCTAACCACTTTGCAATGGCGGCTGGTTTATTTTCCTTTATTTATTTTTTATGCCCAGAGGGCTAATGTGAAAAGGCATTAGCATTTTCAGACACAAAATAACTTTTGCTTATACCCACTGTAATTAAAAGAAAATCCTTTTGCTCTTCTGATTATATAATTATTACCACTTTTGTTTCACAGCTCTTTGGAAAAAAAAAGAGCATCTGAATGTGGTCAGAGAATTATGATTCTGTACAATCTACTTTCTCTTACAGCATCGGTGCACGCATTAGCATGGCAAACTGGCGTGGAATAACTTGGATCACCGGCAGCATCTGTCACCGGCTTCCAAGCTGAAGTCCTCTCACTGTGCATGTTGCAGGGACACGCAGTCCACGGGAGAGCGGTCCGACAGCGGCACGGCGCCTTGCAAGAAGACCGCAGCAGAGCCCAAGTCTCGGACGATGCGGTGGCCAGCCCTCCGGACATTGCTGTGGATGGGGCTCAGGTGTGATGTGTGGAGAGCAGGTCCTCAGCGCCACACCGCCGCTGTCCATGACTGCACCACGGGAGGGGAGAGAGGGCCGACGGGACATGCTTTGCACACTTGTCCAGCAGTGGAGTCACGTCTGGTGTTCTGGACTTCCGTGAGGGAGGTAGGGTCTGCAGTGAGACTGAGGATGTGTGTTGTCTGCTGCACTGAGAGTCTATGTGTCTGCTTCAAGGAGATGCTACGAGAGCCATTGTGTTTGCTGCACTGAGAGCCTATGTGTCTGCTTCAACAAGGTGCTACGAGAGCCATTGTGTTTGCTGCAGTGAGAGCCTATGTGTGTCTGCTGCAGTGAGTGAGAGCTTATGTGTCTACTCCTGAGAAAGTCCATGTGTCTGCTGCAGCGAGAACCTGTATGCTAGCTGCAATGAGAGCCAATGAGTCAACAGGAAGTCAGAGCCTATGTGTGTCTGCTGCAGTGAGTGAGAGCTTATGTGTCTACTCCTGAGAAAGTCCATGTGTCTGCTGCAGCGAGAACCTGTATGCTAGCTGCAATGAGAGCCAACGAGTCAACAGGAAGTCAGAGCTTGTGTGTCTTCTACAATGAGAGCCTCTTTGTCTACTGCAGTGAAAGTCCATGTGTCTGCTGCCGTGAGAGATGTGTCTTACAGTCAGAAATGCGTGCGTCTGTCGCAGTCAGAGACACATCTGCTGCAGTGACACTGTACGCACCAGCATCGAAGAGAAAGGCGTCCAGGGCAGTGAGAGATGCATTTGTTGCAGGGTATTGTTTCCAATGCAGTGAGAGTCATTGTGTCTGTTTAGTAAGAGCTCGTGTGTCTGCTGCTGTGAGAGATACGTGTACTGGAGTGGGAGCATGTGTGTCTTCGACAGCGAGAACCTGTGTGTCTGCTGCAGAGATAGACAGTACGCTTCTGTCGTGATACAAGCATGTACTTTGGAATTCGAAGGAGCGAGGCGTACATGTGCTATGGAATTCAAAGAGGTTCAGGCATGTGATAGCCTTTATGTGTGCTGTAGAGGGAGGTGTACCCGGTGCAGAGACATTTCTGCTGCTTCAGTGAGAGCCTATGTATGTCTACTGTAGTGAGACCCTGTGTGTCTGCTTTAGTGAGAGATGTGTCTGATGCAGTAAGAGCCTTTGCAACTGCTTGCAGAGACAGCTAATGTGTCAGCTACAGAGAGAGAGAGAGCCTACCGTCTACTCAGTGGGAACCTATGTGTGGGCCAAGAAAAATATCTGTAACAGTGAGAGATGTGTCTCCTCAATGAGAGCCTATGTGTCTGCTGCATTGAGAGCCTGTGTGTCTGCTACATTGAGAGCCTGTGTGTTTGTTGCACGGAGAGCCTATGTGTCTGCTGCTGAAAGAGCCAGTATGTGTGCTGCAGAGAGAGCCTATGGCTGCACAGAGAGAGAGTTTATATGTCTGCTGCACAGACAGCCTATGTGCTCCACAGAGAGAGAGTTTATATGTCTGCTGCACAGACAGCCTATGTGCTACACAGAGAGAGGGGGGTTATGTGTCTGCTGCAGAGAGAGCCTATGTGCTGCAGAGAGAGTTTATGTCGGCTGCAGAGAGAGAGAGAGAGAGTTTATATTTCGGCTGTAGAGAGAGCCTATGTGCTGCAGAGAGAGTTTATATGTCTGCTGCAGAGAGAGCCTATGTGCTGCAGAGAGAGTTTATAAATTTTCATGTTTGCTGCAGAGAGAGCCTATGTGCTGCAGAGAGAGTTTATGTGTCTGCTTCAGATAGAGCCTTTGTGCTGCGAAAGAGTCTATATGTCTGCTGTAGAGAAAGCCTCTGTGCTTCAGACAGAGCATAAAGTCTGCTATCGAGAGAGCCTATGTGCTGCAGAGAGAGCCTTTGCGCTGCAGAGAGAGCCTATGTGTCTGCTGTAACAGGAGCGCGGTTGTGTCTGCTGCCATGAGAAGTGTAATACATGATTCTGTCCACACTGCCGCATTCGGGTCATTTTTGGGGCGGTCAGTGCATGCGGTGGACACAGGGGTCGGCGTGTACTTTGGAATTCAAGGCTGTGAGGCATACCTGTTCCAGGAAGTAGAAAGCGTGAGGTGTGGACTGTGGCCTCATTCAAAGAGAATGAGGCATGTAGACTGGAATTCAAGGAGGGTGAGGTATACGTGTAGTAGGGAATCTACAGAGGCTGAGGCATAGACTGCGGAAGTCAAAAGAATGAGGCACCGTCCTGTGGAATGCAGAGATTGAGGCCTGGACTGTGGAAATCAAAGAGAACGAGGCACACATGGACTAGGAAACTAAAAGCAATCGAGATGCACGGACTGTAGAATTCAGAAACAACGAGTCGAACATGTACCAAGAAAATGAATAGAGACTGAGGCACATCTTTTGGAATTCAGACAGAATAAGGTATACAAGCACAAGGAAATTCAAAGAGATTGAGGCATCAGGCTTTTGAATGAAGAAAGACTGAGGCATACATGTACAGGAAAACTTTGCGAGACTGAGGCTTGGACTGTTGAATCCGGAGAAAATGAAGCCGGCATGTACCTGGGAATTCAAACAGATTGAGGCATAGACTGTGGAATCTGAACGGATTGTGGAATAAGGCGTATGTGCAATGTGGAGTGGATGGTTAGAGCAGATGTATGCCATTTGACTTTTCCAGCTCCCCCCTTGGAGCTTGTGATAGGAAGGGAACAACCAATTTGACACCCACTTTTGGCTGTGGATTTGGGAAGGAAGCGGAAGTGGGGAGTGGAGGGGGGGTCGACTCATGTTGTCACGCAAAAGAGTGCAGTTATTCACTCGATGAATCTCAAGCCTGACCAGAGCAGTTACGCCCTTCAGAAATGGGTGTAATATTAGATGTCAGAATGCACACTGTATCCCTGTTATTACAGGTGAAACACAGGTAGAACTGTAGACCAGTTTGTGATCGAAAGGTGTGGGACCTGTATTTTATAAGCATGTCTGTGTGCACCGTATATTGTATGTTATCAACACTGAACTTGGAGCGAAGTGTTATGGCACTTGTAGGGAGTTACTCTGCACACACAATGTTGATTTGGAGCCGATGGATTGTGTTGTGTGGGTATTGACAGTTACGGTTGATTTAATTATATATCAGTGCCATTATGTCACATCAGTGTTTGGAGTCAATGTTGCCACTGAATACACTGTCAGTCACACCCATCTGTCATAAAAAGTGTCATAATCTACTTCACTGCCATGCCATCCAGCTAATGCCGCAGCCACTCTTACCTATCACGTTACCTTCTGATGTAATATTAGGATGTTACAATCATGCCAAATTTACAATCTTCAGAACCGGAGCATCTCTGGTTCCACTCTTGTTAATTATTCACTTTTTTTTACTTTTTTGCCTGTGTTCAGTATCGGATGGCAACACAGATCTCTTTCTATGAAAGCGATGTAACAGGTGTTATTGTACTATCACCATTATTAGTATTATCATTTCAGTTATTGTACTATCACCATTATTAGTATTATCATTTCGGTTTCACTGAGAGCAGTGTTATGCGTTTCATCATTGGAGTTTCACTGAGAGCACAATTACAGGTATTGTCATTGCACATTTTAATTCAGAGCACTGTTACAGGTGCTACCATTGCATAGCTTCACTGGGAGTGCTTTTACAGATGTTATCATTGCACAGTTTCACCGGCAGCTTTGCTGCAGGTGTTAGTGCACCTTTTCATTGCAAGCATAATCACAGGTGTTGTCATTGTAAAATTTCATTGCAGCTTGCAAGCACTGTTAGTATAACACTATCATTGTACAGTTTCACTGAAAGTCTATTACAGATGTTATACCTTTGCAAAGTTTCATGAAAGTTCAATTTCAGGTGCTAGCTTTTCATAGGCAGATGAAAAGCTCTGTTACAGGTACTATCATCACAAAGTTTAATGAAATTTCAAGTTCTGGTGTTAGCCTTATGTAGGTTCATGGAAAGTTCTGTTACACAAGTTACTGCATAGTTTCAACGAGAGCACTTCTACAGGTGTTATTATTGCATGGTTTCACTGAGAGACTGGTACAGGTGTTATCATTGTATAGTTCCAATGAGGGACTGTTAGAGGTGTTATTACTGCACAGTCTCACAGAAAGCACTGTTACAGACCGTGTTGTTGCACAGCTTCACTGAGAGCCCTGTTACAGACGTTATCACTGCACATTCTCACTGAGAGTTGCAGGTATTGTGAGTAGTCTACAATTTCATTCAGAGCATTGTTGTAAGTATTTATGTTACAGCAAACTTACACAGTTTCACTGAAAGTTCCAGGTATGGTTAGTAGTCTACAATTTCATGCAGAGCACTGTTGTAAGTATTTATGTTACAGCAAACTCACCCAGTTTCACTGCGAGTTCCAGGTATGGTTAGTAGTCTACAATTTCATTCAGAGCACTGTTGTAAGTATTTACGTTACAGTAAACTTACACAGTTTCACTGAAAGTCCGGTTGTGACAACCGAAAGCTTGTTACAGATTTCATCATGGCATAGTTTTACTGAGAGCCCTGTTACGGATGTTACCATTGCACATTCTCTCTGAGAGTTCCAGATATTGTTAGTTTACAATTTCATTCAGAGCACTGTTACAGGTATTTATGTAACATATTTTCATTAAGAGTACGGTCGTCATTGCGCAGCGTCAGCGAAAGCTTAGTACAGGTATCATCATGGCATAGTTTTACTGAGAGTGCTGTTATAGATGTTGACATTGCACAGTTTCACTGAGAGCACTTTGACAGATGTCATCGCACATTTCGACTTATAGTTCTTTTAGAAGTGTTATCATTGCATGGTTTCATTGAGAGCAGTTACAGGTATTATCATTATACAGTTTCACTGAGAGCACTGTCACAGGTATCATCAATCTACAGGCTCACTGAGAACACTGTTCCATGTGTTATCATCACACTAATTCACCCAAGAGCACTGTTTCAGGTATTTTCATTGCACAGATTCACTGAGAGAGCTGTTGGAAGTGGTATCATTGCACAGTTTCACTGAAAGCTATTTTACAAGAGTTATTGCTCAGTTCCACTGAGAACACTGTTAGTGTTACAGTTGTACTGTTACAGGTGTGAACACTGCAGTTTCATTGAGAGCCCTTTCACAAGTGTTATCAAGTGCATTGCGCATACTCGCTTAGAGCACTGTTACAGAGATTGTACAGTTCCATTCAGAGCACTGTTCCAGGTGTTATCATTGCACAGTTTCACTGAGAGCACTGTTCCAGGTGTTATCATTGCACAGTTTCACTGAGAGCACTGTTACAGGTGTTATCATTGCAGTTTCACTGAGAGCACTGTTCCAGGTGTTATCATTGCACAGTTTCACTGAGAGCACTGTTCCAGGTGTTATCATTGCACAGTTTCACTGAGAGCACTGTTCCAGGTGTTATTGCAGTTTCACTGAGAGCACGGTTCCAGGTGTTATCATTGCACAGTTTCACTGAGAGCACTGTTCCAGGTGTTATTGCACAGTTTCACTGAGACCACTGTTCCAGGTGTTATCATTGCGCAGATTCACTGAGAGCACTGTTCCAGGTGTTATCATTGCACAGTGTCACTGAGAGCGCTGTTACAGGTGTTTATCATTGCACAGTTTCACTGAGAGCACTGTTCCAGGTGTTATTGCACTGTTACACTGATAGCACTGTTCCAGATCTTATTATTGCACAGTTTGACTGAGAGCACTGTTCTAGGTGTTATCATTGCACAGTTACACTGATAACACTGTTCCAGGTGTTATCATTGCACAGTTTCACTGAGAGCACTGTTCTAGGTGTTATCATTGCACAGTTTCACTGAGAGCACTGTCTAGGTGTTATCATTGCACAGTTTCACTGAGAGCACTGTTCAAGATGTTATCATTGCACAGTTTGACTGAGAGCACTGTTCTAGGTGTCATCATTGCATAGTTTGACTGAGAGCACTGTTCCGGGTGTTATCATTGCGCAGTTTCACTGAGAGCACTGTTCCAGGTGTTATCATTTCACAGTTTCACTGAGAGCACTATTCTAGGTGTTGTCATTCCCAAGTTTCACTGAGAGCACTGTTCCAGGTGTTATCATTGCACAGTTTCACTGAGAGCACTGTTCTAGGTGTTATCAACACACAGTTTCACTGAGAGCACTGTTCAGGTGTTATTGCACAGTTTCACTGAGAGCACTGTTCCAGGTGTTATCATTGCACAGTTTCACTGAGAGCACTGTTCCAGGTGTTATCAATGCAGTTTCACTGAGAGCACTGTTCTAGGTGTTATCATTGCACAGTTTCACTGAGAGCACTGTTCCAGGTGTTATTGCACAGTTTCACTGAGAGCACTGTTACAGGTGTTATCATTGGACAGTTTCACTGAGAGCACTGTCACATGTGTTATCAAAGCACAGTTTCAGTGAGAGCGTTGTGAATGGTGTTATCATTGTTAAGTTTCATCGAGAGCACAGTTACAGATGTAGTCACTGTATAGTTTGTGTGAGAGCACTGTTACAGTTGTTGTCATCATAAAGTTTCATTCAGAGCAGTGTTAAATGCTGCCATTGTTACATTTTCACTCAGAACACCATTACAGATGAATGCACTTCACAGCTTCACACCGATGGTGCTGTTTACAGATGTTACCATTGCACAGCTTCACTAAAAGTACAGTTAAGGTGGTATCATTGCACGATGAAAACGTCATGATGGATGTCATTGTTGCACAGCTTCACTAAAAGTACAGTTAAGATGGTATCATTGCACGATGAAAACGTCGTGATGGATGTCATTGTTGCACAGCTTCACTAAAAGTACAGTTAAGATGGTATCATTGCACATTGAAAACGTCGTGATGGATGTCATTGTTGCACAGTTTCACCGGGAACTCTGTTATAGATTTTATCGTTGCAAAGTCCCACCGAGAGCACTGTTCTTTACCAGAGGTGCTATATGGTGGTGCAGTTTCATCGAAAGTTCTGTATCGTTTTCAGCATTGCTCTCTAGCACCAAGAACTGAATCGTTTTCGGTGGTGCTCTTTGGCAGCAAGAACTGAATCATTTAGTTCTCTATCAGTGTTGTTCCCCACCACCATAGCTGATTTTTTTTTTTTTTTTTTGGTATTGCTCACTGAAGTTTTTTTGTTTTTTGGTATTGCTCTACAGCAAGCTGAAGTTTGAAAAAAAAACCCTCCTCTCTAGATCTTCATTTTCAGTTTAGTTGCATCTTAATAAATAATGAGAAATGTATTTTCATTTTAATTATTGATCTCTAGCAGCTAGAATTACATCTGTCTCAGTGGCGAATTTTAACGCCAAGAACTGAATTGTTTTGAATGATGCTGTCTTACACTGATAACTTGAATCATTTTCAGAGTTGCATATGACAACAAGAACTGAATCGTTTTCAGCTTTGCTCACTGGCACCAAGAACTGAATCACTTTCAGCACTGACCTTTAGTACGAAGAACGGAACCATTTTCACTGCCACTGTCTAGT
Source organism: Conus ventricosus (assembly GCA_018398815.1). Taxonomy (NCBI): domain Eukaryota; kingdom Metazoa; phylum Mollusca; class Gastropoda; order Neogastropoda; family Conidae; genus Conus; species Conus ventricosus. The sequence continues at coordinate 21,274,814 of CM031621.1, forward strand.
TCCAAGATCTGCATTTTCATCACCAGCAGCGTCTCTAGAGTTCCACGAGAAACACGTTTTCATTTTTCACTGTTGCTCACATGCACCAAGAACTGCATCAGTGCTTTGTCTGGCAACCACGAATGGCATCATTTTCAGTGCTTTGCCTAGCTTGAAGAACTGACTCACTTTTTGTTTTGCTGTCTAGCACTTGGAACTGAATCACTGTCGGTATTACCATGAAATTACCAAGTGGTTTTCAGTGCTGCTCCCCAGTACCAAGGACTGAGCTTCCATGCTTAGTGGTGTCTCTGGCTTCAGTTGTAAGAAATTTATGCATAATTTTCGTTTCCGATGTTGCTCTCTAGCGCCAAGAATTACATCCATTTCAGGGTGTTTAAGGCTCAAGAATTACATCCCTTTCGGTTGTGTCTGACCACAGAAGCTGGAAGTTGTGTATAGCACCAGGAAATGCATCATCTTCAGTTGTTTTATTATCTTTTTTTACCAAGAAATGCATTAGTTTCAGTGAATTTTTTTTTTCTTTTTTAAACCAAGAAATGCATCATTTTCAGTGTTGTCTCAGGCACTACGAATTGCATCATTTTTCAGTGGTATTTCTGGCCGAGAGAATGGTGTTTTCTTTTTCAGTTACGCTGTTCATGTTCAGAACCAAGAACTGCATTTTCATATTCAGTAAATACTGTGCAGCACAAAGAACTACAAGGCATCAATTTTCTGATCCCCACCTGCTCAGCAGCAGCATTCAAGGACTATATTACAGTATACACTTTAAATACCAATTTTTTTTTTTAAATATAAAACATTCCTGCCAACATCCAAACTGAATTTTTAGGGCACAGAACAATCTTGACTTGAACTAACTTGGTTTTTTTCTGTCTTCCTTTTTTTTTTTTTACTCTTAATTTTTTTATGGGTCTAAATCGTACCAAATTCTGTGTACCAAGTCTTGTAGCGGGCAGTTCTTTATGCATGTGTCAGTGTCTGTGGGTGTTGTTGGTGGTCAAAACTGAAACAATTGCAATCACTTTAAAAAAAATCCAGAATCTGTAATGTTGATGTGGACTTCTTGGTCTTCTAACACACGTCCAGTTCCAGCGAGAGTGCAGATGCATCGGTATGGTCTGTGCAGATTTCTGAGCTACTATTATAGAGTCAGCAGCATCTGGAGCTCTGAATTTGTTCACAATTACATTGAATGTACTATCACTTACCACTGTCATTCATACTTACGCACAACAAGGTCTGAAACACAGTAAGGATTGTATGGTGGGAATGAGAGGTAATGGTGAGGGAGGATGGTGGGGAAGTGAGAGATAAGACTTTTCAGGTTTCAGTTGAATGTAATGTGAGTTTATACAACAGTACCATTTGTATGTGAAAATCATAAAATGTGTTTTCCACTACCTTATTGTAAGCAAAAGATGCATTTTAAAATGATGGAGTTAGGGCAGGGGGTATTGTCGGGTATCTTTAGAGGCACCAGTGTGAGCTTGAACTCATTTCCGTTTTTTTTTTAAGGTCTTGACTGACCGCCCCATGTTTTTATTTCACATAAGCTCATCGCTGCCTTTTCTTTCTTTAATTCTGGAGGCTTTTGTTAGGATTTTAAAGCAGTGAGTGGGAATTCAGGTGAATTGGGAGTGAGAGATGATCAGTCTTAGAATATAAATGCTGTGCTTTGGGCTGTCATTTAGTGGGCCCTTGGTTTTTTATGCTTGACAAAGGTTTTACCAATAAACCGAAAATTTGCAATATGCTTATTGGGTGTTGGTGGTTTTTACTGTTCAACAGTATCTAATTCTGTCACAGTTCAGGGGTGCAGGCTCATCACTGTTTCTTTACCTATTTCTGTCACAATTTGGGAGTGTAGACCGACCATTTCCTTATCTAATTCAGTCATGGTGTGGTCTAGTGACAGAGGTTGACCTTTGTTTCGTTAATTTGATCACAATCTGGGTATATACACTGATTTTTTTTTTCCTTTTCTATCACAAGTTGGGGGTAGAGGTTGACATTTTGTATCCATACTAATTTTGTCACAATCTGGGGACAGATTCTGATTGTTTTTTGTTGTTGTTTTTTTCTATCTCAGTTTGGGGATAGAGGCTAACCTTTAGGGATCAAGACTAACCTTTTTATCGTAACTTGTTTCTGTCACAATCTGGGGATCGAGACAAACCTTTGTATCTTGCATTTAAAATTCTATCACAGTCTAAGTGTAGAGGATGATCATCTATTTTCTTTCTCTAATTCAAGTATGACCTGAAAATAGAGGCCAATCATTTTTTTTTCTTTTCTAATTCTGTCACAGTCTGGGGACAGATGCAGATCATTTTTTTTCCTTTCCTTATTCTAACACATTCTGCAGATAAAGGCTAACCTTATACTTAACTGTAATGTAGTTCAGCCTGGGAAGATGATTACTTCCTGCCTCATCGTATCAGAAAGCAGGAGTGCATTTGGCTTCCATTCTGTGTTTTATCAAGATGTGGGAATCGAGGCATGCTGTTGCTTTTCTCTTTTTGTTGGAAACTTGGGGTAGATGCTTACAGTGGCAAAAGACACCGATTGCTGCTTTCTTTTTTTTGGGTCAGAATTGCCCTTAGTGCCATACAGTGAAACATTCCGCAAAGAGCAGATTTATTTATTGGCAGTGAGTTTGATTCTCTTCTGTTACTTCTATTCCCCATTGTGAAGGAATTCAAGTCACCCATTCTTTGTTCAAAGGTTGAGTTTTTGTTGTTGTTGTTTTAGTAGTAGTATTAACTTCATTACAATGTTTTCCATAAGTTTATTTTTCAGGTTTTTCCCCCAGACATTTCATTGTACAAGAGCACTTAAAGCCATGGAAAAAAATCAACCCTGCCAAAGTAACTCTGTGTGTGTGTGTGTGTGTTGTGTGTGTTGTGTGTTGTGTGTGTGTGTGTGTGTTGTGTGTGTGTGTGTGTGTGTGTGTGTGTTGTGTGTGTGTGTGTGTGTGTGTGTTGTGTGTGTGTGTGTGTGTGTGTGTGTGTGTGTGTGTGTGTGTGTGTGTGTGTGTGTGTGTGTGTGAGACAAGGTACAGTGATAAAATTCCACTGATCCTGATCATGAAACACATATCCCTGCAGACTATCTGTTTGCATTACAGAGCCACGGCAGTTACAACTTGGAAGTCTTTGAATCAGAATGACTGGCTGTTTGCACTAAAAGACAAACATGCCAGAAATGTTCCTAAATATGGAGTCGGCGCTTGTTGAAGTACAGACTAAGCTCAGAGAATTTGCGTTTCATAAAGTGTTGGTTTTTTTTTCCCTCAGTGACATGTATTTTTAAATCTCTTCATCATCAAAATGTAGAGCCTTGATAGGGAAATATCATAGCACTTGACAGGCAAGTCTCCACTGCCTTCGTTTATTGGAACATCACTCCGAAATCTCACAGGAGCTAGTCTTTGACTTCAGTTAGACTCAGATGTGTTCCTTTGTATCATGCCTGACAACAGGTATTGCAAGAAATGTATTGTGTACAGCTATCACAAGGAATATGTGCAGATCTACGTAGAAGTGAGTAACAGCTTAAATTATTGTGCAGAGGCACGAAAGATGCATAATCATCATCAAGAGAGGTGTACTGCTATTTGATCAAAACCACAGCAACAAAACCTGTGGAAGAAATGATCAAAGACATCAATGATAAGGAAAAAAAAAACTTACAAGAAATGTATATTAGCATAATCTGTTATAAATTACAAGAAAGGAGTACAAGCATAATCTCTTATAGACAGTGCAATAAGTTTCTGTTCAAGTGTAAGTACTAAGCACTGCACGCAATGTGTGTATACAAACATGAAAATAAACTAAAAAATATTTTGGAAGTGTGGACATGCAGTTGAAGAACATTGAACAAAATGTCTCCATTTATGGCGGTTGACAAATATTTCAGAAAAGTTGCTGTGAGGTGTAAAGCTTTATTTGCCTGGGGCCACAAATATAGTAGAGAAACATGTTTGGTGCAGTTGTCCAGTTTCAGTTCTGTCGTTTAGTATATAAAGAGACCTTCTTAAACAGCAAAATGATGAATTTTTTTTTCTGGTATTTTTTGTGTTTGTGGGCATTTGTGCTTAAAGGTGGTGAACTTGATTGCTTGTGTTTCACTGTACCATGCCACAGTGGCAGCCATATTCTACTTTTTAACCTGCTTGCGTTTCACTGTACCATGCCACAGTGGCAGCCATATTCTACTTTTTAACCTGCATCCAAGGCAAGTAACAAAGTCAAACTGTGGTGCTGTTTTCTCACTAATTTCATGATTCATTTTTGTACTCTCAGTTCTTATAGAACAGGGAGCACTTTACAATGGGAACGAAGATATGCTGTCTGTCTGTGTGTCCGTGGTCAAAATGTGTTCCACTCACTCCAGACAAAACTTCTGGGCCGATCTTTCTGAACATTTGTATGTATGTTCATTATGGGTCACAGATGATGGCCGATGTTTTATTTTACCAGAGTAGCCGTTACTAACGGCTTTAACAGCCCCAAACGGTTTTTCTTCTTTAGGGAATATCTGAGAAAGTACTTGGCCAGTGATGAAATACATTATGACACATGTTTGTGATGTTTGTTTGTTTGTTTGTTTGTTTGTTTTTGTTCTGATGCATGTTTGATTGTGACGCTTTTTTACATGTGTATTCAAGATAAACTGGGAGTACTTTATATGTCTTGCATCTTGTTTCTCTCTCTTTTTTGTTGTTGTTGTTTTTTAAGAGAGAAAGGGAATGTTTTATGTGTGTGCCTGTGGCTACGTGCATGTTTATGCATTACGTGCTTGTCTGAGTGTTTTTACAAGTGTTCTCTTGATAGTGCACTTTCCCTGTCTCTCTCTCTCTCGCTCTCTCCATCCCTCCCTCCCTCCCTCTCTCTCCCCCCTAGCCTCTGTCTGTCATTTCTAGTGCTACACATTATAGACTGGGCTGGATTTTTTTCTATTTTGGTTTTGATTTGTTAAATGTCATATTTGTCAGTTTGATGACAATTTTAACATGCGAAATTGGTGATTGCTTTTTCTGGTTTGGTTTTAGTATCAGGGAAAATCTTGAACTTATATTGGATCTTAAACTTCAATCAAATTTTAGCAAATTCCTTACCTACACTGTCTGTAGGCATTTGTCTTCCTCTGGTCTGGTTGACTCCCAGATCATATGATATGAAAGGAAGCAAAAAAGTTGAGTATGGTGAAGGAAAGTTTTAGAGTGCAGCCCTTATATGTGGTCTTAGACCACTATGGAACTGCACAGCGTCATCTTCATCGTTGTCCTGGTCCTGGCTCACCATCTACAACAAAAGTCTTAAGTTCTGTGGTCCTTCATGCCCTGCTCTCATGATGGCCTCGGTTTGAATTTCCTCATCCGGTCCTTGCCCGTGATGAGTTTGAGCGGAAGTCATCAGTTTCGGAATGTTCATGGGGACTGCTGTGTTTGGACTGACATGGTGACATCCTCCTGAGGAGGACGACGAGTCAGGCTGACTTAGCTAACAATAAAGCAACTATTAGGCCCCCTTACTAATAAACTATTGTCATCAGCGGTAAGTGGTGTCTTACTTATATTGGATCAGAACGAGTGCCACTGAACACCATCTAAGGGATTCGGCAGCAGTGCCAGGTCCCCTCTAGTGGGTTGCCTAATGATGTGTCGATATCTGTTGCTCCTTTTGGATTGCTTGTGCTGGTGGTGGTGTGATTCGAGAGTATGTAGAGTTGTTTGTGTTTTTGTTTGTTTTCCCCTTTTATTTTGCAACTTTGGAGTGCCACCAAACTGCTTCAGATCGTGTGATTGACGAGCGCGAGTGGAGAGAGGTTTTGCGTTTTTATAGTGCGTGTCGGATCTGTCCTGCAAGGGGGATGTGTGTGGGTGCCTGCTCTTCGAAATTTTTGCTTTTTTTTTTTTTTTTTTAAACTGTCAGTGACTGTGTCAAATTTCTTGTGATGGAAGAGTAGAAGGTGTTCATGTTCTCTTGTTTACCGTAGTCAAGGAATGTGTTTTCACTCCTGTCCAGTGGTTTGTCCTCACGTAGCATAAGCAAGATCATGCGAAAGCTATGAAAGGATTTTTGTCAAAACAAAACAAAAAAAAAAAAAAAAAAGAAAAGAAAGAAAAAGAAAGATAACCTGTTAAATTTTCGGTGCGGATTTGGATCAGATGGTGGAACTTTGATCTTTTTGACCATGACGGAGATTTGCACTTTTATTCCCGCCATGCTCCTATCCATCCTTTTTTTATGGATAGGTGGGGAGAAGGGCGATTGTTTCTTTCTGTTGTTGTTTTTCTTTTATTCCCACTCTATGACAGATATTGACTGGGCTTGCTTATTTTCTCTGTGGAGTCAACGAAAACATGTCGCTGTTTATCTTAGCGTTATATATTTCTACTCCAAAACTTGCAATCAAAGCAGATAATGAAATAAATATTGTGAACAAAAAATGTTGTTATTATGTGGTTTTGTGTGTGTATGCGCGCGCATGTGTGTGTGTGTGTGCGTGTGTGTGTGTGTGTGTGTGTGTGTGTGTGTGTGTGTAGAGAGAGAGAGAGAGAGAGAGAGAGAGAGAGAGAGCTTGCCATGTGCATATACCATCTGAATGACAACTTTGTATATAACAGCGGGACCCATCATTGATGCTGGAAATCCTTTCCTGTGTCTTCCATAGCCGAAGCATTATATACATTAAGTTTTAGAACAGGTCACTGCCGGTAAAATACTGTTATTATAAACTATTGAAACTATTACCGTAGGAGTTTTTCTTCGAGTCATTTGTGAATGATTTTTTTTTAAAGAGTCCTCAGTGAAATTTCTGATTGGTATCAATATTGTTGGCTGTAGTGAACATCTTGTCTTGGTCAAAATGCTGACGATTAATGAGGAAGATGACCACGATGTGACGACATTCCATTTTGTTCTAGGACTACATGATAGGGCTGTTCTCTAAGGCTTCATTGCATATCACGTTTCAGCCTGAATCAGGCCCGAGGGGTACAGACACCTGCATGGTTGACAATGGTATTCTCTCTCTCTCTCTCTCTCTCTCTCTCTCTCTCTCTCTCTCTCTCTCTCTGTCTCTGTATGTGACAGACACAGACACTCACATATATACACCTCATGCATTCACACACACACACACACACACACACACACACACCATCTGGATTTTTTTCCATACGTACTGTTTTGCTTCAAAAGGATAACAAAATGTCAAGACAGTACTCAGTAGCATCAGAGATCACAAAGTCACTAAAAGATGGCACGATGCTGCAGTGTACAAATACATGCACCACACATCGGGTTAATTGAATCCTAGTAGGCTCTACATACATATCCAGCAGAGAAAAAGACACAGTTCTATTACTAATAAGGATCAAGGACGATGAGAAGATGGACGGAGACAAGATTTCCAAGATTCCATTGAGGAGCCCTAATTCCGCCAAGCAGAGGTGTTAACACATACTGGAAATAGCAAACGTTATTTCTCACTCTGACCCGAGTAGATTTTAAAATTCTACGTTCTATTTCAACATCGCCATAAACAACTTATCAGCAACACATGAACCCAACAATGGAAGGGTGCTCTTACACTCACAAAGGCAGAAGCAACGACAACAAAACAAATAAACAAACAAACAAAAGTGGGGGTGGAGGGGTTGAGGAGAGGGAAACGGGGCAAGGAAGTATTGTGGACTACAAGATTAAAACTGCACGCATTTCATTAAAGCGGACCTCGCTTAAAACTCAGCTCTTGTTCATCCTATCAAAGAGGGGTTTGGCTCTACCTGCAGCTCGCCGTTCCATGATCAGAAAACCTGGGTGAGCAGGCTTCTCTTCCGAACATCCCGATTACCGACAGGTTGTAGAGAAGCCGCAACAAACATGTGAACGATCATGTAGCTGCTGTCTGTCTGAGTGTGTGAATTCATCGGTCCGAACACTGACGTGGAGTAGACTACAGATTTTATCAGATCGTTTGCGAGTTAGCAGAGGAGGAGAGAGAGACAGGCGGAGGGAGTTGTCGGCCACCGGCAGGTCATCATATCCGTTGACACGGGGAACCAGAAGAATCCTGCTTTGCATCCCCCCCCCCCCCCCCCCCCCCCCCCCCCCCCCCCCCCCCCGGCTACCAGGCGGTGTTCGGGACTCGAATTCCCCAACCCCTCCTCCCCGTCCCGGCCCTCAGTTTGTATAGAGTCCAGTATACTAGCAATTCGAATGGTTGTGTAAAACACGAGAAAATCTCACTGATCTGAAAGACTCATAACCATTGAGCAAAATCAGTGTTGAGCATGACTGAGCAAATGCAAGACGCCCTACGGGTTCTTTGGCTGGTTCTGAATTAAAACTACAGTGCCAAATCCCTTATGATAAATCTAACGTTTATAAATGTTACTGAGATGTGTCCCGTTGAGCAATGAATGTTGACCAGTTCCGTTGACCAAGTAATAAAAGACAACAACAACAAATGAGCTAAGCCTACAGAACAACAAGTCCCGTCGAGCAAATAATATAGGCCTAAGCCAATAATCTGTTCAGTGTAAGCAGGAAATCGCGAGATGAAGTTTAGTAATAAGACTGATACCATACAAAATATTGATCACTCACTTTCCTGACTAAAATCAGCAATGAAAGGTTTACATCTTTTATAACCTCTAGAGACGGTCACGTGTGTGTTTTGCGAGTGCGCGGCGCGTGCAGGAAGCACCAAGAACCGTATCCATGACGCATGCTGCTGACGTTGATTAACCGATTCTGACGCTAACACTCCGTCTATTTACTGACCATTACTGAATTAAATACTTTTTCTGCGATTGAATAAGAAGTCAGAACGCGTCCATTGTAGTCATTCGATCTGATTATTTGACGGAAATGGATTTATAGGGTTTTTGATAAGCTTATCATTACAAAAATTCAGAAACTTGCAGTTTCTAGAGGTCTTAAAAAAATGTAAACCAGCTTTTATCATATTTCGTATAGCAGCAGAATTATCAGCTTTGTACATGTGCTTGCTCGACAAATGAAGTCACATATCGTGTTACGTGTACATTTAACACCCAAGGTATGTCTAAAACCCGCTAGCCTAGTATCCCGTAAGGCTCTTCCGGTACTAAGAAAGCTAATCCACGGCTTCCTCTTCCGGCAGCGAAGGGCCAAGCCTTGCCTCTGCGCACAAAGCCGCTCTATGTTGCTTTCTTCAAGACGTGGCGGCCTTCCACGAAGCCCAGCTCTTCGCAGCGGAAGGCGAAGACCGTTGCCTTGGTGACCCGCTCGTCCTCCGCTTTCCACGTCCCAACCAGCTGAACGCTGAAGGTCATGTCCTTGAACGGGGCGACCTGGTACTCGCTGTCAACAGGCAGTGTGATGTGTTATGTACTGTGCTGTGTCGTCATACGTCACTTTAGCGTCAAAAATGCATTCCTGCGTGAAAGGAAATCTAAAAATGAAACGGGGTAAACATTGAACAGTAAATAGCAAAACAAGTAGGGTAACTCTTGCTCCCATGTTGAGCAAGAGTTACCGTACTTGCCTGTGTGACCCTCCCTCCTCTACCCTCATCTCCCCGACCTCGCTTGTCTCCCTCCGCCCCCCGCCTCCCGCTCCCCCCCCCCCCCTCCCCCCCCTTCCCCCCCCCCCCCCCCCACCACACACACACACACACACTCAATCTGGATGTTTTTCTTTTTTTTTTGTTTGTTTGTTTTTGATTTGATCATTTGATCGATCAGAGTGGATTTCTTTACCACAAATTTTACTTTTAATCCAGAACAAGTCCTATGGTGACATGGGGTCCTTTAAATGTATGACTGATGCAAGCTTTTGGTAGTCAGAGTTCAGATTGATGTGTCACTGAGGATTCCCTGTGGATATGCCGCGGCATCTTCCAGGTCAACTGTATCCACGCCTAAAAATTCTGTGCAAGCGATATCCTCTTTTCTGTGACTATCTTTAACTCCCCCCCTTCCCCACGCCATCCCTCTCATTACCTCACCTCACCTCTCTCTCTCATATCTGTTGGTGATCTCTCTCTCTCTCTCTCTTCTCTCTCTCTCTCTCTCTCTCTCTCTCTCTCTCTCTCTCTCTCTCTCGTCCTGTGTATGCGTGTGTGTGTGTGTGTGTGTGTGTGTGTGTGTGTGTGTGTGTGTGTGTGTTCGCGCGCGCGCGTGCGTGCGTGCGTGCATGCGTGTGTATGTGTGCGAGTATGTGTGTGTGTGTGTGTGTGTGTGTGTGTGTGTGTGAGAGAGAGAGAGAGAGAGAGAGAGAGAGAGAGAGAGAGAGAGAGAGAGAGAGAGAGAGAGAGAGAGAGAGAGTTGTTGCTTTTGTGTCGCATTCATCTTTGTTCTAGGAGTCTTTTTTTTTGTCTTCAAAACGCTTTTTAAAAATGTTGGTTTTATTTCAGTTTATAAAATGCATGATTTTTATGTTTTAATGTAATTACTTTATAGTGAGAGCTTTAGTTCAATTTTTTTTTCAGCGAAAAGAAATCTGATTGAAAGAAAGAAATGAATGGCCGGTTCGCTCAGCAATGCTTTGCTCTCCACAAGGATTTCTGTGCTAAATCTTAATGTGTGCGGAACTGTTTGTAAATGTGTGTGTGTGTGTATGTGTGTGTGTGTGTGTGTGTGTGCGTGCGTGCGTGCGTGCGTGCGTGCGTGCGTGCGTGCGTGCGTGCGTGTGTGTGTGTGTGTGTGTGTGTGTGTGTGTGTGTGCGCGCGCGCATACCTGCATGCCTGTGTGTGTGTGTGTGCGTGTGTGTGTGTGTGTGTGTGTGTGTGTGTGTGTGTGTGTGTGTGTGTGTGTGTGTGTGTGTGTGCGTGCACGCGTGCGTGCACATGCACGCATCCACTGTAGTAGAGGGTCCAAGTACCCATCAAGGCTATAGTTCTGCCTACCACACTGCAGGCTGCCCATGCTATAATGCAGGGTACAGACCTGCGTTTTCGGGACTATCTATCACTACATCTAACATGACTGAAAGTGTATATCATGCTGTAGAAGATGCCCAGGATGCCTGCCTACCAAAATGCAGGATGTACATGTCATAGCAGAGATCCCAGAAGCGTGTGTCTTG
>CM031621.1:21290904-21323404 GCA_018398815.1 Conus ventricosus
TAACAGCATTTTTTTTTAAAGATTATCTCTCCACCTATTTTTTTTTTTAATACTATCTCTACATCTCTCTAACTTCTGTTGATAAAAAAAAGAGTGTAATGAAGAATTTACAGCGTTTTGGGCTTAATCTGTAGTTCTGGACACGGACCTTAACTGCTTTCAACTTACGTCCCATATCAGGCCTTAGCACTCACCCGTGACTCTATCTTTTGCCAGGTAGCATTCATGAAATAGTCCCATTCTTTTGATCTTCATTTATCTGCTGGGAACCACCTTGCATGCATTGTGATGGAACAAAAAGAAGAACAATTAACTTCCAGACACAATAACATTCCTCAGAACAATCTGATTGTGTCTCTGGTTGTCTGTAAATGATACAGTCTTTAAGCAAAGCCTTGGCGCATCAATAATTTTTTTAAGCGCCCAAACATCGTCATTATCAGCTATGTACATTATGTAAAAATAAAAATAAAACAATCGAATTTAGCTGCTGGGCATGCGGCACATGAATTGACGACACTGAGTGCAAAACAAAACGTAGGCAAGAAAAGCTATTTTAAGTTCAGCTGCTATTGCCTTGTAAACAAAGATGGCGTCCTTTTTTTTTTTCCCACTCTCTGTACCACACTTTGGCAGAATGTCCATCTTCCAGGGCGGTGGCTGTACCCTAACACCAGTTACCCACTGAGTGATCTGCTTGTTTTCAAGGCATCTCACAGCAGTCGTTAAGTAACGGTCATCACCACATAATGCACATCTGGAAGCAAGCTGACATGAGCTGCACGACAGGTCGAAACTAAGCGACATTTCCTTCTGTCAGATGGTGCCCATGGGGTAGATCAGAGGACGCGGCGGTTTGGGAAACGGCGAAAAAAGTACCCCCGCTTCGCCACCCTCTCCACTGACCTGTACTCGCAACTGCGGCAGGCTGAGCTGGTAGGGTCTCTGGGCCGAGTAGGGCATGTTGGCCCGGAGGTCTCTGGCACAGGCGAAGCCGTGGATGATCCACTCGGCGGTGCACTTCGTCATGTAGTGCTCGGGGCTTATTGTCAGCTTGAAGGTCTCGGCTGTCAAGAGCGCGCGCGCGCGCGCGTGCACACCACACACGAACACATGCACGTACACATCACAGACATCCACGCACGCATACACACATACTTGGTCAAATTTACGAGGTGATGATCAATAGTAATGGATGAACATATTTTAACCAGGAAATCGTTTTAACCAGTAGGCCTGAATGTTCCGGTCCAAGGTAGCGCTTCTCTTTAGATGAGAAGATAAATGATTGAATCTACAGCAGTTATAAAAGTTCTGGGAGTGAATCTAAGACTACGCTGATGCTAAAATTTCTTGAAGGGAACTTGCACACTAAGGCTTGAAAATTAGCCACCACTGAGGGAGAGGGAGGTGGAAGGGGGAGGGGTTGTAAAGCTTCTACGCTGTTACACCTGGCTGCGATGGTGATGACGACAACCACTACCAAGATGATAATAACGATGACTATAATGATGAAGATGATGAAAAAAGGAGGAGGAGGAGGAGGAGAAAGTGGCGGTGGAGAGGGAGGAGGAGGAGGAGGAGGAGGAGAAGAAGAAGAAGAAGAAGAAGAAGAAGAAGAAGATGATGATGATGATGATGATGATGATGATGATGATGATGATGATGATGATGATGAAGACAACGACAGTGACGATGATGATGAAAGCAACGATGATGTCAAGGATGGCGATAATCACGACAATAATGAAGACGGGATGACGACGACGATATCAATGAGGAAGCCGACGATGATCTCGATAACAACGACGACGATGTTGACGATGATGACAGTGATAACGACGGTAAGGGCGACGTGACCCTGATGCCGAAGACAAGATGCCCATGACCAGCTGGTACTCACTCTGTCCAGCTTTGAGGGTCTTGACCGGCAAGCTGTCCTTGGCCAGCAGCTGGCTGTGTCGGCTGAAGTCCCAGTAGGTGTGGCCCGGCAGCGATGGTCACCAGAACGTCCTTGTCCTCCAGACAGTCGTTGGTCACCTTGGCGGTCAGCTGGACAGGGGCGCCCACCGTCGAGTTCGGCGAAGGCTCCAGGGTCACCGTCAACTCCTGAGAGGTCGTACAGGAGACTGTCTTGCTTTGTTTGTTGCTTGTTTGTTCGTTTTACCTGTCTGTCTGTCTGTCTGTCTGTCTGTCTGTCTGTCTCTCTCTCTCTTCTTTTGTTTGTGTTTTTTATGTTCTTTCTTTGTTTTCTTTGTGTTTTTGTTTCTCTGTTCTTTCTCTGTCTCTGTCTCTGTCTCTCTCACTCTCTCTCTCTCTCCAGCGTTCTGTAAAATTCATATCCTGATGTTACGCGCTCCTTACTCGCCTTCACAAGGGGCAATGGCCTTTATATGAATAAACCACCTGGGGTCTGAGTTCTCTCTCTCTCTCTCTCTCTCTCTCTCTCTCTCACACACACACACACACACACACACACACATACACACACACACACACGCGCGCGCGCGCAGAGGGTAGCGTAAGCATTTAAACATGGACACAATTTCTCACTGCAGACAGGTGATCGATTCCCACAGCATCTCTGCAAGTCTGTACTATGATGGCTGTGTGTCGGATGGTCTGTACTATGATGGCTGTGTGTCGGATGGTCTGTACTATGATGGCTGTGTGTGGGATGGTCTGTACTAGGATGGCTGTGTGTGGGATAGTCTGTACTAGGATGGCTGTGTGTGGGATGGTCTGTACTAGGATGGCTGTGTGTGGGATGGTCTGTACTATGATGGCTGTGTGTGGGATGGTCTGTACTATGATGGCTGTGTGTGGGATGGTCTGTACTAGGATGGCTGTGTGTGGGATGGTCTGTACTAGGATGGCTGTGTGTGGGATGGTCTGTACTAGGATGGCTGTGTGTGGATGGTCTGTACTATGATGGCTGTGTGTGGGATGGTCTGTACTATGATGGCTGTGTGTGGGATGGTCTGTACTAGGATGGCTGTGTGTGGGATGGTCTGTACTAGGATGGCTGTGTGTGGGATGGTCTGTACTAGGATGGCTGTGTGTGGGATGGTCTGTACTAGGATGGCTGTGTGTGGGATGGTCTGTACTATGATGGCTGTGTGTGGGATGGTCTGTACTATGATGGCTGTGTGTCGGATGGTCTGTACTATGATGGCTGTGTGTCGGATGGTCTGTACTATGATGGGTGTGTGTGGGATGGTCTGTACTATGATGGCTGTGTGTGGGATGGTCTGTACTAGGATGGCTGTGTGTGGGATGGTCTGTACTATGATGGCTGTGTGTGGGATGGTCTGTACTATGATGGCTGTGTGTGAGATGGTCTGTACTATGATGGCTGGTGTGGGATGGTCTGTACTAGGATGGCTTGTGTGGGATGGTCTGTACTAGGATGGCTGTGTGTGGGATGGTCTGTACTAGGATGGCTGTGTGTGAGATGGTCTGTACTAGGATGGCTGTGTGTGGGATGGTCTGTAGTATGATGGCTGTGTGTGGGATGGTCTGTACTAGGATGGCTGTGTGTGGGATGGTCTGTACTAGGATGGCTGTGTGTGGGATGGTCTGTACTAGGATGGCTGTGTGTGGGATGGTCTGTACTATGATGGCTGTGTGTGGGATGGTCTCGTACTATGATGGCTGTGTGTCGGATGGTCTGTACTATGATGGCTGTGTGTCGGATGGTCTGTACTATGATGGGTGTGTGTGGGATGGTCTGTACTATGATGGCTGTGTGTGGGATGGTCTGTACTAGGATGGCTGTGTGTGGGATGGTCTGTACTATAATGGCTGTGTGTGGGATGGTCTGTACTATGATGGCTGTGTGTGAGATGGTCTGTACTATGATGGCTGTGTGTGGGATGGTCTGTACTAGGATGGCTGTGTGTGGGATGGTCTGTACTATGATGGCTGTGTGTGGGATGGTCTGTACTAGGATGGCTGTGTGTGGGATGGTCTGTACTATGATGGCTGTGTGTGGGATGGTCTGTACTATGATGGCTGTGTCGGATGGTCTGTACTATGATGGCTGTGTGTGGGATGGTCTGTACTAGTGTGACATGTAAATGACGTTTGCGGTCAAAGGGAAACAACTTCACGTATTAGTTCCTGGAGTTGGCAACTAGACACAGGGGTGTTATTCCCCTTCCGGAAGTGACCCAGTTGTTTTCAATTTTCGGCTTGGGTCAAGTTAGGGCTCTTTGGTTTAGTTTTTAGTAGTTTATTATTAGTTTACTAGATATATTGATAGTAATAACAAATAATAGAGTAGTGTAGGGCTGTAAGTAAAGAGTAAGTACAAAATATTTAAAACCTAAAAGAAAGCTACCATTCTGGGTGAGAGTTGCTAGCGATTGGCTCCTCAAGGAGAATTACATCACCGGTGCCATACGCGTCTCCTGAATTTTGGCGCCAGTCAGAAGGCTCCTGACCCCCCTCAGATCAAGACACACATCCTATTCCAGTCTGTCTGCTGCCTCCAGGTTGGTATTGAAATGACTTTTATTTTCGGTTAAGATGTGTTGAGTAGTTTAGGGGTTTTAATTTGGAACCAGCCAATGTTGAGGAAGGTAGTGCCAGAATTATTAGAATGATCAGGGTTGAGAACGGTCCCGCCTAGTAATTCTCCCGGACGCGATGTTTTTCTTTTGTGTGGTAAATTGTTTATTTACTTTTTGGTTGTGTTACATTTGTCCTTGTCATAATAAATTTGAGCCTACTAAGAAGCTGGGTTTTTATGCTTTGTGTTGCCTTGGGTGAGGCTACACAGTTTTCTTTGGTTTGGGCTCTGGCATGCGTGGTGGAAACAGACGTTCAAACCGGGCCAGCCTAAGGATAATCCCTGGAAAGATTGTCATGATAATGCTTTGAGATGGACCAAGGATCTTTTTCTATGTGGGACTGTAGAGAAGTTTGGGTGCAACTTGTTTGAAAGGTCTTGTGAAAAGGCCAGATTACCTCCCTTCCACTATCGGTCTACTGACTGATCTAAAAGAATTATTTGCCTGATATTTTGTTTGTTTATTTTTGTGTGTGTGTGTGCGCTTCTTGTAGGTTTGGTTTTGAATGGTTCATGCTGTTTCTCTTCTGTGAGTTTATTTTTCCTCTTCCCTTCATTGTTTTTTTGTTATGGGGTACGCATGAGAGAAAGTGTGTGTAGATTGTTAGAGTAAGTGTATGTATATTGTTAAATGAAAATATTTTATCTCGGTTTTGCCTTGCTTGCTCACTGGAATTTATTGTGGGGTTGGTTATGTCTGTTCCCACTGTGTTTCCTTTCCATCTTTTCTCCAAGGAGCTAGATCAGTCCCTAGTTGTGGGATTAGGAGACTGAGACTAGATGACCCCTTCCTTTTATATCTTCTCTCAACCCTGGTGGAAACCTTGAAATGGGGTAAAGCCTGTTCGGGGTTGATGAGGATGCATGGTTCTTGAGGTCCTTAGTTAAATGTGTGTGGGACACTGCCAAATAATAGGGCAAGTCCATGCAACAGAAGTTCACAGTTGGGCTGTGGTAGTCTTAAAACTGTAAGAGTTGAGATGCCACAGTCTGTGGTGTGAAGTGCTAAAACCTCTAAAGGATAAGCACGCCAATGCTTCGTAGGGAAGTTGGCTGTGTTTTATAATGTTATGTACATGTCCATACCAATATTTCTTTACGTAAAGTGGGAAATAACCAGGTATAAGCGCTAGTGCAGTGATGTGAAAACCAATAGTGTGGTTTGAGTTCAAGATCCACCTGCGGCCTCAAGTTCCTAGCCCTCAATGACATCAATTTGTGAACCAATATCTGTTTTCTTTGCCACTTATTTTTTAGTATTTCATGTTATGTATTTTGTTTGTGTGTATCACTTATTGTTAGTATTCCTTTTTTCACTTTTACTTTTAGGGTACTTCTTGTTATGTCATTTTTTTATGTGTTTCACTTATGTTATTATTTTGATGAATGTTGTCATGATCCTAAGACTATTATTAGAAAGCTAAGAATGTTTTTTTTGTCTTTTGTTTCAGATAGCTCGGTGGGTTTTTGTTTTAGGTAGGGAATCTTCTGAGGGAAAATTTGAAAGTTAATTGGGCAAACATCATTTCGGCTCGCCCATTTAGTTAGGGACGTAGGGTTCTTATCATTGTATACATGTCCTCATCACCTATGCCCCCACAACAACATTTGGGCAATAAAAGAACTGGAATTTGGAGCTCTCTCATGTGGTCATTTGAACGAGAGATGTACAAGGGGGAAGCGACAAGCATTGAGACAGGGAGCAAGTGACCCCCTACCCCCCCACTCCGTAACATTTGGCGCTGCGAGCAGGATGGTGATGGGGACAAAAAGAAGTTAAGAAAAAAATTTCAGACTAGATAAACCCACCGAGGCTTCACAGACGACCCGGGCCCCGACGACTGAGACGGGAGAAGCCATACGGAGGGCCGTAATGAACGCTAGGGCTTGGAGACCCTAGGGAGGACCAGACGGCTGGGCGAGGACCATCAGTCCAGGACAAGACAGGACACCGGCAGCCAAAGACGAGATAGCCCCCACCAGCCCGTGGTGATATACTTTGGAATTGCATAAACAAAAACCCAACAAATGAATTCTCTGTGGAACATTGATTTTTGATTTTTTTCTTTTCATGAGCAGGAAAGGTGTATGCCTTGAGTGACATTTCCAGAGAAGGCAAATTTTGACCTTATGATTTTTTTTACTTCAATTGAAATTCCTATGTTCTCACAACTTGTGACCGATGTGTGAGCCCTTAGCGAGTGGGTACACTTCATTATTGGGGTGTTTTGTTTTCTCTAGCCCCATAGTGCTCTCAAAGTCGGGGAGCAGTTGGATGCATTTGGCTGTATGGTTTTTGGTTTGGTTGTTTTTGTTTTTGGAAATGTTCTGTTCTTTTTCCCGTCTTTTATGACAGTGTGGGGTATTTTTTGTGTGTGGGGTTGTTGTTGTTTGTAACATTCCAAGTATTTGGGTGTTGTACCATTGGTAGTATTTTAAAATTAAAAAAAAAAGGGTAGACCGTAGTTGTCAAGATGTCGCAAGAGCGTGAAAGCGCATCTGCATCCCCAACGATGCCTAACTTACAGGCAGAAGTTGGAAGATCCCCAGGACTAGGGAGAGGGATGATGATTAGTGGTGGTCTTGGGGGGATGAGGAACCACTGCCCCGGCCATATGAGTGGGTTAGTGGAGGAGGTCGAGAGCCTACGCAGGCAATTAGAGGAAATGAACTCTCGGCCGCAGAAGGTTGTGGTGACTGGGCCCAAACAAAAGAAAGTTAGAAAATTCCACGGGGAGACAGAAGTAGATGGGGGGTACGTAGTGGAGGATTTTATAGAGGAGGTTAGGGTATTGTTAAGAGGGGAGGAAGATAGAGAGGAAAGGAGGCAGCTGGTTCTCAGCCATCTCGAGGGGGTGCAAAAACGGAGGTGCGGTCATGTGGGAGACCACAGGACTCAGCGGAGGCCATTTTGGAGACCCTGCAACATGCATTCGGGGACCGCCGTTCCCTCCCGGTACTTACTGGCCAACTTCGCCGAACGGAAACAAGGGGCAAGAGAGGGCATAAGAGAGTATGCCAATGACCTGTTTTCCCGACATAAGAAATTAATCCAGAAGCAACGGAAGGA
The DNA here is from genome assembly GCA_018398815.1 of Conus ventricosus. Lineage (NCBI taxonomy): Eukaryota > Metazoa > Mollusca > Gastropoda > Neogastropoda > Conidae > Conus > Conus ventricosus. The sequence goes on from CM031621.1 coordinate 21,298,548, forward strand.
AGGAAAACAGTTGGTCGAAGAAGATGCATTGGTAGGTCAGTTTGTGGAAGGACTCCGCGACAAGAGCCTGGCACTCGACCTGAAAAGGCAAGTAAAAAGGAGCATGCCATCCTTTGCAGAAATTAGGGAAGAAGCTCTAGAGTGGGAGGAAATGAAGGGGGGACCAGTTAATAGCCGTATAGCAGGTATTGGGGCAGTAGGGAGTGAGCTGTCAGAGTTGGAGAGGGCCCAAGAGGAGCTGAGACAAGAAAACATGAGCTTGAGGAGAGAGTTAGAGGCCCTGAAGCAAAAGGGGAGGAGAACGCAAGATGAGGAGAAGAAACAGGCAAAGGGGTGCTGGCAGGGGTCAGTCGTATGTTATCTGTGTAGGAAGCCAGGCCACATCCAGAGATTCTGTAGGGAACTAGGGATCAGGATTTAAACGGAGAACCATCAGTGTAGGGAGCCGTACTACTGATGGAACCCAGCGTGGCTCATCACTGCTGTCCAGGACCGTGGGTGAGCGGCCTACCATCAAGGTAGAAATAGGTGGTGTAGAACTAGAGGCGCTTTGGGACACAGGCTCGCAAGTCACCATCATGAGTGACTGCCTATATCGTAAGTATTTTTTCAGGGGATTCACCACTAGTTAAAGATGTCCAGTTAGTTAAGTTAGTGGCTGCCAACGGGTTAGAGGTGCCATACATAGGGTACACTGTCATGGACGTCAAGATAGGGAAGCGGGTCATTCCAGCCAGGGAATCCTCGTACGGAAAGATAAAGGTGGTCAAGGTCAGGAGCTCATGGAGTCGGCTTCATCACTCCTCCTGGGTATGAACGTCATCCGGGAAATTAAGGGGGATCCAGAGGTGGTGATCGACCTGGAAGATAAGTCATATCAAGCAAGCTTGATCAGAGCCCCAGCGGGTGGAATCCACCTTCCAGCGAGGTCAATCACCAGCGTGACTGTTCCCGGAAGGGGGAGGGAGCGAGGTGAGCGAGGTTAGAAAGAGTCGGAGTACATCATAGAACCACTGAAAGAGCAGACTGATGGCAAATTCTTGGTTGCCCAGACAGTGGTGGCAGGAGAGGGACCATGGACCATCCCAGTGGTGAACATCGGGGAAGAGGATATCATGGTAGCTGGTAGACTCCGTTAGGCATAGTCAATGAGGTAGGGCATGTTGTGATGTCAGAGGTTGGGTTCAAGGAAAGTAAGGGTCAGTTATTTGTCCAGTGTAATAGAGTAGGAGTAGCTAGTCAGGCTAAGTCTCCGGCACAGGTAGATCTGTCCCAAGTAGAGTGCTCTGCCTCGGAACGGATACAACTGAGGCAGCTCCTGGAGGAGTTTGCTGACACCTTGACCAACGATGAATTCGACGTGGGTCACACCAACCGGGTGAAGCATAAGATTCCGGTAGAGGATGACACCCCCGTGGTGCAGGCCTACCGGAGGATTCCGCCCACTCAACTGGGAGAGGTGAAGCAGCACCTTCAGGAACTCCTGGAGAAAGAGATCATCCGACCAAGCAGCAGCCCATACGCTTCACCGATCGTCCTGGTCAGAAAGAAGAACGGGAGCCTGAGGATGTGCGTCGATTACCGTAAACTGAATGCGAAGACCAGACGGGATGCTTTCCCCCTACACCCCGCATCGACGAATCCCTGGATGCCTTACAAGGGGCTTGTTACTTCTCCACGATGGATTTGGCTTCAGGTTACCACCAGGTTGAAGTAGAGGAAGAGGACAAACACAAGACGGCCTTTACAACACCATTTGGCCTCTTTGAGTTTAATCGGATGCCTTTGGGCTGTGTTCAGCACCCTCGACGTTCCAACGGCTCATGACTTCAGGAATGAGCGACCTCCTTTTCCAAGTCCTGCTCGTCTATTTGGACGACATTTTAGTATTCAGCAGGACCTTCCAAGAACACCTGGAGCGACTGAGGATTGTTCTCACACGTTTGCGAGAGATGGGCCTGAAGTTGAACCCAGAGAAGTGCAAGTTTGGACAGAGGTCAGTCCAATACTTGGTTACTCCATCTCGGCAGAGGGAATCGAAACCGAACAGGACAAGATCAAAGCAGTTGCTGAGTGGCCCATTCCGGAGACGCTAAAGGACCTGCGAGCATATTTGGGTTTTGCTTCATATTATCGAAGGTTTGTGGCAGGGTTTGCCCACATCGCAGGCCCACTACATGCATGCGTAGGAAAGGTCTATGAAGCAAACAAGGCCAAGCCAGCAGGGAAGACAGCTAGACTAGGTGGAGCGTGGACCCATGAGTGTCAACGTGCATTTGAAGATTTGAAGGCAGCATTGACATCTGCTCCTGTCCTGGGATACGCCGACTACAGCCTCCCTTTCATCGTGGAAACAGATGCCAGTCTGAAGGGGTTAGGCGCTGTGCTGTCGCAAGTCCAGGATGGGAAACGGAGAGTGATCTGCTATGCCAGCCGCACGCTACGTCCTACTGAGAAAAACATGGACAACTACAGTTCAATGAAGCTGGAGTTACTGGCATTAAAGTGGGCTGTCACCGAGAAGCTCCGGGGATACTTGATAGGTGCCAAATTCGTTGTCTACACTGACAACAACCCCCTCAGCTACCTGAAGACATCCAAGTTGGGGGCGGTGGAGCAGCGCTGGGCCGCTCAACTGGCAATTTCGATTTCGACATCAAGTACCGCTCCGGAAAGTCGAACGTGAATGCGGATATGCTCAGCAGGTATCCGTTGGAAGCTACAGGGGAGGATCAGGAGGAGTTAGTAGCTGCTATGTCTATCACGGCTACTCCCATCCCTCCAGCAGTAGCCAGGCAGGAAGGACAGGTCGTGGCACACATACAGTGCACATCAGCATCCCGAGTTACACCTGACTCAACAGACGAAGACCGGGATGAGGAGGGGTGACGGAGAGAGGAAGGGTGACCCAGGCGCAGCGCAGCAGACCCTATACTCCTACGACCGGAAGGAGCTGCAGAAGTTTCAAGAGGAAGATCCAGTCATTCAACCAGTACTGCATGCTTGGAGAAACAAACGTCGACCCACTGGGCCAGAAATGAGGAGTCATGGAGCGGCATGCGGCACACTGTTCCGCCAGTGGACAGACTTTGTCTGGAACAAGACCTTCTGTACCGGAAGATTCAGGATCCTGCTACCAGACAGACTTGTTTCCAGTTAGTCCTGCCAGAGAAGCTGAAGGAGACCAGCCTTCGAAAATGTACATGCAACAGGGCACCAAGGTACAGAGCGTTGCGTACGCTTACTGCAAAAGAGATGCTACTGGCCCGGCAATGCATGCTATGGTGGAGAAGTGGGTGAAGGGATGCGAGCGCTGCAACATTGCCAAAATGCCCCCGGCCGAGTCACCGCCCCCATGGGACATCTCCGAGCAACCAAGCCTCTAGAAGTGGTGGCGATGGATTTCACGCTGCTGGAGAAGTCGTCCGACGGCAGAGAGAACGTCCTGGTCCTGACGGATGTATTCACCAAATACACCATGGCCATCCCGACCAGAGACCAGAAGGCAACAACTGTCGCGAGAATCTTGGTGAAGGAATGGTTCCAAAAGTTTGGGGTGCCCCTCCGGCTACACTCTGATCAGGGCCGAAATTTTGAGGGTGAAGTGATCCGAGAGCTTTGTGCAATCTATGGATCAAGAAGTCCCGCACCACCGCCTACCACAGTGGCGGATTATGGGGGTTTCCCAGTTGCACGGAAACCCCCCCTCGCTGTCAAAAAAAAAAAAAAAAAAACCCTTCCCGTCACCACTGCTGAGTGCGAGAGGTCGATCAGTGGGCTGAAACTCCTCAAAACCAGCCTGAGGTCAACCATGACAAACCAGCGCTTGAACGGTCTGGCACTGATGAGGCTCCACAGGGAAATTGAAGTGGACGCAATGGCTATAGTGGACGCATTTGCAAGAAAATTCAAGACCCGAATGGCGACACTGTTACCTCGTCACCTCTTGCAGTTTGACTGCTGAATCACAGACACAGACACATCATATAAGCTAAGTTTGAACGGCAATTAAGTGTGTATACCATGATACAATTGAGAAACAGTGTGGACAAACACGCCAAGACCTCCGTTTTATTTTCCTTTAGTTGTCAAAATTCATTGTGTTCAATTCAATCGAATTCATGGACAAGTTTTATTTGACTTTCACTCGACTGAACACTATCACAAGTATAAGATGTGCAGGAAAAGAATGTGTTGTTATATATAAAGTGTGTAAAGTCATTTTGTTTCCTCTAATAAAACAAAAATGTTTTGTCTTTCTAGTCCAGAGACTTTCTTAAATTTCAGTATTAATTGTGTGAATGAGAGCAAACCAGTTGTTTATTGGTAAAAAGAAAAGCTTTGTTACTTTTTGCTCAAATTTATATTGGCTTTATGATGTTTCTCTGAAAAAGAAAAAAAGGCAAGAAAAGAAAAAGATCAAACCACTTAATTTCATGCATGATAACTGTTGTACTGTTCTAATGAGAAGATGATGGACATTTAAAATTACTTGCTGTGATGCAAAAACATTTGTAAGATGCAAAGTAATTTTAAATCTGATATCCTCTTAATTATTTGAATGTTTTATCATGTGTCACTTCGATATTGTGAATAACAGACGATGTTATGCAAAGGAAAGAATTCTCTCGCATTGGAGAGAATTCTAGACCCTTCCTGTATCAACCATGTGGTTGAATAAATCACAGACTAGTTTTAAAAAGAAATTGTGGCCCAAACAATTATGAATTGGTAATGAAAGTGACATAAATGGTAAATTCACATTGAACTTTCTGTCTGCAATCAGAATTTAGTACAAATAGAAAAGTTGAACAACTGTTTCACCCAAACTGGATGTCGTCACCCTTGGTTTACTGAGAGGGTTATACCAAAAGAAGATGTCAGACTGACACCACTGGTGATTCCCCTTAAAGATTGGAACCTGTTTGGTATCAGCTCGCTGCTGTTCTCTATGAGAATTTGTCATTATCAAAGAAGTTGCTTCGTCACCAAAATCAGGAAAGGCCATTTTCAACCAAAGTCTCAACTACAAAATGTTCCATCAACTGATGTTTCTTTTAAAATCGTTCATTTTTCTTGACTGTTTTGGAGTTATTACGGAGCCCTTTTTCAATGTCCGATAGCACCAGATTGCACCATTTTGCATCCTTGAAAAAAAAATTTCCGGGGGGGCATGCCCCGGACCCCCCTAGACTGCTCAGGCGCTTCGCGCCTTCACATTCCATTTTCCAGAAACCCCCCCATGTCAACACCATAATCCGCCCCTGTACCATCCCCAGGGAAATGCACAATGTGAACGCTTCAACAGAACACTACATAACCTGCTCCGGACGCTGCCAGAACACCAGAAGAGGCATTGGCCTGAGTACCTTCCAGAATTGGTGTTCATGTACAACGTCACGCCCCACTCATCCACCAAGTTTTCGCCATACCTCCTTCTGTTTGGCCAAGAACCAAAGCTGCCTGTAGACTTCTTGCTGGGAATCAAGCCGGAAGATGACGCGACCCCGGTACCAACCTCGGAATGGGTAACAGTTCACCGAGAGAGGCTGCAGCAGGCACATCAGCTGGCAAACCAGCATCTGCAACAAGCGGCAAGATCAAGCAAGGTGAGGCATGACTCCCAGGTGAAAATCTCTCACTTGCGGCTGGGACAAGAGGTGCTGATCCGAGAGCACCACACTGGGCGGTCCAGATTCAGGATGCGTGGAAGACAGAGATTTCAGGGTCATTGGGAATCCAAGTCAAGACGGAGCACCCTACATGGTAGAATCCAAAGTGACAGGAGTGAAGCGCCGTGTGCATCGGTCAGAACTGAAGATATATCAGGGCCCGAGATACAAGGATGATGCTCCAGCCCTTCAACTGCCCTTGCTTCGCCGGCAGAGGCTGTGGGAAAGCTCCGACTCAGACGACTCGGACGATGAGGAGACGTGGCCAAGGAGATCAAGAAGGGCGAATGCTGGGGTGCATTCAAAACCTTACAGATTACCTCAGGTGGTCAAACATTGATGTTTTGTTGTTTCATAGTTGATTTGTTTTTTGTTGTCGTTGCATACGAGTGGCTCAGGGTCTACAAGTGCTGAGGTGTGCTTGTTTCATGATGTTTTCGGCTGTGCAGTGCAGGAGGCCATAACAGTTTGGTTTTTTTGGTGTCGTGTTTAATATTCCACAGAGAGAATGCTGATATAGGCATATATATATATTTTCATGATCTGTTTCATTTTTCTAATATCAACACTTGGAAGAGGTGAAGTTGCATTTTCCAGGGATTTCTGGTAGCAACTATAACCTTGTGTTTTGGTAATGAGGACCTATGGTTTTGCGTTCTCTGAGTGCGGTTTGGGTGGTAGGTGAGTGTAGTCCCTGGTGAGTGGGATCTGTTTATGCAGTGTGCATTGGTATTGGGGCGTCGTGCCGTAATCACCAGATTTGTTGGCTTGGTGTTCAGGGTGGTACAGACAGTTGGCATTGATATGTTTGTTGTTTGGTTGGCGTAGGATTGAGTGTCCTCAGGAGCGGACATTTCACAGTCGGGGAGAGTGTGACATGTAAATGACGTTTGCGGTCAAAGGGAAACAACTTCACGTATTAGTTCCTGGAGTTGGCAACTAGACACAGGGGTGTTTATTCCCCTTCCGGAAGTGACCCAGTTGTTTTCAATTTTCGGCTTGGGTCAAGTTAGGGCTCTTTGGTTTAGTTTTTAGTAGTTTATTATTAGTTTACTAGATATATTGATAGTAATAACAAATAATAGAGTAGTGTAGGGCTGTAAGTAAAGAGTAAGTACAAAATATTTAAAACCTAAAAGAAAGCTACCATTCTGGGTGAGAGTTGCTAGCGATTGGCTCCTCAAGGAGAATTACATCACCGGTGCCATACGAGTCTCCTGAATTTTGGCGCCAGTCAGAAGGCTCCTGACCCCCCTCAGATCAAGACACACATCCTATTCCAGTCTGTCTGCTGCCTCCAGGTTGGTATTGAAATGACTTTTATTTTCGGTTAAGATGTGTTGAGTAGTTTAGGGGTTTTATTTTGGAACCAGCCAATGTTGAGGAAGGTAGTGCCAGAATTATTAGAATGATCAGGGTTGAGAACGGTCCCGGCCTAGTAATTCTCCCGGACGCGATGTTTTCTTTTTGTGTGGTAAATTGTTTATTTACTTTTTGGTTGTGTACATTTGTCCTTGTCATAATAAATTTGAGCCTACTAAGAAGCTGGGTTTTTATGCTTTGTGTTGCCTTGGGTGAGGCTACACAGTTTTCTTTGGTTTGGGGCTCTGGCATGCGTGGTGGAAACAGACGTTCAAACCGGGCCAGCCTAAGGATAATCCCTGGAAAGATTGTCATGATAATGCTTTGAGATGGACCAAAGGATCTTTTTCTATGTGGGACTGTAGAGAAGTTTGGGTGCAACTTGTTTGAAAGGTCTTGTGAAAAGGCCAGATTACCTCCCTTCCACTATCGGTCTACTGACTGATCTAAAAGAATTATTTGCCTGATATTTTGTTTGTTTATTTTTGTGTGTGTGTGTGCGCTTCTTGTAGGTTTGGTTTTGAATGGTTCATGCTGTTTCTCTTCTGTGAGTTTATTTTTCCTCTTCCCTTCATTGTTTTTTGTTATGGGGTACGGCATGAGAGAAAGTGTGTGTAGATTGTTAGAGTAAGTGTATGTATATTGTTAAATGAAAATATTTTATCTCGGTTTTGCCTTGCTTGCTCACTGGAATTTATTGTGGGGTTGGTTATGTCTGTTCCCACTGTGTTTCCTTTCCATCTTTTCTCCAAGGAGCTAGATCAGTCCCTAGTTGTGGGATTAGGAGACTGAGACTAGATGACCCCTTCCTTTTATATCTTCTCTCAACTTGGTGGAAACCTTGAAATGGGGTAAAGCCTGTTCGGGGTTGATGAGGATGCATGGTTCTTGAGGTCCTTAGTTAAATGTGTGTGGGACACTGCCAAATAATAGGGCAAGTCCATGCAACAGAAGTTCACAGTTGGGCTGTGGTAGTCTTAAAACTGTAAGAGTTGAGATGCCACAGTCTGTGGTGTGAAGTGCTAAAACCTCTAAAGGATAAGCACGCCAATGCTTCGTAGGGAAGTTGGCTGTGTTTATAATGTTATGTACATGTCCATACCAATATTTCTTTACGTAAAGTGGGAAATAACCAGGTATAAGCGGCTAGTGCAGTGATGTGAAAACCAATAGTGTGGTTTGAGTTCAAGATCCACCTGCGGCCTCAAGTTCCTAGCCCTCAATGACATCAATTTGTGAACCAATATCTTGTTTTCTTTGCCACTTATTTTTTAGTATTTCATGTTATGTATTTTGTTTGTGTGTATCACTTATTGTTAGTATTCCTTTTTTCACTTTTACTTTTAGGGGTACTTCTTGTTATGTCATTTTTTTATGTGTTTCACTTATGTTATTATTTTGATGAATGTTGTCATGATCCTAAGACTATTATTAGAAAGCTAAGAATGTTTTTTTTGTCTTTTGTTTCAGATAGCTCGGTGGGTTTTTGTTTTAGGTAGGGAATCTTCTGAGGGGAAAATTTGAAAGTTAATTGGGCAAACATCATTTCGGCTCGCCCATTTAGTTAGGGACGTAGGGTTCTTATCATTGTATACATGTCCTCATCACCTATGCCCCCACAACAACATTTGGGCAATAAAAGAACTGGAATTTGGAGCTCTCTCATGTGGTCATTTGAACGAGAGATGTACAAGGGGGAAGCGACAAGCATTGAGACAGGGAGCAAGTGACCCCCTACCCCCCCACTCCGTAAGACTAGGATGGCTGTGTGTCGGATGGTCTGTGTCACGGTCGCTAAGCCGGACGGCCCTACCACCCCTACCCACGCCTATTACACACTAGAGCAGACAACACAGCACACTAACACAGCTTTACAATCATGCGCACTTCTTTATTTCACACACACTATGGCGCCACCACTCACGTCCATCCACACGCACACACCGGTATCCCACTTCTTTACTGACCCACACTACCCTGAAACGACCATGAGAACCTAATCTATACTAAAGCACCAGTTGCGGTATATCCCTGCGACCTAAGGACGCAGAGATAGCCCGCACACGTGGTGGCTACCTACTAGGGACAAGGACCAACCCAAGGGACTCTAATCTCTAAACTACTACCACCCACACCTCTCCCCAGGACCCACCCTTCTCTTTTGACCCGGGACCCCTACCGAACTGGTCGCTGCGTCCCTAATGGAGGCAATGACAAGTATCCTACACTGTGCTGGCCACTACGTCCCAAAAGGAGGCAGTAGCTAACACCCTTAACCCTACTCCCTAACGATACACCCTTTTACCACACCCCTGGGACAACCCACCCCGGGCCCCGGAGAGCTCCATCCTCGGCGCTGTACTTGGCCCCTCACAGGCCGACGCTCCCCGGACGACTGCACTCCGGTGCTGACCGTGGCCTCCCACAGTCCGACTCCTGAAGGACTCTACCCGACGGCGACCGTGGCTCCTCAGTCTGACTCCTCCCCCGCGCTGGCACAACACCTCTGAAGGCCCCGCCGGACACAAAGGGTGAGAGAAGGTCTGGTGCGGTGCCTCTCGACGAGTCCGGGGCTCGAAAGACGCCTCCTCCTCTGAAGGCCCCGCCGGACACTGGGGGTGAGAGAAGGTCTGGTGCAGCGCCCTCTCACAGGACGCCGAACCGGGTAGAGCAACAGGTGGCTGGAGAAACCCTGGGAGAACCCCGGTAGCCGAAAGACGGCCGAATGGTTTCCCTCTCCTGGGAAAGCAGCAGGCAACTGGACGCCGCCGCTCACATGCCGGCACGCGGCAGCAGACTGCGGTGGTCTGGCCCCACCCTCAGGACGGAACAGGATACCACCTGCTGACACAACTGTAGGCCACTTACTGTAATGTTGCTACTACCCGAGTCATCAAGGCCCATAGGCTACCTGGTAAAGCTTTAATCTCCATCTCCCTTGCCTACCTCCCACTCGGGAATGAGAGTGACCACTTGAATTTCGAATACACCCCCCATAACCCGTTACTTTGGGGTTATCAGACCCCATTCCCTCCCAAAACCTTTACAACAGCAGTAACACAATATTCTCTCTGAGCCAATCTACGCTATTACTATGAAATTATGACTCGCACACAATTCTCAGAGAAATAATCCCAATCCAAGCAATCCAACACGGACTCCATGGGCCCCTTAGAAAATACTAAATAAACTAGCAATTTCACTAGGAAATGTTTCCACACAGTAATCAGTATTAATACACATCTCAGAAACAACAAAACAAAAAAAACTTATCAATTTCTAAACGGTTCACAGTTCTAGCATATTCATACAAGAGAATCGGCGCACAGCCACAATCCTTCATATTCTTACCCCTTTTGCACTGTCAATCATAATCATATATCAATACATGATTTGTTCGCCAAAATTTCCATCCAGCACCCCCACTCTCATGTCATCTCTTGTCAAATAACCCAGTGGTTAATCTTTGTTATGCCAACACAACCACCCTTCATACAATATTACTTGCTGCACAACCTCTGTCTTTATCCTATCACTGCTGAACTACCCGCCTTAAACTTACCCTACCCTTCTTTCCGACTACTAAAAATTCATAATGGGACTATCTCCCTGCAACCTAAAATATCTTCCTCCAACCCTATTCTGTCACAAACACATACATCCCTGCATGTGTGACGACTGTCATTTACTTAACAAAACTTCTAACCATATGGACTCACTGTCCTGTACCACATGCATACATCACCAATACAGTCTGCACGCGCACGACACACGCGTCAAGAACCATGACTCGTAACGAAAGTTAGAAGACACCAATATAAGTTGAATAGCCACGACCGTACTCCGGTATAAACCACTCGACTACCAATTACCCTTTGGGCCCCTACTGCACAGTTACCGATCCCAATGCTGTGCAGGTCGACTCCGAATCATTAATCAATTTCAACGAACCACTACTATTACAACTGAAATTGAGCACAACCCCTTTACGATTCACGCAGACACATCTGCACCTGACTCACGCTATGATCCTCAACAAAATGCAACCTCAAATAACCTTATTGAACCCACTGAAATTAACACGAACTAATCACAACCAATATCTACATCACCGTCCATCAACTTTTTATTATATCGAACCCACATTGTCTAGCCAAACTATCACATGACAATCGAACTCAGGAACCACTATGTACACTACTTACAGAATATACAGAAAAGTAGTAACAACAAAAACCCGGCTGACAAGAAGTTTCAATCACCGAACCAAGACGACATCATACCAGAAAACCCAGTATACGCAACAACCATAATACAACTAAACATAACATGACAACTACAGTACAACTCGCCATAATACAAGACAACATGACGAACAACATCACCATGAACCTAACAAATCACCAACCTGCACAAACAGACGTTCAACCACACCATTTCTGCAACTGGCTGAAGTGGCTGCCAACAGAGACGACACAGAACCCGGCACAGGCCAAGGGCACACCAGACCCGACGAGGACCTGGCACTGACTATGACTCGAAGTCACTCAGCTCAACAAACGGCGCTGCCGCCGCAACTACAAGGCGCGTCCACTCCGACGAACACCAGGGACCGAAGTGAAGCTACCCCAACTCATTCCGACCTGGTCGAACCAAGCGAACTCTACTCACAACACAAAACAGCGATTGGTCGAGCAGCGTATCCCTCCGCAGAGCTGACACGCCGGACCAACGGACTAGTTGTTGCTCGTGCAACAACACGACAATTTACCACAACAACTTACAGACTTGACAACACCAACAACAGCCGATATCCTGCCCCGCCTTCTCTGGTGTAGAACCAAAGTAACAAAAGGGTAAAAATCGGGAATGAAACCAACCTCCCGCTTCCATCCCTTCAACAAGTGGAGATTGGAACTCAAAAAATTATATATCTTCTTTCCCTAGCCCCCTACCTAACTTAACCTTCCACCTTAACCAAAACCCCAAATCTTACACACGCACGCTCGCACACACACAATACACATATGCACACGCACACACGCTCTCTATTTCTGAACTACCATTACTCCAAACACATGGACGGCTGGTTTACTACTGCCGATCGGTGACACACCCCCCTGCCTAAGTTTTAACTCAGGTTAAAACCAACAAAAACTTCTCACTCGATCGGCGTTTACTCACACCCTACCTATAACAATCCCACTCCACACTACTCACTCCGCCCTGCGGTTACTTCTGATGTACCCCATCATCATTTCAAACAACATCACTTTTCAATACATCTTTAATCGCAGAATACATTATTCAACCTGGTCTAACTCTGCCTCATACGACCTTAACGCGGGCACTTACAGGCAGCCGTTACATTACGGTCTAATATAAACTTCATAACTGAGGGTGCTCTGACCATGCACGACCGCTATGAAAACACGTGCTACAAATACCACACCCCCAGCAACACTTTGCTACATCATTCTCTTCCAATGACACGACGCATGCATATCTTCGTCAATGTCAACTTCACATGACACAGGTAAATGGAACTTACTCTCTCTCTCTATCTCTCTCTCTCTCTCTCTTCTCTCTCCTGCAAGCGACTCAAGAAGTCTGCCGCCACATTGTCCTTTCCAAACACTGCCTGCACCGTAACCTGGAATGGCTGCAGCTGCAGTGCCCACCTTGTGATCCTCCCACTAACACTCTAGACCCCACAGCTACCTTCCTGGGTTTCGTCCTCAAATGAAAATGTCGCTTGTACCTGCAACCTGCTGTTGCCAAGTTCTTCTTTGTCAACTCACACGTCTCGGCTACTTTGTTCCTAAGTTGACGTCCTCTGCCGCTGTGCGGGACTCTTGCCTTTCTGGTTGCCACAGAAATCCCTCAGCATCTGCATGGGCCTGCGCATCAGGGCTTCCTTACAAGGGAAACTCTTGAGACTCTTCCCTTAACAGTACGCTGACACTGGACACATGACTGGCAGTACCGACGAATGTCAGCATGCATGCCTGGCCAATAAAAATGGCGACCAACTCGCTCCTTGGTTCGGGTGGTACCTAAGTGTCCAGACATGGGTAGGGTCGTGAGCTAGCTTCATCACCGTGGCCCGCAGTTCAGCTGGGACGCAGATTTGACTCGCTACGTCCTTGGGACCCTCAAACCGCCTGACCAGTACACCAGATTTCCGAGCGTACTCGACTCGTCCAAACTTGGTATGGAAGTGCGTCCCTGCTTCACACGCACTCCGAGCCTTCCTCAAGGTTTCGTCCTGGTCCTGCATCTGAATTAACTGCTGGGTCGAGGTGTTCAGAATGCACTCCTCGACGGGCAGTGGTACTGGTTCTTGCTGCTCCCTGGCTCTCTGCGCACGTGTCTGCACTGCCCCAACCAACGCCGGGTCTGCGTATACAGGCACACGTATCCAACCGGAATCTCCTACTCTCTTTGCGAAGTTTCCGATCAGGACTTCCTGCACAGGGCTATTCATAACCAAAACCTCCAGCTTCCCTTCGACGAATGGCGACTTCAACTCTATTACCGCCACAGGTAACACAGACCTGCATCTGGGTTCAGCCAACACTACTGGAACTGTCTCTCCTGTGTACGCATCTGCTGGTACCAACCACTGGGCTACTACGGTGTATCCGCACCAGTGTCTCGTAATCCATTGGCCGGCGACCCGTTGACTTCCACAATGCACGCAGGGTCGTACTGCTGCTCAGCGCATGGACGACACAACGTAGGGACTACTCGAGCTTGGGGCTGGTCACAACACTGAACCACTCCAACAGAATGGGGCTCAGGGCATTTCCTAGCGACGTGGCCTGGCTTTTGCAGTTAAAACAAACTATGGTCGATCTAGGCCCTTCTGATCTCCTGTTCGGTTGCTGTAGTGCACCATCACTTTGTTGGGACCTCTCTGCAGACTGGCTCTCTGTCGTTCATGCCCATTACCCAGGTTGGGCTGGTTAACCGTTCGGTCTTGCTTCGCCTTCCTCCCCAACCTTTTGGCCTCTGCTAAAACAGTAGCTTCTGTTGCCATTTGTTCAGCATTTTTTCGGGCTTTTCTTCGGACCTCGATCGTGGAACTCGGGGGACAGCACTGGTAAACTGTTCTTGGAAAAGCAGATCCTTAACATCCTCTGCCACATTCTCGTCCTTGCCCGCTGCCGCACACCAGAGGGAAAACCACCGCTTCATCCTTCCCAGCACTTGGGCGAAAGTCTCAGCAGCGTCCTTCTTGATGCTTCTAAACTTTTCCCGGTATGCCTCAGCATCTAGCCTGAAGTGGCTGAACAGGGCGTTCTTTATCTGATCATAGTCGCCTAACTCCTCCACACTAACCGCATCACTGCTTCTCTAGCCTTTCTCCTCAGCAGAGACATCAGACGTGTGGGCCATGAGGTCTCGCTCCACTTGCACATCGGGCTACACGCTCAAATGGGCGATGAAAGCGTCCACGTCGTCGTTCTCTCCTAACGGCTCAAGGTGGACACGCTTCGTTTCCTTCACCTCAATCAAGCGTTTTTTTTATGCGCTGCTTCATCTGAGGCCTGTCTCTCTTGATGTTTTAGCTCACGCTCTCTTGCCTCTAACTCGCTTCATCTTTCCGTTCTTGAGATCTAACTCGGCCTGCTTTAACTCCAGCTCTTTCTGCCTAGCAGCTTTCTCCTCTTCAATCTTCCTCTGCCTATCAGCTTTCTCCTCTTCAATCCTCCTCTGCCTATCAGCTTTCTCCTCTTCAATCTTCCTCTGCTTCATCTCTAACTCCTCTGCCTAGCAGCTTTCTCTTCTTCATCCTTCATCTTCTGCTCTCTAACTCCCTCTGCCTAGCAGCTTTCTCGTCTTCAATCTTCCTCTGCTGCATCTCAAGCTCCCTGCCTAGCAGCTTCTCTTCTTCATCCTTCATCTTCTGCCTCTCTAACTCCTCTGCCTAGCAGCTTTCTCTTCTTCATCCTTCATCTTCTGCCTCACTTTCTCCTCCATCCGGAGCTCCAACTCTGCTTCTCTCGCTATCTTCTCATCCTCATTACGGACCGAGTCTGTGACAAACTTGGCGAGGTCTCCCCAGTTAAACCCATCGCCGTTCCCAATTTGACAAACTTTGCATAAGTCCCCGTCCCCGGTTCATGATCCACCCCCGCATCCTGGTCACTAACCTTGGGTTTGGTATCCGCCCGTAGGGGCCTGTGGATCCATGACACTATCGGGGTCGTACTGCGGGTGGGCTCGGGTGTGTTTAGACATAGGGTACCCCTACCACCACAGAGCTAGCAACAAACAGTATGCGATCTGATCGCAACTGGAGGTCCCTGACTACGCACTTGCCCCTGAAGAAACCCGGCACAAGTACACACTATTCTCAATGAGTCACGCGACCAGCACAACTCCACCCACACTTGTATATCTCATACATATACCGATACGGGGTCTAACCCACACAATATTACTAATGCGCTGTCTGGGCGCCAACCCAATCACGTGACGCCGTATTCCCACCGTCCACTGTGCATTCGCACCAGTTCACATGGACTACAAGTCACGGGCCTTACTGTCTCTGGTAGGCCGCACCCACCCGATCACAGTGCACTTGCACCCCACAAGTTCATAATGCACTCCCAGCACACCTTAGTGTCACAACACTACGCACCCTCGAGCTTTCCACGCACAGTCACCTGGGCTTACACTGCCCTTAATCCCCACAGGATATCCGAGCACACAGCGTTCAGTCACGGGCTGGGTACCACTCTACCTACTCACTGGGGTATACCACATAAGGGGCACAACAGACGCCTGGTACCCTTCCGGCACCTCACCTACACTGCACTGCGTAGTCACTCACACTTCCAAACCCACTCAATATTTATTGATCACTCATACCTCACTCACTCGGTAGCGCCAACCCATTCACACCAACACAAGTGCCCTGCCCAATGCCAATGGAAAGCTGCCTGAAGTGGACAGGGACACTACGTACCACCACCCAGGGTACTGGCACGCTCCCACCAACCACCCGCTCACTCGACGTACACACCGGACACAACACCCCCTACCTCCCTTCTAGCTACCTATCGCCTACCCAGAACCACCCAAGAATGCACCCGCATCTCCACCAAATGTCACGGTCGCTAAGCCGGACGGCCTACCACCCCTACCCACGCCTATTACACACTAGAGCAGACAACACAGCACACTAACACAGCTTACAATCATGCGCACTTCTTTATTTCACACACACTATGGGCCACCACTCACGTCCATCCACACGCACACACCGGTATCCCACTTCTTTACTGACCCACACTACCCTGAAACGACCCTGAGAACCTAATCTATACTAAAGCACCAGTTGCGGTTATCCCTGCGACCTAAGGACGCAGAGATAGCCCGCACACGTGGTGGCTACCTACTAGGGACAAGGACCAACCAAGGGACTCTAATCTCTAAACTACTACCACCCACACCTCTCCCCAGGACCCACCCTTCTCTTTGGACCCGGGACCCCTACCGAACTGGTCGCTGCGTCCCTAATGGAGGCAATGACAAGTATCCTACACTGTGCTGGCCACTACGTCCCAAAAGGAGGCAGTAGCTAACACCCTTAACCCTACTCCCTAACGATACACCCTTTTTACCACACCCCCGGGACAACCCATCCCGGCCCGGAGAGCTCCAGTCCTCGGCGCTGTACTTGGCCCCTCACAGGCCGACGCCTCCCCGGACGACTGCACTCCCGGGGCTGACCGTGGCCTCCCACAGTCCGACTCCCTGAAGACTCTACACCCGACGGCGACCGTGGCTCCTCAGTCTGACTCCTCCCCCGCGCTGGCACAACACCTCTGAAGGCCCCGCCGGACACAAAGGGTGAGAGAAGGTCTGGTGCGGTGCCCTCTCGACGAGTCCGGGGCTCGAAAGACGCCTCCTCCTCTGAAGGCCCCGCCGGACACTGAGGGTGAGAGAAGTCTGGTGCAGCGCCCTCTCACAGGACGCCGAACCGGGTAGAGCAACAGGTGGCTGGAGAAACCCCGGGAGAACCCCGGGAGCCGAAAGACGGCCGACGGCCTGGATGGTTTCCCTCTCCTGGGAAAGCAGCAGGCAACTGGACGCCGCCGCTCACATGCCGGCACGCGGCAGCAGACTGCGGTGGTCTGGCCCCACCCTCAGGACGGAACAGGATACCACCTGCTGACACAACTGTAGGCCACTACTGTAATGTTGCTACTACCGAGTCATCAAGGCCCATAGGCTACCTGGTAAAGCTTTAACTCTCCATTCTCCCTTGCCTACCTCCCACTCGGGAATGAGAGTGACCACTTGAATTTCGAATACACCCCCCATAACCCGTTACTTTGGGTTATCAGATCCATTCCCTGCCAACCTTTACAACAGCAGTAACACAATATTCTCTCTGAGCCAATCTACATATGAAATTATGACTCGCACACAATTCTCAGAGAAATAATCCCAATCCAAGCAATCCAACACGGACTCCTTGGGCCCCCTTAGAAAATACTAAATAAACTAGCAATTTCACTAGGAAATGTTTCCACACAGTAATCAGTATTAATACACATCTCAGAAACAACAAAACAAAAAAAAAATTATCAATTTCTAACGGTTCACAGTTCTAGCATATTCATACAAGAGAATCGGCGCACAGCCACAATCCTTCATATTCTTACCCCTTTTGCACTGTCAATCATAATCATATATCAATACATGATTTGTTCGCCAAAATTTCATCCAGCACCCCCACTCTCATGTCATCTCTTGTCAAAAACCCAGTGGTTAATCTTTGTTATGCCAACACAACCACCCTTCATACAATATTACTTGCTGCACAACCTCTGTCTTTATCCTATCAACTGCTGAACTACCCGCCTTAAACTTTACCCTACCCTTCTTTCCGACTACTAAAAATTCATAATGGGACTATCTCCCTGCAACCTAAAATATCTTCCTCCAACCCTATTCTGTCACAAACACATACATCCTGCATGTGTGACGACTGTCATTTACTTAACAAAACTTCTAACCATATGGACTCACTGTCCTGTACCACATGCATACATCACCAATACAGTCTGCACGCGCACGACACACGCGTCAAGAACCATGACTCGTAACGAAAGTTAGAAGACACCAATATAGTTGAATAGCCACGACCGTACTCCGGTATAAACCACTCGACTACCAATTAGCCTTGGCCCTACTGCACAGTTAACCGATCCCAATGCTGTGCAGGTCGACTCCGAAATCATTAATCAATTTCAACGAACCACTACTATTTACAACTGAAATTGAGCACAATCCCTTTACGATTCACGCAGACACATCTGCACCTGACTCACGCTATGATCCTCAACAAAATGCAACCTCAAATAACCTTATTGAACCCACTGAAATTAACACGAACTAATCACAACCAATATCTACATCACCGTCCATCAACGGTTTTTATCGAAACCCACATTGTCTAGCCAAACTATCACATGACAATCGAACTCAGGACCACTATGTACACTACTTACAGAATATACAGAAAAGTAGTAACAACACAAACCGGCTGACAAGAAGTTTCAATCACCGAACCAAGACGACATCATACCAGATAACCAGTATACGCAACAAAACCCTAATACAACTAAACATAACATGACAACTACAGTACAACTCGCCATAATACAAGACAACATGACGAACAACATCACCATGAACCTAACAAATCACCAACCTGCACAAACAGACGTTCAACCACACCAGTTCTGCAACTGGCTGAAGTGGCTGCCAACAGAGACGACACAGAACCCGGCACAGGCCAAGGGCACACCAGACCCGACGAGGACCTGGCACTGACTATGACTCGAAGTCACTCAGCTCAACAAACGGCGCTGCCGCCGCAACTACAAGGCGCGTCCACTCCGACGAACACCAGGGGCCGAAGTGAAGCTACCCCAACTCATTCCGACCTGGTCGGAACCAAGCGAACTCTACTCACAACACAAAACAGCGATTGGTCAGAGCAGCGTATCCCTCCGCAGAGCTGACACGCCGGACCAACGGACTAGTTGTTGCTCGTGCAACAACACGACAATTTACCACAACAACTTACAGACTTGACAACACCAACAACAGCCGATATCCTGCCCCGCCTTCTCTGGTGTAGAACCAAAGTAACAAAAGGGTAACAATCGGGAATGAAACCAACCTCCCGCTTCCATTCCTTCAACAAGTGGAGATTGGAACTCAAAATATTATATATTTCTTTCCCTAGCCCCCTACCTAACTTAACCTTCCACCTTAACCAAAACCCAAATCTTACACACGCACGCTCGCACACACACATATACACATATGCACACGCACACACGCTCTCTATTTCTGAACTACCATTACTCCAAACACATGGCGGCTGGTTTACTACTGCCGATCGGTGACAGTCTGTACTAGGATGGCTGTGTGTGGGATGGTCTGTACTATGATGGCTGTGTGTCGGATGGTCTGTACTATGATGGCTGTGTGTGGGATGGTCTGTACTATGATGGCTGTGTGTCGGATGGTCTGTACTAGGATGGCTGTGTGTGGGATGGTCTGTACTAGGATGGCTGTGTGTGGGATGGTCTGTACTATGATGGCTGTGTGTCGGATGGTCTGTACTATGATGGCTGTGTGTGGGATGGTCTGTACTATGATGGCTGTGTGTGGGATGGTCTGTACTAGGATGGCTGTGTGTGGGATGGTCTGTACTAGGATGGCTGTGTGTTGGATGGTCTGTACTAGGATGGCTGTGTGTGGGATGGTCTGTACTAGGATGGCTGTGTGTTGGATGGTCTCAGTGTTTGTAAGCTGATCACCTACTGTCCATTTCCAGGGCAAGGACCGAAATTAAGACGCATGTACTTGCTGATCTGTTCCCTCGGAAATCAAGTTCATCATTTTCATCATTATGTTTACTCTCTCTCTCTCTCTCTCTCTCTCTCTCTTCTCTCTCTCTCTCTCTCTCTCTCTCTCTCTCTCCCTCTCATTGTGTGTGTGTGTGTGTGCGTGCGTGCGTGCGTGCGTGCGTGCGTGCGTGCGTGCGTGCGTGCGTGTGTGTGTGTGTGTGTGTGTGTGTGTGTGCGCGCGCGCCCGCCCGTGCGCCATGTGTGTGTGTGTGTGTGTGTGTGTGTGTGTGTATGTGTGTGTGTGTGTGTGTGTGTGTGTGTGTGGTGTGTGTGTGTGTGTGTGTGTGTGGCGACATAGTGGTGGGGAAGCGGTAGTACTCATGCTGCTGTGTATGTAATTATGGCTGAGGTAATACGGCGACGATGTTGGCGATAGTCATTAGGTTGCTGCTGCTGCTGCTGCTGCTGCTGCTGCTGCTGCTGCTGCTGCTGCTGCTGATGATGATGAGAGCATCATGATGAGTATGATAATGATAGTACTTGAGTCGAAGGGAAGCTTGTCGATGATAGTGGAACGCTGGCAGCCAGTGATGGTGATAGCTATGGAAACAAGGTAGCGGCAAAACGTCATAATCATGTTCAGATGTCAAGCGTAATCATGACTGCTCTCTGTTGTCTGTCTGTCTGTCCCCTGTCTGTCTCTTTCTTTCTGTCTGTCTGTCTGTCTGTCTGTCTGTCTGTCTGTCTCTCTCTCTCTCTCTCTCTCTCTCTCTCTCTCTCTCTCTCTCTCTCTCACGATGTTAGGGGTGATCACGTCTGTTTTCACGTGAAAAAAGACACTTAACAGGTGAAAACGGTTATGTTCGGGCGAAACCGGGACTTACTTGTTCAGTAGCTAAGTTTTAAGTGATTATGGGTACTTATCACATGTAAATAATTCTTTTCAACAATATCGCGTTGAAACACAAATTTTCACATGAAAATAACATTTTGATATGAAAATAAGTTCTTATGTCAAAACAACCATTTTCATGTGATAGCCGTTTTCGCATGGTCTTTTCTGTTTTGAGAACTTTGTGATTATACTGGCTTTTTTGTTTGTTTGTTTGTTGTTGATGGCTTGTTGTTGTCACTTCAAAATAGCGTAAAGAAATGTATGTGATTGTGGTATTTTCCAGCTAACATGCTTTCATAGAAAGCGATCAGGATGGTGAGATCTAGCTGTGCTAGAGGAGGCAGCATCTCTGTGGATGGTAGCGCGCGTCATGGTGGTGCGTGGTTGGTGGGGGATGGTTGTGAAGGCGGTGATGGTGTGTTGAGTCGTTGTACTGGTGCTGGGGATTTTGTAGCACGGGGGAGAGGAAAGGGCGGTAAATCGTACGGCGATGACTGGGTACGGGCAGGGGAGATGGGGACTGGTAGTGGGGGAATGATGGGGGTGGGGGGTGTAGAAAGATGAAGGGAAGTGGTGGGGGGGGGGGGGGGGGGGGGGGGGGGGGGGGAGGGAGGGACGCCAACACTCACAGAGCACTTGTTGAAGATCTTGCTGCCGTATGCGGCAATAACGAACAGCTCGTTTCACGGCCCCCTCTCTCTTCACAGCCTGCACAAGAAATAGGTACCTGGTTCACTATCTATACACTACGCAGGTACCCTCTTCATTACCTGCATGGTAACAGGTGCCCTCTTCATTGCCTACATGCAACAGGTGCCCTCTTCACTTCCTACCGCTACAGGTGCCCTCTTGGTTGCCTCTATGCAACAGGTATCCTCTTCATTGCCTACATGCAACAGGTGCCCTCTTCATTGCTCACATGCAACAGGTGCCCTCTTCATTGCTCACATGCAACAGGTATCCTCTTCATTACCTGCTTGCAACAGGTATCCTCTTCATTGCTTACATGCAACAGGTATCCTCTTCATTGCCTGCATGCAAACAGGTATCCTCTTCATTGCCTACATGCAACAGGTATCCTCTTCATTGCTTACATGCAACAGGTATCCTCTTCATTGCTTACATGCAACAGGTATCCTCTTCATTGCTTACATGCAACAGGTATCCTCTTCATTGCCTACATGCAAAGGTATCCCTTCATTGCCTACATGCAACAGGTATCCTCTTCATTGCTTACATGCAACAGGTATCCTCTTCATTGCTTACATGCAACAGGTATCCTCTTCATTGCTTACATGCAACAGGTATCCTTCATTGCCTACATGCAACAGGTATCCTCTTCATTGCCTACATGCAACAGGTATCCTCTTCATTGCTTACATGCAACAGGTATCCTCTTCATTGCTTACATGCAACAGGTGCCCTCTTCATTGATTACATTCAACAGGTGCCCTCTTCTTTGCCTGTATTCAACAGGTGCCCTCTTCATTGCCTACATGCACAGGTGCCCTCTTCATTGCTTACATGAACAGGTGCCCTCTTCATTGCCTACATTCAACAGGTGCCCTCTTCATTGCTTACATGCAACAGGTGCTCTCTTCATTGCCCGCATGCAACAGGTGCCCTTCATTGCCTATATTCAACAGGTGCCTCTTCATTGCCTACATGCAACAGGTGGCCTCTTCATTGCCTACATGTACAGGTGCCCTCTTCATCGCTTACATTCAACAGGTGCCCTCTTCATCGCTTACATTCAACAGGTGCCCTCTTCATTACTTACATTCAAACAGGTGCCCTCTTCATCGCTTACATTCAACAGGTGCCCTCTTCATTACTTACATGCAGCAGGTGCCCTCTCCATTGCCTGCATGCAACAGGTGCCTCTTCATTGCTTACATGCAGCAGGTGCCTTCTCCATTGCCTGCATGCAACAGGTGCCCTCTTCATTGCCTGCATGTAACAGGTGCCTCTTCATACTTACATGCAGCAGGTGCCCTCTCCATTGCCTGCATGCAACAGGCGCTCTCTTCATTGCTTACATGCAGCAGGGGCCCTCTTTATTGCCCGCATGCAACAGGTGCTCTTTTCATCGCTACATACAACAGGTGCCCCTCATGCCTGCATGCAACAGGTGCCTCTTCATTGCCTACATTCAACAGGTGCCCTCTTCATTGCCTGCATGCAACAGGTGCTCTTTTCATCGCCTACATTCAACAGGTGCCCCCTTCATTGCCTGCATGCAACAGGTGCTCTCTTCATCGCCTACAGACAACAGGTGCCCTCTTCATTGCCTGCATGCAACAGGTGCCTCTTCACTGCCTACACACATAACAGGTATCGTCTTCACTACTTAAACACACGCAACAGATGCTTGTTCGTTACCTCACACAACCCGAACCTCTGAAGTGCGAACGCACACAACAGGTATACATTGTTAGAGCGGTTGCGGGTTTGAGTAAACTCCAAGCAAAATACATCACAGTACAGTGCAACGTAGTACAATATACCGCGGTATAATATACAAATATTATTGCTCAGTACAGTATAGTGTAGATAATACACTGTAGTACAAAACAGTAATGGTGCAATAAACTGCAATAAAGGACACCAGTGTAATGTGCGCGGTACAGTACAGTACAGTACAGTACAGTACAGTACAGTACAGTACAAGGCATCGTAAGACAATAGATGGCAGTACAGTACACTGCAGTACAATACACAACATTTACAATACAGTACGGTACAGTACAGTACAACACATGCTATACAATACAGCGCTGTAAAATTCAGCGCAGTACACGACGCAGTGCAATACAAAGTAGTACAGTACAATGCAGTGTACAGAACAGTACAACGCAGAGCGGCACGACAGACACTTTACAGAGCAGTGCAGTACAATACCACAGTGCACCATAGTAACAACACAGACCAACATAGCACCGCACAGTACAACACGTCACAGTACACAACGACGCAGCTCTGTGCAGCACGGTCCAATGCGGGTACAGTGCCATACAATCATTTGAGGACAGGACAGTACAGCACTGTATAAACAACACAGAACTAGGCAGGTGGGTCCACGCACGACAAGGTAATGCAATGCCACACAATGCATCACACTACAACACAGCATTGCACAGTGCTGCACAAGACAGTACAGTATATTACAATACAACATGAGACAGCACTGTTCGGCATACTGAAACACAGTATCGAACAGTACATGACATATATATATAGCCTATAGCATCCATCTTAATTTTCCAGTCCGTAGTGAACAACTTGATGTGCGATGGTATTGCCTGCACCAGTCGCAGGTATATTTTACGGTTGTAATCTTCCCTGTTAGGAGCTACAATCGTAAGAGTGACATGTAGTGTTTTTTCAGGTCAGGAATGTTCTTTACTCTTCACAGTCCTGTTCAGAAGTCCGAAGACCTCCTGTCCAGAAGTGCACAAAAAAAAAAGGAAAATGCTGTCAAGAAGTATAAAGAAACCTCCTGTCCAGACATGCAAACACACACACGCAAAAAAAAAATAAAAATAAAAAATAAAAAAACTATTGTCCAGAAATGTCCTCCTGTCCAGAAGTGCAAAAAAAAAACCCACAAAAAAACCCACCCTGTCAAGAAGTACAAAAAAAAACAACATGTCCAGAAGTGAAAAACTATTGTCCAGAAGCGCAAAAAAAGATTTGTCCAGAAGTGCAAAAAAAACCCAAAACAACAAAAAACTTTCTGTCGAGAAAAGCAAAGACAATTGTCTGCAAGTGAAAAAACCTATTGTCCAAAAGTGGAAAAAAAAACTATTGTCCAGAAATGAAAAAAAAACTATTGTCCAGAAGTGAAAAAAAACTATTGTCCAGAAATGAAAAAAGCTTTTGTCCAGAAATGAAAAAAACCCAAACTATTGTCCAGAAATGAAAAAAAGAACTATTGTTAAAAAAAACAACAACTATTGTCCAGAAGTGAAAAAAAAACTATTGTCCAGAAATTAAAAAAAAAGCCTATTGTCCAGAAGTAAAAAAAAAAAATTATCCAGAAGT
>CM031621.1:21328404-21333404 GCA_018398815.1 Conus ventricosus
CTATCGATTTCATATTGGAGCTGCACTATGGAAAAGGACCCACCTCCTCTGATCAGAACAAATGGTGCCACTTTTGTTTAGCCCAAAGTCGAAAATTTTGCATCATATTTACAACAAAACATATCGATGTCATATGTTTCCATAGCACAAGCAAGCAGCATTATGCCGTTGTTCTACCTTTCGAAAAGACTCAAAATAGGACATACACAGGTGGGTTTAAACCTCGTTTCCAATCACCATGCTTGAGTTTAACTTTTTCTTATGCTCTTATAGGTTAAGGCATATCGTTGTAATCATTGAAGGGTGGAGGATAATAATTAAAAAAATCCTCTTCGTCATTTGCCAAGAATGGGACAAGTTACATGGAGTGTTAAGCACAACCAAAACAGTTTCAGCAGTCGTGCAAGGCCTTTGCTTTCAGATGGCCAGAAACTGACAGTTTACATGGAAGTGCCGCTGACTGGGTTATGACAGGTGAAGCGTGGATATTGCAGTGAATGAAGAAACTGAAAAAAAGCAAAGTGAGAGTGGTTTCATAGAAAGGTTGTTGCAAATAACTCAAGGTTGAGAAGGCGAAGAGAGGCATGCTGCTGGTCTCACCAGATAGAATCCGAGGTCTTGTCACCCATGACGTCGCCGTCTTCGTCCAGGAAGATATCTATTGTGCACGTGGCATCCGTGTCGTGGGCTGACGCATAGTTGGTGACACTGCGGCATGGGAGACCTAAGGCTCTGCACACTGCCCCAGCACAGTAATGCTCTGAACACTACCCCAGCACTGTAATGCTCTGAACGCTACCCAGCACTGTAATGCTCTGAACACTGCCCCAGCACTGTAATGCCCTGAACGCTGCCCCAGCACTGTAATGCTCTGAACGCTGCCCCAGCACTGTAATGCTCTGAACACTACCCCAGCACTGTAATGCTCTGAACACTACCCCAACACAGTAATGCTCTGAACACTACCCTAACACAGTAACGCTCTGAACACTGCCCCAGTACTGTAATGCTCTGAACACTACCCCAGCACTGTAATGCTCTGAACACTACCCAGCACTGTAATGCTCTGAACACTACCCCAGCACTGTAATGCTCTGAACACTACCCCAGCACAGTAATGCTCTGAACACTACCCAGCACAGTAATGCTCTGAACACTGCCCCGAAACAGTAATGCTCTCAACACTGCCCCAACACAGTGACGCTATGAACACTACCCCCAACACAGTAATGCTCTGAATACTGCCCCCAACATAGTAACGCTCTGAACACTACCCGAACACAGTAACGCTCTGAACACTACCCCAACACAGTAATGCTCTGAACACTGCCCTCAACACAGTAATGCTCTGAACACTACCCCAACACAGTAATGCTCTGAACACTGCCCCAACACAGTAATGCTCTGAACACTGCCCCCAACACAGTAATGCTCTGAACACTGCCCAACACAGTAATGCTCTGAACCGTGATTCCATACAGTAATCATCCGAAAAGTATGCCAAAAGAGCAACGCTCTAAAGCAGTGTCCCTCCTTTCCCCTCTCTCCAGTAATGTTTTGAACAGCCCTCCCCTCTCCCCCACTGCCAAAAAAAAAAGAACCCCCCCCCCCCAACAAAACAACAGTAATGCTCTGAACAGTGCCCCTCCCTCCCCCCTCAATGCTCTGAACAGTGCCCCCCCCCCCCCCTCCCCCCTCAATGCTCTGAACAGTGTCCCAAAACTGTAGTGCTCTGAACAGTATCCACCCCCACCCCTCCATCCCACAGTAGTGCTTTAACACGACAATATCATAAACACCGCCCGATTATACTCGAAACAATACATTAACACTGTAGTCTGAATACTATCCAAAAAGTGACCCTCTGAATACAGCGATGCTCTGAATACTGCCCCCAACACATTACTGCTCTGAACAATGCTCCAACACAGAACTGCACCGTGATGTCGAGAGAGAGTGCTGAAGAGGTGGCGATTCTATATGAGGTGAATGGACGTGGTGAGTCTAATCAGTAGTGACAATGTGGGTGATTGTGAAGCCAGGCTGACCTGTTGTCAGGGTATGGGAGAAGACCCAGCACTGGCCGTACTTGACAGGTTCCTGGGTGG
This sequence comes from Conus ventricosus, assembly GCA_018398815.1. Taxonomy (NCBI): domain Eukaryota; kingdom Metazoa; phylum Mollusca; class Gastropoda; order Neogastropoda; family Conidae; genus Conus; species Conus ventricosus. Next base: position 21,330,513 of record CM031621.1, read on the forward strand.
CGTGGAACTCCTGCAGGATGGGCACGGAAGAGTTCCAGACCAGAGGACACATCCCTCCGGAGTAGTCCCCGGACCAGTTGCCTTGCAGCACGCCTCTGTCGTTTGAAGAGTTACCTTCACACGCAGGTGCGCAAGGTGTACATGTTATATCTATGCCTGTATGCTCCCTCCTTAAATTGAAGGCTATTGTATCTAGGTTTTATCATCATCATCCCCCCCCCCCCCACACAACACACACATAAAACACACACACATATATTATATATATATATATATATATATATATATCTTAACCCCTTTACTGCTATTGTGTGGTAGCTTCTATGACTTCCCGTGTGCCATTGCTGATGTTTTGCGGGTTCTACTTACTATACAATTTTTTACCTATAACTCCATAAATCATTTATCAAAAGAAAACGAAAGTTTTAGGGCTGATTTTTGTTATCTAAGGATTTCCTCATGCCCCCCTCCCCCATGCATACCCCACATTGGGGTGGGGGTGCTATTATATGTGAAAATAAGGACAAAGAGAGAGGAGCCTATGAGTGGGAGGATGGAGAAGCATATGCTGTTACTGGGCTCAACTTTAATATTTAAACCTGGGGGAGCCATGATAATATAATTATGGTATGTTGTGAGTGTGTGTTGGGTGGGTGGAAGTGTGCATGTACACGACTGTTTGTGTGTATAAAAATGGGTCCGGGTGGATTCCTTCCGTTGTGTGTATTTGTGATGCAGATTTCTGACTAAGTCTAAATAATAAGGGGAAAGCTTAAAAAAAACAAACACGAGGAGTATGTGGTTGGTGTGCCTGCTTTTATTTTTGCATTCTGCGACTGGCCAGTTTCTGGATCAGCAGTGCACCCTCACATCACTGAGTGGTGTCCAGCATACTGCAGGGTTTTACTTATATATATAATTATAAACAAAGCTTGCTCTTATGTCTTAGATTGAAGAAATAGGGGGAAATTAAGCATTCATTTCTGTAGTGGTAGATAATTCTGCCTAACTAACAGTATGTGCTTGAGAGGGTGAATGGGGAAAAATAAAATAAATGCTTCTCAAAATGAGCCTTCAGCAAGTTTATAGTCTCCAAGGCGGAGACAATCTCCAATGGGGAGGACACTCATTAACATATAACTCATGGTCAGATACTGATATTTCGAAACCTGATTGTTTCTCCTCAATGACCGCGGAAAGTGGTAACTGGACTCCTCTGCCTTTTCGGTTTTAAGAAGAATGCTATCCCAGAAAAAGGCTGGTGTGCAACAGCGTAGTATGTTTGTTGAGTTTTCAAAAAACAAACAAAAACCAACCAAAGGTGCCACCTAAGAAGCAAAAGAAAATCATGACAGAGCAAAACAAGGTACATTTTCTTGTGAAAAGTAGAAAATATAAAAAGATCACCTCTTAGAACACAAGTGCTGAGGGTCAGTTCTTGGAATGAATCCACAAGGGACTAAATTACAATAAACTAATAAATTCCAAGGATACGAATCGGGCACCATTCCAGCAATTTACAGAGCAGCTTGGTGTTGCAATGACTGCAAGAAATATTCAATTATAAGCAAAGCTTGCTCTTATGTCTTAGATTGAAGAAATAGGGGGAGATAAGCATTCATATCTGCAGCATATATATATATATATATATATATATATATATATATATATATATTATATATATATATATATATATATATATAAAGTTAGAGCCAAAACGCCACTCAGAATTCCAAAAGTGCTCAACCAAGCAGGGAGCGACATACCAGTTTAAAACAAGGTTTTAAAATGGAGAAAGTAAAAACGACAAAATTGTTTCGAGCGGGATGCGGGAGAGCATCCCGCTCGAAACAATTTTGTCGTTTTTACTTTCTCCATTTTAAAAACCTTGTTTTAAACTGGTATATATATATATATATATATATATATATATATATATATATATATATATGCACACACACACACACACACACACACACCACACACACACACAAAGTCATACTCACACAGACAGATAGCTGGGTAGACAGACAGAATACTGGACAACTCACAATTCTGGACAGAGCTCTGGCCACAATCACGGGGTCCCCCATATCTTTGGTCATCTTTCCATTGAAAGCCTTCTTCAACAGCGACAGGCAGATGTCCACTATGTTCTCGTCAAACTGCACACACACACACACACACACACACACACACACACTGCATACACCGATATCATCGGAAGATGGAAGTACGCTGGATCAGCGCTAATCAGTGGTGAGGTAGTGTACAGAATTCAGCTAGTCACCCCGCCTAACGTTTGAATTAACATACATGTTACGCATAATCCATGTTCCCGCATGGTTCATAAACTCCGCGAGGTTTTTGCGCGACATGTGAACATGGCGATGTCGTCGCCTTACGCATGTGAAACAGTTCTTTCCTTCACTTTCCTCGTCATCTTCGATTCAAACAAGCTAGAAGTCAGAAAAAAATTCTTTCTTTTTTTTTTTTTAAACGCGTACCGCCCTTTTATTTTCTCTTGTATAATTGCAGTAAATAGTTGCATACAACTCTAATATAGAAAGACACAGACTCAAGTCCAGTGTCCGAATTTTGATTGTTTCTATGATGATTTGTACGAACACAACGCTTACAAAAACCTAACCAAGAGACAACTCTCAGTTCTCGACGACGACAACAACAACAAAAAAAGGGAAAGAACTCTTAGATCTGAGGAAGTTGCTACACTCCATTACCATAATTAGAAACAAACGTCCTCTTGATATTCAACACTCTCCACAAAGTGTTCACAGTGTCGCTGTCATTGTGCTGCTCATTTCTCTCTCATTGAACAGGTTACAAGAAACAGCCTCTGGAATTTTCGTATCTCTCTTTCATTGTACTACC